>CM069903.1:52761864-53961864 GCA_036172215.1 Camellia granthamiana | reverse complement strand
GATTTTTTATTTATTTATTTTTGCATACATGTGTTTTACTTGAGGCCACTGTATATGTAGTTCTTATAAACACATTTAAATTTATGTTGGTTGTGAACTTCATTACTGTCAGCTGAAAGAAGAGCTTTATTTTGTTGAACCATTCTAATATTTTTTTTGCTGTGCAAATAATATAAAGCAGACATTTTCTACTGTTTGGTGAATGGAATTGATGAAGATTGGGAGCTTTTGTAATTTGCTTCAGTTATGTAAACATCTGAGGTGAGCTTTGAGTTGCAGTTGATTAACTATATTGGTTTCTTCCCTTGGTTTCTAGGACAGATGAAGAGAAATTCGTTTCAAGCCTGAAACTCATGTATTCTTCAAGGCTCCTTTTGACCGTATATAGTAAAAAAACAAAAAAAAAACAACACCACCACCACCCAATTAATACAGTTTAATGCGTGTTTCGGAGGGAAAAGATTGGCTATACACGTAACTTTTGGTATAATGCACAAAGTGGTTGCCTCGTGACGTTATTAGGTTTTGCCATTGACTATAAAATTTGCCTTGAAATATCTATGATGTCGCTAAACCAAACCAAACCAAACCAAGCCTTAAGTCCCATCAAATAGGGTCGGCTGCATGGATCTTTTTTCTCCACTCAATTCTATTCTATCCAAAGCCATTTCGTTAGTCAAATTAAAAAGATTCATATCTCTATTTACTACACTAGTCCACGTCAATCTAGGTCTACCACTTCTCCTAACACTATCATCTACCGTCACTGTATCACATCTCTTTACTATTATCTCTGTTGATCTTTGTTGTATATGATCAAACCATCTCAATCTATTTTCTTTCAACTTATCTTCTATCGGTACGATTCCTACCCATTCTTAAATATACTCATTCCTAACTCAAATATCTAAGATGTCGCTGATTTTAATTTATTTTTTCACCAGAGAAAGAACAAAGGAAAGCACAAGAGAGGAAAATGGTTATCCCAGGCAGCCTCATCTTCTACTGTCAGAGAGCATAGTGCCCTACATTGTGGGCTGCTCCATTACCAATTCCAAGAAACTCGAGTAAAAACACAAGTAATGAAGGATGAAGCCATTCAGTTGCAATCTTGAATGGCAACTTCTGCATCAATGGAAGCCTTTTGCTTCCCAGTAAAAGACTGATAAATCTCCAAGTCATTTGCCTTCAATCTTGAGGAGGAAATGAAAGAAACAGGTTTGGTTATTACTGCTAACAAGGCACAATTGCTCTCAGCAACAACCATCCAAGACCAGTTGAGCATTTTTCAACATTAAAACCTGCATCGGCATGTATTTTTTCCCTCTTTTGTGTCTCTTTTGTCCATATGGACTGGAGTACAAGAACATCGCCACTATTTGTGTGTTGCCTTCAGTAGGCTACTGTGTTTGCACTGTAAACTCTTGGCTGCTTTTCTGTTTTCTTTGTTTTTTGATGGCTATTCTGGTAACACTGCCAATTCTAGCAAATTTTTTAACTTGTAAATCCCTACACATGTTTAACTGCTGGTTATCTGATTTTTTGTTTATTTATTTTTGAATATTGTTGACGTAGTTCTTAAACACATTTAAATTTATGTTGGCTGTGAACTTCATTACTGTCCGCCAAAAGAAGAGCTTTATTTTGTTGAACCATTCTAGTAATTTTTTTCCTAAATTTTTTTGCGGTGCAAATAATATCTAGCAGGCATTTTCTACTGTTTGAAGAAAGGAATTGATGAAGATTGGGAGCTTTCGTAATTTGCTCAAGTTATGTAAACATCTGAGGTGAGCTATGAGTTGCAGTTGATTAACTATCAGTTTCTTCCCCTGGTTTCTGGGACAGATGCAGAGAAATTTGTTTCAAGCCTGAAACTCATGTACTCTTCAACGCTACTTTTGACCGTATATAGGAAGGTGACTATAAAATTTGCCTTGAAATATCTATGATGTCACTGATTTTAATTTATTTTTTTGCCAGAGAAAGAACAAAGGAAAGCACCAGAGAGGAAAATGGTTATCCCAGGCGGCCTCATCTTCCACTGTAAGAGAGCATAGTGCCCTACATTGTGGGCTTCTCCATTACCAATTCCGAGAAACACGAGTAAAAACACAAGCAGTGAAGGATGAAGCCATTCAGTTGCAATCTTGAATGGCAACTTTTGTATCAATGGAAGCCTTTTGTTTCCCAGTAGATGAATGATAAATCTCCAAGGCATCGCCTTCAATCTTGAGGAGGAAACGAAAGGAACAGGTTTGGCTATTACTGCTAGTAAGGCACAATTGCTTTCAGCAACAACAACCATCCCAAGACCAGTTTAGCATTTTTCAACATTAAAATCTGCATCGGCATCAATTTTGATCACCCCCTCAACCAAAGGAACCCGAGCTTGAAGAGGCCCCGCTAATAGAAATTCATGCCTATAAATTTTGCCTGGCATTTTGCATTTTGTAAGTTGAAACTCTCTGAAATTTCCCATGCTTACATTTATGTCTATTTTTAAGAAATTGTCAAATATATATATTTTTGGTGATGAAAAAATATTAAATATAATATATATATATAATCTCATGTAAATTATTATTATTATTATTATTCTTTCTTTTTCTTTTTTCTTTTTTTTATCAAAGTTCAAAATTTTAGAAAAAATGTTATGAACTTCACTTCAAGTAGTCTGAATTTATCCCGAATAGACGTGTGGTTGAAATTAAATTTATATAATGTGAGATCCATGTGTAAAATAAATGTGAATCACAAGATGACAATTCTGGATAATTAAGTCTGGATTTATAATATTATTAAAAAATTAGAACAGAGCTTGATTTGATAGGCAAAATACCTAACTTAAAAAAATGGTTGATAATCAAAATTTTCACCAATTTTTTACAAAAATACCTACCTAACTTATCTCAAAAATCTCCTTTAACCAATTCAAGTGAGGGGGAAAAAACAGTTTCTCCAATCCTTCATTTCCTAACAATTTCACCAAACTAGTGTGGAAAAAAATTGTTGAAAAATTGGTGAAAATTTGATTCATACCTAATTTAATGAAATCTTTGTTAAAAACTTCATTTATTACAATAATGAAAGAATTGAATCTTATTTAAATTTGATAAAATATTTGGTAAAGAATTGGATATGCTATACCAAGTAGTGTCCATTGAATACCAAAAACAAAACAAATCAGGACAATTGCATGGATGTGGCAATACATTTCAAAGGGTAAATCAAGATTTTACAGAACAGAGAGGGTAAACGACAAACATTGGGACTCTGTGAGCCTGATTCCATCACCCATCACGAAGGCCAAAAACAGGGAGAAAATAAAAGAACAATGACAAAAGTACTCATTTGATTTTGGAGTCTTCTGTGATCACTTTTTTTGTTTTTGTTTTTGTTTTTTGGTTGGAATCAGTAAAAACTAGTTTTAAATTGTTGAATTTTGAGGAGACAAGCTTGAGCCTTCTCAATGGCAACTTCGACTCCATCCCTCCTATTACTACATAATGACTCGTGCCAATCAGCCCTTTGAATCTTTTGCTTGGGTGGTGGTGGTTGTTCTGTTTTTTGCATTTCACCGGTCCTTTTCTTCCTCTTCTTGTTGCTTGATGATGCTGTTCAACAAACAGGTTGGAAAGAGGAAAGGGAAAAAAAAATTTGAATTTCTCAAGAGGAGAAAAATGAGGTGAAATGATAAGAAATTGAAAGAATTAATTTTTTCTCATCATAAATCTTTTCAATAATAAATTGGGATTTAAAATAAACAATTTTATATAATACCAAAATTATCCAACTAGTTTGGCAATTGAGGAATTTAGTCAGATTTTTTTTTTTTAATTAAAAAAAAAGAACAATTCATACACAAAAAAAATAAAAATAAAAATTACTGTGGATTCACTCTACATTTTGCACATCCTTCTGTAAAAATAAAATAAAATAAAATAAAAAATAATCAAAATGTCCTTCTCAAACATATTCGGGTTATTTTGGTTTGTATGCCGAGATACAATTTTTGAAAAAAAAAATTTTAAATTTTATTTGATTCAATTTTTTTGAATTTTTTTTTTAAAATCACTTTCTCTCACTTACGCATTAATGAATCATTTTTTCTCTCACACACATGTATTCAATTATAATAAAATATTAAATCACTTCAAATTCCTAAACTTTAAAATTATTTTCAAAATATACAACCAAACAAATTAAAAAAAAATTTCTAAACTCTCTTCTTAATTTTTTTTTTGAAAATTTATCTTAAAACATAAACCAAACACACCTTAAGGCTAAGGCTTCGTTTGGAATATGGGGTTGGGATGGATTTTTTATTTTTATTTTTTTAATTTTTATGGAAAAAAAAATATAATAATTATAATTTAAATGTAATAACTTTTAATCCGAGATCAAAAAATTTATTTTGTCTTTTTAAATTAAAATAGTCCCATCCTCACCCAAACTCACATGGCAAAGGAGCATTAAAAAAAAGTTACTTCACTCTAAAAAAAAATAAAAAACATAAAAACATATTTTAATAATATAACCTGTAAAAATCTCAGTCTACCCAAACAATGAAGATTAATAATCTTTTCTTTGCTCTCCCAGATTTCCAATTTTTTTTTTAACAGTATTCCACCTATTTGTAGAAGGAAAGAAAGAACTAACCTTGAGTAGTAGCAGTGGAAGAGGCTGGCAAAAGGATGGAGTCGGAAGAGGAAGACAGAAAGTTGTAGCTTTTGTTGAAGTTGTTGTTGTTGTTGTTAGAAAGAGTGATGTTTTGGGAATGAAGAAGAAAGATTAAGGATTTGAGCTCAATCTTTAGGTATTCAAACCTATTTGGGTGCTGTGCTTCCAGTATTTCCAACTCTTCCTCTGCTTGTTCTATCATCTTCTTCTCCATTCCCATCTCTATCTCTATCTCTAT
The DNA here is from genome assembly GCA_036172215.1 of Camellia granthamiana. Classification (NCBI taxonomy): domain Eukaryota; kingdom Viridiplantae; phylum Streptophyta; class Magnoliopsida; order Ericales; family Theaceae; genus Camellia; species Camellia granthamiana. Next base: position 53,956,946 of record CM069903.1, on the reverse strand, counting down.
CTCTATCCTCTCTGAGATGTTCAACTCATGAACACATCAAAAAGAAAAGCCCAACAGTGTAAAGTTCATTACTCGCTGCTAGTGACAGAACAAGGATGTAACTGAAAAGCCGAAAGCTGCTTTTTGGTTAATCTCCTAAAAAGTATATATGCTAAAAGAATGTGAAAAGACATTCTGTCTCCTTGTCTGTACCTACAATTTAATTTTAATATTATAAAATCTATATATTATATCATCGGTCGTGAAACCAACTAATTAGGTATTAATATTAGAGACAATGTTACGTAACTCAAATTTTATGGCTCAAAAGTGGTTTAAATGGCCAAAACGACGTCATTTTGAGTACAGAATAACATACAAATGGCCAAAACAACGTTTTGGCCATTTGAGCCACTTTTGAGCCACAAAATTTTAGTTACGAGACATTTTCCTAATACTAGTTATTATATTATTATGTAATATTACGTATCATGAAAAAAAATATCATGAAAATAATTATGAAAGATTCTTTATTGTTAGATTATATATATATAAAAATATTACAGTAATCAATAAATAAAAAATCTTCATGACATATTTTATGATATTTTTTTTTCATAATCCCTAATATTATTCTATTATTATTGACCCAATTCATTATACAAATTATAAATATCAAAAATTATATCACATAATCAATTGATACACTAATTAATGCATATAATAAAATTCATATTATATAGGTAAAAAAAAAGATTTATCTGATGAAAGCCTTATAGGAATTTCAAATTCTCAACATAAATTTTTAAAATTTTTACATTTTTAAATAGTTAAAAAAATTTCTATTGATTAACCCAACTAAAAAAAAATCCTTTATATTTGAATTTCAAAATTTAAATATCCCACTAAAATGAATAATTATTAACCTATCCCATATATTTATCTCCTTCTCAACCTTTCCAAATAATGCCAATAAAAAACATAAAATAAAATTAAAAATCATAGAATTTTAAAAACCCTAAACAATATGTAGCAATTCAGCATGACAAATATTTTAGAATAAGGCAAAATCCTACACAATCGAGCAATCTAATGCAACATGAATTTTAGACGATGTCAATTTTATACTTATTCAAATATTTGTCTCTTTTTGATTACGGAGAGTTGCTTTATTTATATTTAAATGAAGGATAAATTATAAATACACTTTTTGAGATTTGATTAAAATAAAAATCACCCCCTGTGGTTTTGAAAATTACATTCTACCCCCTGAGATTTTTAATTTCATAACAAATCGCCCCTTTTATTAATAAATCATTAAGTCAATTAACAGTTTTTAATGATGTTAAAAATATGTTTCAATTAATAATTTAGGTAATTTTATTATTGTATAGTAGAGAAATTATGAATTTTATTTTTTTTGGTTAATTCTGTTAAATAAAAAAATTCTAATAAGGGGGTATTTATAATTTTTCAAACTACAAAAGGTAATATGTATTTTAAGCAAATCTTAAGAAGTGTATTTGAAATTCAGTCGCGATACAGACCCCCTCCAAAACCCACCCCCACGACCCCCTCTGAGGTGGCACCTGCTGAAGTCATGTGAAGAACAATTGCACAATGAGGAAGGTGTGATACATGCACCTGTAAGACAAAAAAAAAATACGGGCTGAAAACAAAGACAAAAAAAAAAGCAGGAAGCTACCACAACGTCGACGGCCCTGATATTTCCTTCTTCCCCACCCTTCTCCCTTTTCCCTCTTCCATCTTCCATCGTGCGTCCGCCATAGCTCTCCTCCGTCGACGGCCATAGCTCTCTGGCCATAACTCTCTGTATCTCGCTCTACGGATCTTCGATCGCATTCCGATAGCATTTTGTCAGGTAATGTTACTCGAAAACCCCTCATTCTCCCTCTCTCTCTCTATTTACATACATTGATCAATCTGTGTGAAATGTCTGTATATGATCTTATAAATAATGATGGTTCATTTCAACAATAACACATTGGGGATCGAAATCATCTGTATGTGAAAATCATCTTATAAATAATGATGATTCATGTCAACAATAACACATATGATTTTCACATACAGATGGTTTTTTTATCAGTACAACATCTTATAAATAATGATTTTCACATACAGATGTTGAAATGTCTGTATTATGAACATTTTAACATAACAGTGAGGTTGAAGTTGATATGTGTTCTGTGATAATATGTGTTCTGTATGGTTTTTGAAGTTGACATTGATCAATCTCTGTGATATGTGTGTTCTGTGATATGTGTTCTTTGATAATATGTTGAAGTTGACATTGATCAATCTCTGTGATAATATGTGATAACAGTACAATCATCTGTATGGTTTTTTTTTTTTTTAGCAGTGTTTAATATGTGTTCTGTGATATACCATGACTGTGATGTTGAAGTTGAACATAACAGTTTCAAAGTTTGAAATTGAAGTTGAGGTTGAAATTGAACATAACAGTTTCAAAGTTTGAAATTGAAGTTGAGGTTGAAATTGAACATAACAGTTTCAAAATCACATATACCATGACTATGTGAGGTTAAGGTTAAAATTGAAGTTGCTATAATTTAGTTATACCATAAATTTAAATTATCACAATGTAAAGTTGAACATAACAGTTTCAAAGTTTACATTTAAATTTATGAGAGTGAACATGTAAATAATCATAGAATGGAGGTTTACATTTAAATTTGAACATAACAATTTCAAAGTTTACATTTAAATTTGAACATAACAGTTTCAAAGTTTCCAATAATCTTATAAAATAATTATTCTAAAATCATTCTATTTGAATTTCATTTTTGATTCTCACAGAATGGAGGTTGATTCAAATGGTGGTGACAATCCTTCAGTAAATGAGGGTGAACAAGTTGAACAACCTAAGAAGGGTATGTGTTTTAGCTCAAGGGAAGAAGTGTACACATTTTATGCCACATATGCTAAGCTTGTTGGCTTTTCTATAGCTCATATAGCACAACATTTTGGAGATGATGGCCAATTAAAAAACTTTGCAATTGAATGTTCTCGAGCGGGGGAGAGAAAAAAGAAATCAGAAGTGAATCCTTTGAAGCCATCTTTGTCCACAAAAATTGATTGCAAAGCAAGGGTACGAGGTACTCTACAAAAGAATGGGACATATACGTTAACCACAGTTAACCTTGAGCATAATCATGATTTGATTCCCACCGACTCTCGTCATTTTGCAATTGTTAGAAATTGGGCGCCAATGTGGCATGACCCATGAACCTTTTGAACCTTATCCATATAAGTTTGAATTTGAATTCAAAACTTATTTGGATAACCACTCATGATATCTATATCTATCATATCAACTGATAGGGATAGATTGATATATATGGTTATATATCTGATTATATATTTAAATAATATATCGATATCAGATACGTTATGTGGTTTTTACCCATAATCTTTTTTCCCAGACTCTCTCTCTAACTCTCTCCTATGAAGAGAACAATCCAGCCTTTGCACTGTGACTTTATGGGTGATACTCATATTGTGGTATCACTCCACTGCTGGGTGTTCGTTGTTCGCATTTTTAGAAGCATGTGATTTACCCACGAGATTCTTCACTTCAAGTTCTATCACTTAAAGGTATGATCTGAATTTTTTACCCGCTGCGTTATACTTGTTTTACATTGGTATCAGAGCCAATATGGGTATTTTCGTACTTATTTTTATGCATTAAAATGTATGTATAATTTTATATAAATATGTATACACGATATATGCATGAAAATTAACAGAGAAGGAAGATGAAGTGCAGGGTTTCTACACTTCCACTCTCATTAGATTGAGAGTGTAATACACCTCAATTTTTATGTTCATTAAATGTCATTTTTTAGACCATAAATGTTTTATTATGAAAAATGGAGTCCGACAGTACTGAAATTGGACCAGAAAACACCCTAGAAGGCGGCGCGTGGGCCGCATCCGCCATCTGACGCTGTCAGCAGCTTCTATGCGCTGCCACGCACCAGGCACAATTTTTCACACGTTGCCACGCGCGCTGTCTGCGCCATCACACGCGCGTTAGCCACGCTGTCCACGCGTGCACCGTCAGCGCTACGCATGCGCGCGCCGTGCGCTGAGCAAAGTCGAGCGGCGCCGTTTTTCGCGCCGGCTTGACTGGTTTGACGACTGGGTGTAAAGGTCTGTTTGTTTTTTTTTAAATTCAGAATTGCGTTAAATGGTCATAAGTAATTCGTTATAGCTTTGCTTTGAGCGTGGTTGGTACTCTTAGACTCAAAATTATATTTTCTATCTTCTGTAAAATTTTCAAAATTTTATGAAAATAAAAAATATTTTTCCTGAAATAATAATTCATTATTTCTGCTTTAAAATGCTTCTGGTGTTGCATGATTAAGTTTCTGGAGCTGAAATTTTTACTGTAGACCACTGTAATGGTCTATTATTTACTGGTATGATTGTTGCATTTTTACAGATTCTAGAATATTTATTTATGATTTTATGTGTGTTTATTAATTATTTAAAATTTCAGAAAATTTCAGAAGTGTTATACTTTTTGTTATGGCATAATCTGAATATTAAATACATTATATTGTTGTTTTTGGCCTAGAGTTTCTAATATGTTGTGATTAGAAAAGCATGCTTAATTTTTTTTTTATTTAAATTCCATTATTAAATGAATATAACATGAGTTATTTGTAAATTTACATTAAGATGCTATTGTATGGAATTTATCATGCTTTGTACATGTCATAGTCAGTGGGAGGTTATTTGGTTGAGAGAAATTTTTGTAGATTTACTCCCGAAAACTAATATTTTACGCATAAATTAAATTAAATTTTGGATAATTGTCACCTGTGGTGCAAGAGATGATTACGAGTATAGCGGATTTTCGATCTTGCGCCTTGTGTAATATTGTCACTATTTAATTTAGATTTTTGTGGCAAAATTATATTATGCTGATCAAATTAATCCCAATGCGAATTTCTCTCTAAATTAACTTAGCTTATGGAAGTTAATTTGGTTGACCTAAACCTAGTAGAGATGTTCAAATGTGAACAATGTAATGCTATTCTTTAAATGAGCAAAAGTCTTGGAGACTTTAGGTCAGGCCTTAATTGAGCCAAAGTAAGGAAACATGACTCAAAGTCGCCATGGTTTTGTTGCCTTGTTTGGCAAAATAAAAACTAATGTGTGTGCTATGGTTAGCGGCACACTACGTAGATTAGTTGGCGAGTTTTGGAGTTATGAAATTAGTAAGCCCTCAATAGATCTGTATATGATCTTGACTATTGAGCTGCGCAAATTGACTTTGTAATTTGACTTGTAATAATGTTCCATCATTGGATAAAGTAACATTCAAGAGTCACGTCATCCAAGAAATGCGAGCTTAAATGAATTAGTCATTAAGTGTAAGATGAGTAGCCAGTATGAGCAGTGTTTTGCTCTCTATCCAACTGTTGGGAGTGGATGGAGCAAAATTTCATGCACTATAATAATGTGCATTAAAGTATCACTTGAAGTTAAAAGATTAGCGTTTAGTAGTAGAAAAATCTATTAACACTAAGTGAAGAGATTAGCGCCAAATGGCTGCAAAATCTATTAGCATTGCCAACTTGTCTAAGTCTGGACACTTACTGTTTTTACACTTGAGTGTGAGACATGAGGAGGTGTTTCTTTGTATGGTTCCTTAGCTAAGCTAATATTTTTTAATAACGTTTACCACTAAGCACAAACGTTGCAGCATAGTAATGAAAAGGTCAAGGCCGACAAGGTTGTTATGACTCTAAGAATTTGACGTATGGCTCGTGAGAGCATTGTGTTGAATTAGACTCTTTAGCCTAATTCGTGCTTAAGTTACTTCGGGAGCTGTCATAGATTGATAGCTTATTCTCTCCTTCTTGTGGATAATAGAATTGATTGCAAGTAACTATAAAGCGATAAACAGAGATGGTAAGAGGAGCATTGTCATCTTTCAACTAGATGCAGTAAAGTGTATGGAGAATAAAATTGACTTGAAGGTGCAGGGGATTAGCACTTACTAGTTAAATTTGCGACTTAGGCGCACTTGATATCTCCATGACATCCTTTTATGATCTAGTGAACATGAATTAATCGTGAGTCATTACTTAGTTGGGCCTAAACTTTTTAAACTTGTCTTCGAGAACTCACACATTAGAATGATTGAAATTAGTTTATGACATTGGATATAAACCGGTGGTTTGTTATACTTAATCACATTAATGAGAAGATGACATGGATGTTTTGAGTAGACCCTCTCAGGCCCACTCGTTTGTGACATCCTACTCTCACATGAATATGTAACTTTGTTCGCAATGGTTGCGCACAAGTAAGTAGGAAAGCCGTGGAAGGTCATTTGTATTGGCGCATTTAGTCCATTATGATATTTGTGACTAGATATGTGTAAGGGTATAATAGCTAAACCTCAATCTCGACACATTTATAGATTACGATACGCATCTAAGTCAAGACTATTTGATCTCCCATAAGTCAAAAGTTTTAAGATGATTTTTGACATTACACATATGAGGTTGAGATCAATTAGAAAACAACTTTCGTGCTTTTAGTTTTGACCAAAGTGGCGAGTATCTATTTGAGTTATTTTAGAAAACTCTGTGAAGAGAAATAGATGCTTAGAAAATTGATTATTTCTAGTACTCAGCAACACAATGGTGTAGTAGAGATAAGGAATTAAGTATTGTTAATGTTAGGTGGATGATGGCGCAAAATGTTTCCCAATTAAGAATTGCACTAGTTTGTTGCCTATATCCCTGACTAAGTGCCCTTCATATCAGATTTTACACTCTATTTGAGTAATGGGTTAGCGGAGAGCCATCTATGGGCAATCTGTAACCGTGAAGCAACTTATCTTTATTTTACTTCTCATAAGGTTGCGAAGTTAAGACTTAGGGTTCTATAGTGCATTATTGTGTGCTGTCTTGTAAGCACATAGGGTCATATGGTGCATTATTGTATGTTGTCATGTAAACCCTCCGGGTCATGTGCATATAGATAAGTAGCTTTGTGGTAGTGTAACTAAGTCACATAAAGTTTTCTTAGTAAAGGTGACGTGAATAGAGTTTTGGAACTCTATAAGATAGAGAATTCTAAGCATAGGGCTTTTATGTAGCCTAGTTAAGAATGGAAAGAAATTTCCAATATCCTAGGGATAGTGGGAGCGATGTGTCTACTAATGGATTACTCCATTAGAGAAGAATACTCTACATTCTTAGTTGCGAGGTAGCGAATGTGAAAATTTTCCACATCATCACTGGGTGATTGAGAGGGAAACATTCATGATTGCTTCGCAAGATGATAAAGAGCCTAGGATAATGCCAAAGGCTCTAGTCCCCTATTTTTAAAAAGTGGATCAATGTTGCGCAGTTGAAGACAAAGTCTTTGAGGATTAACCATTTCTATAATTTGGTTGACTTTTCATTAAGACGCGAAACTGTTCTAAAGTTATGCGCATTTTGGATAGTCATTGTTGAGGCATAAGGCTCGCTAGATACCGAAAAGTCACACCATTGAGAAAAGTGTAGACCATGAGAAGACTTCCTCCTGGGGAGTGAGGTTATTTTGACTTAGGCTATGATTGACATAAGTTCGGAATATTGATTTGTGGACATTGTGACCCAACTTTTCGTTGGAGAATTGGATAAGTAGATTCATAGGGATTTACCTTCTGCTTTTATGGTGAAAAGTTAGGAGCGCAAAAAGGTTGCTAGTTCCTATAAATCTTTTACAGCATAAAACAGTTATTCAAATAGTGGTTCTTGGATTTCGTCAAGCCATGATAGGCCAACGATAATCGATGAAAACCACTAAGGCATGATCAATGGTCCAAAAGAAGTTTTTCCTTAGTCATTATGAGCCAAGAATTTATAAGGTTGTCGCCACTTAAGGTGAGCAGTCCTCTGTTTTAGATATGATGGACATGGGTGATGTAATTCATATGCTCGGATATACAATCCTTAGGGATTGTTTTGGGAGAATTCCCAGTTTGTCTTTGATGACTTACATAAGGAATATCCTAGAATGATTCTAGATGCCAAATTGCAAACCCATTGACTTACCTATCAGTAAAAGTCAGAGCCTTAGCTATTAAGTGAATCCTCAGATTGTCTTTGGGAGAAACAGATGACCTATATTCCTTGATCTTTTCTTTTTTTTTTGTTATGGAAGCTTAAAGTACGCTATGTGGGTGTATTCGGCATGATAAGTGTTATCTTTGGTAAATGGTCAACTGAGTTGTTTAGACATTGACCTTGCTCATTAGACTGTGGATAGAATGCTTTCCTAGTAGTATATAAATTTGCCCCTTGTAAGATTCAATGCGCTAATTGGGCGCATCTTGAATGGAAACAGATTGGTCACCAAAATATCTTTAGAGAGGTAATTGCGCAAGAGGTAATGATCTTGAACCACTTCATGTGAGGTGCAAATGGTGGATTCTGTTGTATATGCTTATCGCAAGAAGTGCTGATAAGGCTTATGCTTGGAATCCAGAATTGCGCAAACTATGGTCGTGTTTTTAAAAATCGATCACTTATTTGTTATGAGATGATGGGATGTTGACACTATTATGGTTTGTGTCATAATGATTAGTAGATGATGATGTCAGCAGACAAGATTGGCTCACTTACATGAGCAATTGCTCTTGGCGCTTGGGAGTGAGCAAGGATGAGATTAGTGGTTTATTTTTATTTAGAGCCAAGAGATGCTTAAATTATCCACTATGTATGTCGCTTTGGTTATAACCAAGATGAGGTTGTGTTAAGGACCAAACATGGATGTTAATACCCATTTTCCATGTAGTGCCTGTTATGATTAGCCAGATGCGAGATGTCATTTGGCGCCTAGAAGGCGAGCAAATAGAGAATTTGGGTTAGGCGCTAGAAAAGCGACTAGACTAATATCTGTACGGTGTATCGAGTATGACATCATTCTTTTTGGAAGTGTTACTCCACCGTAACATGTATTCATACTACATGTGCTTGGCGACCGAGTAATGAGGTGAGAGAATGGATCTCTGTTTCCTCACCGTGTGAGTCTTACGTGTCATTATTGATATGACTTTCATTTATGTACCCTTTTGTGACTTTTGACTATGTCATAGGGTAAGGGGTTGATGTTTTGCTACTTTGGTATATTGTCTGCGGTCATATATGATTCGGCCTTAAGGAACATCACTAGGAAAGCGGTCAATCCTAAACTAAATGGCATGAGGGCAAAGGGAAGATCATCTAGTATTACACCACTGTTGTATATTCATTGCCGGCAACTCACATCGCTCTGTATGAGAGGTGGATTGAGTGTGAATATATTGCAAGAATTGAGAGGGTCAAACATGCTCTTTTTGAGGGATTAGAGATTTATTTATTTTTTTTTTTTTTTTTTTTTTGTACCGGTGTAATTAGATGGGTCTGGGGTATATAAGACACTATTTTTATTTTTTGGGTTGATGTCTCTATGTTGGCTCTTTTTGAGTTTCTAGTATAGAGCTCCCATATGCAGCTGTTTCTCAACAGTCGCACGGTTCATTGGCTAATATGTGATTGTTTTATTTGGGGAGATTGAGATAGAGATGTGGTTGTATCATGCCAACTCATGTGCGAGTGGGAGATGTTAGAAATTGGGCGCCTATGTGGCATGACCCATAAACCTTTTGAACCTTATCCATGTAAGTTTGAATTTGAATTCAAAACTTATTTGGATAACCACTCATGATATTTATATCTATCATATCAACTGATATGGATAGATTGATATATATGGTTATATATCTGATTATATATTTAAATAATATATCGATATTAGATACGTTATGTGGTTTTTACCCATAACCTTTTTTCCCTAACTCTCTCTCTAACTCTCTCCCATAAAGAGAACGATCCAGCCTTTGCACTGTGACTTTATGAGTGATACTCATATTGTGGTATTACTCCACTGCTGGGTGTTCATTGTTCGCATTTTTAGAAGCACGTGATTTACCCACGAGATTCTTCGCTTCAAATTCTATCACCTAAAGGTATGATATGAATTTTTTACCTGCTGCGTTATACTTGTTTTACAGCAATGAATAAGAAAATTCGTACTCCTGTGAAGAGAAGATTAGAAATCAATGATTAAGCAGGGATTGGGGTGTCTAGGAACTATCATTCAATGGTTGTTGAAGCGGGGGGATACGAGTCATTGACATTTGATTAGCGAGATGCAAAGAATTACATAAAAGCTAGAAGATTAAGGCTTGGTGAAGGTGATGCCGAATCACTTCAAAGTTATTTTATGAGAATGCAAGCACATAGTGAGAGATTCTTTTATGTGATTGATGTTGATGAGGAGTTTTGCATTAGAAACTTGTTTGGGGCTGATGTAAGGAGTCGGGCTACGTATGAATCATTTGGAGATGTTTCATATGACACAACTTATCTGACGAACAAATATGACATGTCATTTGCTCCATTTGTAAAAGTCAATCACCATGGACAGTCTATTTTGCTTGGTTATGGATTGTTATCTAGTGAAGACACCGACACATTTGTTTGGCTATTCAAGTCGTGGTTAAGTTGCATGTCAAATAATCCTCCAAAAGCTATCATAACTGATCAGTGCAGAGCTATGCAAAATGCTATAGAAATTGTCTTTCCACAGGCCCGGCATCGATGGTGCTTATGGCATATAATGAAGAAAATACCGAAGAAGTTGAAAGGATATGCTCAGTATGAACCCATAAAGTTGGCTATGCAAAATGCAGTTTATGATTGTTTGACAAGAGATGAATTTGAGGAAAAATGGGAAAAGATGCTTACTAAATTCAATCTTTATGATAATGAGTGATTGGAGGTACTATATGATGAGCGGCATCGATGGGTTCCTGTATATGTTAAAAACATTTTTTTGGCTAGCATGTCAATGACACAACGAAGTGAAAGCATGAATGCATTTTTTGATAGATATGTCAACCAGAAAACTACATTAAAACAATTTGTTGAACAATATGACAATGCGTTGAGAAGTAAGGTAAAAAAAGAGAAGAAATCAGACTTCAAGTCTCGACACAAATTGTTTGATTGTCTAACTATAGATGGCTTTGAGAAGCAATTTCAACAAGCCTACACCAATGCAAAATTCAAAGAAGTTCAAGGAGAGTTGAAGAGATTAGTTTACTGTCAGGCCTTGATTGTCAAAGAGGAGGGAGCAATTCGTATATATAATGTCCAAGAAGCGATGGTAGTTTGTGACAAGATAAAGCATGTGGACTTTGCTGTGTATTTTAATTCAATTGAATGTAAAATTCAATGTATGTGTCGGTTGTTTCAGTTTAGAGGCATTATGTGTGTTCACTCACTCGCGGTGCTTGTGAGAAGGTGTATAAATGAGGTGCCAAGTAAATACATTTTGCCACGTTGGAGGAAAGATTTGGTTCGAGAGTACACATGCATCAAAACCACGTACACTGGCTTTGAAGATGATTTCAATACAAGTTGCTATGAGAGGATGAACAAGAAATTGATCGCCATTGTACAACTTGCTGGTAATTCGGAAGGGAAAATTAAAATTATAGACCTTGGGTTGGATGAAATGAATGATAGAGTCATGCACGATGAATCGGGTGATGGAAGTAATTTACCACATTCTACTAATAGGATACCATCTTCTACAAAAAGCCCGATTGCCACCGGTTGTACATCGGGAGCTAGTACGAGGAAGGTGATTAGTCCTTTGGTTGTTCGGCAAAGAGGCCGTCCAGTTACGAAACGAAAGGTTGCCAAAGTAGATCAATTAGTGAATTGGTTCAAGGCAATGGCAAAAAAACAAACAAAAGCAAAGGTAAATTGTATATTGAATTGAACTTGTATATTGAATTGAACTTGTTTTTTATTTTTTTAACAAACTCTTTTCAAGTACATTTTTACAAACTCTTGAACCAATATAGGCTGCTAAGGTGCTTCAATTTGAAGCTCAAGCTCAAGCTCAAGTTCAAGTTGAAACTCAAGTTCAAGCTCAAGCTCAAGCTTATACATCGTATTATCCTTATATGGTTGGCATGCAAAATAGTATGTATGCATCGGTATGTGTTCATAAGACGACTTTACATCAATTGTTTGTTTTCATTTACAAATATTTTGTAACATGTACTTTTTTACTTCAATTATGACAAGTCGTAAATGCTATTGGAGGCACATCTCTTATCCCATCGGACTTTGTAAGCGGCACACCGAGAAGTTTGATGAGTGCTCCAACTCAAATTTTTAGGTTTGGATCTTTAAGCCTATCGGGTTCTAATGCATGCACACTGGGAATGAATGATTGACATTGTAGACATGTTTGACTAGTTTATTGAACATTGACATTTTGTTTTTGAGATTGAAACTTATTATGTTAAGTCCCATGTTAGATGTGTAACACATGTTGTGTATGAATTTGCAAGATTTGTTATTATTTAAGTCCCACTTTATTGCTTATGCAAGATTGGTCTTTGAGTTCATGGTTTTGACAGTGTTTGAGCATTTTGAAAGTTTATTTGAGTTCATGTTTATTAAGTCAATTGCTATTTTGACAATTCATGGTTTATTTGAGTTCATGGTTTATTTTGACATTCTGTCTTTGATCATTTTGAGTTCACAGTTCATGGTTTAAAAAATCTATAAAAAAATCTGTCTTTGAGTTTGCTATTTTGACAGTGTTTGAGCATTTTGACAGTGTTTGAGCGTGATTTTTTCGTTGATGGTTTATGCAATATCAGTTGAATATCATGATGGTTTAAAAATCAATTCGTGGTTCATGGTTTAAACATGCAATATCTGTCTTTGAATATCAGACTAAACATGCAAAATCAAACTAAACATGCTCAAATTGTCTTTGAATATCAGTTCCAGGTTTAAACATGCAAAATCAAACTAAACATGCAATATCTGTCTTTGAATATCAGTTCATGGTTTAAACTGTCTCAAACTGTCTTTGAATGTCTGTCTTTGAATATCAGTTCATGGTTTAAACTGTCAAACTATCTCAAACTGTCTTTGAATGGTTCATGCTCAAACTGTCTCAAACTGTTTTTGTGTCAAACTGTCTCAAACTGTCTTGGAATGGTTCATGCTCAAACTGTCAAGACAGACTTTGGCTCAAACAATTCAACATTAACACTCTATTCCATGCACCAAACTATCTGTAAGTGAAAATCATCAAGGCTTCAACAATTCAACAATAACACATCATTCCATGTTGGTTCATTTCCATTCCATGCACCAAAATCATCTGTATGTGAAAATCATCAAGACTTCAACAATTCAACAATAACACATCATTCCATGCCACGACAAAACATTTCCATTCCACAATAACACATCATTCCATAATAACACATCATTCACTGTATAATAACAAACATTAAAATAGATATTCCATTCCACTCTAAAATAACAAACTGTTTCTTACTAATACATATTCCATTCCACAATAACACATCATTCACTGTATAATAACAAACACTAAAATAGATATTCCATTCCACTCTAAAATAACAAACTGTTTCTTACTAATACATATTCCATTCCACAACAAAACATAGTTCAATCTACTTCTACTTCTAACTAGCATTACATCTTCATAAGTAATAAGACACCAATTACAAGCAACACAAACAACAGAAATTCTATTTTTTGCATCTTTGCACTCTGAATTCAAAGTTGTTCTGTCATAAATCTTTGTTGTTCGGTCATAGCTCGAAGTTGTTCTGTCATAGATCTTAGCAGTTCTTTTTCTACTTGTCTTGGAATTTCATGATCTCCACATTGTGAATTCATAGGCACACACCATCCAATGAAAGTACCACAAACATTACAAGAGTAGAATAACTTGTTTTTGTTTCGATCGGTCTCAGAAATTCGAATAGTGACCTTTTTATTACATGTAGGACAATTGTTGTTCAAGTACGTCAACCGATCTGAGCTACTGCCGTTGATAGTTGAACTTGACATCTACAATAACAAGTTATCCTTATTAAACTAGTGAATAAAGATAATTTCAGCTCATGATGTATAGTGAATAAAGATTGCATTTAAGAGGGACATTCACCACTTTTTCAATCTTCCTATGTCAAAAGGCCATGCTTAATTCCCATACTCAATTCCATGTTTAGTCTCATAATTATTCTACATTCAAGTTGACAATAAGTTCAGTGAATATGCACTAATCAGTTATGCATAAGTTCAGTGAATATGCACTAATTAGTCTAATTAGTTTTCAATCTTCCTATGCCTATGCACTAATCAGTAATATATAATTGCCAATGATACATATGTGTCTCAATTATGATAACTGAATGAGATACATAATTGAGAGAGAGTATGGCTATGCCTATGGATTTGCATCTCAGTAGTTATGTATCTCAATGATACATAATTGAGATTTAAAATTGAGATACATAATTGTGATTTATCATGTATAGCCAAACTATTGAGAAATCAGATTTTACATAATTGAGATTTCAATCTTCCTATGGCTTTGCATCTCAGTAGTTATGTATCTCAATGATACATAATTGAGATTTAAAATTGAGATACATAATTGTGATTTATCATGTATAGCCAAACTATTGAGAAATCAGATTTTACATAATTGAGTTTTCAATCTTCCTATGGCTATGCCTATGGCTTTGCATCTCAATAGTTATGTATCTCAATGATAGATAATTGAGATTTAAAATTGAGATTCATAATTGAGATTTATCATGTATAGCCAAACTATTTGGAATTTTGCCCTAATATCACTATTTGGATTTGTTGAGAAAATTTAGACAATCACAACGTATATAGTTAATTTAAGTAAAATCTGATTTCTTCTCCTTCAACAATTTGTGTTTCAATTTCAGCAAAAATCTGAAATTTCAACAAATTTGAGAAATATTGTTTCAATTTCAATTTCAGCAAAAATCTGAAATTTCAATTTCAATTTGAGAAATTTTAACAAATTTGTTTCAATTTCAGTAAAATCTGATTTCTTCTCTTTCAACAATTTGCCTAACTTATATAGTTAATTTCAGCAAGATACAAAATCTGTCTTTCAGATTGAGGAATTTTTTCCTAATTTTGCCCTAATTTCAACAAGATACATATATATAGATATATATATACACCAGATTACCTCGTCGTCAATGTGATGGAAATAGAGGGAGTCGGAACTCGGGAGGACAGAGTAGGGCGTCAAAAGGACTTGTCGTCGGTGTGAAGGGGAGGAGTCGTCCGTCGAATGAGATGGAAAGAGAGAGAGAGAGAGTGAGTCAAGAGTCAGGCGTCCGAGTCAAGGAAGTCGAAGTGAAAGGAAGGAGCTAAGGGAGTCGGCCGTCGGAGTTGGGAGTTAGGAGCTGTCGTCCGAGTGAAGGGGAGGAGCGGAGCTGTCTGCTTCTCGTCTCTCTTGTCTCTCTTATCATGGAGATGTATTTTTCATTTCCATTTTGAATTCTGAAAGAGGAGGTGCGTGGCCCCTGTATATCACGTGACCGATCACATGCCTATCCAGCTCAGAGGGGGTCGTGGGGGTCGGTTCTTAAATGAATGTTTGAATATTTCTTTTTTTCATATATTCTCAGTTTGACCCTATATATTTATAAATGATAATATATGTATGTGATGTTAATATATTTGCATGTGTAAATATATACATTTTGTATGTATGTATATGTTTGATGTTGATTACTATATCATAACCTATATTCATACCTCTATTTTTAAATTGTTATAATTTACTTTAGTTAATTGATTGATCATTTATACATTACTATTTCACAAAATTTGTTCTTGAAATCCTTCTTATTTATCTTCATTTTATGTTAATCATTTCTCCAAATATTTGTCATTCCAAATATATAAAATATATTATCTAAAATCTCAAATTTCATTAAAAAAAAAAAACGTGGTGCTAGGAATGAATATTTTTAAAATCTTGACATAGTTAGAGGCACCATACCCCATATTCATTGAGTTCAATTAATTTTTAAAAAAATTTATTATATCAAACTAACCCTGCTTTATGTACGATTGACTAATATATCTATATCTATGTTATATATTAAGCAAAAGAGATTTTTTATTAGTTCCAAACCATTAATTTAAATTTCGTAATTTTTTAAACATTTGTGAACCTTAAGAAAGTGGTACAAAAATATTAGTCCATCTAATCATATTTAGGGGTTATTTGGGATAATCTAAATAATTATATTTTTTAACTTTTTACGAATTTTTTTTTAGAAATTGAAAAATTAAAAAGGTATAACTCATATCTAATTTGAAACTTAAAAATGTTTGAAAGGAAAATTCAATTATAATTTTAATCTTATATAATTTCAAATTTTAAAATATTTACTTCTAAATTTTATATTTTTATTTTTGAAAACAAAACAATACATGTCTAAAAAATTAATTTTTTAGGCATTAAAACATTTATATCACCATTATTAATTAAAAAAGGAATTTTGCAGGGCACATGTAAACATAAATTAAAAAAATATATGTGTAGTGCAAATTTTTACGCCACGTCAAAAAAAATACATGTGCCGTGTTTAACACATGTATTTTTAAATATATATTTTAATCATATCTAAGCCTTATTTATATATATATATATTAAAATAAAAAATGTATGGCATAAGATATTCATGATATAAAATTAGAGAAATTTTGAATGACATTTTGTTTTCAATTTTATCCCTTTTTTTTTAATCTATTTGACTTTTTTTTATTTGTTTGACTTTTCGTTGACTATCTATTCAAATTTATATCTATTTGTTTAAAAAAAATTTATCTATTCAATTTTTTTCCTCTAAATTCTATCTATCTCTTCAATTTTTTTCTCTAAATTTTGCCTATATGTTTAATTTTTTTCTAAATCTATTCTATAAAAATTATCTGTTTAAAATTTCTATTTGTTGAAATCATTTTTTTTATCTGTTGAAGGTATAACTTGTTGATTTTTTTATCTATTCAAATTGAAATTATTTTCTATCTATTCATTTAGGTTGCCATTGAAAGTCTCGCGCGCGCGCACACACACAGTTCATTTCAATCTATTCTCTCAAATTCTTTTATTTGTTTATTGATTGAAAAACACAAGACCAAATTAAATCTATTTGTCAAAACAATAACAACAAAGAAAAAAATATTCAAATCATCATCAACAAGAAAAGAAGCTGAATAATTAAAAAATAAATAAAAAAAATCAAACGAGCAACAACTCTAAACAGATAACTACACACAACCAAAAAAAAACAAACAACAAATATATATAAATACAACAGATCTGATGATATACATAGATCTGCCTTTGGTTTTGACTAGGGGTGAGCAGCGGATATACTGATCCACCAAAACCGACCGAATTGAACCGATCCACCGCATTTTAGACGGATACGTGATGACTAGCGGACGGTTGCGGATTGATTTTCTCCAATCCGCCAATCTAGCGGACGGATAGTGGATTTGAGATTTCTTTAGCTGCAACCGAACCGCCAAACCGCGAGCACCCCTAGTAATTCATAAGACTTTGTGTTTTCAATTTGTTTAAATATTCTGTTTGTGTTTTCAATTAAAAAAGAATTTAAATATTCTGTTGAAAAAAAGTTTTCAACTTGAATATCTTTTTTGAATTAAAAAAAATAAACGTATTACTTATTTATATTTTTTTGTTTTTAAATCTATCTCTAAAAATAATAAATAGAAAATATGATATATGCTGATTGATTTTTGTTTTCAAAAATAGATATACATGTAACAATACAGAGACATACAATCTCTACTACTGCTTTGTTCATGATTTTGGTGGTTTGAATTATTTTTATATTTTAAGAACCACAGATTGTAATACTTTATGTGGATGAGACATGCTGTGATTGTAGTATGTAGATGAGGCATGCAGTAATTGTGATATTCTAAAGTTTCAAACTTTCTTGTTTTCGATGAGGCATGCAATGATTGTAATATTTTTTTAAGTCATTGACTGTAATACTTTTTTTTTTTTTGAAGAAGTGCACAAGTTGAATTATGTTTAAAATTTATAAAATTTTAAACCACCAAACCGATTTGCATCCATCCGTCAAACCGCCAATCCGTTTAATCCATATCCACTGAATTGACGGACGGATGCGAATTAATTTTTTACAATTCACCAATCTAACAGACGAATAACGAATTAAAAGTTATCTGACCGCAACCGACTCTCGCCCATTCTTAATTTTGACAGCTCCGCAACAACAACAACAAATTAAGATAAATAAATAATCTAGATCAATAATGGTAAAAGAAAGTTTCAAACCAGCCACCCTTTTTGATTTTCCAAAAAAACAAAAAAGTCTAACTTCCCTGAATTAAGCAACTTGTCCACAACAAACAAAAAAAATCAAAGATTCACGTCAATCAAATTTATTACGGTAGAAAAAATTGGAAATCAATGATTAATGCTAGATCTCATACAGAAAACCCTATAATCTTCTCTTTCTCTCTCTATATATCTTCATTCATACACAGTACACACACATGATGGTTGGCTTGACATTAGAAAATGCATGAGACCCCTGTATGGTACTAGGGATCCCTTCTGATTAGTCCAAAAAATTGATTTTTTATTTTTATTTATTTATTTTTTTCAGCCACTAGCAGCCCCACGTGGAGGGGGGGGGGGGTTTGGAGGTGGGGGGTGCTGGGGGTGCCTTGGAGCTGGGGGTTTCTAACATTTTCTCTTGACATTTTTCATTTCAAAGATGAGTGAGACCACTAAAAAGAGAAGTACTAATAACTCTAAAGTGGTGTGAGTCCCACATGATGAGATATTTTGCTCTTGTTTTTTTTTTTATTTTTTTTTGAATTTGCACCTCATTAATGGTCAATTAGTGATCCCAAATTAGTGAAATGAATCATTGTTGTTTTCATTTCTCTCTCTGCAGCACAGTTGCAATTTAAAAATATTTGAATAAAAAATATGAATGAAATTTTTAACTATATATGAGGTGTTTGAAAATTTAAATTTGAAGCTAAACTAGCCTCAAACACTAAAAAAGTAATCAATCCCAAACACTCACATAATTAGGCAAACTTTAATATACAATATAATAAAATTAAAAAACTTATAGGATGACATATATTTTTATTTTATCATAAATAAGTTTTTGTAATTTATTTTATTTTTCTATCCTTACTAATTAAATTATAACATTTATTTTTTATTGAGAATTTAAAATATATAATGAATGACGTAATAATTGTAAATATATATATTTATTTATATTCTAATAAAATAGTTAAAATTTAATTTATTTTAAATTATTTTTTATACATTATAAATTAATTTTATCTAATAAAATAGTTAAAATTTAATTTATTTTAAATTATTTTTCTATACATTATAAATTAATTTTATATTATTATTTAATTTTAAAATTAATTTTTTAGCCGTGCATGACACGGTGATATGCTAGTTTTGATATATCTCACTGCTACACGATTTTCCATTTCTAATGGTGGAGCCTACTTTTGGACCTTTTGGTCATGTCCCCAGAATTTTTTATTACATGTTTTATATAGATATAAGATCTACATTATAATTGATAAAAAGATTTAGGCCTCGTTTGGGAACAGGCTAATTTAGTAATTTTTTTGTTATTTAGCTAAAATATGATGTAAAAAAAACTAGTATGTTTGGAATGACTTTTTGGCTTTTTACGAAAAGATGTGCAAAAAGTAGAGAGAAAATGAAATATTTGACTTTTTTGTATGGGTTGTTAGCTTTTTGACTTTTTTAATAACTTTTTGACTTTTTGACTAAAATAACCTCTTGCCAAACGAGGCCTTAATAAAACTTTTTGAGACGTTTAACATTTTTTTTTATGGAAAGATTGTTCATTTTCAGTGTGGGCCCTCTATTAGGGCTTTAATCTATTTATTTTTATTCAAAAATTAAATAAATATATCCAAATTTTAATTTATTTCTTATAAAATAATATTTAAAAAATTCAAAATTTGACATTTATAATAAAATAAATATTGATTTTTTTATTTTAATAATTTAAATCTTAAGTTTTTAATTTATTTTTAATCTAATCCATTTGCTTATTTTTGGTAAAGTAAAATTGACAAATATATATATATTTTTTAATTATTAAACTCAAAAAATATATATTTTAGATATTTTATGTACACGCACATTGAATTTAATGATTAAAATATTATTTTAGAAAAAGGAAGAGGCTTCTCTCTAATTCACATAGTAGACTAGAGCGTATTGTTAATCCCATGGGGCCCATCACAGCTCCCGTTTCAACAATCTCCATCGTTCAATGTGTATAACTCGTTGAATACTTTATGTTTTCAAAAAATCATGTTAATCAAATATCGGTAATCTATTGATCTGATCATATAATTTTAAAAATAAATTGTTAACAAAAATGTGTTCCAATCAAGGGGCTACCATTATTCGATCAACGTGATTTTTTGCAAGCATAAAGTACTCGATGAATTCTACACATTGACGGTTCGAATTATCAAAATGGAACCCGTGGTGAGCCTCATGGGCATAATAGTACGCCATCTCCTTATAAAAAAATATCAATAAGTCCTATTTTGGCCTCTTTTAGGAAGGTAAAAAAATAATAATAAAAAAAAAAACTTATTGGCTTATTTGGATCACACCACCTCTCTACTTTTTTGCATATTTTTCAAAAAAAAAAAAACCAAAAAAAATCCACTTCCCAAAATAGGCTTTTGCTCTTGAGACTACTATTAAATCCTATCAAGTCCCTAGACAATTAAGTCCTATTTGTCATAAAACGTTATCAAAATATTTATTCTTCCATAATGGGATATCTTATCCTATTTTTACAAATAACAATTTCATAAATATTTTAAGGGAAAATCGGTCTAGGGTCCCTCCCCCACTTTTCGTAATAGAAGAGATCCACAAAATTATGTTTTGATGTGTAAGGTCCCTCAACATATATCAGATAAATTTGACCATACCCGATCAAAACTCATCTCTCTCTCTCTCTCTCTAAACTTCTCCATTCTCACCTGTCCAGATACACGCACACGCAGAGAGCGCGAACCGTTCCGACTCCTCCCTCCGCTCCGCCACCGTCGCAGACCTCCGCGCCGCCCGGATCCGCAACCCCGATTGCTCCGTCATCGCCGATCAAGCTCAGCCGTCGCCGGCGATCCAGAGGCGTTGATATTGGACACTGGTGGCATTGTTGTTGCTGCGAAACTCTCTGGCGATGTTGGTGCCAGAAATTCTACCATCTCTCTGTCCACAGCTCGCGTGCAACCCTCTGAGATGAGATCGGTGTATGAGAGAGATCCACCATCCGTCCATTAGAGAGGGCCAAAAACCATGAATAATATTAAAGCTGTAACTGTCCTAGTCCTCTACGTGACGATCTTGAAGGAGGCCTGATCATGTCTGCCATGGTCGAAGGTCTCCTGGGTTGTTCTGGCCTCTCATGCCTTGCTGCCAAACGTGAACATGGCTCAACTGCCAACCAATTCAAGAGAGAAAGAGAGAGAGATAAACAGAAGGTAAACATGCGTTGATGAATCTGTTTATTCATATTTTTTAAAAAATTTTTGGTGATCATTTGAATAGTCAATCTCATATTCAAAAAGAGAATTGCCTTGTTTGTTTTGGTGATCAATTCCTCTGGGTTGGGGGTGATTTTCTCTGAGTTTGAGTAAATTTCTCTGGTTTGCATCTGTGATTATTGTGTAAATGGAAGGGGGAATTTCTCTGCAGAGAGGAAGGCCAGAGAAATTTTAAATTTATCTGGAGAATGGGAAGGTTAGGGAAAGGTCAAAGAAATTTTCAAATTTTCTCTAAAAAATCCAGAGAAATTTTTGTTGAGATTTTCTCTATGACAAAATAGGTAGAGTTCTGCTGTTCTATTGATTTGATAAACTGGCCCAGAGAAATTCTCTCAAAGAAATTACCTTCTAACCCAGAGAAATTTACAAATGGGATTTGATGGAATTTGAACCCAGAGAAAATTGAACAAAATAAATCCAGAGAATTTCCCTTTTCTTTCCCTTCCCTCCTCACAGCAGCTTCCTCCATACCTTCTCCCTTTCCTTCCAGAGAAATTCTCATTATGAGAAATTGTCTCCAGATACATGTTTTAACTGATTCATTTTTTAATCTTCTGGTATATTACTTTGTGCATCCAAACATTTTTGAACTGATTCATTTTTCAAATCCGACACTGCAGAGAAAGAGAGAGTTGATCAGAAGCTTGCTGCCATGGTTGCGCGTGGTGTTGAGGTTGGTGTTGAACTGATTTGTCTCTGTGTTGAAACCAGAGAAATTCTCTGGATCAACCCAAAGAAATTTCAGTTCAAGCCAGAGAGTTGAACCCAGAGAAAATTAACTATGGCCTGGATGTATGTGGCCGAGTGCTCGGAGTGGTTTTCAGCTTTTTGTTCACCAAGATGAGGTGGGTAAACTAGAGTCAATCATGGATTATACTCTTGTCTTAATATAAATTATTTTTTGTGTGTGTGGAAGCTAAATTCCACTAGCAGCATCCTGGTTGTATGATTATGAATTACAAATTCTTCAATTCTGCCAAAAGATTTCGTTTAATGTTAAACATGCCAAAAGATCCATGCTTGAAACCAGAGAAATTCTCTGGATAAAAGAAATTTCTCTGGGCCAAAATTTCTTTGACCAATTTTCTCTGGACTGAAATTTCTGTGGACTAAAATTTCTTTGGCCAGAATTTCTCTGGACCAAATTTCTCTGGACTGAAATTTCTCTGGACTAAAATTTCTTTGGATCAAGGTTGAGGGACCTTAGACATTATGAAAATATTATTGATGGACCTTAGACATTATGAAAATAGTTGGTGTCCTTTATGCTCTAAAATCATAATACCAAGGACCTGAAAAAAAATACCCCATATTTTAATCCAAGTAAAATTATATTTTTAATTGTAAAATTAGGATATTGTATTAAAAAAATCATAAATCACAATAAAAAATTACCAATAAGATTTATTTTGTTTTGAAAATTACAATTGAGTTATATCAAATTTAAATATTAATAAATAAATCCTATTTATTATGAACAACAATTTTAACTTATTTAAATTTAAAATTTTAATTGTAAAAATTATAAATATTATATTAAAAAAATCATAAATAACAATTGAATCAAAACAATCATAATATAATATACATAATTTTTTGTTATCTCAAATTATGAATTTTTTTAGTGTAAAAGGAGTAATTCTATTAAAATTCTAAAGAGTTATGAAAAATAATACTATGACAAATATATATATATATTAATAAGTGATGAATCTTATACTTACGCTTCTGTTTATGAAATTCATTTAATTTTAGTAATTAAAAATAATCTTATTATAAAATTTTATATAAAATAAATTATTTATGAAATATTTAGTTCATATTTTAATGAGAAAATAAAATTAAAGTAAAATATACAATTATGAATAATTGATTTTTTTTTAACAATTTATAAATTTAAAAAGAAAATAGGACTTCATTAATATTGAAATTTGATATAACTCAATAGTAATTTTTAAAAACAAACTAAATCTTATTCGTATTTTTTTTTTTTGTGATTTAATATTTTTTTAATACAATATCATAATTTTTACAATTAAAAATATAATTTTACATGGATTAAAATATTTATGAAATTGTTCTTCATATTAAATGAGGGATAAAAATGGGATAAGATATCTCATTATGAAAGAATGAAATTTTTGAGAATATTTACTGATAAATTAAACTTAGTTGTCCATATTGAAACTTGATAGAACTCAATAGTAATTTTAAAAGCAAAATGGGGCTTATTGGTATCTTTTCCTATTATTTTTTCCTCAATCTTACTTAATGAAAATAGGCAAATGAATTAGATTGAAAATAAATCAAAAATTATGATTTAAATTAAAAAAATTAAAAACTCATGATTTAGATTGTTACAGGGGTTTAGGCTTAGGATTTTATTTGTAATGTCTCCTTTGTTTTTTAAGTTAGGCTGCAGCCTGATTGTTTTTCACTTTTTTAAAAGGGAAACATCAAATTAGTATAATTTTTTTAAAAAATTAAAAATTTGTGAGAAATTTTATAAATATTAATAAGTATAATAATTATTTTTTCATAAATATATAATTATTTTTAAAAAAAATTCATTGTATGTAATTATCCCTTTTTAAAAAGCATTATTAAGGTGCTCATGTGTAACGCCCTCAAATAATACAAATAACCCAACTCATGAGATAAATGAATATAACATAATTGGTACACTTTCTCATAACAGAATTCCTATTACAAAAAGGGTTGCATGCATTATGCATTCATAAACGTTCATTCTGAATCTACAGCATGTAATGCAAATTAATAATAACAAATTAAATGCTCTACGGACTTACATCTTTCCAAGACATATCTTGGTTATAATCAAAAGTGAGTTTCACTTATTACATCTTAAGCCCTTGACTTTACAAAAACATATAATTAAAATGAGAAGCCCTTACTTCCAAAAGTTTTTCCAACGCTATTGCCTTGGTGGAGGCATGCCATCATTACCTAAAAATATTATTCCCAAGTAGGGTGAGCCACAGTCCAGTAGAAACCATCTAACACAGTAAATGGAATTTAGCAAAGGTATAAGTACACTATGCATATACAACGTCAAAGATAAAGGCATCCACATTATGTATAGTCTTAGATTACCAAACTCAATCATTAAGCCATTTCCTTCATTTCATTTAATTACATAAGCCAATTTCATCATTTCTCAATAACCCAAATGAGATTACAACTCGTTAGTTCTAGAACCATATTATCAACACATAAGCACTTCAAACTTTTCTTTCACGAATATTTCGTCCGCGGGCAGCCGTCACACGAGACCCATGTATTCTTTTGCAGATATTTCGTCTACGGGCAACCGTTAAACGGGACCCATGTAAACGTAGGCTATACAAGCACTACAATTGTCATTTTACGGATATTTCGTCCGCAGGCTAGGCATCCATGTATAATTTCGGGACTTTCACCCAGGACACTCCGGCCAACTTAATAATAATGGAGTCCATCCCCTTTCTCCTCTCAAATAATCATTCATACATATGCAATGTATTTAATCACAAATTCAAACAATGAAATACATCATTTTTCTACTCTCAAATAACCATACATATACAATGTATATAAATATAGTCATATTCAATGACAAGCACAAATAATCAATTTTAATTCACCTAATCCGCATGCAATTTCTATAACAATCATAGCTATTCTCCACCGATAGCCCAATACAGTTATTTCTAAGCAGATATAAAATCTCATAACAGATAGTTTATTCAAAACTACCAATGAATGGAATAACACATAATCAATCCTACCATTCATATCAATACCCTTTCAATTTCACATTTTTAATGTCAATTTCCATTATTTATACAAAATAATAATTTGATTCAATTAGAGCAAATCTCCTTTTTTTCCCCAAATGTTAGCCAAGTGCTAAAATCATCAAATCATACACAATACCATATCATTTTCAAACCCCTCAAGCATTTATTTCACCTTCACCCAAAAACCCCTATTTTTATTTTATGCCCAAACCCTAAGTTTGCCTTAAACACCCCCAAATCACATCATTGTTACACAAGGTACAAATAACTATGCTAAATATCATATGGAAGTGTAAAAAAGATCCCTACCTCAAGCTTAGATGAGAAAGAAGAGGGAAAAACTCAAAAGTCGACGGCGATGAAATCACGTTTTGTCCCGATCAAAACGAAACTCTTGACAAACTCTACACTTAATCTCAAAGAGAGTAAGGTGAAAAGATCACTCTAGGTGAGTAGATCTAGAGATTTAAGTGAAAAAGTTTGAGTTGTAGAGAGAGAGAGAAGAACTCACGGTTTGAAGGGAAAAAGGAGAGGAAAAATAATGAGAAAAAATGGTTTGGGCCTATTTATAGTAGTAGCAATTAGTCCTATGGTCAAATAAAATAATAGGCCAAAAAACGCCCAAAGGTAGGGCCTAATCGAATCTCAAAAATCTGAAGAAAAAAAAACACACAAGGGGTCGACCTTTTAGGTAGAAAAGACAATCTGGCAACAAGCAAGGGGGTCGACCCTTAGACAGGAGGGGGTCGACCCTAATTTCCAGCAACAACACACAGATTCTGCAATATAAGAGGGTCGACTCTCCCCAGACTGGTGTCCACCTATATTCTAGCAACACTTCTAAAAACTTAACCAACAAGTAAGAGTCAACCCTTAGGAAGGCTGGTGTCTACCCTAGAATATAATTTATAAGTCTCCAAGAAACTTTTGATAAGAACAAGTGCGAACAACCAAACCCAACAAGTTTAAATTGGATTATACTCCTTCAAAACTAACCTACAATAACAATAAAAATTTTCAAAATAAAATAAAAGATTTGAATACATTTCTCCAAAAGCTTTGAAGGATCATGGGTCAAGTTCGGTCAAATTGCACCCATTCGTAGTTTAGAGATTCACCGAACGGATTTTATGGATTGGTGGGTCATGTGAATCGGACAGAATAAATCTTCGTTTTACAAAAATAATCATAATTTATAAATAATAAAATAATCATAAATGTTTAACTGAAAAATGAGGAGTGAGGGTTAACCTTTTTTGAAAAGTGAAAAGTATCCCTTTCAAATTGCAATACATTTGTTTATTGAACAAATAGTATATATATATTAGCATTTAATCTGTAATATGCACGCTAAATGTATATGATAATGATGTAATATTTTACTGATTTTAATCAAATGCAGTAAAAATTTAAGAATTGTCACAATTTAAATATTCTGATTTTTATTGTTTTTAATAATATATAACCCTTCATTGAAATGTACACCCAAACTTGAAATTTTTTTTTTTTGTTTTACTACATAAATTTTAGATTTATTTATGTTCATTTTATATTTTTATTGATTTATATTATATTATAAATGATTTGAAGTATGATGTAGTTACTGCTTTCAGCTTTTATTTTTATCTACAATCATATTATTTGAAAAATATATCATATTTTACAATTAGAACAATATTTAAGCATATTATATCATGTAATTAAAAATTATGTATTTAAAATTTTTTGTTATTAAAAGTCTAGCATTGAAATATTTGCATACTAATCTTTGAACACCTTTAAAATTTTCAAATTACATTTAGTTAATATTTATCAATTGCATATCATGTTTAAAGATTAAAATTTTTTTAAATCAAATTTGAAAATTAAGTTGTAGTGAATTTGTCTTATTAAATGAATAAAACTAAGACAATGAATATTCAAATAAAAAATTAATCACGAAATAATTAACTTCTTAAGGAGATTTATACACACACATATATATGTATATATATATTTAAATCAAATAAAGCATTAGACAGATGTATAATAAGAAAATTGTAATATAAGTTAGGAAAGTCTAATTTATGTTTACTATCTGTTTCAAATTAGATTGCTTAAATAAAAAAGAAATCGATATACTAAAGTAGTTTTGTATATCTACTCATTTAAAAAAAAAATTACATGATTAAGAATTTTATGATTAGGGACGACAGACACTAAGGTATGTATCGAAATGCAAAACTCATTCTAATCCAATCCTAATAAAGTTGGTGTTTAATTAAGTTGAGTTTTTTATTTTATTTTTTTATATAATATAAGTTAGGAAAGTCTAATTTACGTTTACTATCTGTTTCAAATTAAATTGCCTAAAAAAATAAAAAAATAAAACAACTGGTATACTAAATTAGTTTTGTATATCTACTCATTTTTTTTAAATAAAAAAGGTTATCTGATTAAGAATTTTGTGATTAGGGACGACAATAAGTCATATGGAAATGTACAACTCATTCTAATCCAATCTAATAAAGTTGCTGATTAATTAAGTTGAGTTTTTTTTTTTTTTTTTTTTCTATATCTATGCACGAGTGATCAATATTCTTGATAATTATCTTTTTCTTCTAAAATTAAAAAAGAAAATTAAGTTTTCATAAAATTTATTTTACCATTGAAGAATGATTGCTGCATTGGCATAATTTTATTTATTTTTAATAATATTTCAAGGTGAAAATTTTAATAAAAACTTAAAATAAACTTTTTTGTCTTTAGTAATTTTATTTTTGAACTTTTTTTTGTCTTTAGTAATTTTATTTTTAAATTTTTTTGTCTTAGTAATTTTATTTTAAGACTTTTATTCTAATTTTCTCCATTCGTGTAGGCATTGAAGTTCGTGTAGGCATTGAAGGTGATGGAAAGTCTTTTGAATTAAGTATTTGCCATTTTCATAATTATTGACTCTATTGTGGTAGTGAGTGATTGTAATTCCATAACTATTGTTATATTATAGGTAAATTATCAATAGGTCTTATTTTGGAAACTTATTATACAATAGGTCTTACTTTGGAGATTTATTACCCATTAAGTCCTATTTGATAAATTTATTAAGTGATAAAGATAAATTTATCAGTCTTTTATTTTTATGAATAAATTTAGGGTAAACTACCAATAGGTCCTACTTTTGAGACTTATTATCCATTAAGTCCTATTGATAAATTCATTAAGTGATAAAGATAAATTTATCAGTCTTTTATTTTTATGAATAAATTTATAGTGATAAATTTATCGGTCTCTTTGTTTTTATGAATAAATTTATAGTGATAAATTTATCACTCTCTTATTTTTATAGTGTTAAATTTATTAGTTAGGACATGTAGGTAAATAAGTCTAGTTAATAGGACTGATTGGCAAGTACTATTAACTAGACTTATTTACCTACAGGTCCTAACTAATAAATTTAACACTATAAAAATAAGAGAGTGATAAATTTATCACTAAAAATTTATTCATAAAAACAAAGAGACTGATAAATTTATGGGTAAACTACCAATAGGTCCTACTTTGGAGACTTATTACCCATTAAGTCCTATTTGATAAATTTATTAAGTGATAAAGATAAATTTATCAGTCTTTTTTTTTTATGAAAAAATTTATAGTGATAAATTTATCAGTCTCTTTATTTTTATGAATAAATTTATAGTGATAAATTTATCAATCTCTTATTTTTATAGTGTTAAATTTATTAGTTAGGACCTGTAGGTAAATAAGTCTAGTTAATAGGACCTACACGTAAGTACCTCATATATTATTGGAATTCATTAGGAGAATTTACATATTATTTTAATGGATAAATTATAAATACATCCTTTGAGATTCACTTAAATTACAAATTACTTCATGTGGTTCTAAAAATTATATTATGCCCTCTAAGATTTCTAATTTCATAACAAATAGGTCATTTTATTAATAAATTATAAAGTTAATTAACAGTTTTTAATAATGTTAAAATTTTATTTCAATTAATAATTCAAATAATTTTATTATTGTATAAGTGAACAGTTAAAAATTTTACTTTTTTAATTAATTCTGTTAAATAAAAAATTCTGAGAGGAAGGTATTTATAATTTTTCAAACCACAGGAGGCAATTCATATTTTAAGCAAACCTCAAGGAGTGTATTTGTAATTTATCCTATTTTAATTTAGTTAAATTAGATTTTGAACCCATTGTGAGAAAACACATGTATTTTAGAAATTATAAAATTTAAGAAAATTGAGAGAAATTGAACGGCACTTCAAGCCTCAAATAGGCAATAACGTATTTGCTTATATTATATAACTAGCATATCACTCGTGCTATATATGGGCTTAAACAAATAATTAACAATTAATTTTGAAGTTAAATAATAACATAAAATTTCTTTAAAACCTATCCAATATAATTTAGAATTAATTAAATTTTAACCATTCAATTAGATTTTTTTAATTTTTAATTTCATTTATTTATTTATTTTTGTAGTTATTATGTCATTAATTGTATATTCTAAGTTCTCAATAAGAAATGGATGTCATAATTTAATTAGTAAAGATAAAAAAAAAATAGAATACATTACAAAGATTATATTTATGATAAAATGAAAATACATTTCATAAATTTTTTAGTTTTAGTTTATTCTACATTAGAGTTTGTCCAATTATATATAGTTAAAAATTTAATTCATATTTTCTATTTAAATATTTTAAATTACAAATAAATAAATTTTATTTGGACTCTTCTTTTAAATCTCAAATTGGATATAATTTAGATATGGTTGAAATTTTATTTTTAATTTCCATCTACAAATTTTTAGATTAAAAAAAGAAAAAGATTAGATAGACCAGTAGTTTTGTACATGTATATCTTATGCCACACATTTTTATTATTATTTTAAAAAATAGATGGTTTAGATATGGTTGAAATATATTGTTAGAAGCACTTGTATTTTTAAACATGACACATGCACTTTTTAAATTTATGTTTACATGTGCCATGGGAATTTATTTTTCAATTAATAGATGTGCTATAAATATTTTGATGTCTAAAAATTCTTGATTCTTTAGATACCACACATGTTTTGTTTAGTTTTCAAAAATAAAAATAGAAAAATTTGTAGTAAGTATTTTTAAATTTGAAATTATATAAGACTAAAGTTATATTCAAATTTTTATATTTCAGTTTTATTTATTTTTTACTTTCTATATTAAGATTTGAAAATTTTAAAATCCAAAATATGTTTAGATGGACTAATATTTACGTGACTTGTGTACTTCCTAATGTTTACAAATTAAAAAAAATTAAGGTAGCGTTTGGTTTACTTTTCAAAACTCAACTATGTTTTTAAATCATGATTTGGATGTAACATGTTAACTAAATATATTTTTTAAAATGAGGATTTGGTGATAGACCCCTTAGTGTCTAACTTGTCATTCAAAAAGATAAGAATTATAAGGATCATTTTAAAAACCTCTATTTTAAAACATTTTTCTTTTACTATAATACCCTCGTATATATGTGTGTGTGTGTACCAGATTGCAATCACTTTCATCTCAATCTCTCTGTCTTGCTCTTATCACTGTCGTTCTTCATCGGCGCCATCGCCGCTCTCCACCAGTGCCACCACCACTCATCATGGAACTCTTTCTCTATTGTTTTTATCGCCACCATCACTCGTCGCATCCACAATCTCATATCTGAGATCATTCACAGTCATCGTCGCCGGAAAATGACGGTTCCTGACGATCCGTAAACCTAAGATCTGAGATCCATTACTCTCTCTCTCTCTCTCTCTAGTTTTGATGGTTCATGCTCTCTCTCTCTCTCTTATTCTTCTTCTTTTTTCTTTTTATTCTTCTCATGATCCTCTGTTTTCGAACTTTGTCTCTCTATTTCTATTTCTTCTTTTCATGATGCTCTGTTCTTCGAACAGTAAAATTTTACTTTGGTTCATGATACAACACGCTCTTGTAAAGCCATCTTCACAACTTGTTGCAAAGTAAAATTTTAGTTTGAATCATAATAAACTTTACTCTGATTCATAGTAGAATTTTTGTGATGTCTCGACTCCTTCAAGGCAATTGAGTGCATTTTTGGTAATCTCTGTCCCTTTGTGTGTCCTTTTCATTGTTAAACCTTTTGAAGCTTGTGTTGTTATCTATTCTTCCTTATGTATGTTCCGTTAGGGTCATCATCGTGTATTTCGAGATGTCATCTTGCACTTTTGGGTGTTGGAGAGGAACTAGGAAGGTTGTTGGCTAATGTTTTGGTAGTTTTTAGTCTCACTTTAGGTTGGGACCGCGCGAGCGGTGAAATCGACCTTCCAGTACATTGGTTTGCAGTCTGAACTTCTGGGAGCATGAGTTCTTCGCTTGAGCGAAGAATTCATCACTCAAGTGGTCTTTCGCAGAAGGAATGGACTTTTCTGGGAGTGGGTGTTTTTCGCTTGAGCACAAGTTTCTTCGCTTGAGCGGTCTTTTAAATTGAACTATTCGCTTGGGCACACGATTGGTCGCTCAAGCGATTCGTCGACTATCAGCTCCAAAAATTGAGTCAAATCACTTCAAAAGTTGAGCTTTACGCACTTTTCTATCACTTTTCACTTCACTCTCTCTCTCTCTCTACATTAACTTTCACTCTTTTTTCTCTTATCTCTCTTTAGAAACCCTCCAATCCACTTCATTTACTCCTTGATCTCTCACTATTCATTGAGATTTTAACCTTGGTGCCTTCTTTATTTTGGAGAGCCCGTTGAGGGCTACATGGTTTATGGTAGAGATCGGATTTCAACACCGTTGGTTTTGGGAACTTTTTATCCTTTCTTCTCAGGGTCTTGAGGTAGGGATGTTTTTGAGTTATATATATGATTTTTAGCATATATTGTCATTTTCACTATGTTTTCTAGTATAGATTGATTTTCGGGTATTGAATCTAGAAAAATATTAGAGAAATGTATTCTTTCTCATAACTTGGTCTAAGATAAATTATTTTGGGTATACTATCAACTATTTGGGGATGTTTGCTTGTAGTGTTTTGAAAATAAAGGAAAAATCCTATTTTGATAATACCCTAGATTTTGGAAAATTTGGGAAAAAAGTGAAACTAATGTAATATTTATAAAATTGATGATAAATCTCTTGAGAAATTGAAGAAAACTTTATGGGTCATTATATTTTTTAGGCATTCATGACTTTGAGAATTTGAGAATTTTTAAATCATGGAAATTATATTTGAGCAAATGTGAGAAATGTTAGTGATATTGTATAAAGAAGATATTTATACGTAGTCAATTCTCATTGATTTATTTGCATTATCTTGAATTTTGTTCACTTGCGATCTTAACTTTGAAATGAATTCTTGGTTCGAGAAAGACAATTGTTGTTAAATGAAAAATATTTCAGGGTAAATGCGTTTGGTAAGTCCGGTTAAGGGGCATAGATTGGAAATTAAGTTGGCTTAAGTGTCCTTAGTGTAAGACCAGAAACACGCATGTGTGGGTGCCTAAGCCCTCCGGTTAGTAACCGGTAAGGTAGAATTTTGGATAGTGCTTGATACACCTACTTGCAGACACTAGCCATGGGAAATTACCTGAGTTGTATTTACTACTCCTATTGTTTAAATGTTGGTTTTTATGAAGAAAATAAACCTTGAATGAATTATTGCATGGATTTCAAAAGAGATATAAAACTTTGACATTTGAACATGAAATAACACTGCATTTATATAACTATATGAGATTGCTTTTAAACGTATATACTTTGTGGGTGTTTGGAAAATCACTATTTTAGTAGGCTATTTTAATTTTTAACTATTTTACTAGGCTAAAATTTGTGTATTTGGGAAGATGAATGAATTTTTTTTTTTATAATTGGATGTGATATTTGTGAGAATAAAAGTGAAATAATTACGAGTTTGATGTGACATTTTGTCTTATTAGCTATTTTAGCCAATTTTGTCTTTTTGTGAATTTTAGCCTAAATTAAGCTAAAATTTTACTTCCCAAACAGCCCCTTTGTAAAGATATCTCTACTGGGCGTTGTACTCACCCCTAGTGGAAATTGTGCAGTATAGGATGCAGTGATTCCGCCTAGTTGAAGGCGTGGAATGTGTTGAGACAAAGAGACTCTCATTTTTTACGTAATGTTAATGCAAGCCAAGGGCTTTATGTATTGAGTTGATAACCTTTTTGTGTAACTAGGCTTAAGCCTCGAAACTTGTAACCTCAGGGCATCTACTTTATTGTTCATTTGTTTTCTTCATTATAGTTGCACATGCTATGGATTCATCTTTCAAGAGGGTGAATATGTATTGCATGTGAACGTTTCTTTTGTAAACTCTTTCCATGAAATAAAATACTAATTGAAAGAGTTGGTTCATCAAGGTAGGATTGCATGTTGGGTTTGTCTATTTCATCTAAATTTATTGTTAATATTTTGGGGGAGTTACAATTTTATTCTGTAATCCAAAAAAAAGGAGTAAAATTTACTATGATTCAAAGTAAAATTTTACTGTTGTTAAGCATATTAACATGTTGTTAACCAGTGTAAAATTTTATTATTATAAAAAAATAGAGTACATACTAAATGAACGAACCAAAGTCAAATTTTACTTTTAGATCTATGAACAAACAAACAAAAAACTCTTATTTTTTATTGTAATATCTCGATTTCTCATTTTTCTATCAAATCTAAGTTATTTATTTATAGATATATATATATTTATCTCAGATATAAAGTTATTGATCTCAAATATAAGTTTGTAGGTATCAAATATGAGATGGTGGTGGTTTTACAGTAAAAATTGTGGTTGTAGGCCAACAGCGAGGATGAGTAATGTCGGTAGACGATGAAGATGGTGGAAATGACAAACAATCATCGAGTTGGTAAAGAGAGAGAAAGAGAGTATTGTAAAAGAAAGAGAACGTATAACGATCAAATAAAATATTCAAATAACAAATTTTGTCCATTATATATGACTTTATAATTAGGAGGGGTTTTTGAAAGGGCATGGCTTCTATCCAGTCCTTAATCGGACTGAACCGTGTTGTTGGGCCCGTGGGGGCCCACCACGGATCCCGTTTTAATAATCTAAACCGCTAATGTGTATAACTCGTCGAGTACTATATGCCTGTAAAAAATCACGTTAATCGGATATCGATAGCTATGTGATCAAATCAGTTTTGTATAAAAAAAAAATGGACGGTGAATAAATTAACGGTTGACAAAAATCTGTTTTGATCACATAGCTATTGATATCCAATCAACATGATTTTTAACAGGCATATAGTACTCGACGAGTTCTACACATTGAACGGTTTAGATTATCAAAACGGGACCCGTGGTGGGTCTCCACGGGCTCAACAGCACGTTCCCTTTTTGAAAGTACTAATTTTTAATTTTTTTTTTTTTTTGTCCTTTTAATAAGAAAAGGAAGTTAGAAGAGGTTTATGGCCAAATATATATATATATTTTAAATACAACTCAAAATTATTTTCAAAACTCTTCTTTTTTTTATTTTATTATTATTAATCAATCAATCAATCAATTTTTTCTCTTTTATTTCTCCTCTCTTTTGTCACATTCTCTTACATTTTATACATCAATCAATAAAATAAAATAAAAAATACAAATCATTACAAAACTATTTTCAAAATTCATAACCAAATAAATTTTCTCTTTTCAAATCATGATTCGAAAACTCAAAATTCAAAATACAATTTTACATTCAAATCATAATTCCAAAAGTAAACCAAATGGAGTCTAAGAATTTTAGATTAGTGCTTTGGAATTCATAGTCTTTGAAACGAAAAATCTCTTTGCTAACTTCTTGTAAAATACATGTTGCATTAGATTGTATTAAAATGCTCCTCATGTTGGATGGCTATATGTTATTTAGAATTTTCAACATTTTATAGTTTTTAATTTTACTTCATGTTTTTTATTGGATTACTTGGCAAGGCTGAGAGTGAGACAAATAAATGGGATACATCAATGGTTTTTCATATTAGTATAATATTTGAATTTTGAAATTCAAATTTAAAGGATAAATAAAGTTTATTTTATAGTTTGTTAATCAATAGAAAGTTTTTTAAATTATTTAAAAACTAAAAAAAAAATAAACATAAGAGAATTAATTAGTTTCAACTTTTAAGTGAAAATTATATATAAGTCCTATTAGGAAGACTTTTGCTACATATGATCCTACAAAAAAACTTATGTTCCCATAAGTTCTGTGTGAAGTTTGTCGACACATTTGACACCTACATAAACGTAATGCGACGTGACACCTACATAAACGTAACGTGACATGACACCTACATAAATGTAGCGTAACGTGTCACGTTACATTTCTCAAACTTGCTCGGTTTTTTATTTTTTTAATTGAATGTGAAAATGTTACTTTCTATGGTAACATTCAATTTCCTATATAGTAAATTGTTTGCCAATAGTATTGGCAAACAATACTATTGTTTGCCAATGCTTAAATACTATTGGCAAACAATGCTTAAATACTATTGGCAAACAGTTAGATAAAATAGATAGGGTATCAAAGCTAAGTGATGTTGTATCATGTTTCTAACTGTTTTAGTTTCTTCTCCTTAATCTTTTTCATTGTTTATTTGATTAATCTGGTTTTCAGTTCATCTTAATCACTCACAAGATCAGTCTGTGTTATCCACCTTTTTACAGTATTCCACCTTTGTTTAAGTCACTCACTTCTTCCCAGTCCTGAGTAAGTCCTTAGGTTTAGGCAGTGTCAGACTTAGGGGTTACAAGATAGGGTATGTATGTATACAAAGGTCTGTGAGTTAAAAAGGTATGTGGTAAACTGGACCAGAATAGGGTATGTATTAAGATATCTATAAAACTGATTAATAAAACCGCACAATGAATTGATTATTTCGAAGTAACTCTTCAGTCAGTTCTAGGTCAACAACTTTGCCCTCAATACCTAACCAAGCTTTAGTAATTAATGAAGAAGATGTTGAAATACAAAATGATAAAATTGATGTCGATTGGAATATACCAAATTTCCAATTAAAGAAATTTATAAAACTTCTTTTATACAGAATACTTTCAAAATCACTTTGCATGTTAAGACAATTGAACAAGTATATGCTTTAGAAAAACCCAGGAAAACCAATCAATTATTTGATGCTAATCTCATAAAAAGATATTTAAAAAGTGATTACAATTTTATTCACATAGGTTTAATTCAAGTCGGTGTCAAACCATTAACTCAACAAGGGAAAAATACTTCTGTCTTATTATGTTTAAGAGATGCTCGTTTTCTTAATTATAATGATAGTTTAATGGGTATGATGGAAACTGGTATTCATAAAGGTCCAGTACATTTTAATTGTTTTCCTGATTTTACTCTTAGTTTACGAGATCCAAATATTTTACATGCATTAACATTAAATATACAATTACATGGTTCATTTACCAATATGATGAATAAAACCCATAATATTGCTTTAATTTATCGTGTTCATTATAAGTGCATGAAAACTAATTTAAATGTTCACGCATTGCACAAGTCCCCTAAGGATAAAACTTTATTAATCCAAAGTAGTAGTACTGATACCCATATAAATGTTCCCCAAATGATTGAATGGAAAAATGTAGATTTACCCGATCAATGCATCACTGTCAATGAACATTACAAACATAATCAACAACAATCATCTATCCAAGATATTCAAGATATTCAACAAATTCATGATGGTAC
Organism: Camellia granthamiana; assembly: GCA_036172215.1. Taxonomy (NCBI): domain Eukaryota; kingdom Viridiplantae; phylum Streptophyta; class Magnoliopsida; order Ericales; family Theaceae; genus Camellia; species Camellia granthamiana. The sequence goes on along the minus strand of CM069903.1, from coordinate 53,919,770 downwards.
AGTTCGTATTAAATTTAATCGTAGTCAATCATCCAGACATAGCACCTCTAGTGTACCTTCTGAAATTGAAACTGAAGATGAAATATTTAATACTCCATTATTTCGAAAAAATAGTCAGATCCATTTAGGTCAACCTTCTAAATTAAAAGGTGTTGATAATACTGCTTCGTCCCAAATTAGTAAACCTGTTTGCTCTACTCACACCCATCTACCTGAGGAAGAAACTGCCTCCAATAATTCTCCTACTCAAATTGATTTTGAAGAATTTCTACCTCCGGTCAATCCTCAATTAATGACAATCAAAAAAGATTTTCAACCTAACCTTGATAAATTACTCATTGAATTTAAGTCTTTTAAAAATAAACAACTTAGACATGCTTATTATGCTCACTATGATAAACAACAACAATCTAGAATTACTAGACATTGGTATAATTTTATGATTGAATATGGTTTTAAATTACCCCTTTTAGAATATGTTGACCAATATTACAAAAAACTAAATACTATCACCAAACATAAATGGAAAACTTCTGACACTACCACTGTTAGCTCTAGTCATCCTCCTCTTGAAAAAATAATTATCAATCAACAAGGTTCTGGCATTCCTGCTTCTCCTTTCAAATTACCTGGAAATGATGTTGAAATCAAAAAAGTTATTGAACAAAACAATTATACTAATCAATGCTTAAATACTATTGGCAAACAATTAGATAAAATAGAAACAAATTTAGAATCTGTTACAGCTACTAAACAACCCCTAGATCAACCTTTACTTAATCTACCTAGTCATCGCTCTAAACGAACTAGTTTGGTTACTTCTGACCAATCTACTGTTAAGGCTATTGAAAAATTATTTACTAAATTAGCTACCAATGATACTGCTTCACCTTCCAAAGATAAAGGCCTTACTGTTTTAAATCAACAATCAAATATTGGCACTATCTCTACCCAATCTGAAACTGACACCACTGATGATGAAATAAATCAATTAGTTCAACAATTCCAACCTTCTAATCATAATAAATTTCATTATCCCAAAGTTAATCCTCAAACTACAAAGAATTGGTATTCTCAACCTACTCCACCTGACCTCCAATATGAAGAAAATAATGTTAGCAACCAATTTTCTGTTTCTGCTAAAAAATTATATGAATGGAATATTGATGGTCTTAGTGAAGATCAAATACTTCAAAAATTAAATCATTTATCTATGGTCTCAAATAGTTATCTCTCCAATTATCCCCAATATTCTCAATCTGAAATTGTTTCCCTAATTACTTCTGATTTTACTGGTATGCTCAAATCCTGGTGGGAAAAATATTTAACTGACGAACAAAGAGAGTCCATCATATATGCTAATCAAACTGATGATAATGGTCTCCCTATCTTTGATGAAACCATTGGATGTTGCCACCTTGATGGTATTAATACATTAATTTATACTATTGTTCGACATTTTATTGGTACACCTACTAATATCTATTCTCGCATACATGATCAGCTTAGTAACCTTAATTACCCAATTTTAAGTGATTTTAGATGGTATAAAGATGTATTCACCTCTAGAGTTATGTTACGCGAAGATTGTACTAAATCCTTTTGGAAAGAAAAATTTATTAATGGCTTACCTAGTTTATTTGCTCACAAAATTAGAGATGTTCTTAATCAACCTACTGGTGTTATTGAATATGACAATTTAACCTATGGTGATATAATTAGTACTATTCAAAAGGAAGGATTAAAAATGTGTATTGATCTCAAACTTAGTCAAAAAGCCACTAAAGATAAACATAAAGCTAAATATGAATTAGGAAATTTTTGTGAACAATATGGTTTACCTCCTGTTGCACCTTCCCGAAGAAAATCACACAAATACTCAAAATATAAACATAAATCCAACTACTCTAATAAATATCGAAAAAATTACTCACCTCCCAAATCCAATGATAAATTCTATACTAAACCCAAAAAGAACTATTATAAAAAATCACATCCCACATCTAAAAGCAATAAAGATATTACCTGTTATAATTGTGGTCAGAAAGGACATTATTCAAATAAATGTAAAGAAAAGCAAAAATTAAAAGATAGAGTTAGCCAACTTCAAATTGATGATAATTTCAAAAATCAATTATTTAAAATTTTCCAATTAAATCAATCTATTAGTGACTCCTCTTCTGATCATCCGAGAACTTCATCTGAGTATCATTCACCTAGTGAAGATTCTGATAATAATATTAATCTAGGATGTAATGATGTCTGCTGTAAACCAGTCAAACAAATAACTGTTCTTACCAATAACACTCAAGAAGAATCTGCGCTTATTGAATTAATTAGCAAATTAGATTATCCAATATTAAAACAAAAATATATTGATAAATTAAAATCTTTACTATTACAATCAGAAGATAAACCCAAAATTGATAAACCTATTATCAGTCTGTCTAAGACTTTAGAAAGATTTAAAAATAAAACTAAAGAAATTACGCTTCAAGATTTACAATATGAAATTAACCAAATTAAACAAACTATTAATGAATTAAAACAAAAAGATCGAAAATTAGAAGATGAAATTATTACATTAAAACTTAATAAAAGTTTAGATAATTTCCACAACTCAGTTCATGAATCTCCTAATGAATCTGAACATAATTCTGACCCTGATTCTGATCACACTAATCCTGATAAATTAATCTTTGACAACAGATCACAATCACATAATCTTGAAGAAAAACGATACTGGTGCTGATTTGAATTGCATACAAGAAGGTTTGCTTCCTACTAAATGTTATGAAAAATGTCAAAAGAAATTAACTTCTGCTAATGGTAGTAAAATGCATATTAAATATAAATTACCCAAAGTTCATGTTTGTCAAGATAATGTCTGTTTTAAAACTTCATTTGTTTTAGTTAAAAACATGACTGATAAAATTATTTTAGGAACACCATTTATTTATTTACTGTATCCTTTTACTACATCTAGTGAATGAATAACTACACATGTTTTAGGACAACCTGTTACATTTAAATTTTTGTCTCCTCCTGAAATGTTAGAATTAAATCAGTTAAAAGACTGTTCTATTTCTCAAACAATTAATCGCTTAACTAGACATTTAAATTTCCTTAAAGAAGAAATTAATTATAAACGAATTGATCAACAATTAACTGATCCTGTTATTATTTCCCAAATTAATCATTTTAAATTAAAACTCGAATCAACCGTGTGTTCAAGTTTACCTACTGCATTTTGGCATCGGAAAAAGCATGTCGTTACTTTACCATATATTAAAAATTTTAATGAAAAACAAATTCCTACTAAATCTAGACCTATTCAAATGAATTATGAATTACTTGAAATGTGTAAAAAAGAAATTAATGAATTATTAAAAAATCGAATAATAAGTCCTAGTAAATCCCCATTGTCTTGTCCTGCCTTTTATGTCAACAAAAATGCTGAATTAGAACGAGGTGTCCCTCGTTTAGTCATTAATTATAAACCATTAAATGCTGTTTTAGAATGGATTCGATATCCTATTCCTAATAAAAAAAGATTTGATCAAACGACTTAATCAAGCTGTTATTTTTAGCAAATTTGATTTAAAAAGTGGTTTTTGGCAAATTCAAATTCACCCTAAAGATCGCTATAAAACTAATTTTAACACGCCTTTCGGTCAATATGAATGGAATGTAATGCCATTCGGTTTAAAAAATGCTCCTAGCGAATTTCAACATATAATGAATGATATTTTCAACCCCTTTAGTCATTTTTCTATTGTTTATATTGATGACATCTTAATTGTAATAACCCACATTCATATCTTGGTCATGTTCATGTGCATTTGCATGATTACATCTTGTTAAGCTTGCATTTGTAGACTTTGACTTGTTTCTTTCCAAGAAAAGGTCCCTGTCTTCTTTTGTGCTTACGTGATTTGCCTAAGTGTTGTATGCATGCTTTGTTCCTTCCTTGCTGTCTCAAGCCTAGGTCATGTCAAGCCTAGGTCATGTCAAGCCTAGGTCATGCCAAGCCTAGGTCATGCCAAGCCTAGGTCATGTCAAGCCTAGGTCATGCCAAGCCTAGGTCATGCCAAGCCTAGGTCATGTTAAGCCTAGGTCATGTTAAGCCGAGGTCATGCCAAGCCTAGGTCATGTCAAGCCTAGGTCATGCCAAGCCTAGGTCATGTCAAGCCTAGGTCATGTCAAGCCTAGGTCATTCCAAGCCGAGGTCATCTTAAGCCTAGGACCATCTTGGAACCATTTTGGTTGACCTGCACCATCACTTAGGCATATTGGCCGAGATATCATCATCTAGGCCGAGGTGTGCATCACCTAGGCCGAGATATGCATCATCTAGGCCGAGATGTTATCATTTAGGCATCCTAGATCCTTAATCCTTGCACCTAGTGATCTTGTTCTGGGACTGGAATGACCTAGACCGAGGTGTGGCACATCTAGGCCGAGGTGTGGCACAGCTTGGCCAAGTGTTATCCTTCCTAGCCGAGGTCATTGAGACCTTACTTGCCGAAGCCTATGTCCTTAGCCGAGATCATTACTTGCCGGAGTGTTTGCTGTGAAGCTTGTTAGATACGCTTTGTCAGAACCTTGTCTTGTCAATCAGTCACCTTTTTGAGGAGGACCAACCCGGTAGCGCCACGTGGCCGAGCTGAGCGTTAAGTCAGCCGTTGGAGAGAGAAATCTATCATTTGTTATATCTTTGTTCTAAGGAGGAGAGAGAAGCTCTAGGAGAGGAAGAGGAGTTCTTGAGGGAGAGTAGATTTCCAAACTTGATTCCAAGAGATCGAACCGTTAGATCCGTGTTCTAAGGTTAGATTCTTGATCTGCTCAAGTTGTTCTTTATGATCATGTTATTGCATTGCACGATTGAATATGATTTGTAAGTCATGCATTGCTTTGAAGTTCGGTTTTAGAAAGAGAAAGTGGTATTCATGTGTTCTTCAAGAAAAGTCATGTTTTGATCCAAGAGTTTGCACCAAGATCCATGTTTTCATGTTTGTTTTCATATGATCTTCAAGTATGGGTACCCAGGTCCATGTTTTCGAACTCATAGCATGAAATCCCAGATTTTGTAATAACAAGTTATGATTTTAACATTCATGTTCTTCATGTTCTTCATGATCATGTTCTTCATGTTCTTCAAGGAGGAAACCCAGATTTCCAGACTTCTTTTCCCTAGGTGTGATCACCGAGACCACTCTTGCCTAGATCATTTCTGTGCATCCATTCCAGGACCTGGTTGGTACCCAGCATGTTTTCCCTAGGTCATTTCCAGCATGTTTTCCCTAGGTCATTGCCAGCATGTTTTCCCTAGGTCATTTCCAGCATGTTTTCCCTAGGTCATTGCCAGCATGTTTTCCCTAGGTCATTGCCAGCATGTTTTCCCTAGGTCATTTCCAGCATGTTTTCCCTAGGTCATTGCCAGCATGTTTTCCCTAGGTCATTGCCAGCATGTTTTCCCTAGGTCATTTCCAGCATGTTTTCCCTAGGTCATTGCCAGCATGTTTTCCCTAGGTCATTTCCAGCATGTTTTCCCTAGATCATTTGCATGCATGTAAAGCTTGTTTTGAGAATGTGATTGCCATGTGTTTGTAGGACTTGGACCTTTGCCTTGATCCCGACGTCCCAAGAACTGTGTGAGTGGTATTTTTAATAAAGCTATGTTATAACGTTTTGTTAAAGCTTCGCTTTGCTTGTTTTGAAAAGTATTATTGAACATGAATGATGATCCCTATTTTGAATATCAAGTATTATCTCGTTTTGATGACATTTCTAGAAGTCCGTACGTGCCAGGGGACTTTAAGCATTTGTGGCACTAGTCCGTACGTGCTAAGGGACTATAAGCGTTTGTAGCACATCAAGTTAAGTCCGTACGTGCTAAGGGACTATAAGCGTTTGTAGCACATCAAGTTAAGTCCGTACGTGCTAAGGGACTATAAGCGTTTGTAGCACATCAAGTTAAGTCCGTACGTGCTAAGGGACTATAAGCGTTTGTAGCACATCAAGTTAAGTCCGTACGTGCTAAGGGACTTTAAGCTTTTGTAGCACACATGTTTTGAAAAACCAAGATTGATGTACAAGCTATGTAATGTATTGTTTTGATAAAGATCTCGGATGTCATTCATTTAAACCTTTATTACTTGTACCATTCACTGAGTATCCAAGCTCACCCTCTCCTTATATATATGTAGATGGCAAGCAAGAAGGCGGTGACGCCTAAGATGTTATGTGCAAGATGCTTGATTCATGTTTTGTATCGTCTTGAAGATTATGCTTCTTAGTTGTAATTCATGTCTTTTGTATACTTCGGCTTGAGAAGCCTTTTGATCAAGATGTAACATGTACTTTATTTTATTTGTATCCAAGTTGTAAACTATATTAAGATGTATGTCATTTCATTTGATCTATGCACAGCTCTTATGGACTAATTAGATTTATATATATTGCTTCCGCACATGCTAGCCCCATATATAATACTCTGATTGTGTGTGAATTTTGAAAGTTGGCCTTCGGTAATCTTGGATTACTGGCCATCACGGCACCATTCTACTAGGGGCGGAATGGGGTCGTGACATTAATATTTTCCAAATCTCTTAGTGAACATTGGAAACAGTTAACTGCATTCTTTTATACAATTAAAAGTCATGATTTAGTTATATCTGCTCCTAAAATCAAACTCTTTCAAACTAAAGTTAGATTTTTAGGATATGATATTCACCATAATGTTATTCTTCCCATTAGTAGATCAATTGAGTTTACGTCTAAATTCCCTGATGAAATTCTTGACAAAACTCAGTTACAAAGGTTTTTAGGTTCCCTTAATTACATTACTGATTTCTACAAAGACCTTAGGAAGACTTGTCAACCATTGTTTGATCGGTTAAAGGATAATCCTCCTCCTTGGTCATCTATTCATACTTCTATTGTTCAACAGGTCAAACAATATGTTAAGTCTCTCCCCTGTCTTGGTATTCCTGCTGAAAATTCATTCAAAATTATTCAAACTGATGCTTCTGATATTGGTTATGGTGGCATTCTTCTTCAGAAAGTCACTCCTCAATCATCTGAGCAAATTGTTCGTTATCATTCTGGTGTCTGGAATAAAGCACAATTAAATTATAGTACTATTAAAAAAGAGATTTTATCTAGTATTTTATGTATTCAAAAATTTCAAGATGATATTTTAAATCAAAATTTTTTACTTCGTGTTGATTGCAAATCTGCTAAATATGTTTTGGAAAAAGATATTCAAAATCTTGCTAATAAACAAAATTTTGCCCGTTGGCAATCTATTTTAAGTATTTTTTATTTTGATATTATCTATATACCTGGTTGTCAAAATTCCCTTCCTGATTTTCTGACCCGGGAATTTTTACAGGGGGGTAAGGGATGACTACAACTCCACATATTCCATATTTAAAAACCCAAATTACCCATTACCAAACCTTGATCAGACAAGTCAACCACCGAATTAATCACCTTAAATCTGCCCGATCCACCACTAAAAGAGCCCAATACATCATTCACCAACAAATTCAAGCTCGTCGCATTCTGCGCCATAATTATTACAATGATTTACACTACTACCAAAATTATTTAGATCTTCTTTCTGGTTGTTAACTCCTTCCTACTAATCATTGTTTCTTGTTTCAACAGATGTCTCGCCCAAGGCCTCCTTCTAAGGCTTTGGTTCATTCTAGTCAACCTTTTGTTCCTCCTCCTTTGGAGTTAGTAGGACAATACCCTCAACCCATTCAACTGGTCAATCGTTACCAAATCCTTGGTAATATCCCCAGGCCTAATTACTCAACTGCTTTGGCTACTGATCCTTTTGCTTCAAGCCAATCAGTCTCAGTTACTCCATTCCCTGCTAACCCAGTCAGGTCATCTCGATCTGATTATACCAAATCACACACTACTAATCTGTTCTATATAGAACCCAGTCACCCTAAAGGCCAAGTCATCCATGAAATTGCTAAATCCCATTTTGGCTCTGGATGCCATTTCATCCTCTCACATCCAGATAAAACACTCACCTATTACGAAGATATTTTGATCCATCATCAATCAATCTTGATTAAACCCATTTATGATCGAACCTATGCAAGCAAGGTTTTGTATCATTCCATTTACATCCATAGTATTGTTTCCCAAGCTGAATGGGGTCCTCCTTATCACCTTCGCGATTTACCTGGTCACTCTATTCAGTATAATTACCGTGATTATGTTGATGCCTGGTTCAAGATCTTCTTGTACCAAAATGAAACTTTTAGTCACTCCTGGTTCATCTCCTTTGATCAAAAATTCAAATCTGAGTTCCCAACCTGGTTTCTGAGATGGTGGACTCATTATGGTGCCATTTCAGATATTCTACCTGGTGACCTCATTGAACTAGTTAATTATTTCTCCTCTGTTTACCCATTCACCACTCATCAGAGACAATTTCCATCTTTGTTAATTTTTATATCCAAATATAAACTCCCCTGGATATTTAAATGGCATTATGGCATAGATGGTAACATAATCACTCGTCAACATTCAGTCAAATGGTGGGCTAAGTTCAATGTGTGCTCAGAATTTTTGAAATTGTTCACGAAGAGTTCCCCATTGATCAATGTGCTCCAACTCCTTCTATGATCAAGGCCCAGCAGAACCCAACTGCTGCAATCAGCCAAGGAAGTCAGCCCAGTCTTCCTCCAATCAACCTTGGAAGTCCCTCATCTAGTGGTTCCAAGCCCAAATCATCCAAATCCAAATCAGTTCAGCCGGCCCAATCAAAATCCAAGGCTAAGTCCAAAGCTCCTGCAATTCCGGACCAGCCTAAGGAACATTCACGGCCCAAATCAAAATCCAAAGCTAAGGCTAAGCCCATTTCACCTCCTGCTCAGCCCAAAGCTAAATCAAAGGCCAAGCCCAAGTTATCCAGAGATGAATTGCTCCAGTTAGCCCGTCAATTAACAGATCAAGCTGAAGAAGCTCAATCAACCAGTTCAGAAAATTCAGAAGACAGTGCAGACCAGTCACAATCTTCTGAAGGATCAACTACTCAACCCATCTCATATGGCAGATCCGAGTTCCAAGATGCTCAGGACCCATATGCCTGATCAACATAGGATTCCCTATAAATACAAAGTAGCTTCAATCAATACTCTTTTGAGAAAAGCTGCTAATTTGTATCTATATTGATTCCTATATTCACATGTTCCACCGAAAGTGATGAATAGTAAAAGTTACTGTTCACTTTTACTGTTCACCGTCACTATTCACTCAATCAACTTTTGTTAAAGCTGCATATTCGTGCAATCATTCCACCGAAAGCAACCGACAGCATCTGCTTTACCTCATGCGCTGCCAGCTGCTTTTATCAATCACCGAAGTCACATGCTATTTACTTTTCTATTTCTATACATTGTAATCAATTGTAAGCACTCAGGCATCTTTCAATTTTCTTTCCCTTCCATTGTTGTAAGAAAAACAGAGAGCGCTGAGTGACAATTACCTCCTCTTCCCGTTTGTAACCCAATTAAGATCCTTGCAGTTGCTACAATTGTAATTGTAAGTTATGTTCTGTATTATAAAGTTTTAATGTTTTAAAGTTTTAATGTTTTATGTGCATTCCAATTCCAATTCTGTTGTTCAATTTTAATCATATTTGATTTCGTGAAATTCAAGTCGGTGTCAAACCATTAACTCAACAAGGGAAAAATACTTCTGTCTTATTATGTTTAAGAGATGCTCATTTTCTTAATTATAATGATAGTTTAATGGGTATGATGGAAACTGGTATTCATAAAGGTCCAGTACATTTTAATTGTTTTCCTGATTTTACTCTTAGTTTACGAGATTCAAATATTTTATATGCATTAACATTAAATATACAATTACATGGTTCATTTACCAATATGATGAATAAAACCCATAATATTGCTTTAATTTATCGTGTTCATTATAAGTGCATGAAAACTAATTTAAATGTTCACGCATTGCACAAGTCCCCTAAGGATAAAACTTTATTAATCCAAAGTAGTAGTACTGATACCCATATAAATGTTCCCCAAATGATTGAATGGAAAAATGTAGATTTACCCGATCAATGGATCACTGTCAATGAACATTACAAACATAATCAACAACAATCATCTATCCAAGATATTCAAGATATTCAACAAATTCATGATGGTACAGTTCGTATTAAATTTAATCGTAGTCAATCATCCAGACATAGCACCTCTAGTGTACCTTCTGAAATTGAAACTGAAGATAAAATATTTAATACTCCATTATTTCGAAAAAATAGTCAGATCCATTTAGGTCAACCTTCTAAATTAAAAGGTGTTGATAATACTGCTACGTCCCAAATTAGTAAACCTGTTTACTCTACTCACACCCATCTACCTGAGGAAGAAACTGCCTCCAATAATTCTCCTACTCAAACTGATTTTGAAGAATTTCTACCTCCGGTCAATCCTCAATTAATGACAATCAAAAAAGATTTTCAACCTAACCTTGATAAATTACTCATTGAATTTAAGTCTTTTAAAAATAAACAACTTAGACATGCTTATTATGCTCACTATGATAAACAACAACAATCTAGAATTACTAGACATTGGTATAATTTTATGATTGAATATGGTTTTGAATTACCCCTTTTAGAATATGTTGACCAATATTACAAAAAACTAAATACTATCACCAAACATAAATGGAAAACTTCTGACACTACCACTGTTAGCTCTAATCATCCTCCTCTTGAAAAAATAATTATCAATCAACAAGGTTCTGGCATTCCTGCTTCTCCTTTCAAATTACCTGGAAATGATGTTGAAATCAAAAAAGTTATTGAACAAAACAATTATACTAATCAATGCTTAAATACTATTGGCAAACAATTAGATAAAATAGAAACAAATTTAGAATCTGTTACAGCTACTAAACAACCCCTAGATCAACCTTTACTTAATCTACCTAGTCATCGCTCTAAACGAACTAGTTTGGTTACTTCTGACCAATCTACTGTTAAGGCTATTGAAAAATTATTTACTAAATTAGCTACCAATGATACTGCTTCACCTTCCAAAGATAAAGGCCTTACTGTTTTAAATCAACAACCAAATATTGACACTATCTCTACCCAATCTGAAACTGACACCACTGATGATGAAATAAATCAATTAGCTCAACAATTCCAACCTTCTAATCATAATAAAATTCATTATCCCAAAGTTAATCCTTAAACTATAAAGAATTGGTATTCTCAACCTACTCCACCTGACCTCCAATATGAAGAAAATAATGTTAGCAATCAATTTTCTGTTTCTGCTAAAAAATTATATGAATGGAATATTGATGGTAGTGAAGATCAAATACTTCAAAAATTAAATCATTTATCTATGGTCTCAAATAGTTATCTCTCCAATTATCCCCAATATTCTCAATCTGAAATTGTTTCCCTAATTACTTCTGATTTTACTGGTATGCTCAAATCCTGGTGGGAAAAATATTTAACTGACGAACAAAGAGAGTCCATCATATATGCTAATCAAACTGATGATAATGGTATCCCTATCTTTGATGAAACCATTGGATGTTGCCACCCTGATGATATTAATACATTAATTTATACTATTGTTCGACATTTTATTGGTACTCCTACTAGTATCTATTCTCGCATACATGATCAGCTTAGTAACCTTAATTGCCCAACTTTAAGTGATTTTAGATGGTATAAAGATGTATTCACCTCTAGAGTTATGTTACGCGAAGATTGTACTAAATCCTTTTGGAAAGAAAAATTTATTAATGGCTTACCTAGTTTATTTGCTTACAAAATTAGAGATGTTCTTAGTCAACCTACTGGTGTTATTGAATATGACAATTTAACCTATGGTGATATAATTAGTACTATTCAAAAGGAAGGATTAAAAATGTGTATTGATCTCAAACTTAGTCAAAAAGCCACTAAAGATAAACATAAAGCTAAATATGAATTAGGAAATTTTTGTGAACAATATGGTTTACCTCCTATTGCACCTTCCTGTAACAAGCCCGCGAGGGACCTCAATGGCGTTACAGTTCGGACTCGATTTGTCACGATTCTTAATCTTGAACCAAAGAGTCCAAATCCGGCAAATCGTTTTGAGAAAAATAGATTTTTTTGAAAGAAGTGCCAAACATGGACTGCTTTGCCAGATACAGAGTCGCCACCTAAATATTTTATATTGGAGAAATTTAGGAAACCCTGACTCGGTGCCAAAGGCCACGTGTCCGTCTTCACCAAAGTTGCCTCGGCTCGGGAACTTGGGTACGATTGGGGAAGGTCAGCTATGAGCACCCCCTCTCGCCCGATCCGAAGATCAGCCTCTACTAACCATGATATCTCGTTTTTGAAAACACATGCGTTCTTATTTCGATTAATTAGCTAGAATTACTATGTGATGCGCACAGCAAAACAAGTATAGACTAGATCGCCTAATTTGGAACAAAGCATTGCATATCCGTTTGTTTGGAAATGTTTTAAGATTTGCTACTCGCAAGTAAGCTAAAACACGGATTTCAACGAGTTGTTCCAACTCAAATAATCCAACCTTCACCCACAGGCATTTAGGCAGTTTATCACATAAGCATATAGCCACATGGTAAGCATGCTGTCATGTTAATATTCACACTCATGCGAGATGCTAAAGCATAAATACTTACATCGTACTCCGTGCCAAAACAATGAAGCTAGTTAGCAAAACATGCATGACCCTAGTCCATGTTAAGTGGCTAATGCATCACATACAAAATGCAATCTAGAATAGGTTCGGCTAATCCTAGGATGGCATGTGGAATGTGACAATTGATACACGTATTCAAATTGAATTTGAAATACAATGCAATTAGTATGATGCGCCGAGCCCGGTGCATGCAAAACAGATGAATGAATGCACGCATGCATAGTATAAGGTATGCTAATTGAAATATGCCCTAAATCTAACCATTGTAAGCGGTTAAATAAAAGGGAGGAAGAAATGAGGTTAGAAGACATGCACACACGCACGCACACTTATTATAAATTTGCCCTCACTCGGAGGGACCGAATGAATAATACAATCCACCTAATTAACTAACTCACGAGCTAATTAAATATTACAAAACCAAATAAATAACTAGCTACAACTAATTATTACACAACTTAATTAATTAACAAATCAATTAACTAATTAATGAATGACAACAAGCAAATAGGGAAAGCGGTAAATGATGCCATTCCAGCTCTATTTGAAGAAGAGGGAGATGCACGCTCGTTTCGATTCCTCGCCTCGAAACGCCTTCCGGTTGCTCTTTAGAGGCTCTGTTTGCAGGGTGTCTTCCAGTGCTTGTTGCTGAACCTTACCAAAACACTGCAGGGGGAGTCACCAATGGCCTGCCGGCCAGGAGAGGAGTACTGCCGGCCAAAGGCAGAGCACTGCCGGCCAAGGGTGGCACACTGCCGGCCATCAATGGCAGGCTGCCGGCCACTGGTGTGCTGTGACACCAAACTGCAACGAAGCACAAAATAGAGAAAATGGAGGGTTTCCCAAGGACATGTACGCACCATGGCACTCCAAATCAACTCAAAACATCAAGAGAGAGGCCAAATCGGATCCACGACCATCAATGACGCGTCCCGATACATGATGGCCAAAGATCTAACTTGTGCAAATCAATATGAAAATGAATGCACAAATAAAGCAAGTAAAGCCTAGAACTCTATCATGAATCATCAAGAGCTTCAGCGACCGAGAATTGAGATACGTTCCATCACTTGAAGTATGAAACGTCCCTCGTTCCTCGTGCTCGGATTAACACTTAATCCAAGCAATGCAACACATAAGCATGGCAAACATGCAATGCGAACAACCTAACAAGGCTAATGACATGCAACAAGCACATAAGCATGATGTGAGGTGACAACCTATGACAAAATGCAATATGAACATATGAACATGCAAGGCATGTAAAGCTAAGCAAGTATGCAACAACATACTACATGTAACAAACATGCGACAACATGGTAAAATGGGCTTACACCAGAGATGGACAACTCTCAACTAGGTCCAAATTAGTAGCCAAAGATGGAATTGATGGCATGAAAAGCATGGAAAGCAAGGCAAACATGCATGCCAAATGGCTCAAGTATTAAGGCACAAAGAGGACAACTCTTAAGCACACTTAGGGAGCAACAAACATGGATATATGGCAATGGAGTAAGCTCTGAAATACCATGTAAAGTGATGCCAAATCAACTCAACAATGCAAACAAAGCATGTTAGGATGCTCAAAGCTCAAAGTAAGCAAAGGGACTTAAGCCATGGCCATACAAGGCAAGCCCCAAAGGGCCAAGGGGACCTAAAAAAGTCCTAGGGCAGGTCCAAACAAGACCAAAACCAAGCTCAAAGCTAGCCAACCTAGGCTAGAACACAAAGCTAAACACAAGGAGCATGCAAGGCATTAATGAGGCAATGCACTACACCTATTGGAACCAAACATGGCACGACTTGGACAACATAAAATAGAGTTACATCATGGTATAATAAGACCCAAAATGCACTGAAACGATGAGCCAAAGGCTTAGGCTTAGTGGCATGCACAAAGATCAATTCTTGAGGCATAAAGCACAAGCTATGTAAAGCATTCAAAGCATGTCAAATGCAAGTGAACAACAATATTTCATGGACTGAAATAGCATGTGGAATGAGGGCAAGGCATGCAAACATCACATGTATGGCATGGTAGGGACCTCAAAACCCAAGACTACCCTAAGCATTTACACTATAGCTATACAAAGCATGAGTGATATGGCCATGGCAGCCCAAAACAGTGCTAGAACACTTCAAAATAAGCATAAAATCATGTTTAAGCAAAGCCAAAATATGCTAGTATGATGAGTCAAAACATCATGCACAAAGAGCTAGGAAACAAGATTTGTTCTACACCTATATGGAGCATGCAAAGGATGATCAAACCAACTATGGATAAGGTCATAACATGCCAAATGATGACCAAATACATGCTGAAATGTAAACCAAACAAGCTAAAATGACATGGCAACGCATGGAGCATATGAAGCTAGTTTAGGGGATTTACACTATAAGTGCATCATGCAAGCATGGAGCAACAAAACCAACCCAAAACAGATTCATGGCATGGTAAAAAATACCAAAAATGGACTGAAATGGACTCAACAAAGACTATGCACACATGCTACTTTGATGAGCTATGAATGGAGTTACATTACACATGCTAGATGCAAGCAAGGCATGACCAAACCAGCCTTGGACAGGGCCAAAGCAGGTCCTAGAAGTCATAAAAAAGGGCCTGAACCAAGCCTCAAAAATGCATAGAGGGTTGGTCCTTTGGAAGGCCAAAAATGCAAGCAAAGAGGAATACAAAGAGAGGGGACTACCCCCTCTGATTAAGGACCTCAAAACCACACCTCTACCACTAAAAATCCACCGGATTTCAGTGGTAGGAAGGCCAAACCAAGGCTAGCTTGGATGCCTCCAAATATGGCTTAAAACAAAGCCAAACAAAGCATGCAAGGGGGCTACACACCCCAAACAGCAAAATGACCTTAACCAAACTTAAAAAGCACTAAAAAACAAGACTTTTTTCAGTTATAAGTAAAGCCTAAAACAATATGCAAAGAGGGTTAAAGCAAGGTGCAAGAAAATGCAAAAATGGGGGAAATGCTCACCCTTGAAGACCCTCTTCGAAATCAGCAACTTCAGGGGGTGGAAACTGGTTTTCAGAGCTCAAGAATTCCTCCCAAGAAGCTTAGTCCAATGGTGGTGGTGTATATCTATGTGTTGTAGTGTAAAAGTGCAAGGAAATCCAAGTTCAAGGCACAATTTAGCAACAATATAGAGAGAGAAGGAGTTTTTACTCTTCAAAAACTCAGAACCTGGTCTAAGGAAGATGGCCTCTTGCTTATATAGAAGGAGGCAATGCAAAGCTTCTTCAAGAAGCTTTGCAAGAGTTCCATCCCTCCATACACGTGTATGGAGGGGAGATAATAAAAATCCAGCTGGCTCAAAAGATCTGGAGGAAAACCAGCTGAGAGAGGGGGGGTGCCGGCCATCTGCAATGGCCGGCAGTGCCACACCATTGGCCGGCAGGGTATCACAAAGGGCCGGCAGGGTCAAGGCCATGGCCGGCAGTGCACCACAGGGTCCACTCTGACAGGACCTAGTCAAGGTCCAAAAATGAGACAGAAATGATACAAGGTCTGGGAAACTCGAACCGGTGCCGCTCCTCCGCGATAGTTGAGTGATCGACGAGCAATCGAACCAGTTGTTGGGTGTACCTAGAAGCACAACCAAGTCTTGAGAACGGTTAAAAATGGGATGTCTACACTTCCCGAAGAAAATCACACAAATACTCAAAATATAAACATAAATCCAACTACTCTAATAAATATCGAAAAAATTACTCACCTCCCAAATCCAATGATAAATTCTATACTAAACCCAAAAAGAACTATTATAAAAAATCACATCCCACATCTAAAAGCAATAAAGATATTACCTGTTATAATTGTGGTCAGAAAGGACATTATTCAAATAAATGTAAAGAAAAGCAAAAATTAAAAGATAGAGTTAACCAACTTCAAATTGATGATAATTCCAAAAATCAATTATTTGAAATTTTCCAATTAAATCAATCTGTTAGTGACTCCTCTTCTGATCATCCGAGAACTTCATCTGACTATCATTCACCTAGTGAAGATTCTGATAATAATATTAATCTAGGATGTAATGATGTCTGCTGTAAACCAGTCAAACAAATAACTGTTCTTTACCAAGAACACTCAAGAAGAATCTGCGCTTATTGAATTAATTAGCAAATTAGATTATCCAATATTAAAACAAAAATATATTGATAAATTAAAATCTTTACTATTACAATCAGAAGATAAACCCAAAATTGATAAACCTATTATCAGTCTGTCTAAGACTTTAGAAAGATTTAAAAATAAAACTGAAGAAATTACATTTCAAGATTTACAATCTGAAATTAACCAAATTAAACAAACTATTAATGAATTAAAACAAAAAGATCAAAAATTAGAAGATGAAATTATTACATTGAAACTTAATAAAAGTTTAGATAATTTCCACAACTCAGTTCATGAATCTCCTAATGAATCTGAACATAATTCTGACCCTGATTCTGATCACACTAATCCTGATAAATTAATCTTTGACAACAGATCACAATCACATAATCTTGAAGAAAAACGATAAAATCTAATCAATAAACTTTATATTCAAAAATGGTATTCAAAAATTAAAATCATTATTGAAGATTTTGAATTAAATTTAATTGCTTTAATCAATACTAGTGCTGATTTGAATTGCATACAAGAAGGTTTACTTCCTACTAAATATTATGAAAAATGTCAAGAGAAATTAACTTCTGCTAATGGTAGTAAAATGCATATTAAATATAAATTACCCAAAGTTCATGTTTGTCAAGATAATGTCTGTTTTAAAACTTCATTTGTTTTAGTTAAAAATATGACTGATAAAATTATTTTAGGAACACCATTTATTTATTTACTGTATCCTTTTACTACATCTAGTGAATGAATAACTACACATGTTTTAGGACAACATGTTACATTTAAATTTTTGTCTCCTCCTGAAATGTTAGAATTAAATCAGTTAAAAGACTGTTCTATTTCTCAAACAATTAATCGCTTAACTAGACATTTAAATTTCCTTAAGGAAGAAATTAATTATAAACGAATTGATCAACAATTAACTGATCCTGTTATTATTTCCCAAATTAATCATTTTAAATTAAAACTCGAATCAACCGTGTGTTCAAGTTTACCTACTGCATTTTGGCATCGGAAAAAGCATGTCGTTACTTTACCATATATTAAAAATTTTAATGAAAAACAAATTCCTACTAAATCTAGACCTATTCAAATGAATTATGAATTACTTGAAATGTGTAAAAAAGAAATTAATGAATTATTAAAAAATCGAATAATAAGTCCTAGTAAATCCCCATGGTCTTGTCCTGCCTTTTATGTCAACAAAAATGCTGAATTAGAACGAGGTATCCCTCGTTTAGTCATTAATTACAAATCATTAGATGCTGTTTTAGAATGGATTCGATATCCTATTCCTAATAAAAAAAGATTTGATCAAACGACTTAATCAAGCTGTTACTTTTAGCAAATTTGATTTAAAAAGTGGTTTTTGGCAAATTCAAATTCACCCTAAAGATCGCTATAAAACTACTTTTAACACGCCTTTTGGTCAATATGAATGGAATGTAATGCCATTCGGTTTAAAAAATGCTCCTAGCGAATTTCAACATATAATGAATGATATTTTCAACCCCTTTAGTCATTTTTCTATTGTTTATATTGATGACATCTTAATATTTTCCAAATCTCTTAGTGAACATTGGAAACATTTAACTGCATTCTTTTATACAATTAAAAGTCATGATTTAGTTATATCTGCTCCCAAAATCAAACTCTTTCAAACTAAAGTTAGATTTTTAGGATATGATATTCACCATAATGTTATTCTTCCCATTAGTAGATCAATTGAGTTTGCGTCTAAATTCCCTGATGAAATTCTTGATAAAACTCAGTTACAAAGGTTTTTAGGTTCCCTTAATTACATTACTGATTTCTACAAAGACCTTAGGAAGACTTGTCAACCATTGTTTGATCGGTTAAAGGATAATCCTCCTCCTTGGTCATCTATTCATACTTCTATTGTTCAACAGGTCAAAAAATATGTTAAGTCTTTCCCTTGTCTTGGTATTCCTACTAAAAATTCATTCAAAATTATTCAAACTGATGCTTCTGATATTGGTTATGGTGGCATTCTTCTTCAGAAAGTCACTCCTCAATCATCTGAGCAAATTGTTCGTTATCATTCTGGTGTCTGGAATAAAGCACAATTAAATTATAGTATTATTAAAAAAGAGATTTTATCTAGTATTTTATGTATTCAAAAATTTCAAGATGATATTTTAAATCAAAATTTTTTACTTCGTGTTGATTGCAAATCTGCTAAATATGTTTTGGAAAAAGATGTTCAAAATCTTGCTAGTAAACAAATTTTTGCCCGTTGGCAATCTATTTTAAGTATTTTTTATTTTGATATTACCTATATACCTAGTTGTCAAAATTCCCTTCCTGATTTTCTGACCCGGGAATTTTTACAGGGGGGTAAGGGATGACTACAACTCCATATATTCCATATTTAAAAACCCAAATTACCCATTACCAAACCTTGATCAAACAAGTCAACCACCGAATTAATCACCTTAAATCTGCCCGATCCACCACTAAAAGAGCCCAATACATCATTCACCAACAAATTCAAGCTCGTCGCATTCTGCGTCATAATTATTACAATGATTTACACTACTACCAAAATTATTTAGATCTTCTTTCTGGTTGTTAACTCCTTCCTACTAATCATTGTTTCTTGTTTCAACAGATGTCTCGCCCAAGGCCTCCTTCTAAGGCTTTGGTTCATTCTAGTCAACCTTTTGTTCCTCCTCCTTTGGAGTTAGTAGGACAATACCCTCAACCCATTCAAATGGTCAATCGTTACCAAATCCTTGGTAATATCCCCAGGCCTAATTACTCAACTGCTTTGGCTACTGATCCTTTTGCTTCAAGCCAATCAGTCTCAGTTACTCCATTCCCTGCTAACCCAGTCAGGTCATCTCGATCTGATTATACCAAATCACACACTACTAATCTGTTCTATATAGAACCCAGTCACCCTAAAGGCCAAGTCATCCATGAAATTGCTAAATCCCATTTTGGCTCTGGATGCCATTTCATCCTCTCACATCCAGAGAAAACACTCACTTATTACAAAGATATTTTGATCCATCATCAATCAATCTTGATTAAACCCATTTATGATCGAACCTGTGCAAGCAAGGTTCTGTATCATTCCATTTACATCCATAGTATTGTTTCCCAAGCTGAATGGGGTCCTCCTTATCACCTTCGCGATTTACCTGGTCACTCTATTCAGTATAATTACCATGATTATGTTGATGCCTAGTTCAAGATCTTCTTGTACCAAAATGAAACTTTTAGTCACTCCTGGTTCATCTCCTTTGATCAAAAATTCAAATCTGAGTTCCCAACCTGGTTTCTGAGATGGTGGACTCATTATGGTGCCATTTCAGATATTCTACCTGGTGACCTCATTGAACTAGTTAATTATTTCTCCTCTGTTTACCCATTCACCACTCATCAGAGACAATTTCCATCTTTGTTAATTTTTATATCCAAATATAAACTCCCCTGGATATTTAAATGACATTATGGCATAGATGGTAACATAATCACCCGTCAACATTCAGTCAAATGGTGGGCTAAGTTCAATGTGCCTAGAATTTTTGAAATTGTTCACGAAGAGTTCCCCATTGATCAATGTGCTCCAACTCCTTCTATGATCAAGGCCCAGCAGAACCCAACTGCTGCAATCAGCCAAGGAAGTCAGCCCAGTCTTCCTCCAATCAACCTTGGAAGTCCCTCATCTAGTGGTTCCAAGCCCAAATCATCCAAATCCAAATCAGTTCAGCCGGCCCAATCAAAATCCAAGGCTAAGTCCAAAGCTCCTGCAATTCCGGACCAGCCTAAGGAACATTCACGGCCCAAATCAAAATCCAAAGCTAAGGCTAAGCCCATTTCACCTCCTGCTCAGCCCAAAGCTAAATCAAAGGCCAAGCCCAAGTTATCCAGAGATGAATTGCTCCAGTTAGCCCGTCAATTAACAGATCAAGTTGAAGAAGCTCAATCAACCAGTTTAGAAAATTCAGAAGACAGTGCAGACTAGTCACAATCTTCTGAATGATCAACTACTCAACCCATCTCATATGGCAGATCCGAGTTCCAAGATGCTCAGGACCCATATGCCTGATCAACATAGGATTCCCTATAAATACAAATTAGCTTCAATCAATACTCTTTTGAGAAAAGCTGCTAATTTGTATCTATATTGATTCCTATATTCACATGTTCCACCGAAAGTGATGAATAGTAAAAGTTACTGTTCACTTTTACTGTTCACCGTCACTATTCACTCAATCAACTTTTGTTAAAGCTGCATATTCGTGCAATCATTCCACCGAAAGCAACCGACAGCATCTGCTTTACCTCATGCACTGCCAGCTGCTTTTATCAATCACCGAAGTCACATGCTATTTACTTTTCTATTTCTATATATTGTAATCAATTGTAAGCACTCAGGCATCTTTCAATTTTCTTTCCCTTCCATCGTTGTAAGAAAAACAGAGAGCGCTGAGTGACAATTACCTCATCTTCCTGTTTGTAACCCAATTAAGATCCTTGCAGTTGTTACAATTGTAATTGTAAGTTATGTTCTATATTATAAAGTTTTAATGTTTTATGTGCATTCCAATTCCAATTCTGTTGTTCAATTTTAATCATATTTGATTTCGTAATCCATGTTCTTCATTCTGTTTTCTGGTCAGCAACTTTGCCCTCAATACCTAACCAAGCTTTAGTAATTAATGAAGAAGATGTTGAAATACAAAATGATAAAATTGATGTCGATTGGAATATACCAAAATTGCCAATTAAAGAAATTTATAAAACTTCTTTTATACAGAATACTGTCAAAATCACTTTGCATGTTAAGACAATTGAATAAGTATATGCTTTAGAAAAACCCAGGGAAACCTGTCAATTATTTGATGCTAATAATTGAATGTTACCACGTTTCGCAAACTTACTAGGTTTTTGATTTTTTTTAATTGAATGTGAAAATATTACTTTCTATGGTAACATTCAATTTCCTATGTAGCAAATTGAATGTTACCATAGATTAAGTTTGTGAAACGTGACGTGACACCTACATAAACGTAATGTAACGTGTCACATTACATTTCGCAAACTTACTAAGTTTTTGTTTTTTTAATTGAATGTGAAAATATTACTTTCTATGGTAACATTCAATTTCCTATGTAGCAAATTGAATGTTACCATAGATTAAGTTTGTGAAACGTGACGTGACACCTACATAAACGTAATGTAACGTGTCACATTACGTTTCGCAAACTTACTATTTCGTTTTTTTTAATTGAATGTGAAAATGTTACTTTCTATGCTAACATTCAATTTCCTATATATAGTCAACTCATAGGATATTGTGAAATACATTCCTATCTAAATAGAACTTGAGACTCTATAAAAAAATTATATAGGACTTAACCTAGCATAACTGTCCGAAAAAGGACTTATAAATAAGTCTCTCAAGTTTTAAAGCTCACAAGACTCTTAAAAACATATATAAAAAATAGAATTGGATAGAAAATCAAAATAAATAAATCAAAAAAGTTTAAAAGTTTAATGCTTAATTATATACCTCCATTCACTACTATCATATTAGAATTCATTCAACCTCTAAAAAATTTGAATGGAAAATTAAAACAAAAAAATTTTAAAAATTTAAAAGTTGAACACTTAATTACCTACCTTCATTCATTGCTCTCATATTGTAATTGTTGGAAAAATGGTTTTATATAGGCATATTTTTTAGCTCAATTTGAGTGGGCCCCAAACGTCTTTTAGGGTGGGTCCGAAGAGGTGAAGTGTTCCTTGCCGCGTGGCAAGTCACACGGTGAAGACGGAACGTCAAAACCATTTATGAGTGAATGGGAAGTTGATGTCGTTTTCTGGTCTAACATTAATTTTTATTTAGATAAAATTCTTTTGAATTTTTTCAATAAAAATTATTGTGGGAATTTAATTTAATTCTAAATTCAAATTTTTGAGTTCCTAAGTGGTTTCCTAAAATTTGTAATTGTGAGAATTTAATTTAATTCTAAATTTAAATTTTAGGTTCCTTAAATGTTTCCTAAAGTTTGTACCTCTTTATTTATTTATTTATTTAAACTATTTCATTAGTTTAATATATATATATATTTTTAAATAGTTTAAATTAAATAAATAATAGTTCCCAACAGTTCCACGGAACAATTTTTCAATTGTTTGAAAATTTGGTCCAACGGTCAAAAGTTGGTTGATTTATGGAGTGCACCTGTTCGGATTCCTAATAGCACCTATTCGGGTCTATATACATTGCCTATAAATACATGAGTTTCCTAGCAGTCTTAGTATAGAGATTGGATCCTAAAAAACTGTTTGATTTTTGTCTCTTTGCAGTCTTATTTTCCTTTTGCATTATTTCTTCATTCTAGATTTAGAATAAATATTTCAGAGAGTTAGAACACAGGTTTGGTTCGCCGAACAAATTTATTTGAAGTGCTTCTATAAATTTGTGAAGATCATTGTATCCTGAGAGATAGACGCCATTCAACCATAAGCACCGTAGCGGGGCGAATCTGTCTTAAGGACAGAGTGTCACACACTCAACTTGGTCTTGTAATTTTTATTTGGTTCAATAAATAAATTTGGTATGTTATTTAATTATTTTGTTTGAATTATTTCAGTTCATTTTATTTACACAGAAGATTGTTCCAACAATCTTAAAACAGATTCGAATTATTCTGTTTACAGAATTTTTCGTTTGTTTCCTTCTTCTTTTTTCATTCTTCGTAAATAATTTTGGAAGAAAATTATTTTCTGTGGATTTACAAAATAATATTCTGGTTGGAAAAACAAATAGTGATTATATGCTATTTCACAGATAGTAGTAATATACTGTCTCTTTTCTTTGACAACAACTAGCAGTACGATACTGGTGTCATTAACAATTCAGAATATATTTTTGTGAAATTTTGTCAGAAAATTAATTTTGGGTTTTTTAGAAATTATTTTCTGAGTTTTCATTAATTAAAATTCTATTTCAGTATTTTAATTATTGGAGTGTTACAAGATATTTAAGTTTCTGTGTGAAATTAATTTGGTTAAATAAAATTTTATTTTATTTTCAAAATTAATTGGAAAAATAAAAGTTATAGTTTTTATTTCTTTTATTTTACAGAATTTAATTTCTTGTGTGGAATTAATTTGGTTAAATAAAATTTTATTTTATTTCCAAATTAATTGAAAAAAAAAGTTATATTTTTATTTCTTTTATTTTACAGAATTTAATTTTCTGTGGAATTATTTTGGTTAAATAAAATTTTATTTTATTTCCAAATTAATTGGAAAAATAAAAGTTATAATTTTTTATTTCTTTTATTTTACAGAATCTAATTTTCTGTGTCGAATTAATTTGTTTAAATAAAATTTTATTTTATTTTATTTTCAAATTAATTGGAAAATAAAAGTTACATTCTTGTTTCTTTTATTTTTACAGAATTTAATTCTGTGATTTTGGTTTAATTTTCTGTGTAGTGTAAATTCTAATTATAATTTTGTTTTATATATTAGAATTGATGGCTACTGAAACGAATGCCCAAACAAGTACTACTGTGGTGGCTGCAATGACGCCAACCCCCCCTCCTGTGATGACAGTACCAATAAATCATGGAGAGAAGCCAGAGAAGTTCTCAGGAACTGACTTTAAAAGATGGCAACAGAAAATGTTGTTCTATCTTACAACTTTGAACTTGGCTCGTTTCCTCCGTGAAGATGCTCCTATCCTGAAAGAGGATGAAACTAATCGGCAAGTGGTTGCTGCGATTGATGCTTGGAAACATGCCGATTTCCTTTGCCAGAATTACGTCTTGAACGGACTTGACAACACATTGTACAACGTCTATAGTCCCATCAAGACAGCAAAGGAACTTTGGGAATCGTTGGAGAAAAAGTACAAAACGGAAGATGCCGGCTCAAAGAAATTTGTGGTTGGTAGATTCCTGGATTTTGTAATGGTTGATTCAAAAACTGTGATCAACCAAGCTCAAGATTTCCAACTCATTCTGCATGACATTCACGCAGAAAGTATGTCTCTCAGTGAATCCTTCCAAGTAGCAGCCTTAATTGAAAAATTACCAAAAGGCTGGAAGGAATTCAAGACCTACCTCAAACACAAGCGCAAAGAAATTTCTATGGACGAATTAATTGTGCGTTTGAGAATTGAGGAGGACAACCGCAATTCTGAAAAGCGGGCTGGTAGGCATCCTATGGAGTCTAAGGCAAATGTGGTGGAACATACTTCAAAAACCAAGAAACGAAAGTCTTCTGGAGAAAGTTCATCGCAAGGCTCTAAAGGGGGGGATAATAAAAAGTACAAGTTTAATGGCAAATGTTACATCTGTGACAAAGAGGGACATCGGGCCAAAGATTGCCGTAGCAAAGGCAAAAGCAAAAGAAGAACAAGCAAGAAGCCTGCTCAAGCCCATATGACCGAAGTGGACAATATTTCCAATGGTGTCGATGACATCAATCTTTCTGCAGTTGTTTCCGAGGCAAATCTTGTCGGAAATCCTAAAGAATGGTGGGTGGACACTGGTGCTACTCGCCATATTTGTGCCGACAAAAAGATGTTCACATCTTATTCTACAGTGGACAATGGTGAACAACTGTTTATGGGCAACTCCTCAACTTCCAAAGTTGAAGGACAAGGAAAGATTGTACTCAAGATGACATCTGGAAAGGAACTCATTCTCAACAATGTGCTGCATGTACCAGTCATTCGCAAGAATCTTGTTTTCGGATCTTTGTTGAGTAAGAATGGGTTTAGGCTAGTATTTGAAAGTGATAAATTTGTACTTACTAAGAATGAGATGTATGTAGGAAAAGGTTACATGTCTGATGGCCTTTTCAAGTTAAATGTAATAACCGTTATACCCTCAGTTATTAATAATACTACATCTTCTTCTTACTTGCTTGAGTCTTCAAATTTATGGCATGGCAGACTAGGACATGTTAATTATGGATCTTTGCGTAGATTAATTAATATGGAATGTTTACCTAAATTTAACATTGATTCAAATCATAAATGTGAAATTTGCGTTGAGGCAAAATTATCTAAAACTCCTTTTCATTCAATTGAAAGAAGTACGGAACCACTTGAATTAATTCATAGTGACATTTGTGATTTTAAATCAATTCAAACTAGAGGTGGGAAAAAGTATTTTATCACTTTTATAGATGACTATACTAAATATAGTTATATTTATTTAATTCGAACCAAGGATGAAGCCTTGGAAACTTTCATTCAATACAAGAATGAAGTTGAAAATCAACTTGGTAAGAAAATCAAGAAACTTAGAAGTGATAGAGGTGGTGAATATGAATCACCTTTTGGTGAGTTTTGTAAAGAATATGGAATAATTCATCAAACCACCGCTCCTTACTCACCTCAGCAAAATGGAATTGCTGAAAGGAAAAATAGGACTTTAAAAGAAATGATGAATGCCATGTTAATCAGTTCTGGATTACCTCAGAACTTGTGGGGAGAAGCAATACTTTCTGCTAATTATATTTTAAATAAAATACCCTGAAAGAAAGTGAATCAAACACCTTATGAAATGTGGCATGGTAGAGTACCATCCTACAAATACTTAAAAGTGTGGGGGTGTTTGGCTAAAGTGGCTATTCCTAGTCCTAAAAAGACTAAGATAGGGCCTAAGACCATTGATTGCATTTTCATTGGTTATGCCAAGAATAGTAGTGCATATCGGTTTTTGATTCATAAATCAGAACATTCCGAAATGCATGTAAATACTATTATTGAGTCTCGGAATGCATTTTTCTTTGAACATGTATTTCCAAATAAGACTAGACAAGAGACTAGTAATAAGAAAAGATCTTTTGATGCTATTACTAGTAATGATCATGAACATGATCAAGAACAAGAGTTAGATTAAAATGAGGAAGAGGAACTTAGGCGTAGTAAACGTGCTAGAACCTCAAAATCGTTTGGTCCAGATTTTCTGACATATTTGTTAGAAAATGAGCCTTTAACCTTTAAAGAGGCTATGTCCAGTCCTGAAGCTCCTTTATGGAAAGAAGCTGTCAATAGTGAAGTTGAATCCATCTTGCAAAATCACACTTGGGAATTAGTGGACTTGCCACCAGGTTGTAAACCTCTTGGGTACAAGTGGATTTTCAAAAGAAAATTGAAAGCGGATGGATCAATAGACAAATACAAGGCAAGACTTGTAGTCAAAGGTTTTAGACAGAAAGAAGGTCTAGATTACTTTGACACATACTCACCGGTTACTAGAATAACATCCATTAGAATGCTAATTGCTATAGCATCTCTATACAATCTAGAAATTCATCAAATGGATGTTAAAACTGCTTTCTTAAATGGTGAGTTAAATGAAGAAATTTACATGGAACAACCAGAAGGGTTTTCTGTTCCAGGAAAAGAAAAGAAAGTGTGTAAATTGGTTAAATCATTATATGGTTTAAAACAAGCGCCAAAGTAATGGCATGAGAAATTTGACAAGGCAATGATGTCAAATGGATTTAAAATTAATGAGTGTGACAAATGTGTTTATATTAAAAACACAGACAAAGGTTATGTCATTGTATGTCTTTATGTAGATAATATGCTCATCATAGGTAGTAATAATGATATGATTAAAACTACCAAGAAAATGTTGAATAAACATTTTGACATGAAGGACATGGGCATTGCTGATGTAATTCTTGGTATGAAAATTACCAAAACATCAGAAGGTTATACTTTGTCACAATCTCATTACATTGAGAAAATACTTGACAAATTCAGCAAAGATGATGATCATCTTGCTAGAACTCCTGTAGATGTTAATTTGTATCTTGCTAAGAATGTACAAGAAAGTATTTCTCAATTAGAGTATGCCCAAATTATTGGAAGCTTAATGTACTTGATGAACTGCACTCGCCCAGATATAGCTTATGCAGTAAGTAAATTAAGTAGATATACGAGTAATCCGGGAGTAGAACACTGGAAAGCAATTATAAGGGTTCTTAGATATCTCCGATTTACTCGTAACATTAGGCTTAATTATTCTAGATATCCAGCAGTACTTGAAGGATATTGTGATGCAAATTGGATATCGGATACTAGAGACTCGAAGTCCACCAGTGGGTATGTCTTTACTCTTGGTGGTGCGGCTGTATCTTGGAAATCTTCCAAACAGACTTGCATTGCTAGGTCTACTATGGAATCAGAATTCATAGCTTTAGACAAAGCAGGGGAAGAAGCAGAATAGCTTCGCCACTTCCTTGAAGATATTCCAATTTGGCCAAAATCGGTGCCTGCTATATGCATACATTGTGATAGTCAATCAGCAATTGGTAGAGTACAGAGTCATATGTATAACGGTAAGTCACGACACATTCGTCGTCGACATAACACCGTAAGACAACTACTCTCTAATGGAATTATTTCCATAGAATATGTTAAGTCTAAAGACAATATAGCGGATCCACTAACCAAAGGGTTAGCAAGAGAGTTAGTTGAGAATTCATCAAGGGGAATGTGACTTAAGCCTATTAAATAAGAGTTGCCACAACGGCAACCCAACCTAGTTAACTGGAGATCCCAAGATTTAGGTTCAAAGGGACAACCGAGTTGTGAATAACTCAGAAGGATCACTGGGGAGTCTAACTCCTACCCATTTCTATGATGAAATAGTGATGTCTGCTGCGTTTTAGGTTAAGTAATACTTTTAATGATTCTTATATCTAGGTAAACCTAGTGGAGTATGGCAGGATACTTTTCATAAGAATCACCTATGTGAGTGTGAACTGGGCCGGTTCTATAAGATTTGTGAAGGGCTACAAGTCTTTAGAGCACTCATGAAGACCAGGTTGTTCAGGGCCAAAATGAACACAATAGTGAGAACTAAACTGTGTCTGGGAATATACTGTGTGAGTTCTATTGTCTTGGTTTACACAAACGGCTGAACAGTTCAAGACATCATGTTCACTGGTTAGCTAGTAAATCCGATAGTGTCTCACAAGGGAAGGTTCAAAGCCAAAAGCTACCTATCCTTTGCAGAATATTTCCAATTTCTTAACTCTCTGATTAGATCATGTTGTTGCATTTTCTCTCCGTCAAATTCCATTCATGTGGGGGATTGTTGGAAAAATGGTTTTATATAGGCATATTTTTTAGCTCAATTTGAGTGGGCCCCAAACATCTTTTGGGGTGGGTCCGAAGAGGTGAAGTGTTCCTTGCCGCGTGGCAAGTCACACAATGAAGACGGAACGTCAAAACCATTTATGAGTGAATGAGAAGTTGATGTCGTTTTCGGGTCTAACATTAATTTTTATTTAGATAAAATTCTTTTGAATTTTTTTAATAAAAATTATTGTGGGAATTTAATTTAATTCTAAATTCAAATTTTTGAGTTCCTAAGTGGTTTCCTAAAATTTGTAATTGTGAGAATTTAATTTAATTCTAAATTTAAATTTTAGGTTCCTTAAATGTTTCCTAAAGTTTGTACCTCTTTATTTATTTATTTATTTAATTATTTAAACTATTTCATTAGTTTAATATATATATATATATTTTAAATAGTTTAAATTAAATAAATAATAGTTCCCAACAGTTCCACGGAACAATTTTTCAATTGTTTGAAAATTTGGTCCAACGGTCAAAAGTTGGTTGATTTATGGAGTGCACCTGTTCAGATTCCTAATAGCACCTATTCGGGTCTATATACATTGCCTATAAATACATGAGTTTCCTAGCAGTCTTAGTATAGAGATTGGATCCGAAAAAACTGTTTGATTTGTGTCTCTTTGCAGTCTTATTTTCCTTTTGCATTATTTCTTCATTCTAGATTTAGAATAAATATTTCAGAGAGTTAGAACACAGGTTTGGTTCGCTGAACAAGTTTATTTGAAGTGCTTCTATAAATTTGTGAAAATCATTGTATCCTGGGAGATAGACGCCATTCAAGCGTAAGCACCGTAGAGGGCGAATCTGTCTTAAGGACAGAGTGTCACACACTCGACTTGGTCTTGTAATTTTTATTTGGTTCAATAAATAAATTCGGTATGTTATTTAATTATTTTGTTTGAATTATTTCAGTTTCATTTTATTTACACAGAAGATTGTTCCAACAGTAATTCATACGATCAATAAAATAAGAAATCAAAACAAATAAATGAAAAAAGTTTAAAAATTGAACGTTTAATTATATACCACCATTCTCATATTGGAATTCATACAACCCCTACTAAAAAAAAAAAAAATGAATAGAAAATCAAAACAAATAAATAAAAAAGGTTTAAAAGTTGAATGCTTATTTACATACAGCCATTCATTGCTCACATATTGATTTTTCAATAACTTTACACATCGTCATTGTCGAAAATAGTAGTCAAAAAAAGTTTATAATAGGGTGAGAGATTGAGTAGGCATCAAAGTATACAAAGTGAAAAGTTAAAATAAAAGAAGATGATAATTTCTTTAATAATCACCTTTCATAGTTTTACTCTCCGCGGTGTTATTTTCCCTTTGCCATTATCTGTTCTTGTCATGTAGATATAAAGTGAGAAATGATAGTAAATAGCTTATGAAGAAATTGTAATGTTTAAGGGTTAAGATTATGATGGCTGTGTTGAAGTTATAGTGTTGTAGGGTTTTAAAATTGAACAAAATAAGGAATGGGAGAAAGGTTAGGTAGAGAAGAACATAAAATAGAAAGTTCATATATTTCCTTTTCAAATTCCACAAATCATGATATAATATTTAGCTTTATGTAATTAATATGATGAGTTAGCCAATAGTGTTTTTTTTTAAAAATAATTTTAAAATTAAAAAATTAATTCCGGCTGAAAAGAAGGTTAATATATTATATAGTATTTTTTTTTTAATCATGGAAATTAATTTTTTAAATCATGTGTATTTTGTTAGGTAGCAAATTTTAAATTTTGAATCCCTAAATCATAGGTGAATATTCATTAAGTGATTTGTTGATTATGATTTAAATTTTAAATTTCAAATTTCAATTTTTAGTAGCCAATTAATGTTTTTCTCTTTTTAAAAAATAGCCAAAAATCAACAAAATTGATTTAGAATTTTGAAACTTTTAAAACTCTCATAATTAAAAATCTCATTTTTTTTTAATATATATAGATATAAATATCAATATTTATGAAGAATTTCTATTTTTTTACTTCGATGTAAACGCTTGTAGTTCAGACACTGTCTTGTATTGGTAAAACATGTGACGCTTTTGCAAACTATGAATAGCAATCGCGCTTTGATTTAGGTCAAGTTTGGCAAGTTGTCAAAAAGTTAAAAAGTTATCACTATTTACCAAAAGTCAAAAATTACGACTGCACAATTCCCAATCATAATTTTTCTCCTACACACTAATTTATACAATTTTTTAATACATATTTTTCCATAAAAAGTCAAAAAAGTTAACATAAACATCCATATTTTTTCCTCAATTTTTTAGTCCAAAAAGACAAAAAGTGCACCTGTTTAGAACACCCTAAACAACCCCTTATTTTTATAAAATTTTATTTTATTAATTATTATTACGTTTTTAACCTAAATAAGTTAAGAGTCCTCGGCTCTCTCTTTCCCATGGTTAGAGTACCTCTAATTTACTAGGCATATAATGTTTGTTAGTTAAAATATCTAATATAATTTATTTTTTTCAATTCTAATACACTAGTCATATGATTAGACATTTTAACTCAACTCACATTCACTAACTGCATGTAGTTAGCCTTCAAATGGTAAGCGAAATGTATTTAATTATTATGATCATTTCTCTCCATCTTTGTTCCTGATATGACATTTTATGAAGTTAATAGTATTTGAATGAATGGAAAATGCTATGAATCCCAAATTTTTTACCAAACTTCTCATATGGGTGTGTGATTCACACAAATCCACATGTTTGTAGATCTCACACCCATGTGAAAGATTTGGTAGAAAGTTTGGTAGATTATTTGGGATCCCTAGCATAACTCTTGGATGAATAACTAAAATAAAGAATATGATTGGAGTAAAAATATGAAACAATTGATAAGTAAAGTAAAATATATACTTTATAATAACGTTTAGATATGTAAATGCCTATTAGCGTTGGAGATGCTCTTAAATGCATAAATCCTAGTAATAGGACACAACAATTACTGTTATGGGGCCATATAGGCCTATTTCAGAACTCATTTTGATAATTCAAACCGTTCACCTTTTAGAATACATCGAGCAGAATATACCTGTGCAAAATCAAGTTGATCAAATATTGTTAACACTTTAATCCATTCACATTTGTGTTCAGTTTTGTACTGAAAATCATATTTGTCATTTATTTTTTTAGATACAAGTGCAACTGGATAAAATGGTTAAGATATTTGATTAACTTGATTTTTTGTAGGTATATTCTACTTGATGTACTCAAAAAAGTGAACGACTTGGACAATTAAAATAAGCCTCAAAATTGGCTCATATGGTCACATAACAGTGACTGTTGTGCCTTCCACACAACAGCCACCCTTCGTGTTTGGTAACGTTTACGTTTTCAGTTTATATTTACAAAAATTTTATAAATTGGTTTTTGTTTATTTTTTGTTTATTTTTAAAAAAACATAAACTACAAACGCGTTTGGTAACTGACAAAATATTTAAAAAAATTTAAAAATATAAAAAAGAGTGAGAAATGGCAAGTGGTGGCGAAAGACGGTGGTGGAAAGTGGTGACGGTGGGTGGTGGGTAGCTGGTGGTGGTGGGTAGGTGGCAGGTGAGTGGTGGTGATGGGTGGGTGGGTGACGGTAGCGGGTGGTGGGTGGGTGGGTGACGGTGGTGGGTGGGTAGGTGACGGTGGCGGGTGGTGGGTGGTAGCGAGTGGGTGGTGGTGGCAGATGGTGGGCGGTGGTGGCAGGTGGGTGGCGGGTGGTGGTGGGTGGTGGCGGGTGAGTGGGTGGTCGGTGGTGATGGTGGGTGACGGTGGCAGGTGGTGGGTGGTAGTGGTGGTGGCGGCAGGTGGTGAGTGGTGGTGGCAAGTGGATGGTGGGTAGGTGACGGGTGGTGGTGGTGGTGGGTGGTGATGGTGGGTGGGTGGGTGGGTGACGATGGCGGGTGGCAGTGGTGGTGGTGGCAGGTGGTGGGTGGTGGTGGCAAGTGGGTGGTGGGTAGGTGACGGGTGGTGGTGGTGGTGGGTGGGTAGGTGACAGTGGTGGGTGCTAGGTGGTAGCGAGTGGGTGGCGGTGGGTGGTGGGTGGTGGCGGCAAGTGGGTAGTGGGTGATGGTGGTGGGTGGTGGTGGCGGGTGGGTGACAGGTGGCTGGTGGTGGTGGTGGCGGTGGCTGGTGGCTGGTGGTGGTGGGTGGCTGGTGGTAGCAGGTGGTGGCAGGTAGGTGGTGAGTGGTGGTGGCAAGTAGGTGGCGGGTGGTGGTAGCGGGCGGTGGATGGTAGTAGCGGGTGGTGGGTGGTGGCGGGTGGATGGCAGGTGGGTGGTGGGTGGTGGTGGTGGTGGTGGTGGCAACGAGGGGTGAGTGGTGGTGGCGAGTGAGTGGTAGGTAGGTGGTGGTGACGGGTGGTGGTAGGTGGTGGTGACGGGTGAGTGGTAGGTAGGTGGTGGTGGCAAAAGATGGTGGTGAAAAATAGTGGTGGATGGTGGCTAGTGTTGGGTGGTAAAAAAAAAAAACTGAAAACTCAAAATGGAAACACATTTTTTGTGTTTTCATTTTTTGGCCAAATTTATAAACTGAGACCACTGATTTATAAATCAAAAATTCTACCAAACAAGTTTTTATTTGAGTTTTTAAAATTTTTGTAAACATAAACAGAAAACTGAAAACGTAAGTGTTACCAAACGGCACCTAATGAAATGGATGTTTGTTTATAAAATAATTTTTTTTCTCTTTGTACATGTATATCCCGCTCGAGTGTTTTCTTGTTATAAAACTAAAATTTGAGAAATGAAAGAAGCATTTTCATTTATTTTCAAATTAAGTTTCCGTTCATCACCCTTTCAATGCCTTCAACAACCCCCTTTGGCTATACCTAATTAAAAAACTTATATAAAATATCTTTTTCAACTAAGCTTAAGCATGAATTAATCGAAGGGCCACAACTTAATAAGACAAAATCAATAAGATCTCCATCATCTATTTCCATATTATTTTTTCTAACTAAATTAGACATACACAAATCCAATTTACATAAAGACTAGTATAAAATTTGCCTTATTTGTGTATTTTTGGAGGCAAGTATTGTGCAAATAAATAGATTCCAAAAAATGAGAGCCACATGGGAGAAAGAGTGTGAGAGTATGACTTAATTTTAGGGATTAAAATGTGAAATTATTTATAGGATCTGGATAATTCATCTCTCAGATTTAAAATTGAAATAAGAAGTCGTTTGCATATAAAGACATACACACCTACGTGATATATTAAATAAAAATTAATTATAATAAAAATAAGGGTTAATTACAACAAAAAAAAAAAACTATGGTTTCATGTGTTTTTCAATTTGAACCCTAGAGTTTCAATTTCGACAAATTAAATTCTGGAATGTCATCCGTATTTTAATATGAACCCTCTGTTCATTTTCGTCTTTTTCCTTCTTTTAGATTCAAATCCATATATTCAAACCATTATATCTCCCTAATCGTAACTCTGTTTCGCCTCATTTTTGCATCGTTGGATTTACCTCATAGCCTAGTTTTCATTTCACCCCCATACGCCTTCTTCCATCTCTTTTTACGTGCTATTGGAGCTTTGAAAGTTTGCCAAAAATAATTTCTCTCTTTGGGCAAAATTTTTAGATTCAAATCCACATGTTTAAAACTTTGTATCTCTCTTGTCGTAACTTCATTTCACCTCATATTTGCAGCGTTAGATTCAACTCATAGGGTAGTTTTTATTCCAGTCTTCATACGTCTTATTCCACCTCTTTTTGCATGTCGTCGAAGCTCTAAAAGTTGGCCAAAAATAAACTCTCTCTCTCTCTCTCTCCTTCTCTCTCTCTTTCTTTTTCTTTTTCTTTTTCCTCCTCCGCAGCTCCGCTCCCTGGCTTGTTGTTATTGTTGTTGCTTTATCATTATTATCTGCAAGATAAGGTGGTAGTGGTGGCGGTGTCATCGAGTAGTGATAGGTATATAACTACTTATAAAAATCAAAAGCCAAATGGGTCGGTGTGCAAGTCTCGGCGCCTTCATTCCCAATTGAGCATCATCCATTGCATCTCCGCTGCCAATAATATTGTCGTGATAGCAGTAAGAAAAAAAAAAAAAGGGGAGAGAGAGAGAGATCTTATTTTTGGTCAACTTTCGGAGCTTCGACGGCAAGAATAAAGAGGTTGAACAATGCATATGAGGAGTGGAATGAAAATTAGGCCATAAGGTGAATTCAACGACACAAAAATAAGGCGAAATAGAGTTACGATGAGGGAGATATAAAGACTTGAATATGGGTTTGAATTTGAAAATATGAAGAGAAAAATCTTTTTTTTGGCTAACTTTTGGAACTTCAACGCCACACACAAAGAGGTAGAACAAGCTATATGAATGGTGGAATGAAAACTATGCTATGAGGTGAATCCAACGAAGCAAAAATCAAGCGAAACGGAGTTATGACGAAGGAGATATAAGGGTTTGAACAAATGGGTTTGAATCTGATAGAAGAAATAAGACGGAGATGAATGGAGGGTTCACATTAAAATACAAATAAAACTCCCGAGTTTAATTTGTCGACATTGAAACTCTGGGGTTTAAATTGAAAAACGCGCGAAACCTTAGATTTTTTTTTGTAATTAACCCTAAAAATAATTATGAGTATCAATCATAATTAAAAAAAATTAAAATTTGTGTAATCCATACAACTACAATGAAGTTGTTGTTGTCCTTGCTAATTTCATATAACTAGTAAGTTTCAATAAAACGTCAAAAGTGTTCTTATTACCAAACTTTGTACCAAATATTTAGCAAAATGCAAAATTTGGACTAAACTTCCCTCTATCTATATTTTATAATGGGGTTTGTAAATGATAGTATTTTACTTTGATTTTGTGAAAAAAAACAAAAGAAGAATAAAATGACTAGTGCATTATCGAAGCAACATTCCTAAAATTTAGGTATTTTTCACATTGTACTGGGTAGAAAATTGGTTTTGATTATTCATTAACATTAGTTTGGTTTGGGTTGACAAATTTCCGTCTACCCCATCCTTGCAACCGTGCACAACCCATGCAAGTTTTTCCTTTCAAATGAGGTAAGTACAATGTAACAATTTAAAATTTTAAGTTGTCCCTTAAATTTTATACTAGTATTATGGTTGTATGTGATAATATATTATTAAATAAATAATAATAAATATAGAATCTAATTTGGTATTGGATTATCAAATATGGGGTTAATTAGGGATTATTATTTGGGGCTAAATTAACAGAAATATAGAATTATACTAGTTGAGCCAAATTAAAGTTAAAGATAGTAAACAAATAAATATAAAAGTAAGAGTAAATAAATAATAATAGTAATAACAATAACAACAACAACAACAATAATAATACTAATAATAATAATAATGGGTGTGATAGTAAAATAAACAATTAATTTTCTGTTGGTATACAATAAAATATAATTTAATTAGGGATTAATTTATTTATATAATTATGCTAGGAAACTGAGCCAAAGTGTAATTATCTTAAATGTTTCTTAAGATAACTATAAATCTATGAGCAAATCAGGGGAGTTAAGAAACAATATGTGAGATGATTTGGAGCCGGCCATGTGTTGGGCAGCTAGTGGTAAATAGGGAGGAATAGATCAATCTGTAGAAAAGAAAGTAAGAAAAAAGGAAAAAAACGAGGCAGGGGCACGTAAGTACTGAAAGTAAGAAACTTATAGTAGGAAGGTTGGGATAGTGGAGTAAGGCTAAGTGTCAATATTAAGGTGAGTTATATTATATCTTGAATCACCATAATATAATTTACATATGTTTTGACTTACCATAATTTATTTTATACAAGTTATGTTTTATAAATTATTATAAATTATATTAATATTTCAGTTACGTTGAGTAATTTCTGATATCTATTTGTTAAAATGAAACCCATGGATATGTTTGTTTATATTTTAAAGAATATTTGACTATGACCTTATAAACAATTATGTTTTGTAAGTACCACTATGGGAGTCCCAAGCTTTGGGGGACTTAAAGGCCTTTGTTTTGTTACTTTGTGGCCCTCTATTGTCATAGATCTATTGACCTCTGTTCTGTGCGGAGCAAAGTACTGTGCGGAGATAAGTGCTACACTATTGTGGGAGCCACCTCTATAATCCGTACGAGCCATCTCTTGAATCCGTATCTCTATTCTGATTGTCACTTCTGTGATCTTTGTTCTGTTATGTTCGGTACCGTGGTTATGGTTATTTATTTACATAATCTCAGTTTTGCTACTTAAAATATTATTTGTTCAGACTAAGCTATCTTAAATATTTTAGTTACATAACTATCCATGGTTATTTTATGTCTCTTATACTCTTAGCATAATATTTTCTCACTCTGCCATGTGCTTATAGTTGTTTACTAATTTTCAGGAAACAATGCAATTCAAAAATAGCTTTTAGGAAAGTCGGGTTGCGGAATGGACACACACAACACTTTTATGATATTTTTATATATAAATATCAGCCTTTTTGGTCAATACATTTTGTAATAAAATTAAAAATTTCGATGATTATTTTGATACCATCACTTGAATATTATTTTCGCTTGCGTTTATTAATTTGTTTAAGAATTGACCAGAGGTAACATCAGTTACTGGCCATCACGATACTTAACCCTTGGATAAGGGGAGCGGGTCGTCACATATAAGTTTTTTTTTATATCTCCTTTTATCCTATTTTCACACTTACTTTTCAACATATGTCTACAACTGTCATCAATTAGGTGGTAAAGAGTTTTGGAAGATTCTCAAATCTATTCAATTGAAATTAAAGTTTTTTCTTGAGATTGAATTCCAATCTCAGGGATTTGCTGCTAGTGCTTCTTTTATCTTACTTTTTGGCTTAACACAATTCACTTACCCAATTGGCTGGCTTACAGTGTTATGCGTTTGCCTTATGTCGTATACTTTTCTTTATTGATATGAGATCGGCTATTTCTTTACCCTCTCATCTCAGAGTAAGGCAAGGAATTCAATCAGATGTTAGATGTTCATTGTTCTTACTTCTTTGCTTAATGAAATAAATAAGGAGCAAACATGGCATGAGTCTTAGCGTCTGCATCTATAAGGGTAGAGAAAGTGTAGGAATAAGGAATGCATTATAACAAGTAAGATTTCGCAAGGTGAGGCTGGGACGATAGACAATCCACAGAGCTATGATTCCTTTGTGACTTCCATATTTCGTCGAGTGTGAAATGGTGGGCCAAGCCTAGCTCTTCAATTTGGCATTGGTTGGTTATGATGCACCTGAGGCTTAGATTAAGACAAAGAAGCCGCCGAACGATTCTGAGGAGATATACGAATACTCATTCTCTTACTAATGTCTCTACTCCTCAAATCAATTGGAGAGGACTTTAGGTGTTGATACCAACTCTATTGACTTCACTCTTGACAATTTGTTCTCTTTTAGAGTCGCTCACACTCACAACTCTTATTGAACATTCTTAACTATAAGGCAAGAGAGTGACTAGGGCGAAAATGTGGAGCAAGGGCTGATAGATAAGAGAATAGACTCAAAATATACCATTTTTTTTGTCAAGATGAGTCGCTTTGTTACGCAGTTCAGTTGGCCGGGCTAAACCTACCTAGCTTGAGAAAGAGTGTTTGAGTCTTACACTCTCAAGTGAGGCTGTTAAAGTTTATTCAGAGGGACGTTGCTAGGAAATTAGATAATTGATTAGATCAATGGTGCATTGTCCTGGACTAGCTTAATCAAAATAGAGCAGGGCTATAACTTCTCTGAGGATTTTCGTCTCGTTAGGAGACAGAGAAGGTTGAAAATCTAAGTTTTTAGCCCTTTATCACAATAGTCAGAATGCAGGTTAGGACTTTTCTTCACTTCTCGACACCTTTAATTATTTTGATTTTCCATTTTTTTTCCAGGCCAATCCTTTGATCCAACGGAATATGAGGAATTGACACTACAGAATCGATGCCAGACTGTGAGATAGAGCATTCAGGGCTGTTAGAAGGAATCTCATTAGCTAAAATGATAAGGATTTGCTCGGAAGGCCCGTATCAACTTAATCTGAAAAAGAGAATAGGCCGCTATAAACTCTGGCGAAACGTGTCATACGACCTGCGGGAGGTAAAGGTCGCTTACTTGATAATAAGACTGAAATATTGAAATTTGACACCTAATATTAGTTTTCACTTATTTATTTATTGTCTAACACTTTTTAACACTCATTATTTATAGGTCTTGTTTGGGAAAGGCTATTTATTGGTTTTTTAAGTTAAAATTCACAAAAAGATAAAATAGGTTAAAATAGTCAATAAGACAAAATTTCACATTAAATTCATAATCATTTC
The DNA here is from genome assembly GCA_036172215.1 of Camellia granthamiana. Lineage (NCBI taxonomy): Eukaryota > Viridiplantae > Streptophyta > Magnoliopsida > Ericales > Theaceae > Camellia > Camellia granthamiana. Next base: position 53,880,397 of record CM069903.1, on the reverse strand, counting down.
ACTTTTTCTCTCACAAACATTATATCTAACTATAAAAAAATCTAACCATCTTCCAAAGTACAAAATTTTTAACCTACTACAATAACTTATTAAAATAGCCAACTTTCCAAACAAGACAATAATTTTATTATTGTAATTGTAATATATATATATATATATCATATAATCTCTCTTTTTTCTAAAAAATTATTATTCGTACGGTCACTTTTGAAGTTGAAAAATTAATCAGCTTGCTTGTTTTCATTTTTCAAAAAATACTTTTCAGAAAATTTTACTTTCTTATTTTCCGTGCGTTTTGTTTTTATTGAATTTTTTTAATATTTTAAGCAATTTTTTTACTTTTTAGACACATCTAACATAAATACACCTAAAAAGTAAAAAAATTATAAAAAAGATCTTTTAAAAATTCACTAAATATCAAAAATACAAAAAATACAAGAATTTAGTACATTTTTTGTATTTTTATGTATTTATTAATTTTTTGAATATTTTTTCACAAATTTTTTATTTTTTAGATACATCTAACTAAGGTGCATTTAAAAAATTAAAAAAAATGTTTAAAATTTTAAAAATATTCACTAAAAACAAAAGAACACGAAAATCAAAAAACTCAATTTTCAAAAAAATTAATCCAAAAAATTCAAACCAAACACAATGAATCTATTCCCGTCCCGTTCCCGCCTCTCCCTCCATATAATACAATAAGCGAGAGCACTATAAACATGCTCTGTCTAGTCTCGTTATCATACGAGGTGATCCATTTTCAAAATCCTTGGGGGCCCAAGTGTTATTTCACCAAACCTCATCCCGCGCACTTGAATTTAAGGTTTTGTTTGGCATGAACTAAAAAAATTAAAAAATTAAAAAGTCATTATCCTATTTAAATCACATCATTTTATTTAAATCACATCACCTCTCTAACACATCACTTCAAACCCAACCCATACCCAACCCATATTTCATAAAAAGTCAAAAAATACACTTATTTAGATCATCCCAAACCACCCCTAAGTGCCGAATTAAGTTAGATATTTTAATTGTTAATAATTTAAAAATCTTATTTATAAATGTTATGATAGTTCAGATTTTATTTAAAATTTTTTGAACTAATAAGTCTTATTTAATAAAATTGAAAATGTTATCAATTTTTTTCTAATTTTAAAAATTGAGAACATTATCAATTTTACATAGTAATGTTTCAGATAATTATTTCACTAACTGATAAAAAAAAAACAGAACATAAGATTAAACGTTTTTGACATTCTACTTATTGGTTCGATTCAACTATCCAATAAAATCGAGAAGATTATCATTTTTTTTCTAATTTTAAAATTGAGAACATTATCAGTTTTTTCATTTTTAAAGTTTTTTTTTCAATTTTGCACATCAACGTTCCATCATCATGCTCTTTTATAAACACACAAATTTTAATTTTGCACAAAAAAATAATTCAGTTTTTTCAAAAAAAAAAAAAAAAAATCACTCTGTTTGGTTTCCATTTCCAGAATTCACTTTCAGAAAATTTTACTTTTTCATTTTTCATTTTTTTTTTTGTTTTCACTATATTTTGTTTAGATACACCTAACATAAATACACTTAAAAAGTATAATATTTGCGATTTTTTTAAAGTCACTAAATACCAAAAATAATAAAAAAGAGAAGATGAAAATTCAATACATTTTTTTGTATTTTTGCATATTTATTAATTTTAAAAAAAAATATTTTACTATTTAAATATATATAAGTAAGGTGCATCTACAAAAATTTTAAAAAATTGCTTAAATTTTTTAAAATATTCACTAAAAACAAAAAAATACCAAAAAAAAAAAAATTTAATTTCCATAAAATTGAATTCAGAAAACTGAAATCAAACATACTTTTTTTTTGGCACATAATTTTTTTTTTTGTTTTTTTCAATTTGAAAGTTGATGTTTTAAAGTTTTAAAAATTAAAATAAATGTTAAATCATCATATTCCTTTATATATAACCATAAATGAGGAACAATCATTATTTGAAGAACAATTTTGGCTATTAAAAATTTAATAAGACTTGAAAATCCAAAAAAAATCTTAGTTAGAAGTTAATGGAATATAAGTTCATAAATTAGAATTTATGCGTAAATGCCCCATATTTTAATTGGACATTTAGTTTGGTTCATTATGGATCTATTACAGATATGTCTCGATGATTTAAATTATTTTTTTGTAAGATCTTTTAAAAATATTATGTATTAAAAAAATTAAATTGAACAAATATCGAAAACTATATTATTTAAAAAATAACTAACATAATACTTTCAAAATTATACTGGCCACTAATTATATTTTATTTCGATATCTGATTAATTTAATTTTTTATATGCATAATTTCTTTAGAAAAATCTTATTAAATAAACTATTTAAATTATTAATATGTACTCAAAATAATCCCATAATAAACCAAACTAAATTGTCTAATTGAAATATCCTGAATTTAACCCATTAAAATATCATGGCATGGCACCCCCATCTGCCACACTACCAGTGGAAATGAGTAATCTTAGCCATCTCAAATATTTTATCAAAGGTATGAAACCCACAGTAGTATTAATAGAAGTGATTAATATTAGGATCCAAAATTTTATTAAATACTTACATGGACATATGATTAATATTAGGATCTGTGGACATATGATTAATATGATTAATTTTATTAAATACTCACATAGACATGAGACTTGCACCTATGTAAGACTTAAGGGTAGAAATTTGTGACATAATATAATAATATGATTTGAACCATATGTGAAATAGCAAGTTGAGATTGATTATTTTTTGATACGAATATGTATATGAAGACACAACCTGATAATACGAATATTAAGCAGTTGGAATGAGTGTCAAATTTTTATAACACGATGAAATTGATACGGATGAGTCGTATAATGAAGAATTAATTACACATTATAACATTATTTATACTAAAGAGTATAATGACATTTTTTAATCTCTTTCATAATTATATCTAATTTATTAAAAAGTATGTAAAATACAATTTTAAATTTAATATAGCCTTTGTTTTTACTTTTAATTGAACTTAATGTATTTTTTATCTATTATTTGGGTTAATCTAGTAAAAAATGTAACTTTTATAAATTAAGAAAATAAAATTAAGTTGAAATAAAATATTTTTATAAATAATTTCATTTAATAAAGATTAGTTTCATTAAATTTAACCTGTGAATAAATTTTTAAATTTTTTTCAATACATTTGATATTTTCAGTTAGGGAAATTCAAATATGCGCATCCTTAAAAGGGGTGTCATATGCATCTCTAGTTTTGTCATTTTCTTATTTAATTATGACATTATTTTAGTTATGATTTAAGAGATCTTTAATTATGCCTATAGTTATAATTTTTTATTTTAGTTATGATTCAAAAAGTATAAAATTATATAATTTTATTCTTTAATTATAAGGTGCATATGATACACACATTTTAATATTTTTCAATTAGTTAATAATGAATTTTTTTCACATGACACATTAATACAAAATGAATCAAATATGAATAAAAAATAATGCGATATAAAATTATAAATAAATTAAATTAGTGTTAAGTTAATTTTGTAAGGAACTCAAAATAATTTAATACGAACTAGATCCAATGATGCTCATATATCATGCATATAAGGTCAAGTTTGGGAAGATTAAATAAGTTTATATTTTTTATCTTTTTATTTCTTTAGGTCATATCAATCAATATATTTTCTCTATTTTTTTACACATCTTTTTATAAAAAATTAAAAAATATACTTATTTAGAATATTCTAAACAATTCCAAATATTTGGTATAATTTGTTAATAGAATATTTGAAATTTCTAGATTTTTTGCAGCGAAAATATTCCCTCTCGAACATGCAAATATCATTTGTCTTGTCTCTTGTACATAAAATAGTTGTGCTACTAAAATATTATAAAGTAGTACATTCCGCTCTTTTCCCTCTAAAACCCACTTCTCTTTTCAAGAGAGAGAGAGAGATCAAAACCCATAGCGGTGGTGGTTTTAGGCGAGACAGCGAGGAGGAGAAAGATGGGAGATTCCTCGGCCTCACCGGAGACGGAAGCCGAAGGGGCAGTGCCGCTGGAGCACCTCCGTTGCAATAGGAATGACGGCAAGAAGTGGCGCTGCACCGGTTGGAAGCTTCAGGACAAGAGCGTCTGCCAGAAGCATCACCTTCAATCGCTTCAAAAATCTTCTTCTAAGAAATCCGCCTCTGCTAGGGTTTCTAAGGCCGCCATCACTGAGAAACCCCAAAGATCGGGGCTTTCGTCGAAGAAGAAGAGGAAGAGTCGTACCGATGGAGAATCTGAAGACGAGGTGATTCCGAAGAAGAAGATGCGTGGGGTTACTGCTGTGGAGGACGACGACGACGGTGATGATGATGATGATGAGAAGGAGGGGAGGCTTAGCTCGATGAAAAGAGGTAACAAGAATTTGAAGGGTTTGGGAGTTACAGAGAAGAAATCGGGAATGGGAGTCAAAATCGAACAAAAAGTAGGAGGAGAAGGTGAGGATGAATCTAGTGAGGGTGATTCAGAGGACAATGAGGAGGGTAATTTGGTGAAGGCGCCATCGGAGAGGAAATCGGGAATGCCAATTAAAATCGAAGAAAAAGAGGACACTAATGACGAAGGTGATTCAGAGGATGATGAAGAAGATGCTAATTTGACAAAAAGCATAAAAAAATCATCGAAACAGAAGAAGAAGAAGAAGAAGGTTCGGAAACTTCAAGCAAAGACCATAATCAAATATTCTGGAGATGAAGAAGAAGCTCATGATGAAAGGGGTGATTCAGATGATGAGAAGGATGACAAAATTAAATCAGCATCACTAGGTAGGAAGAAGAAGTTTTCTAAATTGCAAGAGAAGAAATTGGGACTATTAACCAAATATAAACAAGAAGAGGAAGATAACACTGATGATTCAAATTTAGGTAAAAGAAGGTCTCGATCGAAGCAAATTAGCTTTCGTGTTGATTCTAGAAGGAGGCATTTTAGCACTGATGTAAGCTTACACTCCCTACTTCCTTCTTTATTTATGTGGCTTAATATCTATAACTAAAACACTAACAAGCCTTTTTTTTGAATAACTCTGAACAGGGGGGTGATGATGATTGCTCGATGTGTCATCAATGCATGTACAGTACTAGGAGGGTGGTACGGTGTCGAAGGGGCTGTCGCAAACGTTACTGTAGTCCTTGCATTAAGAGATGGTAACATTTTTAATTTTTTTGCTGGCATTTTAAAGCGTAGTATCTAAATAATACATCTATATTGAAGGTCATTGCATTGAAGTGCTGAACTTAGGCTGAAATAACTTGCCTTTGACAAATAGTTCTCATTGTGAAATCACTATGAATTTATCTAACTCGTCTTTTTTTGAGTAAAGATTACAGAAAGCTTTATTTCGATCCACTTATAGTTTCCATACAACAGTATATTCTCACGTGGATGCCATGGCCAATGCCAAAGTTATAAACTAACACACTAGCGTATTGTAAGCTTGCGGGTGTGTGTGCATGATGTGATTTGGATGTCATATATTCTCAATTGTGGTGTTATCCAATACTAATAGCACTATGGGGGAGAATCAACAATTTTATCTTATTGAACAATGAGGGAGAATCAATTTGTCATAGTAATATTGCATATTGAGTTGCAGATTGTTTTAGGGTTTTCTAACATTGATACTTATTGTCTGAAACTAAACTGGTACCGGTGCATATTGTCATAAATGTTATTAATGGTTGATGACTGAGATTACTTGTCCATTTTTTATATTGCATACTGAGTTGCAGATTGTTTTAGGGTTTGCTAACATTGATACTTATTGTCTGTCTTCACTTGGTAGAATGGTTTTTTAGTCCAGCCGGTCATGATGGTTGAATGATCTATGAGATGTGGCAATTATACATGTGACTATGTCAACTGTAATTTGATATCTTTACTAAAAACATGATATGTTTGAAGCTGTGACTGATGACAAATGTGTATCATACGTGTATCCCTCATTAATTATCATGCACATTTTTTCGTCATTTTCCTTTGTATCATAATTTCCAGGTATCCCCAACTGTCAGAGGAAGCAATAGCTGAGTCTTGTCCATATTGTCGAGGAAACTGCAATTGCAAAGCTTGTTTGCGTCGAATGGATATACTTGAGGTTGGTATTTTTGGTATGTGCCTTTTGTCATTCAGCTATTGTTTTAACAACTCGCTTGTCTAGTGAGTGACGACTAGTGGCTTTCTTATGTCTTACTGCAGACTAATAAATATACTGGACAACCCAAAAGTAAAGATGAAAGGATTCGGCACTTGAAATATCTGATATATGTACTTTATCCGTTCTTGAAACAATTTGATCATGACCAAACAATGGAGAAGGAGATGGAGGCTAAGATTCAAGGTATACTATGAATATTAAGGATCACTGTTGAGTCATTTACATGCAATGTTGCAAGTATGCAACTGTTGAGTGAGTAATGCAAATCCATCTGTGTTTAATTTCTTAGGTCGTTCATGGTGAGAATTATCCATTGTCATTCTTGCAGTTGGGGCATTTTTTTTCCCTTTTTCTAAGTTGACTTTGATGAAATTACTGGAATACTAAAATTACTATTAATAACTTACAAAAGGCCATGAAGGATGAACCAGAGCTTCGATGGCTAGAGTAGGTTCATTAAAGTGTGATTTTATGTCATTTCACAAATCTTCTGCTTTGTAGAACTGAAAACATATAAGACATTGAGTTCCTCAAGCCGTTGGGGATATATATGAGGTGCACTAGCTTATGCAGCCAAAACAATGCTTTTCATTCTCTTAGTAATTTGTCAATATGTGGTTGGTTTTTCTTGTGAAGAATTTAAAGATGATGCTTTGAAGCTGATAATGAAAATGTGGCCAGAGGAGCAGAAAAAAAAACGCGAAGAGAAGTTGTAGGAATTTATTTTTCCTTTTCCTTTTCTTTTTTCTTTTTTCTTTTATTCTTTTCTTTTGTACAAGGGTAGTGCACCACCTTGGCACTTTCTCTAAAACAATTTTTATTTACTAGAAAAAGAAGAAGTTTGTCAATATGTTTGCTACTTGTACAGGATTATCACTATCAGATATAGAGATACAGCAGGCTGTTTGTTGTAATGATGAACGTATTTATTGGTATGCCCCTTAACTTGAACTATCCATGTTTAGAAACTATTACTGTTAAATATTTAATGATATCATGCCTTCAATCGCAGCAACAATTGCAGCACTTCTATAGTTGATTTTCATCGAAGCTGTCCAAATTGTTCGTTTGATCTCTGCCTGACTTGTTGCCGGGAAATTCGAGGTGGTTGCCTGCAAGGAGGTGGCAATGACATTGTTGTGCAATATTCTGACAGAGTGAAATCTTATGGCGAAAAACCTCTCACCTCGCTTTCAGATAAAAAAAGTTCTTCTAGTTCTGAGGTTCATAAAATGCCAAAACCCGCCTGGAATGCCAAGGAAACTGGTGATATACCTTGTCCACCAGAGGAAATGGGTGGTTGTGGGCATGACTGTTTGGAGTTGAAGTGCCTTTTTCTGGAAAGTTGGGTTTCAGAATTACAAAAGAAAGTAGAAAAACTAGTCGGTAGCCAAATATTTGCCCATGTTCCTGAAATTTCTAAAGAGCGATGCTCCTGTTTCAAATTGGATGGTGAGGTTGACGTTGGTAATGGACAACTTCGTAAAGCTGCTTCTAGAGAAGATGCTGATGACAACTATTTGTACTGCCCTTCATCAAGTGATATCCAACAAGGGGATCTGGAGCACTTCCAGAGGCATTGGGTCATGGGAGAGCCAGTTATTGTTCGCAATGTTCTGGAGTTTACATGTGGATTGAGCTGGGAGCCAATGGTTATGTGGCGTGCATTCCGTGAGATATCATATAACAAGGGTTCCTCGGATTTGGCAGTGACAGCAGTTGATTGCCTTGATTGGTGTGAGGTCAGTCTTTTTAAGATACCACTTTATTTGGTTTCTTATGGTGGTGTATTATGATCATCGTGTTTGTCATCCTTGGTGCTTTTGTATATATTTTGTTCATTACTTATTATGTAAAATAACAAATTTTCTGTATGAATGGGTTAGATTGTAAGGAGTCTGGTTTATCAGTGTATTGAGTGTAGCATGGTAGAAGGGAATGTGAATCAGTGCTAGGGAAAGTGATCTATTACTCTGCCTTGTTCTTTTAGGACTTTTTAAGCTTCTAATTTCTGTTACTTATGTAAAAAAATGTGAATGTCTTGATGTAGATACCTCCTATACTGCCACATGGTATAGACATGTGGACAATTACTTATGCCTTACACATCGGCAGAGAGACCTACATGTGTCAGCTTTCAACTTCAAGGGACGTGTGTACACTTCACATGTTTAGTACTTGACCAACGGAGACTGAAGGACTAATAGCATCTGGTATATCTCTGAGTCCTAGGATTCGATCTCTATGAAGTTTGCTTACTTTACATCCCACCGAATTCAGAAGTATTGAACCTCTAATAGCCACAGTAGGTAGGTTTTAAATAATGGTGGCAGCTGCCGTAATGGTAATGGTGCCAATGACGTGGTTGCGGGGTGTAACGGCTGTAGCGAAATGGTGGCGGCAACTAGGGCTCTGGTTTTTTTTTTCTTCGCACAATTTTTGAAAAACTTATTGATACACATGTTTTTATTTCAAAATCACGTTTAGTAGGGTTTACAATGATTTTTAGTTGATTTTGTTTAGTTCTTAGACAAGGTGTAATATATGTATTAATTTTTACACAAGTTTTAAGTTGCTATTGGGATTTTTTGATTAGATGTATTTAACTTTATTTATTTTATTGACTGTACATATGGATAATGTTTCCATTCTTATAGCAAAAAATAAAGAATGTATAATATAAATAGATAGGTTAATAATCACAACCAATCAAGAGGAAATGAAACATATTTGAGAGGAAAATAGAAAGCCAAAGAACTAAGCTTATGTAACCATGATAGCAATTTTAATCTTGTAGAATTTGAAGATTGAACGCTCAAAGCATGTAGGTCTTAATTTTTTGCAACATTTGTATGCAATTTTTATGCGTAATGGCGTCGTAATGGCCTTTACGGGTTGTGATTTTCAATCACACCACTACAGCGGTCATAAAGGGTGGCAGTAATCACCCAAATGGTTACGTGCGGTTGCGACCCATTTTTAAAATCGGTAGCTTACCAAGCACCTCCATCCGTAGTGGTCTTATGAAAAACTATATTGCGTAGTGTTCATTTTCGTGCAATGGGGAATATTTTTTATCCTCTTTTATTATGTTGGTGGATTTCATTTTGTTGATATAATATAGTTTTTTTAGTCCATGTATACAGAAGTTGCACCTCTTTGGTGCCTTTAGTGGACTTATCTACTTATCAGAACCAATACAATAAAAAACAAAATTCTATGCACATGTATGAATATCACATACATGCATATGTATTTATGCAGACATACAATTCATAAACTGATGCATGCCATGGGCTCTTAACTGTGTTTTAGGCATATTTGATTGCGTGCCTTGGATTTCATTTTCTTTTTTTTTCCCCAATAAATACTATTGGTCATTAAATCCTTAGAGAAAAATTCAAATTTGGGCTATCCTATTACGGGGCTATTTCAAAAGTTCTGCAATATATTTTTGTGTTTTTAATTGCTCCCTTAGAGCATCTCCAATCCTTCACCAAATCCTTCATCAAATTTAAATTTGGTGAAAATGAGATCCAATCCATTGATCAAACTTGCATCAAATCAAGTTTTCACCAATTTTTTTTTTAATTGAAGGATGACTCTATTAGAATAGTTATTTCTGCTCTATTGTTAATATTTACTTAAATTGAGGGTACGATGGTCATATTGTAATATTATGGTTTGTATATATATTTTGCTAATGTACTGATGTAGGCTTGAGCACAACATTATAAGATATATAAAAATTCATTCCTCTTCTCTTCTCTCTTCTTCTTTCTAACCCTAATTTTCTCATTTTACATTCTAACTTGGTATTAGAGCGACCTATTCTTCATCAAAAAGAGTTCCACAGATTCTGGAGATTGATCCGAGGTGACCGAGACGTGCTGATGTCATCAGCCATACAATGATGTCAGCATGACATAAGCACTATACGGACGAAACCTACGCCACTTGACTTGAAATTGCATCCTGAGACTTATGGTGATTTTTGTGAATTTTTTTGAAGCTGTTTGATGTAAGTTTTTGATTTTTGAATGATTTTTGGTTTCATGGTGCCTATTTTTGCAATCTGCCATTCCAGCATCATTTTTGTGATTTCAACTGCTGGGTCTTGTCCGAGGGGAGCCGATTGAGTCTCTTAAGGCTTCCTTTGGAGTTTATTTTCTGATTTGGTGCATCGGGTGTGTTTTCTGGGCTCAAAACAGGTCAGTTTTGTTTTTTCTGCTCAACTATGCTGCTGTGTTGCTGTTGCTATTGCTATGTTTTTGGTATTGTTGTCTTCTATTCTTGTTTGTTGCGTTAGTTTTGTTGCCTATATTGGTTATTGTGGCTACTGGTTGTTGTGGATAGTTACTATTGGCAAGTATTTTGCTACATTCGTGCTCGCTTGTTGCGTATTCTGTGTGATTGATCATTATGGCCAAGATTGAAGCAAAGGCTATGCCTGTGGGTAAAGATGATGACATGCCTAAATCTATCAGTACAAAGAAATTGAATGGTGCCAACTATTTGGCTTGGGCCCATGCTATCAAATTTTTTTTACGTGGTAAGAAGAAGTCCCGCTTCCTTGGCAAACTCCCTTCTCCTACTGATGATAAAGCTTATGATGATTGGTGTAGTGAAGATTCCTGTGTTATGGGTTGGATTTGGCATAGTCTGGAACCACATGTTGCTACTACTGTAAAATTTTGTGATACCTCTAAGGAAATTTGGATCTCGCTTGTTGAATCTTTTTCAAATCATCTCTCGGGTCTATGAGTTATATGAGCAGATTTTTACTATGTGCCAATTTGGCTGGTCTCTTTTTGATTATTATAGTAGTCTCAAGACCTTGTGGGATCAGTTATTGCAGCATCGACCCTTCACTACTGATGTGAACAAACAAAAGCAACATTGGAAGGAGTCTATGATTGCTTCTTTACTCTCTGGCTTAGATCCTGAGTTGTCAGGGTTTAAGGATCAGATTCTTGCCAGGGAGACTACCTTCTGTTGCCAATGCCTATTCTAGGCTGTTACGCTCTTCACTAGGACAAGCACAATTCACCTATGGGTCCTCTATTTTGTTATCTTCTGCATTGGTCTCTAGTAGTGGTGATCATGAGTCTACTCGCGGGGGTTTTCATGGTTCATCTGGTTCATGGGGCTCTTATTCCGATTCATGGGGTTCTCGTAGAGGTGGTTCTTGTGGTGGGGGCTCACGTGGTGGACGTAGTAGTGGACCTGGTTCTCGTACATGTGGTGATCGCAAGTGTACTCATTGTGGTTTCCAAGGTCATACTGAACCTTGGTGTTGGTAGAAGTATGGCAAACCTGACCATGTCCATCAAGTTATGGATGTTCCATCCTCACTGTCTTCCTTGTTGTCCCTTAGCTCTGTTGCTCCTCCGGTTAATTCTCATGAGACACTCACTACTTAGATTAGTGAGCTTACTGCTCGTCTAGTTTCTTTGGCCTAGTCTATCTTCACCCTCTACTGCTACCATGGCTAGTTCAGGTAATTTTGCATGTGTGGCTAAGTCTACTCAGCTTTGGCTCCTAAACTCTGGTGTTAGTTCCTATGTCTCTAGTAATTCCTCTCTTTTTGATACTCTTAGACCTATTGATCATACTATTATACTTGCTGATGGATCTTCTCAACCTGTTTGTGGTCAAGGTTCTCTTCATCCCACTCCATCCCTTTTCTTACCTTTTGGTCTTTGTGTTCCTAAGTTTCCATTTAATTTGCTTTCTGTTAGCCAATTGACTCTAAGCTCTCCATTGTTTGATAACCTTTTCTCTTATTTCATGTGTTTTGCAGGATCTCCAGACCAAGAGGATGATTGGTTTAGGGCATGAGAAGGATGGCTTATACTTTTTGGACACTGAGACCTCTCATCATCCTCCGTTTGCTGTGTTAAGTGCTATTGTATCTCCTTTTTAGTGGCATTTTCGCTTGGGTCATCCCTCCTTGGCCAAGCTCAAGTTAGCTGTTCCTGGTTTGAGTCATGTTTCTTAGATTGAGTGTGAAGCCTGTCAATTTGAGAAGCATCACCGTAGTTCTTTTCCTAGTCGTAGTGTTAGTCGTGTTTGAGTCGTTTGCTCTTGTTTATACAGATATCTGGGGTCCTTCTAGAACTCCCACTGTTAATGGTTTCTTTTATTTTGTTATTTTTGTGGATGATTACTCACGGATGACTTGGTTGTTTTTAATGAAACAGAGATCTGATTTGCCTTGCATCATCTCTAAGTTTTATAATGAAATCTTTACTCAATTTGGCAAACGTATTAAGATGTTTTGGTTTGATAATGCCTTAGAATATGTGCAATCTATTGTGACTACCTTTTGTGATATTGTATTATCCATCAGACAAGCTGTTCTCATACATTCCCTCAAAATGGTGTTGCAGAGCGGAAATACCGCCATTTGTTAGATATTCTCGCACATTGATGTTTAATATACATGTCGCCAAACAGTTTTGGGGGCGATGCAGTTCTTACCACTTGTTTGCTTATCAATCGCATGCCCTCTAGTGTTGTACACACATCTCCTTATTTTTTGTTATATCCCACAACATCTCCTTTTTCCCTGTCTCTTTGCATTTTTGGTTGTGTGGCCTTTGTCCATGTTCTTGACCCTGATTTGGATAAGTTATCTCCTCGAGCACGCAAGTGTATGTTCTTAGGCTATTCTCGCACTCAGAAAGGGTATCATTGTTATCATCTTGAGTCGCGTCGCTATTTTGTCAGTGCTGATGTTACCTTTTTTGAGTTCACCCGTTTTTCTCCTCCTCTGGACAATAGCTATCCACTGATCTTCTCTTTTATTATGAGGAGGAGCCTGTCTCTCTCACTCTTATTCTTCCTTCTTATGTTCCTTACTCCTTTCCTATATCACCTCCTTCTAATCTTGCCTCTACATCTCCATTGCAGGTTTATCAGTGGTCTCAAGCTCATCGCATTGTGTCTTATGGCCCAACTAGTTCATCTCCTTCATCTGAGGTTCCTGTCTCTCCTGTTCCATCCGCCGATGTATCTTTAGATGATCTTCCTATAGCTATCTGTAAAGGTAAACGTACTTGCACTCAACATCCTATTACTAATTTTGTTTTTTATGATCGTCTCTCTCCTCGTCTTTACTCATTTGCCTGTAGTTTGTCTAGTATTACCACTCCCCACTCATATTAGCAGGCTATGTCTATCTCTGGTTGGAAGCATGCCATGGATGAGGAAATGCATGCCCTGTATAAGAATTAGACGTGGGAACTTACCCCTCTACCTTCTGGCAAATTTATTGTGGGTTGTCATTGGATTTATACTGTTAAGTATCTTCTTGATGGGACTGTTGAGCGGCTTAAGGCTCGCCTGGTCGCTAAAGGCTACACCTAAACTTATGGTGTTGATATCTAGAGACTTTCTCTCTTGTGGCTCGTCTTAACTTTGTTTGGATCATTCTCTCCGTTGCAGTTAGTCATTCTTGGCTTTTGTATCAACTTGATATCAAGAATGCCTTTCTTCATGGCGATCTCCAAAAGGAGGTCTATATGGATCAGCCCCATTGACTATATTGTGCCTGGTTAAGAGCATCTTGTTTGTCGCTTGCGGAAGGCCTTGCATGGTTTCAAGCAGTCTCCTCGTGCCTTGTTTGATCGTTTCAGTGCTGTTGTCATTGCTTATGGATTTTGCCGTTCTATTTTTGATCACCCTGTCTTTATTTGCCACTCATCTTCTAGGAGTATTGTTCTTATTGTCTATGTGGATGACATTATCGTTTTTGGAAGTGACTCCAATGGTATTGTTGATTTGAAGCAGTATTTAGGCCAACAATTTCACACCAAAGACTTGGGTTTTGGGATTGAAGTTGCTCACTCTTCTTAGGGCTTGTTTCTCTCTCAACGGAAGTATGTTCTTGATCTTCTCACTGAGACTGGTGTCTTTGGCACTCACCCTAGTGATACTCCCATGGATTCTAGTGTCAAACTTGATGGTGAAACTAGGGACTTATTTTCTGATATTGGTCGTTATCGTCGGTTGGTTGGGAAGTTAATCTATTTCACTCTTGCTTGTCCCGATATTACTTATGTGTGGGTGTGGTCAGTCAATTTATGCATGCTCCTCGCCAATCTCATTTTGCTACTGTGTGTCGTATCGTATCTTACAGTACTTGAAGAGTACTTCCGGTCGGGGTTTGCTATATCAACAATCTTCCTCATTGTCTGTCACTGGCTTTAGTGATGCTGATTGGGCTGGCAATAGGACTGATCGCCATTTCACCTCGGGCTATTGTACCTTTGTTAGTGGTAATCTTGTTACTTGGCGTATTAAGAAACTGGCTGTTGTTGCTGGTTCTAGTGCCAAGGCGGAATACCGTACTATAGCTCATACTGCTTTTGAGATGCTCTGGGTTTAGTTTCTTTTCCGAGATTTTGGTTTTTCTGTTCTCACTCCTATGAGCATGTCTTGTGATAATCAGGCTGCTATTTTCATTGCCAATAATCCTGTGTTTCATGAACGGACCAAACATATAGAGGTTGATTGCCATTTTATTCGTGATCTCTTACTGTGTAAACAACTTGTGACTCCTTATGTTCGTTCTGAAGATCAATTGGTTGATATTCTCTCCAAACCTTTGGCTCGGTCTTCATTTCATCGCTTATCTATTAAGCTGGGCATGTTTGATCTTTATGCTCCAGCTTGAAGGGGAGTGTTAGAATAGTTATTTTTGTTCTATTGTTAATATTTTACTTAAGTTGAGGGTACGATGGTCATATTGCAATATTAGGGTTTGTATATATATTTTGCTAATGTGCTAATGTAGGGTTGAGCACAACATTATAAGATATATAAAAATTCCTTCCTCTTCTCTTCTCTTCTCTCTTGTTCTTCCTAACTCTAATTTCCTCATTTTACATTCTAACTAACTCAAATCTTTCATCAAATTTTCAACAACCATTTTTTCACTTAAATTTGGTGAAATTGTTAAAAGCTGAAGGATTCGAGATCATATTTTTTTCACCTGAATTAGTTGAAGTACGTGTGTGGGATAGATTAGGTATTTTTAAAAAGATTTGGTGAAAATTTTGATTCTTACCATTCGTGTGAGCCTATGTTACATGGACTCGCCGATTTAGGGCAGAGTACCCATGTCGACATGGCATGGCATAGGTGCGGGTGTAAGATATGTGTCGGATTTGGCATGGTTTTTTCGGACACGGCTGACATGAGAGGAGAAAGAAGAAGGGCTGTTGAGAGAGAGAGAGAGAGAGAGAGGGGGGGGGTTGAAACTCACCTTTGCAAAGCAAGTCGAGTCGCGAAGCAAGACTGAAGTGTGAACCCTAGTCGCGAACTAGACCGAATCGAATGAGATCTGAAAACCAACATCTCAAAGTCGATTCCACCTAGAAAATGACCCTAGGGCTTCAATTCCCTTTTGGTCTCTCTCTCTCTCTCTCCTATTTTCTTCTCTTCTTCTCTCTCTCTTTTCTTTTTTGACTCTGTCTTCTCTTCCTCTCCATTCTCTTTCTCTGCTTTCTATTTGTAAACGATATTAATATAATAATATATAATAGTATTCATATTATATAATATTTACTCAAAAAAATATTATATAAAATAATATATCATAAATGATATAATTTTTATTTATTATTTATATTTTATTTGTTATTTTTTTTAACAAAATTTGTTATTCTTTAATTTTTTTTAAACTCATCTTCATATAATAAATATATTTGAAAAAATAACTATATAACGTATTCCCTGTACCCATATCCAAATTTGGATCCATATCCACGTATTCCCAATTTTTAATTTTGAAGTGTCCGACCCTTAGATACGCACCCCATACCCGCACACGAATCCGTGTAACACAGGTGTGAGCTACATGAAATCAAGCTTTTGATCTAACTTGTTGAACAAATTTGATGAAAAAAAGTGTAGGGTTGGAGATGTTCATAGTAGTGCTGTACTGATGTCTCCTTCTGCTAAGATTCAATTAATATGACACTGTTACCTATCATCCTGCTTGGATATTAAGATTCACATCCATTCTTTTGTCATGTTATTTTCAGTTAACATCAGTGCAGAAAACCCTAGTTCACCATATCTGATCATAGGGTAGCCTTGTTAATTTCCTTTCTTAATGTCCGCCTTTCATTATCAAATCATGAATGGGTTCCTTACTATGTTGACTCTATTGATCTGCTGAATTGGTGGCTATGATTTCATGGTGGCTATGATTTCATTACATGCAGTGCATACATGCAAGAGTTCACCCGCACATTTATTCATGGATAACATATGCATTTATAGGTAGCAAATATCATTTACACATAAATGGATTAAATGCTTGGATTTTTTTTGAATGTCAGCAAAGAGAACATTAAAATAAAAGGAGATACAAGAGAGAAAAAGGACAAGAAGTCCTCCAAAGAGGAAAAAAATAAAAAATA
Source organism: Camellia granthamiana (assembly GCA_036172215.1). Lineage (NCBI taxonomy): Eukaryota > Viridiplantae > Streptophyta > Magnoliopsida > Ericales > Theaceae > Camellia > Camellia granthamiana. The sequence goes on along the minus strand of CM069903.1, from coordinate 53,863,699 downwards.
AATAAAAAAGTCTCAAGCAACATCTCATAAGCAGCCCTTCAATTCGAAGAGATCAAAAAGGATGGTATTCCCTTGTAGGAGAGGAGACCGAAGCCCAAAAACAAGGCAAGAAACAAACTTTAACCCAAATGGCGTTGACATTTTCCATATAACATAAAAAAATCCTTGCATTCCACTCCATTCAAATAACCCAAAAGATTGGGAAAAGAAAGCATTGTCACAACGCCCTTGCCTTCTATTACCACCAAAGCCTTGAAAGTCAATCAAAAGCAGATGGGAACATGTATTTAGGGCCACTCAATAACTTTTCGTCATCATGAATAACCTATTCCATTAAATCAAAGCCAATGAGCAACAAGAACAAGTGATCCAAAGATTCCACCTAGGTCTTGCATATGATGCATCATTGAGGCTGAAGACAACAATTATGTGTCCTTATTTGAAAAGTGTCATCTTTCATGAGACTATTATGAGACAATGTCCTTATAAATATATTGACTTTAATAGGCACAATTGCTTTCCTGATAAATTTGTGATGAAAAAACAGGGACACTAGTATTGTCAATGATAATGACAAAAAATGATTTGAATGAGAATTACCCTGAACAGTGAACTGACCACACCCTCATGTTTAGGGCTGCAAAACAAACCAAGCTACCCGAGCTTGACTTGTGTTTGTCTTATTAAATACTTGTTTGAGATCGACTTGTTATGTAGGCAAACCAAGCTTGAAGACATTTTAAAGCTCGTTTTGTTTTCAGGTCAAACTTGAACAACATACGACTCGGCTTGATAACCATATATGCACTATAAAAAACTGAGGTACACGATTTGTGTTCGGCTCACTTGTTCGAGATTGGCTCGTTAGGTAAACAAGCAAAGCTGGAACACGTTTTGAAGATCTTAAATTTTCAGGCCAATCTTGAAGAACATACTACTTGGTTCGACTTGGCTTGTTTGCACGAGTCATGTCACAAGCATTAGGATTCAAGAAAAAACTATCAATAAAAGCCAGCAAAGCAACCAAATCCCTCGCCTCACGATCACTGAGATTACTAAAAAAATTAAAATTCCAAGAAATCGGAGCCAAACTAGAGCAAGCCTAGAAGCAATAGAAACATTAGGAGAAGGCCAAACACAACAAGCATAGGAACAGAGTTTTAAAAGTGGAGTCACCACCCAAACATGTTTTCAAAACCTTATGGGTCTGTTTTGTAACGTTTACGTTTTTAGTTTATATTTACAAAAATTTTATAAACTGGTTTTTGTTTATTTTTAGGAAAAACATAAACTACAAACGCGTTTGGTAATTGACAAAATGTTTAAAAAAAATTTAAAATATAAAAAAGAGTGAGAAATGGTAATTGGTGGCAAGTGGCGGCGGAATACGGTGGTGGAAAGTGGTGACGGTGGGTGGTGGGTAGCAGGTGGTGGTGGGTGGTGGCAGGTGGGTGGTGGTGGCGGGTAGGTAGTGGTGGGTGGATGGGTGATGGTGGCGGGTGGTGGGTGGTAGCGAGTGGGTGGTGATGGTGGTGGTGGCGGGTGGTGGGTGGTGGTAGCAGGTGGGTGGCGGATGGCGGGTGGGTGGCGAGTGGTAGTGATGGGTGGGTGGGTGGGTGGGTGACGATGACGAGTGGTGGGTGGTAGCGAGTGGGTGGTGGTGGTGGTGGCGGCGGGTGGTGGGTGGTGGTGGCAAGTGGGTGGCGAATGGCAGGTAGTGGGTGGTAGCGAGTGGGTGGTGATGGTGGTGGTGGCGGGTGGTGGATGGTGGTGGCAGGTGGGTGGCGGTGGGTGGTGGTGGCGGGTAGGTGGCCGGTGGTGGTGGCGGGTAGGTGGGTGACGGTAGCGGGTGGGTGGTGATGGTGGTGGTGGCAGGTGGGTGGCGGATGGCGGGTGGTGGTGGGTGGTGCTAGGTGGGTGGTGGTGGCGGTGGCGGGTAGGTGACAGGTGGTGATGATGGATGAGTGGGTGACGGTAGTGGGTGGCGGGTGGTAGCAAGTGGGTGGTGGTGGCGGGTGGTGGGTGGTGAATGGTGGTGGCAGGTGGGTGGCGGATGGCGGTTGGTGGTGGGTGGGTGGTGGCGGCGGATAGGTGACGGGTGGTGATGATGGGTGGGTGGGTGACGGTGGCAGGTGGTGGGTAGTAGCGAGTGGGTGGTGGCGGCGGTGGCGGCGGGTGGGGGGTGGATGGCGGGTGGTGGATGGCGGGTGGTGGCGGGTGGTAGTGGTGGTGGGTGGGTGGGTGGGTGACGGTGGCGGGTGGTAGTGAGTGGGTGGTGGTGGCAGGTGGGTGGCGGGTAGGTGGTGGTGGTGGTGGTGGGTGGTGGTGGCGGGTGGGTGGTGGATGGTGGTGGCAGGTGGGTGGTGAGTGGTGGTGGTCGGTAGGTAACGGGCGGTGGATGGTAGTGGTGGGTGGTGGCGGGTGGATGGCGGGTTGTGGTGGTGGTGGCGGTGGCGGCGAGGGGTGGGTGGTGGTGGCGAGTAGGTGGCAGGTGGGTGGTGGCGGCGGGTGGCGGCGGCTGGTGGCAGGTGGGTGGTGAGTGGTAGTGACAGGTGGTGGTGGGGGGTGGGTGGTGGTGGCGGAAGATGGTAGTGGAAAATGGTGACGGGTGGTGGCTAGTGTTGGGTGGTAAAAAAAAAAAAAAAACTCAAAACTCAAAACTCAAAACGGAAACACATTTTTTGAGTTTACATTTTTTGGCCAAATTTATAAACTGAGACCACTGATTTATAAATCAAAAATTTACCAAACAAGTTTTTATTTGAGTTTTTAAAATTTTTGTAAATATAAACAGAAAACTGAAAACGTAAGTGTTACCAAACGGTACCTATATGTTCACCTTTACCCTACTTCAAAGCTACGAAGGGAGAAAAAATAGGGAGAAGACGAGATCGATTTTCAAGGATAGCGGTTGTTACCCCGACCACAATAGAATTCCAACCATTAATTTGAACCCTTATTTACTTTAATAGTAGAATACCATAATAAATCACACTCACGAGGGTATCTTCATAACCATTTGCCAAAAATGGCAACGTTTTTCGCAACAATGTTTCCTACTGCCAATTTCCCTTTAAATTTAGGCCTTGTTTGTCGTAACTTAAAAAAATCAAAAAGTCACTATTCTATTTAAGTCATATCATTTTATTTAAGTCACATCACCTCTCTACCACATCACTTCAAACTCAATCCATACCCAACCTATATTTCATAAAAAGTCAAAAAGTGCACTTATTTAAATCATCCCTAACCACCCCTTAGGAAGAGAAACAATCTCCCAACTCGCTAGATCCCCCTTGGATTTTCCAAACCCCCCCAAATCCCCTTCTCTTCCCCTTTTGTAATAAGTACATTGGCATTGATGTATCAATGAGAGACCAATGATTTGGAAATTTCTTGTCTTTGATCTTACTATGATTGGTAAATATTGAACTAATAGTGCAACTATTTGCCTTTTTTGTGTGATGCTATCGTGAAAGATTATGCAATCATCTGTCATTTATGAAACAATGTTGTTTCCTTTGGTTTGGAATGAATTAATTTAGCAAGGTGCCATAGTTTATCACTCTTTTTGGTTATGAATACATTTGACCCTATTGTCTTGTCCTCTTGAATTACCACGAAAAATGAAAAAAAAAAAAAAATTATTTCTATGAACACATGCATATATTCCTCATTATGGATTGACAATTGTAAAGGAGCCAGTAAGATGCATGTTTCAACCAATGTTGCAATATGACTTGGCCTGGCAGATTGATGATCCTGCTTTAATTAATTTATCATTTGTCTTTATTATTGAAATCAGGTTTCAGACTTAATCAAGCACGCTTAAGCGAAGTGTTTGGCTGAGATTGGTGAAAGGAATTGCATTTGGTTGAGCTTTAACTAGTTTTCATTTTGTTTTTGACCTCAACTTGAGGGATGCATGGCTGCATGAGCTTGTGTATTTATAAATGTCTTATTTATTGTCTACATAATATGTAGGTTTGTCTACATGTGTAAATTTAAGCATATAGGTATTGTTGCACTGTTTTTGGAATGTGAGAGGAGCTAGGTAACTAAACATACTATTTTTGGTAAATAGCTTTTCAAGCAGATGGCATTTGTAGGATTGTTATAATACATTTTTGTGGCATCACTGGAATGACGCCCCTAAAAGAAGGATATTGCATCATTGCACATAATTTGTATAAATGGCTTTCATTACCTAGACACCTGCATGCAAATAGCTATGTACAATTAGGAACAGTAATAAATAGGCAGTCAAATGACTTTCTAGTAAACATGTATGCAAGTAAAAATATGAAATATCAATCAAAAATGTATTTTGGTTTTATAGAGTATGATGGAGACCTGGCGTTTGTTTTACCAAGTCACAAGAAAACCTTATGCAGGTTTCCTGGGTTACTTGTTAAGTTTGAAAGGAGTTTGGTTCATTTGCAATATATTCCTATCTAATATGGTTCAACTTTACAATAGTGTAAACTCAACTACTTTGGCTGTCTACTTATTTATTTATTTTTTCCGTTCATAGTTGTTTTCAGACAGTAAGAAGACGTCAAAATTGGTTGAGTTTAACCGTTTATTTAGGAAACATTGGATTTACTCTGCTATGAATGTACGGTTGGAGCCTTGCTCTGACTTAGCTTGACTTGTTGACAGGGTGAAATTAAGGTTGAGGGAACAGAAGAGGGGTGAATGGAACAATTTAACATGGTCAGAGTACTGTAGCAAGTTAACATTGTATTCAAGTGATTTATGCCAGACAATTTGGACAGATTTATTTGACTGCTTGAGATAAAATTATTCAAGTGATTTATAATGAAGTTTGGTTTATTTGAGGTTTTCAACCCCTTACTCCTCAGCCCTAAAAGAAAAAAAAGGGGAAAAAAAAAGAAGATGAAAAATTATGGTTGTTTTTCTAAAAAAAGAAGAGAGAAGGTAGTATAGTAGGTTTAGAGGTTTGGGTCTCTCTCTCTCTCACATCTAACCCAATCTTTATCTTGGCAATAATGGATATCATTGTATGCTAGTCACTCGTATCATTTCTTATATCATAATTTCTAGCTAATGAATGTTATTAGTTGTTCTTTCATAAATTGTTTTGTGAATGTGCAGGTTGATATAAACATTCACCAATTTTTCAAAGGGTATTCAGAAGGCCGATTCCACAAAAATGAGTGGCTTGAGATGCTCAAATTGAAAGATTGGCCCCCATCTACTTTCTTTGAAGAGCGCTTACCACGCCATGGTGCAGAGTTTATCAGTGCCTTGCCATATTTAGAATACACACATCCTCGATCTGGTCTTCTTAATGTTGCTGCAAAGTTGCCTAAGAAAATGCTGAAGCCAGACCTGGGTCCTAAAACATACATAGCATATGGGTTTGCTGAAGAGCTTGGACGTGGAGATTCCGTGACAAAACTTCATTGTGACATGTCAGATGCGGTATGAATTGTTTAAATAGATTATGGATAGCGTACTTCACATTATTTGTTTTTATTGTTGATCAAATAATAGCAGACTCACTTAATTTAGCCCATGGATTTATCAACATGTGATTTTTGAGCAGCACTGCCTACGTATATGTTAGTGTGTGTATATTTATGTATTTATTAGTTTATTCTAGGACAGGATCCCCTTATTTTAATTTGGTCTCAATTTCAGCATCTATCCCCCGTTAACTACAACAAACAGAAAATTGTTTGGCAGCACACGTGACAGTTTTTGATTGGTTCTTTCAACTTAATGGTAATCATAATTTTGAAATTGATTACACCAAATCATCATCACCATTTATCAATTATTTACTCAATCACAACCATTCATCATCACTAATACTTTGAGGTTCATCACATAAAAACACGCCTCTTCCAGATCCAAATCTCCTTTGTTCTTTCATCACCATCTCAACACACCTTCTTGTTACTCGTTCCCCTCCCTTCCCTTCCACCACCCCGTCTTTTTCCCTTTCCTTATTTCTGCTACCCATCCTCCCCCTCCACCATCCCTGTTAGATAAATTTATGCATTTCCGGTAAGCCACTTAAGAAATGAAATCGGCAGGTATGCTGTAGATACAATGCAATCAGTTTGCTTCAAGGAATCTGGAGTGAATGCATCAGGGCTTTTGAAGAACAAACAACTCCCGCCTTATATTTGGGGGCTATCTTCAATCAATGGTAATGGGCTGTCCAATTTTCAGGGCTTACACAACTAAATGGGTCTCTCTCTCTCTCTCTCTCTCTCTCTCACACACACACACACACACACACACACACACACACACACCATTTAGCGTGGAGATTTACTTAAGTTTAGGGGTGATGGGATGGTGAGGGAAGGGGGCTGGGGTGGGTGGGGGTTGTGTAGGGTTTTGGATGGTGGGGGAAGGGACTGGACTGGATAGTGGTGGAATAGGACTTGGGTGGCTGGATATGGGGCTGTAGAGGGGTTTGAAGTGGTGGAGAAGGGGTTTTGGGTGGTGGGGTGGTTGTGTGAAGACTAGGATTGCTGAATGATGATGGGGAGGAAAGGGGGGGGGGGGGGGGGGGGGGCAGGGACAGGGACAACAATGGAGGTGGTGTTGCTGATGGATGAGAGGGTGGTTATTGAGATTGTATACACAGTACACAATATATGTTGAAGAAGAGTAGTATTTTGTCAAAAATACCCCCTCTTCATCTGGTAGTTAACAGTAATAGACGGATGGTTGGGATTGAGACTAATTTAAAAGATTAGGATTTAAATTGATGAAATTAAAAATTTGTGGTTTGATATGTTACAAGGGTTAAACCCTAGGTTTATTTTTTATACTTTCCCCATTTTTTTGGGCCTTGGTGATTTCTAACTAATGGAACCAGCCTGTGAAGATGTCCAAAGCAATTAAACATTCAATAATTTGGGTAGATTGTAGTGTCATGTTATTTGAATTCTTTTGATTAATGTGTGTAATTTATCTTCTGAAGGACTAAGGTTGCTACGGTAATTTTTCAAATTGAATTTAAGCATTGTTTAATGTTTTGAAAACTTTCAGTTTGGTTCCACCGTTCCAGTAAATGTCTTGATTCAAGATTGGGTATTTGATCTGGTATGGATTAGTTAACTGGCAATTAGAACAATCCCATAAAAAGGGGATGGCGAAAAATGTTTAAATGGTTCTTGTACCTTGATTAGAAATCAGTGATATGATACAGAGGCGTGGTAATAAAGCAAAGAATTTATGGTGATATGCGAAGAAGAATTAGTAATTATGCTTAGATATGTTCACACACTGAATAGCAACACTGAAGCAAAAAAGTACTTTTGAAGACATACAAAAAATGAAGAGTTACTAACAGGACCTTTACCACAAAAAAAAGAAAAAAAAACCCTAATCTGTTTGTATCTACAATGGCAGCAAAGAATGTATAAAAAGAAGAAATGGAAGAAAGAATAGAACCCACAAAAAAAACCAAGACACTTGCCGTAAACAGAAAACTTGAACAAAGTAGATAACTATCTTCCTTGGTTCTTTGTTGTATTGTACATATGATGATGTTCTAGTATTTTGCCAACAGTGGTTGGTTGCCGGAGATTGTTTTTAGTAATATGTCATATTTTAGTAGTTGATCTTCTTTGTTCTAAGGTTCATCATTATAGGGGAATGACTCCTTTCCATACTACTATCCTCCATACTCCTCCACATTTCATTTTGTGGGTCTCACTCTGGGCCCACAACGATTATCTAAATCATTCGTCTTGTAAACCTTAAAGTGAAGACCATCTGTGCAAAAAATCAGCTTCATCAGGTATCAATGAATAGATGAACAAATCTCATTTTGTTTTATAAAATGGACAGTTTAAGTTTAAACTTGTAGTTGTCATCCATTTAAAAAAAACAAAATGTAATTTGTTCATGTGTCTAGTGATGTTCGATGAACCTAATTTTTTGCTCAACTCATCTTTACTGCTGGGCCTACAAGATGAATGGTTTGGATCATCATTGTGGGCTTGGGATGGGTCCCACGAAATAGATTATGAAAGTGTATAGAAGATAGTGGTATGGAGGGGAGTCATTCCCTCATTCTTGTCAATGACACAATGGTATTCTGTGAATCGGTGATTGGATGTTCTGTTAATTTAGTCTCAACATTGATCTGTTGATTACCTTGATTAGCCTTATTCTGAGAAATCACTGTCCATGGTTTTTGAGTACTTAATAATTATGAAGTGGGAGTTGGCATGAGTGTGAGTGCATCTGTTGGATCTGACATTGGTGAGGCTTGTAGGAATACTAATGAATGGATCTTTATGGATAATGAATGGATCTGCAGTCCTACTTTTTTCATATATACATTGTTTTTAATCATTTATTGCATTTACACTTCTTCAGGTGAATGTGTTGACTCACACTGCAGAGGTGAAGCATACTTCTGAACAGCTTTCTATACTAAAAGGACTGAAAAAGAAGCATGATGCTGCTGACCAAAAAGATCTCTTTGGTACAATTGGTACAGAGATTCAAGGTTATGTGAAGCATGTGCCAGAATCCAATGGAAAGTTGATGTTAGAGACAGCTGAGACTAGGTCATGTGATGAAGATCGTGCTGTTATTAACGCTGAAGAAATGAGAGAAGAAGATGCTGATTCTTCACACATAAAAAATGAAAATATTGAAGTGCAAGGTCTTATAGTTGATGGAATAAATGAAGCTTCCAGTTTGCCATCAGAACAGATAGCCAATGCTGATGTGTTGGAGGAAACTAGAAAGGGGATACAGGTGTCAAGACGTGGTCGTGGTAAAAAAAGGAAGGGTGGGAAATTGCGTAAAGGATTGGACATTAAGTCAGAAAATTTGTTGACTGAGGTTGTTGATGCTGCCAATTCTCAGGAAGAAGGGGGAACTAGGAATGAGGAAGATGACATGCATTGCTCAACAAATGAAGAGAGTCTGCAAGATGAGTCTGTTTCTGAGAACAAGTTGAATGGATTGGAGACAATGAAGGGAGGTGCTATTTGGGACATTTTCCGGCGACAAGATGTTCCCAAGCTACAGGAATATCTTAGAAAGCACCATAAGGAATTTAGGCACATCAATTGCCATCCTGTAGAGCAGGCAATACAACTTCCAATTTGATACCTCCTTTGTTCTTCTACAAAAGTTATTTTTATATGAAAGATGCACACACTTTGTTTCAACTAATTGCTTACTTCTCTATGATCCAAGTTTGGTAACTGTAAACTACAAACCTCTCTCTCTGTCTCTGTGAAAAAGAACCAAGTATAGAATCTAGTTTGACCAGTGACATTCTAACAAATTAATTGGTAGAGTTTGAACTTCCAATGATGTTGATTACAACTCATTATACTTTTTATGATAACTGATATATTTATTTTACAGGTTGTTCATCCTATTCATGACCAGACATTCTACTTGACTTTACATCACAAAAAGAAACTCAAAGAGGAGTTTGGTTAGTTGTTATTTACTTAAGTTTGGTTGGCCTATATTATTTTCGTACTTTTTTGTTTTACTTTTGCCTAATAACATTTGTTGGTGCTTAATGAAGGAGTTGAACCATGGACATTTGTGCAAGAACTTGGAGAGGCAGTCATTATACCCGCTGGATGTCCTCATCAAGTTAGAAACCTTAAGGTACATAGGCACCAAGATGATACTTTTTGAAACTGTCCTATAGACTTTTATTTTATATGTAAAAGTTATTGTATAATGTCATCAATAGATTCAATACTGACTCGCTAGTTTCATTTTTTTACTTCAATAGGTTGACTCCTTTTTTATTTTTATTTTTAACCACAAAGTCCTTTAAGCAAATAATATATCAACTAGGCTGCTCTTTTATGCAGTGATTTCAACCTACAAGCCTCTTGCAGCATCTTTTTTTATTCCCTCTGCTTTCTTTTCCCTTAAATAGGCCAGAATCTCTATACACGAAAATGAGTCTACTAACACATGGAAAACTTGTAACTTGTCAGCTTGTTGCTCCGACCTGTTCTTGGGATTTCCCATGCTTCCTCTTAGCATGCAAATATCTTGATCTCTGTGACAAATTTCCCTTTTTGTCTAGGCTGTACTAGAAATATCTTACCCACATGATGAAGTTCCCTTGTAGCATGTGGAAGTTTTCTTGAGTAATGTAGTACATGTGGATTTAAGATTGGGTTTTATTAGGATTAGTTAATAGATTTTATTTTGGAATATTACGCATATATAAATGGTGGAACTGACCTGTATGTCTTCTCAGATTGTCATTTGGTTTTCATGATCTTTCTTATATATTCTTCTAATTTATTTATTTTGGGTTTCATATTATTTCCAGTCATGCATAAAAGTTGCTCTTGACTTCGTTTCACCTGAAAACATCCCTGAATGCATCCGTTTGACTGAGGAATTTCGTCATCTTCCCCCAAATCATAGGGCTAAGGAAGACAAACTAGAGGTATATTTCATTATTTCCTGTATTACATTGTATTTGCTGAATGTTTTGTTGTTTTTCTTTATTGTTGTTATCATTATTTTATTAATGGAGAAAATTTGTACTCACTTTTACTAGTTGAGAACTACAGATTAAGATTCAAAATAAGGAGCCCAAGACTGAAACTAAAAGGTTGAAGAAAAAATAAAAGAACTCGGACTTTGATATTGGTTACATTCTACTAGGGATGGCAACTAGTTTAGTTTTTTCCTCGTTATTAAAAAAAGTAGTCAAGTTTTTTGTGAGGGCCCCTGTTCTCCTCCCCTGCTTTGGGTTGGATTTTTTCCCCACCCTCGACTCCACCTCGCAGGTAGCTGAACCCGTTCTTCTGACCTTCCGTCGAAATTTTTATAAATAAACTAAAAATCAATCTTGATAATGTAAAAACATTATAAATCAAAATTTAACATTACAAACCAAGGTGTGGCATATATATTTTTAAACTTGTACAAGTAAAAAATAAATTGTTTTTAATATACCCGGGTTGGGTGAGCCAATACTTCCCCCGCCCTGTACATGAGAAAAATAACCTGTCCTGCCCCCAAATGTTCATTAGGTCAGGGAAAAACCACAGATTTCAGGACAGGACGAGCCAAAATGGAATCCTTGCATTCTACCATGATGCTGGTATTCCTTGAAAAGAACTATGGTTTCTCTTAATTTGGATATTTCAGAGTAGATCCAAAACGTGTTTTTTAAATCGAGCGCTTCTCAGTTTACATCAATGTCAATTCCATCCTATTCCAGTCAAGATGTACTGTACGAGATCAAGAATGGGAAATACGACATGCAGTTTCTTTTTGCTGAATATCTTGGCTGATACTGGACTGTTCCTTATGTACTGGATAATTTTCGGTGTACAGTCCGGTACACCAAAAATATAACTTTTCCTGGCAAATGCCCACTGATGACTTCAACAATTATCCAAAGTTTCCCAATTCCCAAACATGTTTCGCAATGAAAAACTCAGTTCAGCCCTGAAGTCCAACTGTGTAAACAAACCATCCAAGATATTTGAGCGAAGAGAAGAGATCGTCAAAAAAAACTAACCCAACATCATTTGATTGACAGATTTGAGAGAGAGAGAAGATATTAGAGGGGGTGAGAGAGATACTGGGTGTTTGACAGAGAGCTTAACACGTGTAATACTATCTTTTTTGGTTTGGTTTAGTTTAGTTTAGTAATGCTATGACTTGTCACTTTGATATTATTATAACTTCAGCTATACTACATGTAATATTATCATATCACCTTTTTATTTTATTAATGCTTTCACTTCTTATGTTTAAGTAGGTTTTTTTCTCTACCATTTTATGTTATTTCTTTTTAGAAAATATACCTGTGTTGGACATGTGTATGTCATGCTTAAATGGTTTGGTGTTGAACCTTGAATGCCACGCTACATATATTAAATTTTCTAGGTAATTATAATTATTTTCGATAAATATATTATATATATAGCAATAAATTTGAAATGGAGTGCGGTATGCATGGGTACCTGTACATACTGTGCCAATGAAAAAATGGTACACTGGCCTGTATGGGATTTTGATTACTTTGGTTTCCATGCTTTTGATGAAGTAATGAAAAGTAGCTTTCAGTAGTAGTTTCTGGTAAGAAACCTGTATTTGGCATTGATGATATGTTGAGTATGGTAACTGCGGTCCACTAGGTTTTTGTGCATCACCATCCTAAATTCTCGATCTCATCCAATATCTTGATATCTTCCAAATATGGCATGTTTTGGTTCGTAAAGTGCTTTTGCTGCATGTATGGTTGATAATTTTGTCCTTGATTTTCACTCTGGATGAAATAGGTAAAGAAGATGTCTCTTCATGCTCTAAACCAAGCGGTGGCTAAACTAGAGAAGCTCACACGGTGAGTATAAGTTTACATGAACTCAATTTCTTGTTTCCGATTTTCTTGTTTGTTGCATGCTGCTATTTTCTTGTTTCTAAAGCTGCCAGATCCTGTTTTGAATTTGTTTCTAATTCAAGCTCTGCAACGTGATAGAGTTGGAGAAGGATTTGGAAATTGTTTAAGAATCATTTGTTGTGGAATTATATACTTTTAATATTCTTCTTTCCTTGGACAAACAAAAAAATAAAGGGAAAAAAATGGAAGACATTCTCTCAATGTAATTTTTTTTTTATATTCCTGTGCAGTTTGCATGGTACTATTCATGTTGCTAAATGCTCTTTCTAGCGCTTTTTAAGTGTAAACTGGATTTTACAGTCTCTGAGTTAGACTGCCATATGCTGCAACCTCTTGGAACTTGCATATGCAAAATTTGACAAGCATGCTTTATGTTCCCTCTGAGGTTGTTTTCATGAGGGGGATTTTATTGTGATTGTTTCTGAACATTTCTAATACATTTTTTTTGCACTAAACTCCTTGCTACTTCCTTAGGCACCATAGAGAGAATGCTTTTGAAGTAGGACATTCCCAAAACTTTATAAATCTCAACCTAAGAAGTACATATGCTTCTAAGGTGGCATGTCTGTGTTGGACACCAACAAGTGCACGGACACTTACTGACACTTATTTGACACTTCCGACATGCCACCATCTGTCAGACACACTTCCAAACATGTTCCATTATTTTTATACTAGGACACTCTTTGGACATTTGGAGGGCATACGATTCCATCATTTAAAAGACGCATGCAATGCATTATAAATTTGAACAAAATAACTTGGGATCTAATGATAAATGAAAAATAATGTAGATTTACACCTACTAAAAGTCAATACTTTTTTAGACTTTAAAATTCATATTATGTTTTATATTTTTATTAACATTAAATGAAATATCCACACATAAAATTACTTATTTTGCGCCACCAGGGACGCCAAGCCTTACTGTTAGGTCAAACTGCCTGATAGGCGAGGCTAGTGCTAGTGGGTAGTCACACATATCTGAGGTTTTACCCTGGTCTCACCGAAGGTGTGATTATGGAGTTCCTTGCTATCAAAAAAAGAGCTGCCTTTTAATTAATTGCCATATAAGTGTGTTAATTGATTTGTATCTTCCAGGTGCAAGACAGTGAATGCTGAGGCATCACCATTGGAAACTACAGTACCATGCCCAGACTCATGTCAACTGTTAGACGATCTCCCTCCATCTTCCCCAGCATCAACTCCATCTTCCACCTGATTTGATGGTATACGTTGAGTATGATCCAAGTCCATGTCAGAGATAAAAGTCGGATACAATTGGGAAAAGCTGTTACTTTTGTTGAACGCTATGTATTGATTCTGCTTTATTGTTAACCATTTTAACTTCTGTTGTCTAGTAAGCCAGGGTTTTGTGCAGTCCTGCCTGGTGGTTGTTTCTGGGAGACCCCTTGTAAAATTAAGCATATAGAAGAGTGTTCTCTCGTCCTAAATATTGACATTGTGACCTTACATAGCTTTCTTGAAAAAGAAGAAAATATATTATTAAGTCTGGCAGGATTGATCCTTCCAGTTGATTTGTGTTTTTGTTTTAATTTGTGTTTTGCATGTGAAATATGGCTTTGCTATTAATTTCTTTTGCTAAGACTAATAAAACCTCGGATTCATCCTAAAAACTGTGATTCCTCGTAAACCCTCAAGCCTAGGGATTCCCCAAGTAGAAACCATTAGATCATTGCTGTGTTTGGCAATGAGTAATTTGTGGCTTGTAGAATCTTGGAATCTGGTACATTCTCGCCTAGCTTGTAATCGGTTTGTTTGGGAAATTAGGAAATAAAAGAAATTATTATGTAGGAGAGAAAAGAACGGAGAAGAGATAAGGGTAGTGGTATTCTTCTTATTTGGATAATTTGGGACAGAAAATTAAAAGAAGTGAGAAGAAGTGCACATAGGAGGTGAAGTAAATGTAGTGATATACATAGTATTTTTCAAACAGGTGAAGGTTGAAAAAGAGGTATTCTCTTTTATTTTCTGAATAAAATTATGTAATTTAAACAGTGTAGATTCTAAGCTAAACTCTTTATTTTATTTTATGTTTTTATTTTTTATTTTAAAGGGCAGCTATTATCGAAAGAAAAAAAGAAAACAAGGATGCAAGAATGTAAGATGGTAATAGTTGAACAAACGAACAAACTTTTTCTGCACCAAAAAAATGAAGTTTTGGTCACTGTATTTTGGCGACACATTTGCAGCACTTTCAATTTTTTTTTTTGGTCCCAATTTACTTTCAATTATTAAATTTAATATACAAAACTTTTGATACATGATTCAATAGTTAAAAGTGTATAAAAATGTATTGGACTAAAGAGATTTAATGTGTTGGGCCGAGAGATTTAGACAGGTTTTTGTGCCCATATAACACAAGGCTGATAAGGAAAAAAATTAATAATTAACCAATAATTTAGAAAACAAAAAGGTATAGCAATTGTGGAGTGAGTTAAATCTTAAATTCCTGATAAGGGACAAGTCCACTTTCACTTTATTTTTTTATTTTAATGATCGGGTGTTTGGGCTAATTTATGAACACCCTGACTAATCTCGGGATCCACGTAAAGTATCACCTCCACATGGATAAGACAAATTTAAAATAGAGCCTGCAACCGTGACTTCAAAGAATGGATTGCTCCTAATAAGAGTAAAATTTGAGGCCTAGTTAACATGTTGGACAGAGAGATTCAGACAGGTTTTTGTACCTACATAACGCAAGGCCGATTAGGAAAAAAATTAATAATCAACCAACAATTTGGAAAACAAAAAGGTATAGCAATTGTGGAGTGACAAAAATCCTAAATTCTTGATAAGGGACAAAGTCCACTTTTACTTGGTTATTTTATATTTTATATTTTATATTTCACATATATATATTTTTTATGATTGGATATCCAAACTAATTTATGCATATCTTGACTAATCCCAAGATCCACATAAAGCACCACCTCCACGTGGATTGAGATCTATATAAAGCGCTCCCTCCACGTGAATCGGACAAAACCCACAAACATGAATTCAAACAACAAATTATTCTTAATGAGAATTAAACTTGAGAGCTAAAGGGAGAGTACATCTTAAACTCTTAAGTTACATCCACAAATCAACCCCTTGATTTCCAGTTCCACTTGTTTATTATTTTCTTCCACACAATTGTATGGTTGAGGGAGAGAGAGAGAGAGAGAGATTATAGTAGTCTCTTAGCCATCTCAGTCATGTACAATCTATATCTATATTTCAATCTGGATCCTTCTTGAATGAAATGGATAGTGCTCTACGTGTACAAAAAGCCAAGTGGAAAACACTAGAACAATCTCATCTCTCTCCTATTTAAACAAACTCCTCCCTAACATTCCCTCCAAAATTGTCAACCACCATCAACTAACTACCCAAGACACACAACAAAGCCACACTCATCATCACCATCTTCATCTTCATTGTTATCAATCAGCTCCAATTGAGCAAAGAAAAATGTCACCTGCTCTGTCTCTCTCCTTCACTCACCTCCCTCTCTGCAAATCCCAAGAACTCTCAAAGGTCTCCACCACAACCCCCCTCCCCAAAACTAGTAACAAAGAAAACCCAACTCAGAAAACACCTCTAGACACCAAACTCAGTAGAAGAAAGCTCCTAAATACCCTAAATTCCACTGGTTTAGGCCTTACAGTTGGGTCTGTGGTTGCTCAGCCAGCAAGAGCTGAACCAGAGAGCCCAATTGAAGCCACTTCAACCAGATTGTCATACTCAAGGTTCTTGCAGTACCTTGATGAAGGTGCTGTGAGGAAGGTGGACTTGTTTGAGAACGGGTCGGTGGCCATAGCTGAGGTATTCAATCCTGCACTCAATAAAATCCAGAGAGTTAAAGTACAGCTGCCTGGATTGCCACAAGAGCTTTTGAGGAAGCTGAGAGAGAAGAATGTGGACTTTGCAGCTCATCCAATGGAAGTGAACGTGGTAGCTGCAATACTTGATTTGTTGGGTAATTTGGCTTTGCCATTGATATTGCTTGGATCTTTGCTGCTGAGGACTTCCTCTGGAAATACTCCTGGAGGGCCTAACTTGCCTTTTGGACTTGGCAGGTATGGTAATTAACTCCCTCTATGTACATAAATTAAGAGGCACAAACATGCATACATAATAATTTTTAAAAAATACGAGATATGACTTGTGGGAGAGACATAAAAAATATATAATTATATACTTATTGTATGTCATATATAATATAAAAAAATGAAACGAAATATTATCTTTCTTTTTATAATTTTAAATTCTTTTATCAAACTAATAATATATTTTTAAGTATGACTCTGGAAATTCAAGGCCAGTTCCACTACAGAAACTAAACACTCCTCACGGCAGTTACTATTTTTTATTTTCATACATTCGGAAATTCATTTTTGTTTTTATTTTTATTTGTAAAAAAACAAAATAAAAAACTTGTTTGGAGTACATACATATTTTGAAGATTTGTCCTTGTGGATGTTAATTTTGTTTGATATATCAAAAGGGTTACTGAGTAAAGTTTTGGACCTCTCATAACACTTCCTAGAAAAAGATTTGGCCTTGTGGATGTTAATTTTGTTTGATATATCCAAAGGGTTACTGAGTAAGTTTTGGACCTGTCATAACACTGCCTAGAAATAACTAATACTAACACAATGGTATGAATTTTATTTTCCACCAATCTAATAATTATCAGTTATCCACTTAGGAGGAACAATTAGGTTCAAAGTCTGCATATCAATGACTTGATAACAATACTCTACTCCTATATCTACCTACCTACAGTAGCAAAGCCAAATTTCAGATGGAACCAAACACAGGAGTAACCTTTGAGGATGTAGCTGGAGTTGATGAAGCAAAACAAGATTTTCAAGAAATTGTTGAGTTCCTAAAAACCCCAGGAAAGTTTGCTGCAGTGGGGGCAAAAATTCCAAAAGGAGTACTACTAGTAGGCCCACCGGGCACTGGAAAGACGCTCCTCGCCAGAGCCATTGCTGGGGAAGCAGGAGTCCCTTTCTTTTCACTCTCTGGATCAGAGTTCATAGAGATGTTTGTAGGGGTGGGGGCTTCAAGAGTGAGGGACTTGTTCAACAAGGCGCAGATGAACTCGCCATGCTTGGTTTTCATCGATGAAATAGATGCTGTTGGGAGGCAGAGAGGGACCGGCATTGGTAGAGGAAATGATGAGAGGGAACAAACACTGAACCAGTTGTTGACAGAGATGGATGGGTTTAGTGGATACAGTGGAGTCATTGTCATTGCTGCTACTAACAGGCCTGAAATTCTTGATCAAGTTTTGCTTAGGCCTGACAGGTTTGACAGACAGGTCAGTTTGCTAACTTGCTATTGCTATTGTATAATTACACAATTTTAGAAAAAGGGTAAATTACAAACATTCCTCGGTTAACACCGTAAATATGTTGAATTTATTATAATACCCTTCTTCTCTATCGCTCTTTCCTCCTTTTTGCTTAGTCTAATCCATCGCCCTTCGATTCTTCCTCCTCCTCCCTCCTGACCAATGAAAGGACTAAATTTTAATTATAAAATTTTGGAATGAGGAAGGGCAGTGCTACTTTAGAGAGTAAAGGACATGCCTGTGTTATTACAGAAGTATGAAAGGACTAAATTGTTAAAAAAAAATTCTGAAGGGTAAGAAGTGACATTTTAGAGAGTAAGGATGATGCCGGTGTTATTTCAAAAGTATTCAAGGGGTGTTAGAGTAATTTATCCTTAAGAAAATTGTTCAATTTGAATATTGACATACTAGTAAAGATTTCATTCCAAGATCCATTGTTTGAAAGATATGATTAACTTGGTCGAAACTTAAGCAAGTTACTGTTGGACTACCTGATGTAAGAGGAAGAGAAGAAATATTAAAAGTACATAGCAAGAACAAGAAGCTAGACAAGGATGTTTCTCTCAGTGTCATTGCCCTACGAACACCAGGGTTCAGTGGTGCTGATCTAGCGAACCTTATGAACGAAGCAGCCATTCTTGCTGGTCGGAGAGGCAAAGATAAGATTACATCAAAAGAGATTGATGACTCAATTGATCGGATAGTGGCAGGGATGGAAGGAACCAAGATGACAGACGGGAAGAGCAAGATTTTAGTGGCGTATCATGAAATTGGGCATGCCATTTGCGCGTAAGTTCACCATCTTACACTTCGTTTTTTCTATTGCTTCATTTTTTGAACTTGAAAATGACAAGAAAAGGGCAACTAGTTTCAAGGGAATGCCTTATGCTAACAGCAAGCTTTATTGTTGGGCCAAACCGCCCTTAAGATCAACATTGTGATTTGATATGTTTTGCATACTCGGCTCTACCTGCAGAACATTGACTCCGGGCCATGACTTAGTACAAAAAGTCACCTTGATTTCTAGAGGCCAAGCCCGTGGGCTCACATGGTTCATGCCCGGTGAAGATCCATCTCTGATCTCCAAGCAACAATTGTTTGCTAGAATAGTTGGAGGTCTGGGAGGTCGGGCAGCAGAAGAAGTAGTTTTTGGTGAATCAGAAATCACTACCGGTGCAGCAGGGGACTTGCAACAGATCACTCAGATAGCAAGACAGGTATAATTTTTGTGAACATAATCAAAAAACTGTAAACATAAACGTTGTCAAATAGGTCCTTAGAATTACGCTTATGTTTTTTTTTTTTTTTTTTTTTTTGCAGATGGTAACTATGTTTGGAATGTCTGAGATTGGACCGTGGGCATTGACAGATCCAGCAGTACAAAGTAGTGATATGGTACTGAGGATGCTAGCAAGAAACTCAATGTCAGAAAAACTTGCAGAAGACATTGACACATCAGTACGCAATATTATTGATAGTGCATACGAAATTGCAAAGACTCATGTAAGGAACAATAGAGAGGCAATGGATAAGCTAGTAGACGTGTTATTAGAGAAGGAAACCCTCACCGGGAATGAATTTAGAGCAATCCTCTCGGAATTTACTGATATCCCTTCTGAAAATATGAACAAAAAACCAATCCGAGAGCTGATTGAAGCCTAACACAACCTTTTGAGTGTACAGTCATTGAGAAAAAGTAGTGCCACCAATACAATATATGTATATAGTATCCTAGCATAGTATAAACGGAAAACTTGTCTGATATAGAAACTTGTACCAAACATATTATAGAAATATAGTATCCTAGCATAGTATAAATGGAAAACTTGTCCAATATAGAAACTTGTACCAAACATATTATAGAAAGTATTTTACAACTGAGATTCAGATTCATGTAGTACTTCATTACATTACGAGGACTTCTAGGTCTCCTTCGCATGTTGATCTCATTTCAAGTGGTTTGTGGGAATGAAATCTAGTTGTCTATCATTGATAGATACATATTATACATGTTAACAGACACACAGCTGGATTTAAAAAGGATAGAGGTGAGAAAGAAGTGGAAACAAAGAAGATGCTGAGAACATGAAACGGGAAGCTATATATAATTGCTGAACTAGTTGTTTAAGAAACTATCAACCCTTTGCATTGGCTGTCCTCGACAGAAACTTCATGCAGATGGGCGGATTTACACCTGCCAATGCCAATATTGAATTGGGCAGAGTCCATATCCCATCCCCGCAAATCAAACCAGAAGCCACGGCAGGTCCAAATGCATCGGCCTTTTTCTTGTTTATCTTCTGCCAAACAAATAGTATGAGGCTCCCAACACACATATCGATAGCAAAGTATGATCCAATATAGAAGGGTATTGCCATTGCCATGGGGATAGGGATAAACTTTGCTCTCTGCTTTCCTACAGTGTCTCTAATGGCGTTGATAACGACAGCTATAATAAAGAACACATAGCAAAGGGTGAGGCAGTGCTTTGGCAAAGCTGAGAACCCTTCAACCCCCAAGATTGCCATGTTTCGAAAGACGAGAGCATTAGGAGCGGGGTATTGTGTTCCGTGGATTCCAAGATCATGGAAAGCCTTGTAGAAGAGCCAAAACACACAAGGTGAAATGACACAACCCATTGCTGTTCCAATGACTTGGCTCACGAACATGGACCGTGGTGAAGCTAGGGTCATATAACCTGTTTTGAAGTCCTGCATTAGGTCAGAGGCGGTTGAGACGATGTTCATCATAACCCCACAAGCTGCTAATCCGGCTAGGACACCACCATGGGATGCTCCTGCCCATGCCCCAATTGTGAAGATTGCTAGCTTTCCATACGTGGATGCCAAGGACCAGTCAGTGAGCCCACAACCATAAGCATTGCAAAAGGCTAGTGTTGGTGCAAAGACATAAATAACCACGATGTAGTACCATTTGAGTTGGTGGAAGATGTATGGAAGCACTGCAGTGGAGATAATGGCAATGCCAACATACCCAACAACTGCAAAACATTCTGGGATTTCGTCTTTGAGAAAGAGTTGGGTTCGACGCTGATCATCATAGGACACAGTAGGTTTTTTAGGGGGGGTAACACCGCCAGCAACTGGGAGGACACTGCCTTGGTCTTTAACACAGAAGTGGCGATACAAACCGAATAAAGTAATACCAAGAACTTTGATAAAGTTGTAGAGGCCGTCACCAAGTATCATCGCTATTCCTATAAAGATCTGTAGCAAATCAAGGATAAAAATTAAAAGGGTTAATTTAAAAACACAGGTTTAATTAACTCGGTCTGGATTTAGACAAAGGAAAGGAAGTGACCTACCCTGTAACCTTGCAGGCCACGAAGGCTAGATTGGCTAAGGTCTGCAGGTTGCCACCAATGGCCCCTTTGGTTATATATAAGTGGCCACATTATGCCCCATGAAAGGATTGCTCCAAGTAGCAAAGATACGTTGATTAGGTGTGGACAGATCATCCCAACGCCGACATAAGTTGCAGAGAAATCAAAGTAAAACCTAGGTTTACAAAAAAAAAAAAAAAAAAAAAAAAAAAAAAAACAAAGAAGATCAATGCTTTGAATGTGAATGAAGAAGTAAATTAATTTTGTATTGTATCATTACAATCAAAGCTGTACCTGTTTTCAAAGGCTTTGAGACCAAATGTAGGGAAGCTTGAAAATCCACAATAATCCCCTGCAGTGTAGAACCATTGGAAGAAGCCCCACAAGAAGCTGAAAGAGAAGAACTTTCCCAGAGTTTTGACTTGTTTCCTAGAATGAAAATTGATGATGAGAAGATGCAATGAGAGAATCAAATTCAACTTGCTTTGATCAATTTTGTTCATTTCTGAAGTAAATTTGATGAAGGACTTACTTTGCTAGCTTCGCTCCTTGAGGAGTGTGGAAGCTGTTGATAAGGTAAGCAGTTGCAGTCCCACTTGGATAAATCAGTTTGAAGTCTAAGATCATTATCTGAAACAGATTGCATATGTGAGTTTTACAAGAAAGGTGATAAAGAAAACATGGAGATTTGCTTCCATTGCCCATGCTTGTTTGGTGGAAGAGAGGTCCCTACTAGCCGGCATGAGATTGTCCCTAAACTTTCTGTCTCCGTCTCTAATTAATGCACTCACAGCCATGTAATCGTATCTTGAGATTCCAGTAATTTGGAAATGTATTAGAGACGAAGGAACATAATTTTTAAGGACAGAAGATCTTGACCCTACTAGCAATGGTTTATAAACACAACTTTCTGTTTTCCACCTAGTCCAAAATATTGATAAGGTAAATTACGTTGATTACCTCCAAGGTTTGAAAAAACCATATAATAGGTCTCGTAAATCTTAATTACACTGACTTCTTTTTAGTAAGGTTAAAGCAAACAGAATTAATGCAAGTAATAGATTGAGAAAAAATCAAGGGTAAAAATACATCAATTTAAAAGAGATGATAATAATATTTTCATCCACACGACTTAAGGAATGATGAATAGTGTTATATGAAATTAACATTATGAAAACATAGTGTAGTTATGTCAACTTTGTGAAGCTTGATGTATTTTTTACAACCTTGAGAAAAATTAGTGTAATTTACCCATGTTTTGATATAACATGTTTAAAAGGCCAAAAAAAAAAAAAAAATCATATACACATCAAGATAATGAGTTTGGGAATGTATGCATGTACCTTTCTAAGAGGCACTACGGAAAAAAGTCCAAGAAAGCTAACAATAAAAAGAAATCCAATCATCCAACCCACAGTTGGGTTCTTTATATTCCGTGCATCATCAGCTTCAGTTGACTGTTTGGCAATTTTTTCACTCATGCCAAAAAGGTAACTCCCAAAGCCTCCTGCTTGTTTCAAATTTCAAGAAAAATAATATGTTAACAGTTTGATGTTGGAAGGTGATCCATGAACAGATACAGATATGGACACAGATACATGAAAAAATTATTCAATTTATAATTTAAACATTATTCTACACACACAATGCTATTTTTGTCAATCATAAATCATTACATCACAAATGTCAAAAATATTTAAGTTAATAATGAAATGAATATATTATCCACAAAAAACACAAAATAATCACAAGTTAAATGTGTTACAGAAAATTCGTTACCTATGAATGCGTGAGTGTAAAAGTTTGGACACATTATTGTTGGAAGTAAGTTTTACATCTTGATTATATTTATCTTTATTCTTGAGAGTCAGAGGAACAAATAAATTAAAAATTAAAATAATTCATTACAAGCCACCCTTCTCCTCCCTTCCCTGACTCTCTCACCCGGTCCCCTTCCCCTCTCCTCTCCTTTCCACCCCACCACCCCACCTGCTCCCTGACTCTCTCTTGCTCTCTGAAGGGGGTGGGTGGTGTCACGGATGAGTAAGGAGTGGGGGACGGCTAGGAGAGTGAGAGAGGAAGGAGAGGGGCCGTAGGTGGCGGTAGTGGGCAGTGGACAAGTGGTGGGGTGTGTGGTGGGTGTCGAGAGAAATGAAGAGGTTGAAGATACTGGGTATATGAGACGGAACTATTTGCGACGGCGCGCTTGCCGTCTCAAAAAGTCACTTTTTGCGACGGCAGAAAATGCCGTCTCAAAAAAGCAGAGTATTTGCGACGGCGAAAAATGCCGTCTCAAAAAAGCCACTTTTTGCGACGGCAGAAAATGCCGTCTCAAAAAAGCAGAGTATTTGCGACGGCACCATTTGCCGTCTCAAAAAAGCAGAGTATTTGCGACAGCACCATTTGCCGTCTCAAAAAAAGCAGAGTATTTGCGACGGCACCATTTGCCGTCTCAAAAAATAACAGTATTTGCGACGGTATTTTTTGCCGTCGCAAATACTCTCATTTTTTGAGACGGTAAATGGTGCCGTCGCAAATACTCTGCTTTTTTGAGACGGCATTTTCTGCCGTCGCAAAAAGTGACTTTCGTGTTTTTTTTTTAGTGAATATTTTTAAAATTTTAAATATTTTTTTTTAGATGTACCTTACTTAGATGTATCTAAAAAATAAAAAATTTATGAAAAAATATTTTTAAAAATTAATAAATACATAAAAATACAAAAAAACATATTGAATTATTGTATTTTTTTGTATTTTTGGTATTTAGTGAATTTTTAAAAGATTTTTTTTACAATTTTTTAAATTTTTAGGTGTATTTATGTTAGGTGTGTCTAAAAATTTAAAAAATACTTAAAATATTAAAAAAATTCAGTAAAAACAATATAACACGGAAAACAAGAATTCGCTTTTTGTCTATCTCTTGCTCATCTCTTGTTTCTCTCTCTTTTTCTATCTCTCCATCTCTCTCTCTCTTTCTCTCTCCATCTCTTTTTCTATCTATCTCTCTCTCTCACTCATCACTCTTCTCTCTCTCTCTCTGTCTACTTGTCTATTTGTCTATTTCTCCTTCACTATGTTCGCCTTGCTCACTCTCTTACTCTCATCTTCTCTATTTATCGAGCTCCTTCTCGATTTATCGATCCACTATAAGAAAATACACTTTTAGCAACCACTTTGTCTATCTCTCTCTCTCGCTCATCAATCTATCTTTGTCTCTCTCTCTCTCTCTATCTCTCTTCTTTATCTGTCTCTCACAAAATTAAAATATTTTAAAAATATTTAAATATTTAAAATATTTAAAAAATTGATTTGAATTAAGTTTTGAACAAAGTTTTGAATTATCTGTCTTTTTTATTTATTGAGCTCCCTTTCGATTTATCGATCCACTACAAGAAAATGCACTTTTAGCGACCACTTTGTCTCTTTCTCGCTCATCACTCTGTCTCTTTCTCTGTCTCTCTATCTCTTTTCTCTATTCGTCTCTCACTCATCTCTCTCTCTCACCACCCATCTTCTCTACCACATTTACCACTACTGCAAATGCCATTCAATTACCACCACTCTTCTCTTTCTCTCTTTCACTCATCACTCTTCTTTCTCTGTCTGTTTGTCTATCTATCTGTTTGTTTGTCTGTCTGTCTTTTGTTTATCTTTCTTCTCTCTATCTCTCTCATTTGTATTCTCTCTATGTCTCTCTCGCTCATCTCTCTTCTCTCTATCTCTCTCATCTCTTTTCTCTCTCTGTCTCTCTCGCTCATCTCTCTTTTCTCTCTCTCTGTCTCTCTCGCTCATCTCTCTTCTCTCTATCTCTCTATTTTTCTATTCTCTCTATCGTTCATCTCTTTTCGCTCTCTTTCTATATGTCTCTCTCATCTCTTGTTTCTCTCTATTTTTCTATATGTCTCTCTCTATCTCTTTCTCTCTCTGTCTCTCTGTCTCTCTCTATATCTCTTTCATTGACTATAGAAAAAGAGCGGCAGAGTATTTATTCTCTCTCTTACTCATCACTCTTCTCTGTTTGTTTGTCTCTTCCTTTCTCTATATGTCTCTGTCTCTCTTCTCTCTCTCTCTCTCTGACTCATCACTCTTCTCTGTCTGTCCATCTTTCCATTTCTCTCTGTGTCTCTATCTCTCTTTTCTTTCTCTCTCACACTCATCACTCTTCTCTGTCTGTCTGTCTGTCTGTCTCTTTTTCTCTGTGTCTCTCGTCCATCTCTCTTCTCTCTATCTCTTTCATATATCTTCTCTCTCTGTCTTTCTTCTCTCTTTCTTCTTTTTTTCTCTCTCGCTCTCTCGCTCATCTCTTTCTGTCTCTCTCTCGTTTATCTCTTTTCGCTCTTTTTTTTTTCTCTCTCTCTCTCGCTCTTCTCTGTCTGTCTGTCTCTCTCTCTATGTGTCTCTGTCTCTCTTATCTCTCTCTCTTTCTCACTCATCACTCTTCTTTGTCTGTATGTCTCTTTATTTCTCTCTATGTCTCTGTCTCTCTTCTCTTTCTCTCTCTCACTCATCACTCATCACTCATCACTCTTCTCTGTCTGTCTCTCTTTCTCTCTGTGTCTCTCGTCCATCTTTCTTCTCTTTATCTCTCTGTCTCTCTTTTCTCTCTCTTCTCTTTATCTCTCTCGCTCATCTCTCTCTCGTTTATCTCTTTTCGCTCTTTCTCTCTGTATCTCTCTCTCTTTCTCTCTCTCTGTCTGTCTGTCTCTCTCTCTCTGTCTCTTTCACTCATCTCTCTTCTCTCTATCTCTCTTGTTCATCTCTCTTCTCTTTATGTCTCTCTCACTCATCTCTCTATGTCTCTCTCACTCATCTCTCTTCTGTTTTTGTCTCTCTCTCTCTCTCTCCTCTATCTGTCTCTCACTCACCTTTCTCTCTCACCACCCATCTCCTTTACTACATTCACCACTACTGCAAACGTCATTCCACTACCACCTTACTACCACTGTCGCCACTTCACTTCTATGACTACCATTGCCACCACTCCACTACCACTACTACCATTACTACTACCACTACCGCTCCTTCACCCCTGCCACTCCATCTACTCTACCACTACCACAACTTCACCACTAATCTCCCTTGCCATCACCACCACCACCACCATCATCTCTTATCCACCTCCTACACCACTACTGCCGCTCCCTCTCCTCTACCACAAAAAATTAGTTCATAGTTTTTAATAACCAAAAAAAATGGGCAGTAGAAAAATATTTTTTATTGACCACAGAAAATTAACTTTTATTTTAGTGAAAAATATTTTTCATTAAAATATTGCCCCTGCTTCTACCAAATAAAAAATAATAATATTTTTTTTTCATTAAAATAAAAATGAAACAAATAAATTTTCAATCTTCGTAACTAAAAAAAAAAAGAATTTTTTTAAAAAAAATTCATTAACTAGAAAAAATATATATTTTAACCAAAAATAAAATTTTTTGACGATAACAATCCCAGTCTCAAAAAAAAAATAAAATAAAAAATTAGAGGGCGTTATTTTTTTGTTATTTAAATTTCATTTTTGATCCTTACAAAATATATATTTTATATATATATTTTTTTTTGATCCCGCCCCTTTTTTTTAGCATTCCCGCTCCCCTCGCCCCCAAAAGCAAAAAAATCCCCAATGTCAAACCCAAAAATCCCTAATCTGTTCTTCATCGCCGCTCAGCTTCATCCTCACACCTTCTCCTCCTCTTCTTCTTATCCTCCTCCCTCTTCTCTCCACCACCATCTCCGATGGATGATTACAATTCTCAACCCCCCAACCACCGCCTTCCCGATCATTACCTTTCCGCGAAGACTGCTGGATCGAAGAAGCAACATCCACTCTCGTCGACGCTTGGGGCCGCCGCTATCTCGATCTCAACCGCGGCAACCTCCGCCAGAAGGACTGGCAGGAGGTGGCCGACGCCGTCAATCTCCGCCACAGTCACACCAAGAAGACCCGCCGCACCGACGTCCAGTGCAAGAACCGCATCGACACTCTCAAGAAAAAGTACAAGGTCGAGAAGGCTAGGGTTTCTGGTCGTGCAGCCGGTGGTGCTTCCTCAGAAACGTTCATATAGTTTTTGATGGTTTGATTAAATTAATTTCTCTCTCTCTCTCACACACACACATACATATATATATAGATGCCCTAATATATACTAGAAGAAGGGGCTTCCAGATTTTGGAGGAACCACTTCAAATTTATTTGATTTTCTAGATTTTCTAATTTTTCATTGAAATATAGACAGATTTCTGGCTTCAGTTCATGCTCAAAGTTTTGGAGCGAAGAAATATGACATGTCCCTAAAAACTAAGTTGATTCACTATTGACTGCCAGTTCATTCAATTGACTAATATTATACTAGTGGAGTCTGATAGACATGGCAATGCAAAGGTAAAATTTTTCTTCTTTTTTGATAGATACAGAGGTGAATTTTCTCTATTTACTGTTACATTATTTTCATTTCAATGAGGTGGGATGGCACAAGTTTCTTGTTTTAACAAATTGATTGAAGACTTAATTGCTTGTTAGGTGAGTTCCATAAAACTGCCCAAGTGGGAACACCCTTGTTTATGACTGTTCATTGTTCATGCCACTATGCTGAATCTGAACACTCCTATACTTTATGCTCAGCCCTGTTAGAATGAATCTTGTTAGAATGAATCTTGGAAAATATCCGTTTTGTTTGTCTGACAAGATACAAGAACACATTTTTTTCATCTTAATAAAAACCTACCTCGTTCATTTTATTTCTTCCCTCAGGCTCTGCTGATTTGGTCTTGGGTCCGAAAGTTTTGGTTTTATTGTTCTTGTATTTTGTCCTTGTAATGCTAATATTAATATTTTCAATAATGAAACTCAGTGGCAGTAATGTATTTTGAGGAAAATTGAAGGGCTTTAGGCTAAACTACTCTTTTTATAATGCACAGGTGCTTCACTTTCACATAGGCCTCTGTACTCCCCTCTCTCTCTCTCCAACTCTGGTTAGGAGTGGAATATGGAATCTTGAGATTCGTCGACTAGAGTGGGTTTGTTGAACCGACTACCCATTTGTTATTTGAAAACTGAAATTATTCTCAACTCCATAGTTATTTTCTAGTTGCTGCTTTGCAGACTCTGTTTTAAGGGGTAGTTTTTGTGATAATTTGGTACCAATTCAGGACTTTCTTGGCAAAATCTTGAGCTCTGAGCTAAAATTTCATGGAGATTACCAAGTTTCTGAAAATGGGTTGGTGATAGATCTGTGGAAGGTGGGTCTCCTTTACATTCATCTCTCTCTCTCTCTCTCTCTCTCTCTCTCTCTCATGGTTACTTGAATTGAAGGTTTACTTTTGTGCTTTTGTTCTGTTTGATGTTTATTTATGTTTGAGAGTTTGTGTTCAATTCAAGTATATGATTTGATTATGAGCTTGTTCATTTGTTGTTAAAGTTACAATCTCTGTTTGTGTAGTGGGTATTAAGTGTTGGTGGAAATGAAACTAAGAAAATGGGATTTAATGAGGTTGATTCTGTAATTAATTTTATCTGATGTGGTATTTAAAGTTGAGCCTTTGGTCTTTATTTTATAGTTTTGGACTATGTTCTTGTCAGCCTAATGTGGTTCTACCTTTGGCTTTTCCCATAAGGGTGTTGATAATATGTTCAATTGATGTTGAAAATCTTGAAGAGTACTTTACTGGAATACCCAATTACATTACATGTTCCTGATATGATGACAACGGGTCGGATTTTTCGTGCGAATTATTCATTTTAAGCTCAACTACATACATACCTAATCTTGACAGTTTTAACTTACCTACCTTGTTTGCGTACAGAAGTGCATTATAAGGAATATCAAAGCTGCAGGTAAAATGTTAAATTTGCAAGGTACATAATTACTGTTATATTTCATCTTGTGTATGGTAAAGTTGCAATAGTAATTATATGCCTTGTTAAAGGTTGCTCTCATATGAAAACAAAACACTATTGTCACACATCACTGTGATATTAATTGACGTGATGAAATTAGTGTTTGCTATTTGTCAATTTTTAGGCAGCATCCACTATTACCCTTTCCATTGTTTTCCCTTGTACTCTTCACGTCTAGTTTTCTGTTAGTGTTGAGCTAAAAGCTTACTTTGCTTTTGGACATCTAATTTTTATTGAACTAATTTTGTCATAGGTTAATGAAGCTTCTTTGTTTGAAGACTTGAATGAGTCATGGGAGGTGCTTGCAGAGCCAATACAGACTGTATGATGAAAATCTTCTAACTGAATGCCATCAATACCTCATTATTTCGCTTGTATCAATATTGTGACTTTCATGTTTGTTGTTCTCTATATCTAGGTGATGCGAAGATATGGCATCCCAGAGCCTTATGAGAAGCTGAAAGAGCTAACCAGAGGAAGAGCAGTTACCAGGGAAAACATAAGGGAGTTCATTGAAGGTTTGGAATTGCCCACTGAAGCAGTTGGCTTCTTCTGGAATGCAGGCGTATAAAGATTATGACCAATTTTTGTTTTTGTAACCCACGAATGAATCAAGACGAAAATTTTTGGTTTTGATTTTGATTTATGTTATTTAAATTTGTGAGCAACATTATGTATGTATTATGCGACGTTATGTAGTGGCATAATTTTTATTGTTGTGAATTTTTATTTATGTATTGTTATGAATGGAACAATATTATTAATTTTCATTATTTGTCAACTTTTGTTTATGTATGTATTTATATTATTCTGTAATTTTTGGATTTTTTTATAGTTAATTTTTATTTAATACAGGTTATTTTAATTTTTTTAATAATTTCTCAACAGGTTTTTTTTTTTTTTTTTTTTTTTTTTTTTTTTTTTTTTGAGACGGCATAAGAACCCGTCGCAAAAAACAGTAATAGGCTTTTGCGACGGCACCAATACAGTCGCAAAAGCTGTGAAATTGTAATTGACAAGAAACCTTTCGCGACGGTAGACGTTGCCGTCGCCAATAGTTATAAGATGCCAGAGTTTTAGCGACGGTAATGTTGCCGTCTCAAAAACCCACTTTTAGCGACGGGAATTATGTGCCGTCGCGAAAACTGATATTTTATTCCATTATTGGCGACAGAAAAAGTGCCGTCGCAAAAAAGGTACCCTCCCGTCGCAGAAACTAATGGCGACGGCACCTACCGTCGCTAAAGCTCTTTTGCAACCCCCTTTGTCGCGACCCCCCCTTACCGTCGCAAAAAGCGAAATTACCGTCGCAAAAGGTATTAGCGACGGCATCCGGGGCATTTGCGACGGCCGCCTCCCGTCGCAAAAAACTCTTTTTTTTGTAGTGGGGATAGTTTTGGTGAGTATAGACAAATAATAATAAGAATAAGAATAAATTTGTTGTGTGGTGTAAAAAACAAAAATTTGGATGCAAGCGAGTAGTCAGCATTTGGATCATTGGACAAGTATCTTTGAGAACCCGAAGGAATCAACTTGTTTTCCATTCCTCCCTTTCCTTTTCTTTCATGAAAGAACATACGAAATATTTAGTCATCATGACATCATCCTCATCAGAAGTTGATCCACTTGTGAGGCTTATGTTTGCTCTCTTACTTTTACTCATTTCCCATTGCTCATCTAGGTGTAGACCATTGACAATTAAATCTTCATGTAAAGTCGAATAAAAAAAAATTGAGATCGTAATTTAATTAAAATTATGATAAAATTATGTATCAATTTTTAATGTGTTACGAATTCAATTATGTAAGACTTAATTTTTTTATTTTGTCATTGTAAATAAATTGTGAGATTTAAATTATGAATTTCTTAACATTTTTTTAAATTCAATAATGCAATAACAGTGTGAAAAACACAAATAAAATTCACATAAACATGAGACAAAGGGATCAACTCTGATGTGCATTTCATAATACAAGGATTATTGTTTATCACTCGATGTGAACATAGCACAAAAGTATGCTAAAAGTCTAATGATTAAACCGTGTGAAAGCAAAATAATGAAGTCAAAGTTTGGCCATCCACCTTACTTCATAATTTATAAATTTCTAAAAATTATATACTATCTTGTTTTCTAGTCATATAACGTAAGACACCTACTAAAGTGTTCTAATCAATAATTTCAGTCCATTTGATAGTAATAAGACCCACGTTTCTTTCACGATAGAGTCAGGAATATTAAAGTATTTTTTTTTTATTTGAAAGCAATGCAATCAATTTACTTTTGTTTTAAATATTATTAAA
The DNA here is from genome assembly GCA_036172215.1 of Camellia granthamiana. Taxonomy (NCBI): domain Eukaryota; kingdom Viridiplantae; phylum Streptophyta; class Magnoliopsida; order Ericales; family Theaceae; genus Camellia; species Camellia granthamiana. The sequence continues at coordinate 53,832,375 of CM069903.1, read as the reverse complement.
ATTAGGAACATTTATACACAAGTTTTGATTCATAAATTTATACTTCATTAACTAACATTTTTTGGACCATCAAGTCCTATTAAATTTTTAACCATCGGAATTACCTTTCAAACAATGATTGTTCATTATTTATGATTATCCATAAAAGAACATAATAATTTGACATTTATTTTGATTTTCAAAATTTTAAAATATCAATTTTCAAATTGAAAAATTTTTTTAAAAAAATTATGTGCAAAAAAAATGTTTTTTTTTGAAAAAATTGAATTATTTTTTTGTACAAAACTAAAAATTTTGTGTCTATAAAAGAGTATGATGATAGAACATTGATGTGCAAATTTTTTTTAAAAAAAAAACTTTAAAAATGAAAAAACTGATAACGTTCTCAGTTTTAAAACTAGAAAAAACTGATAATATTTTCAATTTTATTCAATAAAAGCTATCACTATGGCCTATTTTGGCAACTAAGAAAAAAAAATCATTTTATTGACTTATTTAAATTCTAGGTTTGTTTTGGGAAGTAGATCCTTAATTTTTTGATTTTTTAAATTTTTTAAAAAAAATATGTAAAAAAATAAAGAGATAATGTAATCCAAAACAAATTAAAAACAAAAAAGTGGCTTTTAATTAAGTTTCCAAAACAGTCTATATTATTATTTTTTATTTTTTTCACATTTAAAAAAAAAAAAAATTAAAAAATTGCCAAAATAGCCATGCATTTGTTTGTAGTCACACAAAAGATGGCAAGAACGACCAACTTGAATTGAATTCATTGGAATGAATGATTAGACCACCGCCACCAACTGCCACTAATTTTTTTCCATTAATTTATTCACGGTTTATACGTGATAAAATTATATTGGAGTATCGGTAATCTTGGGTTTCGTAGCTGGGGCCCAACCAGCAAATTATTGATATTTTATTTTTAATTTTTTAAAAACCTTATTCTGTTATGTAAATTTTTTTTTCCCCCCTTATATAGGGAATCTCCGTTATCACATACAACTCTCGTTTAGACTGTGAGTTGATTTTTTGATTTTTTGATTTTTTGATTTATTTGAAGTAACTTAAAAAAGTGTACTTTTTTTTGCATACATATATTTATTTGAATTATATCAATCAATATTTATCAACATATCTTTTCTACTTTTTTAACTACTTTTTCTACTTTTTTACACATTTTTTATTATAAAAGTCAAAAAGTACACACTTTTTTGACTTTTGTGAGAAAAAAATAAAATGATTATGACTTGAATGTGACATTTTATCTTATTAAATTAAAAAGTCTATTCGATCTTTTTATGGTTAAAATAATCCAAATCCAATCCAAACCTTTATGTCAAACGAACCTATAAAAGGTTTTAAGAACTAAACTTTTGTTTGCAAAAATTTTATTACAAAAAATATTAAGAGATCACGAGTCTTTTGTAAAAGGTCATTTTCAAAATAAAAAAACAAAAGTGATTGGTAGCTCGAATTTGAGCCCCCGAATTCCCCCTGAATTCAAAAACGACGTCGTTTTCGTCGTTTTTAAATTTTTTTTTCTTTTTTCAGAAGAAGAAAATCAGAAAAAGAGAAGGAAGAAGAAGGAAGACGAAGAAGAAGAAGAAGAAGAAGAATAATTGGACTGGAGGGGCCAACAAAATCGCGCTGGAGGCAGAGTCAGAGGTGGAGGTAGAGGCAGGAGGCAGAGGCAGGGGGCGGAGGCGACGGCGGGCGGAGGGGCTACCATCTCTTCCCCTCTCTTCCTTCTCTTCCCCTCTCTTCTCTTTCTCTCTTCTCTTCTATTTGATTCGGGAGATTTGGGGGGCTCAAATTCGGAGAAAAAAACATTTTCCATAAAAAAAATTAACATTTTCGTACCAAAAACGTATTATTTTTGGAGACGAAATGATAATAATTTATCATTAATATCTAATTTTATTATTAAAAATATAATAATGATACTTTGAAGAAATATTTGAATCTTAAAAAGTAAAATCATTCCCATAATTTTATATATAAAATCTTGATTTGTTGTAATAAGTTATTAAATTTATGGACCAAGTTTTAGATGCTTGTTATCAATGTACTAATATAAGACATGAAAGAGTTTATTAAAGTTCCGTTTATTTCAATGAAAAATTTTGCGAGCCAAATGTATTTTACAATTATTTTTCTTCAATTTTCAATTATAATTTTTTAAAAATTGATGATGTTAGTAGCGTGAGTGGTGGGGGTGGGGAGGTGCAGATTCAATTCAATCAAATCCAATCTATTGACAAACTAAAAGGTAATATGGAGTGGAATTGATTTTTCTAGATTCGTTTAAAAAGACATATAAATTAATTCAAATATTCAGTTATAAAAATTTTTTTTTTAAAAAAAAGGTCAAATATATGGTTACCTAATTTCAAGCACAGAAGCATTAGTGGATTGCTTTTTAATTTTCTAATTCTACCAGCAATTGATGACCGATCTTCACGTGGTCCAGGATCTTCGGCTCATCTTACGGCCCAGTCCACAGTCCACCCATAACCCACTTCACACTGTACTACAACTTGGGCATGCTCAAAATGCTCAAAATTCTACACTGGAAAAGATAGGGATTATGAAAATTTTTTTATGAAAATGATCATGAAATATTTATAATTTTTGGATTACCTTAATTATTGTGTGGTGCTTTATTCTAAGTGTAATCTAAGAATCATAAAATTTTTATAATTATTTTCATAAATTTTTTTTCATCATGCCTAGTATTGCTGAATTACACTATCAGTCATTCCTATCAAATGGACGGTGGCAAAGCAAACACATGCAAAACATGGGACTGTTTTGGCAACATACTTAAAAAAATAAAAAATAAAAAATAAATTAAAAATTAACTTTTTAATTTATTTTAAGTCACATCATTTTTTATATAAAATAGTCAAAAAAAATTTAAAAAAGTCAAAAAAATTAACTTTTAATTATTTTCTCAAAACATTAATAAGAGCAGAACGTTTTACAAGTTTAAATAAGAATTTGAGAGCTTTGTAGGTTTCACAATTGCGGTTTGTTTGGATTATTTAAACTATCATTTTGTAAAGCTTTACTTGTATATTATTTATATAAAAAAAAAATTAAGTGATTTAATAATATTTTTTTATTTTATTATATTTGTTTTAAAAAATAAATAATCTATTTTAAAAAATATATTTTCCATCTAAATCGATAATTTTATAATTATTGGATTGATTTTTATTTTTATTTTTATATATAATATATATATATATATATATAAAGAACTCTGCAAATTTACTGATATAAACTTGAAATAAGCCCAACCAAACACAAACAAAAGCATCCACGGACAAGGAAAACATGCTGCGTGAAACTTAAAGTTATCATGTGCTTTGGGATATTTTAATACAAGAGAGTTTGAGAAGTCTATAACATCCATTCGAACTCGTTTATTTTAAGGGTCATTTATTATATATTATTCATGAAAAAAATTAATTTAATCTAATAATAGTAATTTTTTCATTTTATTATATTTATCTCTCAAAAAATAGACAATAAATATATATTTAAAATAAATTATTCATTTTTTAAAATACAAATGTGATAAAATAAAAAATTACAATTATCGAAAGGATCATAAATGATATATATTAAGGACTCTACAAATAAATTATTTAAATCATCAAAATAAGATCCCCAATAAATCCTACAGGCGCTTCAAATTTTAGCTCAAAACATAAGAGAAACTCTAACGCATTTCAAAAGTTTAGATACAAGAATAGATGACAAAATTGAAACATAAAAAATGTTTCTTTCTAAAAGTGAATTGCACCAAAAAAAAAAAAAAAAAAAAATTTATTCATGCAACTTTTGTGCAATCTTTCAAAAATGTATAATTTAAAATTTTTAAAGAGTGAAATGATAAAAGGGTATCATTCATCATTTTCACAACTTCAAAAAGTCCGTAAAATTTTATAATTAAAAAATCCAAAAAAATTTGAAGGCGTAAAATGAAAGCATATGGCTCTGAGAAACAATAATAATAACATACCGCTGAAGGCGATACCGGAGGCGGCAACGACGCAGGTCTGGATGACGGTGTTCTCTTGGCGGGTGAATGGTTGGCGGAGGAGTCCGGACTTTTGGAGAAACTTGGTCCAGGTCTTGACGAAGAAGAAGCCTAAGAGCCCCGCCGACACGTTCAGAGAAGGTATAATACCAGTGGTGAGATTCAGCTTCATGACTATGAAGGTGAACATCACCGACAAGAAGAAGCTCACCACGAACGCCCTAACCGTCAGCTGGCTCTTCCACGACGGCACTTCCTTGCTCTCGAATATTCTCTCTATTGACTCAATCTCCTCTTCCTCCTCACCCGCGTCTTCTCTCTCCTCCTTCTTAATCATCTCTTTTTTGTCGTCGTGAGAGTAGTCTCCGTTGGTGGCAGTGCCATTCTCCTCGCCGTTTTCAGATTTTCTGTTGTTGATGCTAGATCTCTCCATTCTAGGATTCTCCCCCGTGAATGGTGTTGCTGCTGAGTGCCACAATTGTGTGGATCTGTGTGAGTGGGGGTGGGTTTGAAATTCCTAATGATTTGTCTCTCTCTCTCCTGCCCCCTCTCTCTGTCCTTTAATGGCCCTTGCCCTGTGTGGTTACGTCGTGGGAGAGTGATTATATATTATAATTTAACGTATTGATTGTTTCGGAAAGTTAGTAAAAAGTTTATTTTTAATTTTTTATCAAATTTTTTGATTTTTTTGGAAGTAATTTAGAAAGTTAGTAAAAAGTTGACTTTTTAATTTTTAGTTTAATATTTATTTATGGTGTCAAATCAAATTAAAATGACCAAAATATCCTTACCCAACATAAAAGATTTATTTTTTTATTTCTTTTTATAGGTCCTAATTTATAATTTTACACTTGCGTTTTTAGCACTTGCCAAACCAATTTTTTGGCGTTTTTGGCACTTGCGTTTTTGGACATTTTTAGCCATTTTGGGAACATAGTAAAAAGCCACGTTTTTGGACAAAATGTCCAAAAACGTGGTTGCCAAAAACGCTAGAAAAGCCATTTGGCAAGTGCCAAAAACGCAGCTGTAAAATTACAAATTAGGGCCTATGAAAAAAAAATAAAAAAATAAATCTCTTATGTTGGGTAAGGATATTTTAGTCATTTTAATTTGATTTGGCACCATAAATAAATATTAAACTAAAAAGCAAAAAGCTAGCTTTTTACCAACTTCTCAAATCACTTCCAAAAAAGCCAAAAAGTTTGGTAAAAAGCCAAAAGCCAGCTTTTTACCAACTTCCCAAAACAACCCTTTGTCTAAAAACGTGACTTTTTACTATGTTCCCAAAATGACACATTGTAGTTTATAACTGTGAACATAAGCTAATTTTTTATTTATAAATTAAACTTCTCCTGTCCTATTCAAAGAATAAGTTGATTTTTGACTTACAAAAAGGTATAATCTGTATTGTTAAGCTGAACCAAACACATCAAAATAGTTTAAATTAAGCTAAAAATTAAAATAAACTGAAAATAAACCCTACCAAACAGGGTGTGAAATGGAGTCCAGATCCTCTTCAGTTTCTCTCTCCGGCTCATCCTCCTGTCAACGGCTCAGATCACCTACAAATAAATAAATGGCTCAGATTCGTTTCTTTAAATAATAATAATAAAAAAATACATACATACTCACTAACACACTCACTGCACACACACTCTCAATCCGTCGCTTTCTCTCTCTCCGTCCTTTCTCACTGGACACACACTCATCACAGCACACACACTCTCTCTCTCTCTCACATTTTTAATAAAAAATAAAAAATCTATTTAAATCTTTTTGATTTTATTTTCACAATATATATATAATTTTTAATATAAAATTTTAATTTTTATAAAATTAATATCATTGAAAATATACTTTTAAAATAAGACTAATATTAAATATATTTAATAAAAATGTAAAATGAGTAAAAAGTAATTACTATGTTTAGTTATGCTTTCAAATTATTATTTTAAAATTTTTCATATATGAAAATAATGACTTATTTAATGAAAATATACTTTTAAAATAAGACTAATATTAATTTTTTCAGAAAAAAAATATGAAAGTAATGACTTTTAATTTAATTTTATTAACCAAACGAGTTTAATTTTCATACATTTTAAAAATAATTTTAAAAATAATGACTTCATATATTTTTTTTGAAATGAAGATTATTTTTGAGAATTTTAAAAATATATGATTTTTGTGTGTTTTATTTCAACAATTTTTTTTTTAAAAGATAATAATTTGAAAGCATAACTAAACAAAAAATAATACTTTAAAAATTATATATATATATTATGAAAATAAAATCAAAAAGATTAAAATAGTTATTTTTTATTTTTTATTAAAAATGTGATAGAGAGAGAGAGGGTGTGATTTTAAATTTTTTTTTGGGTTAGAAATGTGATAGAGAGAGAGAGAGAGAGAGTGTCGTGATGAGTGTGTTAGTGAGAAAGGACGGGGAGAGAGAGAGAGAGAGAGAGAGAGAGAGAGAGAAAAAAGAAGAAGGATTGAGTGTGTGTGCGTGTGTGTTTGCAGTGAGTATGTGTGTGTTAGTGAGTATGTATTTTTTTTTTTTTTAATCAAACGAATCTGAGCCGTTTATTTATTTGTAGGTGACCTGACCCGTTGCTCGGAAGATGAGCCGGAGAGGATTCAGACTCTGTGAAATGGAGGTGTCCTTATCGAATGTGGAGTGCTGCTGCCAGTATACATAAGATGCAGAAATTGATATGGACATGGAGGGGTGTTTTGGAAAGTTAGTAAAAAGTTAATTTTTGACTTTTTATAAAGTTTTTAGTTTTTTGAAAAGTGATTTGTGAAGTTGGTAAAAAGATGACTTTTTGCTTTTTAGTTTAATATTTATTTATGGTGTCAAATCAAATTAAAATAATCAAAATACTCTTACCCAACATAAAAAATTTATTTTTTTGTCATGAGTCTTAATTTGTAATTTCACACTTGCGTTTTTTGCCCTTTCCAAACCAATTTTGTTGCTTTTTTGGCCGTTTGCGTTTTTGAAAAATGATAAAAAACATGATTTTTTATGAAAGTTCCCAAAATGGCACAGAATATACAATGAATTTTTATAATAAATATAAGGGTAAATTATATTGATATCTTTTGAAGTTTAGTTCAATTATATCTTATTTTTTAATGTTTTAAAAATTAAATTTTTACTTTGTAATTAATAGTCTTATTTTACAAATCTCTGCTTATATAAAAAATAATAACTTTTAATAGAAAAATAGAAAAAATTATATTGAAAAAAAAAAGCAAAGGAAAGAAAAAAAAATAAAGGAAGTAAAACAAATCAAGAAAAGAGAGAGTCTATAAATTTAATATTTTCATTCTGTCTAAATAATTATAATGACAGGAGATTAGTATAATTTTCTAAATGTTAGGAGATCGTATGTATTAAATCCAAATTTCAAGAAAGTGTAATTTGTACTAAATATAATAATAATAACTCCTCTTCCATCTAAAAGCGGACTAGATGTTGTTGTTGGCCGGTTGTCGGTGGTTTCGATTCCAGATTCATTTCGATAATTTAAATTATTTAATTTATAAAGTTTTTAAAGAATATTATTTTTACTTTATATTGTTTGCCAGGAGAGTCAGGAGGAAAATTAAGAGAATGAAACATTTTTTTCCACATATAGTGGCCTTTTGGGAACTTGGCAAGAAGCTGCGTTTTGCAGCATTCCAAAAAAGCAACAAGCAGCATAAAAAAACAAGTAGGTTGATTTGGGAAGAGACAAAAACGCAAGTGGTGAATTTATATAATTGCCCTCCATGAAATTACATATTGTTCAAACAATTACACGGGTTAAAAAGTAAATTTCCTAAGTTTGGTGGGATATTTTGGTCATTTTAATGTGATGTGACACCATAAATAAATATTATACAAAAAAACAAAAAAGTAACTTTTATCAACTTTCCAAATCATTTTCCAAAAAAATCAAAAAGCTTGGTAAAAAACAAAATGCTAACTTTTTACCATCTTCTCAAAACACCTCAATGGTGTTATACAATAACAAAATATATAATGACTTTATTTGAATTAATTTTAAAATTCTACCGAACGCTACATTTTATTCTCTTAATTGTTTCCTTGACTCTCCTAGCAAACAATATCAAGTAATTAACGCTTTTTAAATGCTTTTATTTCTTTTTAAAATTATTTGTCACATTATTGTTAAGTGTTCGGAGAAAAAAAGTTAGAGAGATATATGATTGCTCAATATGTGGCCTGTGGTTATAAATTTATCAATTTAGTATAATTATTATTAGCCACTGCTTTTTTTTTAGTCCAAAATTAAATTGGATGGTATTATTAGGCCATGGTAGGCCTAATTTTCGACTAATTTTGATGATTCAAATCGTTAATGTGTAGAGTTCGTCAAGTATATCATCCTACCAAAAAATCACATTGATCGAATATCAATAGCCATTTGATCAACTCACATTTGTTTCAATGACAATTATGATTTTAAAAATAAATAGCATATACAAATGTAAGCTGATTAAGTGATTTTTGTAAAAATAATATACCTTACAAACTCTACACATTAAATAGCTTGGATTATCGAAATGAATCTGGAATCGAGCCCACCGCAGCCCAACAACAACATCTAGTTTGTTTTTAGATGGAAGAAAAATTAGGCCAATTATTATTATATTTATTAGTGTAAATTACACTTACACCCTTTGAAGTTTGGATTTAATACATATCACCTACTGATGTTTGAAAAATTACACTAACCCTCTTGTTATTGTAATACATATCACTTACTGATGTTTGAAAAATTACACTAACCCTCTTGTTATTGTAATTATTTAGATTAAATGAGGATATTGAACTTATGGACTCTCTCTTTTCTTACTTTGCTTTATTTCCTATGTTTCTTTTTTGTATTTCTTTGCTTTACTTTTTTTTTTTTAATATAATTTTCTCTATTTTTTTTTTTTTTTTTGTTTTTTTTGACTTAAGAGGGAAATGTTTGTCTTGTTAATTATAATAGCATAATTTTAAGGAAGTAATGTAATAATGTTATGACAAATTAAAAGTGTTTTAAACTTTATTTAAGAAAATACAAAATTATTTATAGACCAATCAAATTACAATAAATAATTAATAAAGAATAAATAAAATAAAATAAAAATGAAAAAAATTGAAACTTTTCAATTGTGATAACTCTACAATATTTTGCTTATTTTGAAAAATTATCGATCTATTTAAGGACATCCTGTAATTATATTTTTTATTAATCATAATTTATTATATTCCTTTAAAATTTTTAATTGCTGAACACAAATTTATCAATCACAGTATCGCTGTGGTATCAGGTTACGATATCTCAAATCAACTAATAACTTCGCATAGATTTTTTGTGACTCGTGAAGGTGTCCCCCCACAGTGTATGACTCTTCCACTCACCCAGCCAAACGCCATCCATTATCGTCTCTATCCGAAAAGCATTCAGACTAAACCACACAACCAAACACTAATCACGCCTAGATTTTTTCCCCAATAGTCTTCCTTCCAATTCGGAAGGTACGAAGGCTCTTTTCAGACGCAGATTAAAATTGACTTTTCAATTTTTAGTTCATCTCGAATTAGTGATAATTCGTGTTATACACAGAATTTTATAAATTAAAAAAATAAATTATTATAATTATTTTAAAATAATTTAATATTTTATCTTGTAGTATACATAAAATTTATAAGTTAATTTTTATGTTTATAATTTTTTAAATTATCAGTTTTAAAAAATTTAAAAATATCTATATAAATCTATTTAGTACAATTTTGATAATTTGTATTAAAAAAAAGAAGTTAAATCTGATTAAATATGATTAAATGAGTCATGATATACCTCTTCTTGTTATGAAAATATACAAATTTAAAAGTTATAATTAAGATAAATATACAATTTTATTATTAAATGTGAAGTGAAGTGATATTTAACAATAATTAATATGATATTTCTATTATTAATCAAATAATTTAAGTTACATTTCTTTTGATTTCAATTTCATAACTAAAAATACAATATGAATATAATACACATATGTATTTGTAGTCTTTAATAATAAGAAGGTTTCAAAATATTTTTAAATTTTCATAATTTTCTTTTAACTTTTTTTTTATTATCTAATTTGATTTTAAATTTGAATAAAAATTTTAATTTGATATGAATTACTTTAACTTTTTCATTAAATTTTTATCAATTTTTAAAAGAACTTCATTCTTATCCCAATTATTTTTTTTTCCTCCCACCAATTTTGATGGAAAAAACAATCACTTTCAACATTTCATTTTTTTAAAATTTTTATCAAATTATAATTTGATAAAAAAAATATATTAAGGGTTAAAGATTCTCTTAATTGGAATTATAGTGAAATAACATATTGAAATAGTCGAAATTTGAGTATGTGGTTGATTGAAATGTATAACTTAATTAATTCTCTTCTCATATTTGTATAAAAATTGACACTTATGACTAGATAAGTCAGATTATGGAAAAAATTTTGAGGTGTCAAATATTTTTCATTTGTAAATATTCTACCTATTAAAAAAAAACTTAGAAAAATGTAACTTTTGGATATGTGTTTATCAGTTTTGTTTTATAGACATAAACAATTGATGTTTCAAGTTAAAAATTAAAAAGTAAAAAAAACAAATAGATTAGGTTTTTTAGAGATAAAAGAAGCCATCTAACTCTTCTATATACTATTTAAGATGGACTATTTAATCACATAAAAAAATAGAAATTATAGTTAGAGATTATCCCTATATATTATTCTATTATATACAACTATAACTATAACAAATTCTATAATATATATTTAAAGTTATATTATTCATTTTTAATTTATTGAATTATAATTAACAAATAGCAGTAATGGTATAATGTGATAGAAATAGGATAAAAATAAATAACACAATAATATTTAAAAGTTTTAAATTTTACTAATGTTATAGTAAAATCTTGAATTTTCAATAAATTTTCACATTTGTTATAAAATAAAATGACAATAAAAAATATTGATACCCATTTTTTTTACTTCAAATTTATGGTTTTCACTGAAGAAAACAAAATCCGATCAAAATCTTTGGCACAGAACAGGCATAGATACTTCGATTGCAATCATAATCACTAATAATTTTTCTCCACCATGCAAACTTGTAAATAAACACATAAACTTCACTAAAATTGAAACTGAAACCGAAACCAAAACCAAAACCAAACCAACAGTAAAGAAAGAGAATCATATATAAAAAAAATAAAATTAAAAAACAAATAAATTTATGGAATGAGAGAATATTACTTCCAACAACTTAGAACTCACTTAACCCAATCCGTTAGCTCATCCACCAGTGCCTGCGAAGTCTAGGAGTTGGGATGACTAATCAGATTATTCTTTAAATAAAACTTAAAAATTGATTAATTTGTCCCATTAAGTGATTTAAAATTTTGATAGATATACATAAAAATTTAGATAATTATATTACTAAATCATAATTCAAATTTAAACATTGTTATATTTTTTTGAGATCCATATCTAAATTCTTATAATTTTTGTGTAGTTTCTATTTATTTTTTTTTTAATTTATTTAAGATGGAGGTATGGGTTTTTATTTTTTTTCCAATTTAATTTATCTATGGTTTCTATTTGTTTTTAATTATTATTATTTAGGTAAGTTATGATGTGAGTTAGATATATAATAGACATGTGGGTTTTATTGATTTAAAGTATAATGGTGGGAGATATTTTCAAATTCGATTTGTTTAGATAAACTTTAAATATTTTTAAAATTTAAAATTGGATATTGAGATGCAAAAAAAGATTTTAATTGAATAAATAAAAATAAAATTTATTAATTTTATTTGTTTGTATATTTGAGTTTTAGTTTTTTTTTGGTTATGTTATAATATAAAATATAAGATATAGATAGATATTCACAACTTTCATGAAAAATATTATCTAATTTTTTGGCAAAGAGAGAAGGCAGGCAAGTTTTAATATTTTTTTGAAAATCGGTGAGAGAGACTAGGATGGAGAGATTATGAAATATATTTTTTTTATCTTTCTATTTGAAATTCATAAATTAAAGGATAATTATTATTTCTAAAATAAATAAATCAATAAATCAGTCAATAGTTTTTTGTAAAATCTATTTTATAAATTGAAAAATCAATAATTTTAGAAAATTGATTAATTTGTTCCATTACGTGATTTAAAATTTTGATAGATATACATAAAAAAAAAAGATAATTATATTAGTAAATCATAATTCAAATTTAAATATCATTATATCTTTTTTAGATCCATATCTAAAGTCTTATCTTCTTTATTTTTGTGTAGCTGCTATTTGTTTTTTTTTTTTTTTCAATTTATTTGAGATGGAATTGTGGGTTTCTATTTGTTTTTCTTTTTTTAAATTGAATTTATCTGTGGTTTCTATTTATTTTTAATTATTATTATTTAGGCAAGTTATGATGCAAGTTAAATATGTGATAGATATGTGAGTTTTATTGATAAACTTTATAGATTTTTAAAATTTAAAATTGGATATTGAGAGGCAAATGAAATATTTTAACTGAATAAATAAAAATCAAATTTATTAATTTTATTTGTTTGTATATTTGATTTCAATTTTTTTTTAATGTTACAATATAATATATAAGATATAGACAGATACCAATAACTTTCATGAAAAATAATATCTGATTTTTTTGAGGAGAGAAAATGAATGCAAGTTTTAATAATTTTTTGTTTTTTGAAAATTGGTGAGAGAGATTATGATGGAGAAATTATGAAATATTTTTGTTATCTTCCCATTATTATTTCTAAAATTATGAAATATATCAGCCAATAGGTTTTTTTAATCTATTTTTTAAATTGAAAAATCAATAATTTAAGAATGAGAGTTTGGATCTCTTAGGAAGTTTCTCATTAGAAACCCCATTTTTCTTATATAATATATAGATATAGATATAGATATTTATATTTGTTTTAGATATTTTTTTAATATAAAAATTAAATTTTTTTTAGATTTTTTATAAAAATAATTTAACAATCCTATCACTAACCATAATGTATAGTAGAAGTTGAAAATGGTACTGCAATAACTATGAAAGAAGTCAAAAATGTTTGTAAGTTTGGAGAAGTCAATAAATGCTGATGTTATTTTTTTTTTAAATAAAAAAATTAAAAAATTAGGATTGAGATATTGGAGCTCCCACAAAACTTGTGAGTTAAAAATCTCATTTTCCTTATATAATACTAGCTTATCACCCGTACTATGCACGGGATAATTATAGATATTTATATTTGTTTTAGATTTTTTTTAATATATAAATTATGTTTTTAAAGATTTTTTATAAAAATAATTTAACAATCTTATTACTAATCATAGTGTATGAGAGAAGTTGAAAAGGATACTGCAGTAACTATATACAGATTGTATCTATAATTATTTATATGAGGGGATTTTAAATGCTGATCAGAGAATTTTGAACAAATCAATAAATGCAGGCATGTGGAAAGACATGTGGATTGAAAAAAATTAATAAATGTTGATCAGGAGATTTTAACCAAATCAATAAATGCTGAGTTTTTTTTTTTAATAAAAAATTTAAAAAATTCAGATTGGGATATTGAAACTCCCATAGGCTTTGGGGTTAAAAACCCCATTTTACTTAATATCTACTAGCATATCACCCGTGCTATGCACGGATTGTGTTTACAATTATCTATATATGTGAATTGCGATTTTTAAATGTCTTCTTTTTTTCTTTTTTTTTTAAATGTCTTCTTTTTTTCTTTTTTATATTATATTAAAGTTTAATATTTTGATAATAATCATATGTGTTAGACTTTTTAAGGAATTAAATGTCTTTTTTTTTATTATATTATATTAAAGTTTAATATTTTGATAATAATCATATATGTTGGATTTTTTAAGAAATTTTTTTTATGCTTGTTCTTAATGCATTAAAGTGTTATTATGAGGGCAAGACTTGGGGGTTGGGAGAAGTTAATAAATGCTAAGGTTTTTTTTTTTTTAAATCAAAAAATTAAGAAATTTAGATTGGGAGATTGGAGCTCCCACAAGGCTTGGGGTTAAAAACCCTCTTTTCCTTAATATATAGTATAGATATATAGATAGATTATATTATTTTTAATATTTTTTATATGTTTTGTTAAAAAAAATTAAAAAGTCTATTTTTAACCATCTTCTCAAAATAATTCAAAGTTCAGCTTGTTTATTTTTGGTATTCAGAAAATACTTATTAAAAAAATTTACTTTTTTTATTTTCAATAATTTTTTTAAATATTTTAAGTAATTATTTTAAATTTTTAGATACACCTAACATAAATACACTTAAAAAGTATAATATTTGTGAAAAAAAATATAGCGATCCCGGTGTTGCCCGGCCTTCATTGTGTTCCGGACTTGGGTTCTATGATTGAACATTGTATCCATGTCTTTTTCCCCCTTTGACCCTTTTTATTTGAGCTTTAGAACTTGTTGGGCGAGTTTGGAATAGGTTGGTTGTTGGTTGGTTTATATTGTTGTCGCCCAGATTTTGGCCTCTTCGCTCGAGCGGGGCTTCTTGTGCTCGAGCGAGGTTTGAGGGTCTTCAGGTTTTTCTCCCAAACGCAGTTTTTCTGGGAAGGGGAAATTCTTCGCTTGAGCGAAGCTTTTTGCACTCGAGTGAGTCTGGTGAAATTTCTTCTTCGCTGGAGCGAGACTTCTTGCCCTCGAGCGTGCATGTGCGTCCGTGGCAGACCTGAAACTTTGCATTTTACGCTTGAGTGACGCTTCTTGCGCTCGAGCGAGGTCACTTGTTGTGTCTGGTAGCTCGAGCGACAACTTCTTCGCTCGAGTGAGGACTGCGTATATCAGTTCGCAGCAGAGGAGTTTTACATCACTTTTTGAATCTCTTTTTGCTAAAAACCCTCGATCGGCTGTCTCTCTCTCTAAAAGTCCAACTTCTCTCTACAAATCCCTTAGAATCTAAGAGTTTCTACTCTGCTTTCGTTGAGAAAAAAGGTAGAGCAACTTGTGAGCTTCCATTTGATCCAAGAAAGTTGGAGTTTTGGGCATCTTCAAGATTTCTCCTTCCCTCCTTGGAGCTTCTCCACTTGAGGTAAGGATATTTTACTCTTTAATATGAATTTAACCTAGGTGTTTGTCATTTTGTATAAATGGTGGGATTTGGGAGGATTTGGATGAAACTAGGGTTTGGGTTTGAATTTCGAAAGAGGGGTTTTCTATATTTGGCTCTATATATGTATGTTACTTGATAATTGGTGAAATTGGGTTTTGGGGTTAATATTTGGAAAAGGGGGGAAACATGCCCTAATTTGTGTTAATAAATTGTTTTGTATAAATAATGAAATTGATGTGGGAAATATGAAATTGGAAGAGGGTATAAATGATTGGTGTAGTTGGATTTATTAAGGCTTCTTTTGAGAAGTGGGTTATAATCCACTTCCCAGATTATAACCCACTTCCTCTCTCATAAAAAAACTGCTTATAAGCAGTTTTTTACCAAAAAGCTGATTCTAACCATCTTCCCAAAATAGCCCTAAGTCACTCACCTATGGAAATTTGGTAAATTATCTGTTTGATAGATTGTATATTTGTTTTGGGCTATTGGTGGAGGATAGCTATGATTGTTGTAGAAACTGCATGAGGATTAGGTGAATTGAAACTAATCAATTGAATTATTAAGAGTGCTCGCGGATCAATTTTGTCCGATTTGCGGTTTAGTTTTGACCCGTCCGCATCTATGTGGTTTGGGAAAAAGTCAACTCGTAACCGCCCGCAGTGCGGTTTGCGGTTTGTGCGGATAGGGTTTGCAAATGTGCGGGCGGTTTACGGTTTACACTTTTTTCTTTAAAAATTAATTTTTGATTTTTTTTTCCCATCGAATTTAGGCATCAGATTCATTTTATATATTTGTGATCGTTTGACAACAATTTTCTAATGAGTTTACAAATAAAAATTGAATATCAATGCATTAAATGAAAGTACCCAAAACAAAGAAACCCTACACTAGCATTTTTGCCATGAAAAAAAAATATATCAATGCATTAAAGGTTGTATTCAATTAGAATTGCCAGTTCAGTAATCAATAATCAAACTAGAAGCTCCATTGATCACCAGAAGGAAAATTTTATTAGGAAAAAGTGGATGAGTCACCAATGAAAATCATATAAGAAACCAAGTTTAGGACTTGATAATTCTACGGTATTAAGAAAGTTGAGAAATACTTAAAAATAAGGATCCTAGTGTCATAGAGAACATAATGGTGCTCCTGTTAAAGTTACAAAGTTGGTATATCAAAAATAATAATAATAATAATTAAAGTGCGGGCGGTTTTCACAGATTGCGGGTTTAACCCGCGATCCGCAAATTTGTCATATTTCAAACTGCATCCGCCCGCGTTATGTTTGCGAAACCGTCCATTTATATACGGGTTGGGCAGTTTGAGCGGTTTGGATAAACCGTTGCCCACCCTTTATGTCATTGAATATGACGGTTGGATTAAACCATTGAATATGTGATTTGATTAGTCATTGTATATGACAACGTTTTTAAATACATTGTATATGTATCATTGTTTGGGAGGAGATAGGGGATGTACTCCATTTTTTGGGAGGAGATAGGGGATGGACTCCATTGAAAATTAAGTTGGCCGAAGTGTCCAGGATGAAAGTCCCAAAATCTTATATGTATATGGGTGCCGGTTCCCTCGGATGTGATTCCGTAAAATGGCAAGAAAATGGAAGTGTTTGAATAATGGTTGTTATTGAAGTGTTAATAAATGAGTTGTAGTCTTGTTTCGAATTGTTTAGATAACAATGAACTATATCAATGAATTGATTTGGATAAATGAATAGAAACAGACTGAGATATAGATGTCGATATTGATTTGTCATGGAAAAGGTGTAAGTTGGTTTGCAAGTATTAAACGCTTATAAATGCTGATATCTTAGTTAATTCTCATTTATTGTTTTAGCATATCTCTACTGAGTTTTGGCTCATCCTACTTAGGAAACCATTTTCAGGTTCAGGTAACATGCCACCTCCAAGGGGACAGTTTGAGAGGACGGGGTTGAAGGCTCTATTTTTGTTATCTATATGTCTATATGTTTTCTTCTTAAGCTGAGGGCTTTAATTGTAAAGAGCTTATGACTCATTTTTGTTGTAACCAAGTTATCTCTTAGAAAGATGTAAGCCCTTAGGGCATTTATTTTGTTGTTATTAATTAATGTTATATGTTGTAGTTTCAGAATGAATATTTATGAAAGTGCAACGCATGTAATCTCTTTTGTAATTTAAACTCTAATAAATGAAAGTAATACATTTCCTATTATGATTATGAATCTTTTGGGTCGGTTTATCCTCTTTATTTTGAGGGCGTTACAAAAATCTTTAAAAAATCCACTAAAAACCAAAAATATAAAAAATAAGAAAATTTAGTACATTTTTTTATAGCGATTCCAGTTTTGACTCGACCCATCTTGTACTCTGGACTCGGGCCTTATGATTTTAGAATGTTGTTCATGTCTTTTTCCCCTTATTCTAGCTTGAGTTTGGCTTTTGGGTTGTTGTGGTTGTGTTTGGAACAGATTGGTTGCTTGGTTTTCAAATCTTTGTTGCCCAGATTTTTGATCCTTTGTTCAAGCGTCACTTTGTACGCTTGAGCAGGCTTTACAAACCCTCAATATTTTTTGTAGACCTGCAAAATACTGGAAGAGTGTATTCTACACTCGAGCGACGCTTCCTACGCTCGAGCGGCCAATCTTGAGCTCGAGCGGTGTCCTTTGTCTGCAAAACCTCCGATAGTGTGTATTCTACGCACGAGCGTCACTTCTTGCGCTCGAGCAGAACATTGTGTTTGACACTTGTAGACACCCCATTTTGACCGGCCCTAAGACTTGGGCGCTTTCTTTTGATTACCCGATGATGACAATTAGAATGTGTTTCTCACAGAATCCTCAGTAAGAGAGATGGAATTTGAGCTTTAATCCCAACCTTCACACATTTTTGGCCAAACTATTTTAGACCTTAAAACCCTCTTTTCAAAATATTTTTCCAAATGTTTCTACGATGTTCTGAGGCTCCGATTTTAATTAAAATATTGCACCTTGCAGTAAACCGAGTAAGGACAAAGTGAAAATAAATGGAAGAGAGGTGAACTCTTTGAGAAATATTTAAAAAAACATCTTGTTTATATGTTTGGAGTTGAAGGAAATGAGAGGGGATGGAAGAAAACTAGTTGAGAAAAAGAATGAGCATCAAATCATTAAGAAGGAAATGAACATCCTTTACTAAATCAAGAATATCTCTTTGTACACTTGGAATTTAGATTTGAGGCCACCACCATTGGAAATTAGACTTATGGGGCTTCAATTTAGACCAAAGAATCACCTAAAACCAAATCCAGATAAGGGAGATATGCCCATTTGAAGTTGGGCTTGAGAGCAGATTTTGTTGACCTGGCCCAAGAGAAATGAACAACCTTCACTAAATTACGCATATCTCTTTGTACACTTAGAATTTAGATGTGAGGCCACCACCATTGGAAAATAGACTTCTGGGGCTTCAATTTAGATCCAAGAATCACCTGAAACCAACTCCAGATAAGGGAGATATGCCCATTTGAAGTTGGGCTTAATAACAGATTTTGTTGACTCGGCCCAAAATAGCAGCAGCCCCATTTTTCTTGGTTTTGGTTCGGTTGGGACACCCCATTTACCTATTTTTTGATTCATTCAAGTGCACCCACTCATCTTCCATTATCTCCACTCATCCTCCATTATACCTAATCATCCCCCATTGTCAAAAAGAGGTTTTGTTGGCATCCATAAAGGAGTATCTCATGCAACCACCTTGAAAATTTGTCCTCCTATCACATTCTTGTCTCCCACCTTGTCTCCCACCTTCTTTTTGACCTTTACTCTCCCTCATTGCCTATATAGATGAGCATATTGTAAGAGAGAGGAAGGACCACGAAATTGAAGAGAAAAGAGTGAGAAAAGGGTGAAAAAAGAGAAAAAAATTGAGTTTTTGAGCCAAAAATATTCTTATCTTCCATAGACACCCCATACCTTCCATAGCTACTGAAATTCCTCATTTCCATACACCAAAACCACTCCAAAAATTCTGATATAGCCAAAGATCAATTGCCTTGATCATAAGGAAGAGTGTTTAGTGATTGAAAGTGAGAAAAACTAGAGAGTTAGCCACTTTCCATACCACAAACTCCATAAACTCCATAATTTCGAATTGAGGATTTGAGAACACACTTCCTACACTTGAGGGTGATCAAGAGGAAGTTTGGAAATCAAGAAGTTCAATTTTTCTTTGGAAGGTGAATTTTTAGTCTTTCATTTTCTTATATTTTATATCTCATATTTATTTTCTTACTTCTTATTTCATAGTGTTTTGTTATAATCCAAGTGGTTTGTTTATCTCATATTTATTTTCTTACTTTATATTTCATAGTGTGTTATTATAATCCTAGTGGTTTGTTTAGCTCATAACTAGTTATTTATTTTTATTCGCATGCTTTAATTTCATATTAGTTTTATTGTAATCTTGCATGTTCTACCTCATATTTATTTTTTTTCTTGTATTAGTCTCATATTAGTTTTGTTGTAATCTTGCATGTTCTACCTCATATTTATTTTTTTTCTTGTATTAGTCTCATATTAGTTTTGTTGTAATCTTGCATGTTCTACCTCATATTTTTTTTTTCTTGTATTAGTCTCATATTAGTTTTGTTGTAATCTTACATGTTCTATCTTATATTTGTTTTATTGCTTTAAGTTTATGTTTTGAGTTTGCATTTTTTATTTGTTTTCTTGTTTTTTTTAATCTGACCGGTGATGGTAGTTGAGCCACCTACATATTTTTTGTTTGTTCCTTTTCTTGGTTTCGCAACAAGACAGGTTTTGCTTGGCCTAGTTGGCCGGCCGGCTTATTTGGCCGGTCGGTTAGCTTCTTCCGAACAAGATGGCGTAATCTCTCAATATTGACCAATTTCTGCCAGCAGTTCCAAAGAACATGAAGCTTTTATTTTATTTATTTTTTATTTTGAGTGTATTGTGAGGTTTTTATTTTGTTGTAATATTCTCCTCATCCCTCTCTAATTTGGTTTGTAATTATTCTTTAAAATGTTGTAATAATTCCGCGCCCCGCTTCTTTCTATCCCGTTCTTTTACTTGCTCTCTTTATTTGTACATAAACATCATATTTATTTTTCATCATAGTTATGCTTTGCATCCATGTTCATGCATCTTGATTCGGCTAAGTTTGCATTTGTAGATTTAATCAATTCCTATGTGATTATGTGCGCTACCTCATGTTCTTGAGATGATTCACATATCATAGTTTAGAAGCTGAATCTTTAGTTGCATCTCATGAGTGAATTGTATTAGGATTTTGTATATAAGATCATGCATATTTTACTAACTTTGTTTTGTAGCTTGTTCGTGGGACGTCAAACATGTAAGTTTTTATGCTTTAGCTTTCCGTTTGTGTGTGTTTTTCTTACTATGTCTAGCATTCTACTATGAGGCTATTTGCTTATGTGATATAACTCTATGAATGCCAGTGGATGGAGGTTGTGTCGCTTAATTTGGAATGATGTTGATTTTTCATGCTTGTAAACTCAATTTATTTGGGTTGTACATCGTCAAAACCTTTTCAAAATGCATGATATCAAATTGTTCCAAAATGGATGGCATAGTCTATACTTGTATGCTTTACATAGTAAATTTTAGGATTTATTAAATAATCAGAACATGAACATATAAATAAAATAAAATTCATATCATCGTTAGTAAAGGCCGATATTTGATCGGGTGGGCGGGGGTGCTCATTATTGACCTTCCCCTCTCATACCTAAGGTTCTGAGCTAAGCATCCTTGGTTACGACGAACAGTGGCCTTGGCACGAGTTATGGGTTTCCTAATTTTTCCAAAAGAAATATTAGGTGGCGACTCTGAGATCTGATGACATAGTCCATTTTTGACAAAATTGCAATAAAATGGATTTTCAATAAAAGTTGCCAAATTTGGACTCTCATCTATGTTTCACATTGCACTCTTGACACTAGATCAAAGAGATCTCGAGGATCCGAACTGTTTAACGCGTGCTGGTACACCCCGGCCATGTTACAGTTTCTGGCGACTCCGCTGGGGATTTTATGAAATCTTGACTCGAACTCCATGATATGACCTTTATTTTCAATTATATGTTCATTGCATTGCATTTATTGATGCACTTCAAGTCCCTGTGTTGCCCAGATACTGGTGGGAACACATGCAAGCTTTTTGTGACACTACACCTATTTTTACGATACTTTAGAGGCCTTGTGTTGTAACCTTTTGAGATTTGTCAAAAGGGTAGCTTTGCTATGTAGCTCTACTATCTAGCTTTGCTATCTAAGGTTCTCAGACTCCGAAGAGAGGCTATTTGACTCTTCTGATTTCCTGGGATCTTTATTGGTTATGACCCAAAGGACTCTTTGGTAACGTCACCTTGACTTTAACCCTTAGAGTAGAGCTAACATTGTGCATATAATGAGCTATAATACCTTCCAAAATTAGGACAGGATGTTCTCCCATTTTTAGGATGTATGATGCCGCTTGTTTGAATAGTAAAACCCTAGATCATTTCAAAGTTAGGACATGGTAACCCTAGCCCCCATAGGGGTGTTTGTTCTATTTCCTACTATGTGTTATGTGCAATGTATGAGAATTCTCAGATTCAGATGAGTGGTTCAGTCATTTCAGTTTGTGGGGTTGAGTTTAGTTTTTCACATGAGTTAGCAATAATCAGTTGAGCTGGGATGCTAATGAAATTCTGATCGGGGGTCCCATTTTGTTTCAGCAAGGTAGTCGGGCACTATAGCTTTCGAAAGGTCTGATATCCCCCAAGTTTTGTGGACTCGCGTTGGTAGACTTTGCAAAAGTGCAGATTTGGTTCAGGGTCAGCCAGTGTTAGTTTCTTTGCCACCGGTTACACGAAGAAAAGCAAAAGCTTCATCAACTGTCCAGAATACCCCTTCTTCACCTGTTAGATCATCACCACTCAACTCACTAGAATCAGTGATGGCTCAGATTCCAGAAAATATAGCAGACATACTACTGGGCCTTCAATGGAGCATGGATACCGTTGCCACTACGGTTGTTGCCCAAGGCACTACTCTTGCCGCTCAAGGTAATACTCTTGCTGAACTGTAACGCTCATCTGCGGCATCCATTACTCAACCACCTCCGGTGACTTATCCAGTTCCACCGCCACTAGTTGACGAGTTTCCTGAACTTAACTCACCAGAAGATCTGAGGGTTCCTACACAAACTTCAGGAGGATCATTTCCTCTTCCACAACCAGTGGGAGGGCTCCTTCCCTCTGAAACACCTGAGTCTGACTCAACTATGTTGAAGCTGGCCAAGTTGGAAAAACTTTTCAAAAAGTCACAAGGAGTTAATTTAATCCCAGACATCGAAGACGGGTACACTGAGACGGCTGTGAAGTTGCCAGAACGGTTTAAAATGCCACACATTGATAGGTTTGATGGCTCCGGTGACCCAATGGTGCACATTCGCTTGTTCTCTGATGTCTTGAAGCCTATGGGTTTGACTCGTCTGCAAAAGCTCTCTTTGTTCGGACGAACTTTGTCAGGAGTGGCTGCCATCTGTTATGCCAAGTTAGAAGACTCGGTGAAACAAAATTGGGAGGAGTTAGCTGAGGTTTTCATCACCCAATATTCTTATAACACCCAGATTGAGGTAACTACTCAGGATTTGGAGGCAACTCGCCAAGAGCCCAATGAAAGTTTTGTGGCTTTTGTCACCAGACGGAGGGCAAAAGCAGCAATGATGACCAACAAACCACTCGAAAAAGACCAAATCCGTATGATAGTCAGAAATCTGCATGGAAAGATGTTACAAAAAAATGATAGTCCTCCCATTCTTCACTTTTAATGACTTACATGAAATAGGGGTCCAGATAGAGGATGCCATCAAACAAGGAATCATTATGAATGATAAGGAACCTATTCGGAAGCCATTTGGTCGCAGTTCTAATGCTACTACTAGTAGTAGTACAGTTGTAAGACCTTCTAAGGTCAATTCAGTCACTACCACCATCGCCAAAATGGCCGACCCATTTGCCAATGCCAGTCCACAAATAACCAATTCAACCTAAGCCACGGTTAGAACCTTTAACCCTCTCTACATGTCCCCGGCCAAAGCTATGAAAATCTTGATAGAAAGAGGGTATCTCAAGCCTCTGGACCCCCGACCTCTTCTCGATCCTCTCCCAGCCAAACATGACCCTACCAAATACTGTGCCTTTCATCAACAACCAGGACATGACACTGACCAATGTTTTCGCCTTTGCCATGAAATCCAAAACCTCATTGATAATAAGATCATAGCTCCCCCACAACCACAAAAACCCAATGTCACTACCAACCCATTGCCACCCCATGACAAAAATCAACCACCTCCTCGCCTCAACCATATCCATACACTCTCTCCCACCTTTAACCCTAGTATATACATCACACCTGTCCATCTACCCAAACCCGAGGTATACATTCCAGAGAGCATTGATTTATGTATGATGGATGCACCTCTAACCCAGCCAAAGCCAAAACAAACCATAGTGGTGGCGGTATTACAAACTGAGGTAGAAAAGACCGTATCAAAAGAAGGATCCAAAGAAGACATAACCGAAGTACCAGTGATTGAGACTGGAAAACTAACGGAAGAAGGATATGATCCCAACAAATACCTAGTACCTGTTGGCTAGTTGAAACCGAAAGTTATCTTACCGAACTCATGTACCATCAATGTCGTTAGAGAAGATATGCTTGAACAGTGATTAGATGACTTGGCCAATCTAGAGAAGACTTGGACAATCTCAAATTCTTTGAGGAATTGGATTTGGGAAATGTGCAAATCGGCTGGTGAGATCCAAGAAGTTTCAATGCTACTCACGGTTGGGCAAGCGATGATGAAGGTTCTGATGGGGAAACTAAGAGGAAAAATGATGAACCAAAAACTGACGCCGAAAAGTTTGAAAACAGTGGCAACGAAAGGGGTTCCAAGAAAGAAGAAGAATCAGGAAGTCTGTCGGAGTATAACGTGGGAGTGATTCATGTAGAACCTGACAACTGTCTTTTGGTTAACGAAGATGAATGGTGGGATGATAGCTATCTGTAGCTCGCTCACACCGATGATGCGTGGGGTAGTACTTTGCCTGATGAGACTTGGTATTCCGAAGAAATTGATCACCTAACTAGGAGTGGGCGTTACTTTAAACCTCCACAACTAGACCAAGGTGAGTCCTCGGGCAAAGATACAGACGTTGATAAAGAGAAAGAGAAAGAGAAGGAGAAAGAAGTAGAAGAAGACTTGGTTTTAAGACAGCTAAAAAAGATCCAAGCAAACATCTCCACCTGGGGACTTCTCATGGCTTCTCGAGAACATCGATAGGCAATGTTGTCAATGTTGAACAAGGCTAAGCTATCAATTGACACCACTCCCGAGCAATTAGTGTCATTAATCACCCCAAGAGAAACCATCCCAGCAATAACTTTTGCTGACAAAGAGCTGCCAATAGAAGGATCAGAACATAATAAGCCTCTGTACATATCATTGGAATGCAGAAAGAAATGGATCCCGATTGTCCTGATTGACACCAGATCAGCCATCAATGTCTGCCCTACACGCACTGCTTATGCAATTGGGCTAAAGCCGGCAGATTTCACGCCCACTACTTAATTGATCCGGGCCTATGATAATACTAGTCGGGAAGTGATGGGGATAATCAAAGTACAAATAACAGTGGGTCCATCTGAGCACGAAGCTGAATTTCATGTCATGGATGTTCCTGCAACGTTCAACTTGCTATTGGGAAGGCCCTGGCTTCATCAGATGAAAGCTGTATCATCCACACTACATCAATTGGTAAAGTATCTATATGGCGGAGGAATTGCCACTGTCTTCGGAAATTCATCCATTCATTCTTCCCTAGAAGTCACAACACCACTGCTAGAAATACAGCATGGGGAAGAAGATGTGTTCCTATAAAGTTTTACATTGGCAAAAGCCCAACTAGTTCAAATGCTCATGGCAGAAGACGAAGGTGTATACGTCAGTGCCCAATCAATCTATTTCATGAGTAAACTAGGTCACATTCCAGGGATGAGATTGGGACAAAGTGGCAGGAAAGGTATTACTACAGCCAGTGAAGTACCTCATAACCCACATGCATTCGGACTAGGGTACGCACCCACGGCTGATGACTGGAAAAGGAAAACTGAAGATATCAGGGAGAGGATCAAGGCCAAGAGAACTGGGAGGCAGTTTGAGTTGGTTCATAAGCCAATTCGTGGGACCTTGAACGGACGCTTGGTCCACCAAGGAGAAGACTTCCCTTTCTGTGGTTTCCCTGAGCCCTGGATTGATCAAGTGGAGATGAAGAGATACCTTGGGTTTAAGATCTTCTTCGATCATCAGCTCTCCGACAGTGATGAGGAGTGGGTCGATCCTAGTATCGACATCGGACAAGATGAAGAAGTCAGCTCAGAAAGCAGCACAAAGGAAGTTCTGGGTCTAACACTGGCTGACTTATTGAAGAATCGCATACTAGCACTGAACCGATGAATTTGGGGGATATGACCAATGCCGTGATCGGGAAAGAGGTACCTGCTGACTGTTCAAGCTTCATCATGGATGCAGTGAATGGCTCACAAATAAATTGGCATTTTGAAAAAAGTTATATTGAGAGTTCTGAATTGGCTGTTAAGTCTGAGTTTGGTGAGCCTGTGGGGTTGGAAGCAGATTTAAGTTTGTCTAAAATGTCTGAGTCTTCTTTTTCTTTCTCTTTTGAGTCTGTTGCAACTTGTGAGCCCGAGGCTTTGAATGAAGATGTGATTTTCGCTTACTTTTCTGTGCCCATAGTTCATAATATTGACCCAAATTTTCAAGATTTTGATAAAAACGAAGAGGAAGAAATTCCTCAGGCTTTGAAAAATTTAATCGACTAGGAGGAAGAAAGGCGTGCTAAGCCATTAGTGGATGAAATTATTTTTGTAAATGTGGGCACTGAAAAAGATCCTCGCTTGATTCAAATTGGTTCTACATTGTTTTTAGAGGAACGTGAGCAATTAGTTACTTTATTAACAGAATTCAATGATGTTTTTGCATGGTCCTATGAAGACATGCCATGAATTGACCTTGAGATTGTACAGCATAGGATCCCTCTCAACCCTGAGGCCCAACCTGTCAAACAGAAGCTTCGTAGAATTCATCCTGATTGGGCCTTGAAAATTAAAGAAGAGGTTACCAAGCAAATCAATGCTGAGTTTTTGCTAGTATCAGAATATCCTACTTGGTTAACCAATATTGTACTAGTTCCAAAGAAAGACGGCAGAATTCGAGTTTGTGTTGACTTCCGAGATTTGAATAAGGCTGGTTCGAAAGATGATTTCCCATTGCCACATATTGACGAATTGGTAGACTTCACTGCAGGATATGCCTTATTGTCATTCATGGATGGTTTTTTAGGGTATAACCAAATCTTTATGGCTCCAGAGGACAGAGAAAAAACAGTATTTACCACGCCATGGGGGACATACTGCTACAGGGTTATGCCATTCGGTTTGAAGAATGCCGGGGCCACTTATCAGAGAGCTGCTACCACTCTTTTGCATGATATGATCCACAAGGAAGTTGAGGTGTATGTAGATGACATGATTGTCAAGTCCAAAGATCGGGAAAGCCGTTACACTGCATTGAAAAAATTATTTGAGAGAAGTAGGGAATACAGGCTAAGGCTAAATCCACAGAAATGCACCTTTGGGGTAACTGCGGGCAAGATGTTGGGATTTCTGATCACACAACGGGGAATCGAAGTTGATTCATCTAAAATTAAGGCCATCTTAGAAGTGCCGCCACCAATGACTGAAAAGGAGGTGCGGGGTTTTCTAAGAAAGGTGCAATTCATAAGGAGGTTTATTTCAAAGCTAACCTTGACTTGTGAACCACTGTTTGGTCTCCTAAAGAAAGGAAAGAAGTTCCAATGGAATAATCGATGTCAGTTTGCATTTGAGCAAGTCAAGCAGTATCTGCGGAATCCACCTGTGTTATCACTGCCCGAGCTAGGGAAACCGCTAATTTTGTATTTATAGTGATTGAATCAACCATGGGATGTATGCTTGCACAAGAGTCAGATGAGAAAGTGGAGAAAGCCATCTACTACTTGAGTAAGAAGATGCTTGACTACGAGATCCGCTATACTTCCTTGGAAAAGGCTTGTTTGGCTTTGGTTTGGGCCACCAGGAAGTTGAGACACTACTTGTTAGCTCACTCGGTAATTCTGGTTTCAAGATTAGACCCCATCAAATATCTCTTTGAGAAACTAGCTCTTACCAGTAGGCTAGCTCATTGGTTACTCTTGCTTTCTGAATTTGACCTTAAGTATGTCACTTGCAAATCCGTCAAAGGAAGGGCCATAGCAGAATTTTTGGCTGATCACCCAATTGAAGGATGAGAAGATGTGGAGTACTCATTCCCAGATGAAGAGGTCATGCAGATGGAAGAAGACACTTAGAAGTTGTACTTTGATGGAGCGTCCAATCAATTTGGCTATGGGATAGGCATGTTCCTCATAGTGCCGGATGATTCCCATATTCCCTTAGCTTTTAAACTCCGATTTAGGGTATCTAACAACCAAGCAGAGTATGAGGCGTGCATTACCGGATTAGAAGCAGCCTTGGAACTAGGGGCAATAAGGTTGGATGTGATTGGGGACTCAAACTTGGTCGTCTCTTAAGCCAATGGAGATTGGAAAATTAAAGAGGAAAAAATGAAAGTCTACCATCAGACCTTGGACATGTTAATCCCGAGGTTCGAAAAACTGACTTTTACCCACCTGGTAAAAGAGAACAACCGATTTGCTGATGCGTTGGCAACCTTGGCATCAATGATAGATATACCGGTTGGGATCAAGATGCGCCCGATCCTTATAGAACAAAGGTACGCCCCCTCGTATGAAATGATAGCCACAACGGAAGAAGTTCAAGATGAAAGCCCTTGGTACTTTGATATTTGGAATTTTCTGGAAAGTGGTATATATCCACAAAGGGCAAATACCAAAGACAAAAGGGGGATATGATGTCTGGCCACTCAGTTCGTCATTTGTGGAGATAAGCTATACAAGAGAGGGCATCTGGGAATGCACAAGTTGTGTGTAGAGGAAGAAGAGGCAAAGCGTATCATGGAAGCCATCCATGGAGGAGAATGCAGAGCCCATATGAACGGTATAATGCTAGCCAGAAAAATCCTCAAACAAGGATACTACTGGTTAACCATGGAGAGTGATTGTATCAACTTTGTTAGGCGATGCCACAAATGTCAAATCCACACCAATCACATGAACATCCCGTCATCAAAACTCTACAACATGACTTCGCCTTGGCCTTTCTCAGTCTGAGGCATAGATGTCATCGGGGCAGTCACACTGAAAGGTTCAAATGGGCATTAGTTCATCTTGGTTGCCATTGACTATTTTACCAAATGGGTTGAAGCACAGTCGTGTTCAGTGTTGAAAGCATCACACGTGGCCAAATTTATCAAGAACAACATTATCTGCAGATACGGGGTGCCAAACGAATTAATTTCAGACAATGGCTCACATTTCAAAGGAGAAGTGGCAGTTCTACTTGAGAAGTATAACGTGGCTTTTCACAAGTCATCAACTTACAGATCACAAACCAATGGAGCTGTTGAAGCTGCAAATAAGAACATCAAGAACACTCTGTGTAAAACGGTAAAAACTTATAGAGATTGGCCAGATAAGTTGCCTTTTGCACTTTGGGGATACAGGACATCAATCCGAACGTCTACAGGGGCAACCCCTTACTCTTTGGTATATGGAATGGAGGCTGTTTTGCTTATTGAGTTGGAAGTGCCTTCATTGAGGATTATGGCTGAATGTCAGATAACAGAAGCTGATTGGCAACAGAACCGATTTGAGGAACTGATGCTATTTGATGAGTGAAGGTTGAAGGCGTTATACCACATTCAGGGGTATCAATGCAGGATTGCCAGAGCATTCAACAAAAAGGTTTGATCTAGGAATTTGAGGGAAGGGGACTTAGTGTTGAAAGACAACCGAGTTTCTATTCACGACCCTAGGGGCAAGTTTAAACCCAATTAGATGGGTCCCTACATCATTAAATCAATCTGGTCAGGAGGAGCAGTCATTCTCATGGATTTGGATGGTTTGGAGTTCTCACAACCAATCAACATGGACAAGCTGAAAAGGTACTACCCTTGAGAGGCTCGCTGGGCCGAAAACCCGAAAGGGCGACCCAGGCAAAAGTTAGAGCAGAAAAACAAAAACAAAAAAAATAATAATAAAATAATAATAAAAAAAAAGAAAATAAAAAAAATAGAAAAATAAAAAAATGACAAAAAATAGAAAAAATGAAAAGCTCGCAAGGTTGAAAACCCGAAATGGCGGCTTTGGCAAAAGTTAGAGCACAAAAGGAGAGTGTCAATACCCGAGTGAACTTTAACTGGAACTACGTATGGCCTGATTCCTATCTTTGGGATACGTAGGTAGCTTCATCTTGAAGTTCGGCCTTAATCATTTTTCAACTCACTCATCTCATCCATGTTTGATTGGGGTATCTTTATTCGACTCGGCTATCTATATTTGATTGGCTCGTCCCCATTTGATTTAGTTGTCCTATTTCTACTTCATGATGGGTTTAGTCACAAGACGAATTCAGTTGTACATCTCAAGGGTTGATTTCATGTTGATCGAGTAGTGGTCATTTGCGAAAATAGATTTTGAGGACTTTTAATAAAGTTGACTGATTTTCTCAAAAATTATTTCATTTTTCCAAAACTCAGACCATTCTTTGGACCAAAAAGAGAAAATTTTCAGTGCTCATAATTTGGCTCATATGTTTTCAAGATAGAAAATGGAACAAGTGTGCTAATTTACCTCTCATATTGATCAAAACCGCTTTAACAGAAAAAAAAGGGCAAAGTGATGAACTAGGGGCACAATTGAGTCAGGTTTTCTGTTCTTTACCCACACTATCGAGTTCTCGTCACCTTAATCAAGCAATCGTCGGAAAATGCACAATAGTTGTCGCCTGCGATGCTTTTCCGTTGGGCGGTCGACCAATGTTGCTCTGTTTTGTGTTCATTTTGCTCCAACAAGCTCAAAGGGATGTGTTTTGGGATGGTTTTTGCTTCATTTTCATTTCATTAAGTTGTGTTTTGTGTTTTGGTCAGTGATAGGTTCAATATTCAGTTCAGAATTCACTAAAATACAGCCATTTTCAAGTTTAAAATTCAAAATAAAATGATTTTTATGTTTAGTGTTGTGCCATTCATGCTATCCAGATTTGTAGAACAAAGTCGTTTTATTAAATGCCAGGGATCAACCTCGATCAAAGTTGTACAAAAACGAGTTGAAGCTATAAGTGCCCACTCCAAACCAAAAAAAAAAATAAAAAAATAAAAAATAAAAAAATAAAAAAACAAAAAAAATAAAAGAGAGTAGCATTTTCTCAATTTTTCGGCAGCAGCTCGGCAGCGAAGATTACAACCAGATTCATTTGCACACAGCTTCGTTGCCTGGCTTTACCATCGACTACCTCGTTTCATCTTTACTCCTTCGAAGCTCTTGAAGACTCTGTCTCAGCCTTGGCAGAGCTTTCGAAGGAGATTATTCCTCGCTGGCTATCAAATTGGTCGTGCGAAGAAACTCTGAATTGAGCCACGGAGCTGGCTTGTCGTTTCAGTTCTTTGTTTTGCTTTTTCAACGCACTAATTTCTACTCGAGTGTCTTTGTACATACGTTGGAGGAAGGAGAGTTGTGCATTTAACTGATGTACCTCACACGTCCTGTTCTGTAGTTGACGGGACAAGTTGGAGACCGCAGTCACGGTCTCCACACATAACCTCAGCATATACGAGTTTGCTTCGATGTCAGACTGTGCCGCCATGATTTGTTTAACTGACATCGCTGGAAAGTTGAAAACAGGTGAAGGAGGAGGAACCCGTGGTTGAGGTTCAGGGGAGTCAGAATCGGTCATCTCTATCGTGGACTCGTTCAGGTCTGGAAAAAGAGTGAGAGAACCGTGTGAAGAAGCCATGGCAGAGGAGAGTAATGCAAAAGAAAGAGGTTGCAAAATGGTGGCAGAGAAAGTTTGCAGGCTTTTGCTCTGGCCTCTCTCGCAGGCCTCAACTTAAGAAGAGGATGAAACCAAAGAAGAAGACAAAGAGGAAGGAAGGCCGAGACGATCATTGACAATTGGGGCAGGATTGGATAGCCTGTCGGTCAGGCGCTGCGATTGTTGAAATCGCGCGACAGACACGACGCTCGAAGAAGATGAAGGAAGAGAGAGTGAGACAAAAATAGGAAATGCGGGAGAGTTGCATACATATGTGTATATGTATTGTATATTTATGTATTATATACATTTATTCGACTATTGTTGTCACAAGAGTGACTTGGTGAAGTGGTCTGATTCGGTGTTTGAGGGTTGAAAGGCTAAGCCTGAGGTCAGGGGTTTGACCCCTATAGCAAACGAGTGTTTCTTTTGTTTTGTTTCGGTTATATATATATATATATCTCGTATACCTATGTATTATATATATATATATTTGTTTGAATATTTTGTCACAAGAGTGGTTTGGTTTGGTAGTTTGGCTTAATGGTTAATGACTGGGAAACTAAGCTTGAGATCAGAGGGTTGAACCCCCGTATCCATGCATTTTGTATTTTTCGTTTCTTTTTGTGTGTTTTGCATACGCGCACTGACGTCAGCAAATAGAATATGCCTTCTCAGTAACGGTATTTTCCCGCTGACGGCCGTAAATGGAATATTCCCCAAATCTGTATATGTATACCGTATGTATTTTGTCTGTATATAAATATTTGTATATCGCATGTACATATCTATGTGTATTTTGTCTGTATATATATGTATACCGTATGTTCGTATCTATGTGTATTTTGTCTGTATATGAATATATGTATACCGTATGTACATATCTATGTCTATGTCCATATTTGTATGTATTTTGTCTGTATATGGTATATGTATACGGTATTTGGTTCAAACTTACAATTCCTCCTTTCATTATGTGCATCTATCGCACAATAATCTCACTTCGAGCATCTACCACACAATTTCAATTCAATCGCGCTATCTTGCGCATCGCATTATCTTATGCACTCCTGTGGTCTAGGAGACCTTAAATCCTCTAGAGGTGCAATTCCTTTGGTGTTTGTCGTGCCCGAACGACTTCAGGTGGTCTGGTATAGCCACCTGCCTGTGTTTGCAATGAGTTCCTAGGAGACCAACTGCGACGATGGAAATTAGAGTTCGAATGGCCGAGGCCTAGAACGCAAAAGGTTCGGAATTTCTGAGACTAAAGTCTGGTTTAAATACCCAGGGGTGTATCCCCGGCTTGAAATCTGTATGGCAGCCCCATAGGTTAAGGTAGCGTGTATGCGCCTCAATTCTGGATACTGAACCAACCTAGTCTGTCACCCCATTGGAGAATAGGGAAAGTTATGAATTTGATCAGGAAGAAAAGCGACATCAGTGGCTTCTACATGTAGAGGTTACCCCTTGTCATTCTACCATACCTACTTCCACTTGCATGAGACGCATTTGGATTTCGAATCCACCTTTAGTCCTTTCACGTGAAACGTGTTAGGATGTGACATTTACTTGGTTAAAACCTTCCCTCTCTCCGTATGAAATACGTTGAGATACGCCTGTTGGTTACACCATTGTTGTTCTCCTTGGTTAAAACCTTCCCTCTCTCCGTATGAAATACGTTGAGATATGCCAGTTGGTTACACCATTGTCATTCTTTTCGGTTAAAACGTTCCCTCTCTCCGTATGAAATACGTTGAGATACGCCTATTGGTTACACCATTGTCGTTCTCCTTGGTTAAAACCTTCCCTCTCTCCGTATGAAATACGTTGAGATACGCCTGTTGGTTACACCATTGTCGTTCTCCTTGGTTAAAACCTTTTCTTTCTCTATAAGAAATACATTGAGATACGCCTGTTGGTTACACCATTGTCATTCTCCTTGGTTAAAACATTCCTTCTCTCCGTATGAAATACATTGAGATACGCATGTTGGTTACACCATTGTCATTCTCTTCGGTTAAAACCTTTCCTTTCTCCGTATGAAATACGTTGAGATACGCCTGTTGGTTACACCATTGTTGTTCTCCTTGGTTAAAACCTTCCCTCTCTTCGTATGAAATACGTTGAGATACGCCTATTGGTTACACCATTGTCATTCTTCTCGGTTAAAACCTTCTCTTTCTTCGTATGAAATACGTTGAGATACGCCTGTTGGTTACACCATTGTCATTCTCCCCAGTTAAAACCTTCTCTCTCTCCGTATGAAATACGTTGAGATACGCCTGTTGGTTACACCATTGTCGTTCTCCTTGGTTAAAACCTTCCCTCTCTCCGTATGAAATATGTTGAGATACGCCTGTTGGTTACACCATTGTTGTTCTTCTTGGTTAAAACCTTCCCTCTCTCCATATGAAATACATTGAGATACGCCTGTTGGTTACACCATTGTCATTCTCCTCGGTTAAAACCTTCCCTCTCTCTGTATGAAATACGTTGAGATACACCTGTTGGTTACACCATTATCCTTGTCCTTGGTTAAAACCTTCCCTTTCTTCATATGAAATACGTTGAGATACGCCTATTGGTTTGCCGCCATGATTTGTTTTGTCAAAAGGGTCGTCTTTGGGCTTTGACATTCACTCACGTCAAGAAATGACTTTGAGCTCTGTCAAAGAGGGGCAACTGTAGACATCCCATTTTGACCGGCCTTAAGACTTGGGCGCTTTCTTTTGATTACCCGATAATGACAATTAGAATGTGTTTCTCACAGAATCCTCAGTAAGAGAGATGGAATTTGAGCTTTAATCCCAACCTTCACACATTTTTGGCCAAACTATTTTAGACCTTAAAACCCTCTTTTCAAAATATTTTTCCAAATGTTTCTACAATGTTCTGAGGCTCCCATTTTAATTAAAATATTACACCTTGCAGTAAACCGAGTAAGGAGAAAGTGGAAATAAATGGAAGAGAGGTGAACACTTTGAGAAATATTAAAAAAACATCTTGTTTATATGTTTGGAGTTGAAGGAAATGGGAGGGGATGGAAGAAAACTAGTTGAGGAAAAGAATGAGCATCAAATCATTAAGAAGGAAATGAACAACCTTTACTAAATCAGGAATATCTCTTTGTACACTTGGAATTTAGATGTGAGGCCACCACCATTGGAAAGTAGACTTCTGGGGCTTCAATTTAGACCCAAGAATCGCCTAAAACCAAGTCCAGATAAGGGAGATATGCCCATTTGAATTTGGACTTGAGAGCATATTTTGTTGACCTGGCCCAAGAGAAATGAACATCCTTCACTAAATTAGGCATATCTCTTTACACACTTAGAATTGAGATGTGAGGCCACCACCATTGGAAAATAGACTTCTGAGGCTTCAATTTAGACTCAAGAATCACCTAAAACCAAGTCCAGATAAGGGAGATATGCCCATTTGAAGTTAGGCTTAATAACAGATTTTGTTGACTCGGCCCAAAATAGCAGCAGCCCCATTTTTCTTGGTTTTGGTTCGGTTGGGACACCCTATTTACCTATTTTCTGATCCATTCGAGTGCACCCACTCATCCTCCATTATGCCTAATCATCCCCCATTGTCAAAAAGAGGTTTTGTTGGCATCCATAAAGGAGTATCCCATGCAACCACCTTGAAAATTTGTCCTCCTATCACATTCTTGTCTCCCACCTTGTCTCCCACCTTCTTTTTGACCTTTACTCTCCCTCATTGCCTATATAGAATGAGCATATTGTAAGAGAGAGAGAGGACCACGAAATTGAAGAGAAAAGAGTGAGAAAAGGGTGAAAAAAGAGAGAAAAATTGAGTTTTTGAGCCAAAAATATTCCCATCTTCCATAGACACCCCATACCTTCCGTAGCTACTGAAATTCCCCATTTCCATACACCAAAACCACTCAAAAAATTCTGATATAGCCAAAGATCAATTGCCTTGATCATAAGGAAGAGTGTTTAGTGATTGAAAGTGAGAAAAACTAGAGAGTCAGCCACTTTCCATACCACAAACTCCATAAACTCCATAAGTTCGAATTGAGGATTTGAGAACACACTTCCTACACTTGAGGGTGATCAAGAGGAAGTTTGGAAATCAAGAAGTTCAATTTTTCTTTGGAAGGTGAATTTTTAGTCTTTTATTTTCTTATATTTTATATCTCATATTTATTTTCTTACTTCTTATTTCATAGTGTTTTGTTATAATTCAAGTGGTTTATTTATCTCATATTTATTTTCTTACTTTATATTTCATAGTGTGTTGTTATAATCCTAGTGGTTTGTTTAGCTCATAATTATTTATTTATTTTTATTCACATGCTTTAATTTCATATTAGTTTTGTTGTAATCTTGCATGTTCTACCTCATATTTATTTTTTTTCTTGTATTAGTCTCATATTAGTTTTGTTGTAATCTTACATGTTCTATCTTATATTTGTTTTATTGCTTTAGGTTTATGTTTTGAGTTTGCACTTTTTATTTTATTTTATATTTGTTTTCTTGTTTTTTTCAATCTAACCGGTAGTGGTTAGTTGAGCCACCTACATATTTTTTGTTTGTTCCTTTTCTTGGTTTCGCAACAAGACAGGTTTTGCTTGGCCTAGTTGGCCGGCTGGCCTATTTGACCGGTCGGTTAGCTTCTTCCGAACAAGATGGCGTAATCTCCCAATATTGACCAATTTCCGCCGGCAGTTCCAAAGAATATGAAACTTTTATTTTATTTATTTTTTATTTTGAGTGTATTGTGAGGTTTTTATTTTGCTGTAATATTCTCCTCATCCCTCTCTAATTTAGTTTATAATTATTCTTTAAAATGTTGTAATAATTCCCCGCCCCGCTTCTTTCTATGCCGTTCTTTTACTTGCTCTCTTTATTTGTACATAAACATCATATTTATTTTTCATCATAGTTATGCTTTGCATCCATGTTTCATGCATCTTGATTCAGCTAAGTTTGCATTTGTGGATTTAATCAATTCCTATGTGATTATGTGCGCTACTTCATGTTCTTGAGATGATTCACATATCATATTTTAGAAGCCGAATCTTTAGTTGCATCTCATGAGTGAATTGCATTAGGATTTTGTATATAAGATTATGCATATTTTACTAACTTTGTTTTGTAGCTTGTTCGTGGGACGTCAAACATGTAAGTTTTTATGCTTTAGCATCCCGTTTGTGTGTGTTTTTCTTACTATGTCTAGCATTCTACTATGAGGCTATTTGCTTATGTGATATAACTTTATGAATGCCAGTGGATGGAGGTTGTGTCGCTTAATTTGGAATGATGTTGATTTTTCATGCTTGTAAACTCAATTCATTTGGGTTGTACATGGTCAAAACTCTTTCAAAATGCATGATATCAAATTGTTCCAAAATGAATGGCATAGTCTATACTTGTATGCTTCACATAGTAAATTTTAGGATTTATTAAATAATCAGAACATGAACATATAAATAAAATAAAATTCATATCATGGTTAGTAAAGGCCAATTTTGATCGGGTGGGCGGGGGTGCTCATTATTGACCTTCCCCTCTCACACCTAAGGTTCCGAGCCAAGCATCCTTGGTTACAACGAACAGTGGCCTTGGCACGAGTCATGGGTTTCCTAATTTTTCCAAAATAAACATTAGGTGGCGACTCTGAGATCTGATGACGCAGTCCATTTTTGATAAAATTGCAATAAAATGGATTTTCAATAAAAGTTGCCAAATCTGGACTCTCATCTATGTTTCACATTGCACTCGTGAGACTACATCAAAGAGATCTCGAGGGTCCGAACTGTTTAACGCGTGCTGGTACCCCCCGGCATGTTACAATGCTCTAGCATCACTTCTCATGCTTGAGAGGACTGCGTGTATGTCTGTGACAACCCTCACCTCTTATTAGTGCTAATCTGTGATTAAGTATGATAAGTAACTGTTTAAGCTGAAGTTCTGAACTGATTGTATGAGTGGGTTGCATTAATTGCATTTCTATCTGTTTGTCATTAAATGATCTGTTCATGTTTTAATTTCGAACTGCAAATTGAAGGCCTTATCGGCAGCCGAATCAGAAATTGATTAGTGTTATGTGTTAATTAGGATTTATGTGATTTTATGGTAGATTTAATTGGAATTTGATTTGGAATGATTAAATTAGATTAAATAATGTTAAATTACATTAGTTCAAGTAAATTACATGTTTGCCATTAGTGGTTAATGCTAGGCCATGTAATTGATTCATTTGCTTGGCACTATCATTTCATCATCTCTTCCATTTCCTAGGCCAAAACCGAGAGAGAGGGAGAGTAGGAGAAAAATCTGAGTTCATCAAAATTGGCTTGGAGAATTAGGAGAATCGAAGGGAATTTGCATATTTGAGCTTCCACATCTTGAATTCAAGGCATAAGGTAGAGAATTCATCCTCTTAATTGTGAATTTAAGTTGTTCTTGCATGATTCATGGGAAAATTAGTGATCTAAGTCAAGAATTGGTTTAAAGTGTTGAATTAAGAATCCATTCACGCATGCATGTACATATTCTTGGATTTTGAGATTGTTCTTCATGAATTTCCACATGCATGTCCACATTTTCGTTGTGGTCCATGAATTCACCATAATTTTGAGTTCAAACTTGCATTTGGTTATGTTTTGGAGCATTGGAGTTCTTAGAAACTCTTGCCTGTTATGTTTTTGTTTAGTTCATGAAAGTTTCTTTGAAATTATGTGCAATTGTCTCACATTTGGGCTTGATTTTACTAAATTGATCTTCAAAACATGTTGTAGTATGAGTTTTCAAGTGTTTTCCAGAAAATGGGCCCAAAAGGTTGAGTTTTGATGTGTTGAATGCTTGGTTTGAGCTTGTGAGGCAAATCTAGAAATTCCAGATTTTGGCTTCCACGCTCGAGCGAAGGATTCCACGCTTGAGCGACTATCTTTTGTTCAGAGCTCCGCTCGAGTGAAGGGATGCTGGCTCGAGCGTAGATTGCAAGATCTCAGGTTTTCTGCGTGTGTAGATGCACGCTCGAGCGAAGAAACCTACGCTCGAGTGAGGATTGTGTCTCACACTCGAGCGAGCATTGAGCGAGCGTCGAGCGGAGATTTTCAACATCCAGCACTTTTTTCATTTTTACAGACCGCTCGAGCGAGGAAGTCCTCGCTCGAGCAACCCCACTGTTTTGTACGCTCGCTTGAGCATAGGAAGCCACGCTCGAGCGAGACCCCTATTTCAGCAAAAAATTGAAAAGTGTTTTTAAGTGCATTTTTGCATCTTCATTCCATTCTAGGCATTCCTAAGCCTAGTTGAAGGCATCTTAATAAGGATAATGTCATAGAACCATACCAAGTCAAGTTAAGGGGCTAAGTTATTAATCCCAAGTGTGTGTTTGTTCTGCAACTGTAAGGTTGGCATCCGAGGATGCTCATTAGCCTGTCTAGCCCAGTACTCTGTGAGTAACAATGTTGTAAAGATATGTTCAATTATGACTATTTTCTGAATGATCAACTGTTCTGCTTACTGAAACGTTATTGTTTAATGAATGAATGTTTGTCATATTTGTAAACTGTATTCGTGGCATCCATAGCAATTTACTGTTACTGTACTGTTACTGCTGCTGTCACAGAGATCTTTGTCGGTTCCCATGTTTGGAACCATTACTGTTTACTGTTATGATGGCCATCAACTGACTGTTCGGTCTGTTAAGACCTACTGTACTGTTTTGCTAATGGATGTACCATATATGACTATTATGGTTCTAAATGACTGATTTACTGATGCAATTGACTGTTTTAATTACTGAAAGGACATTCATTCTTAACCCCTTTACGCATATGTTATTCACTGGGCTTTAGCTCACTGTTTATATTTATATGTAGGTGTCCAGGCACCGGACCGAAGCTAGGAGCGTCGGGTTAGCTCCCGTTTTGTCCAAGCCAACCATTGTGCCTCACCTCGAGGTTCCGAATGCGCTAAAGCCAGGGCTATTTTGGGATGTTTTAGATTTCCCTTTTTTGCCTCTGTTCTGTAATAAATGGTTAAGACTTGACCGTACAGTTATAGTTAGGGATTTGGTCCATGACATGGATGTTTGTGTATATGTCGCATGTACATATGTTTTGGTTATCAATGTGGCATGTTTATAAAAAGTCTTTTTGCATTTAGACTGTCACAGCTCATTGGACATCTTTTATTTACTGTTTTGGCTTCCGCTAGCCCATTTACTCTGTATTTCTGTCATTACTGTTAAGCAGGCCTTCGGTAATCACGGATTACTGGCCGGTTACGATGCTAAACCCATAGGGGCGGGTTTAGGTTGTGACAGAGTGGTATCAGAGCGATGTTAAAGCACGAGTTATACCGCACACACGTGTCCAAATGAGCTATAGGAAGTCCTAGAAAAGTGAATAGGGCATTGCATGAGCATGAAAGTGTGTGTGGCCATGATATGAATTTATATGCTAATATGCTAATGTGCTAATGTGTTTTAAGTAAGCAATTCCTATGTTTATTATCACTGTGTTGCATATAGTGAAATGGACAATGCAAGAACTGCTGATGAATCTGAATCATCTGAGGCCAGAATGACAAGGTTAGAAAGAACAGTTGAACTGTTGACCGAAGTTTTAAGACAACAACAGAACCAATAGCCCCCACCT
Source organism: Camellia granthamiana (assembly GCA_036172215.1). NCBI lineage: Eukaryota > Viridiplantae > Streptophyta > Magnoliopsida > Ericales > Theaceae > Camellia > Camellia granthamiana. The sequence continues at coordinate 53,792,450 of CM069903.1, read as the reverse complement.
CCTCCAGTACAACCCGAATAGAATGTTAATGAGGACATAATTGCTTTGACACAGAAGTTCAGCAAAATGAAACCACCATCATTCCAAGGAGGCCTTGAACCACTAAAGGCCGAAGCGTGGGTTTTGAAAACTGAAAAGTTATTTGAGGTGTTTCCGTGTTCTGAAGCACACAAAGTGTTATTGGCCACCTTTACCTTACAAGAAGAAGCTAGGCGGTGGTGGATGCTTGTCCGTGATGCAAATAATGTCATGACTTGGGCTCAGTTTAAAGAAGCCTTCTTCGAAAAGTACTTCCCTCAGTGTGTCAGGGACCGCAAGGTAACCGAATTTGAACAGTTGAAGCAAGGTACTATGTCCGTAGCCGAATATGAATCAAAGTTCACTGAACTCGCCCGATATGCACCACACATGGTGGACATCGATTATAAAAAGGTCAGGAAGTTTGAAGGCGGACTTAATGTCGAGATACTTGATTGAATTAATATCCTGAAACTGCTTAAATATGTGGATGTCCTTGATCGAGCAATAATAGCTGAGTCGAATATCAAAGCATTGAAACAGACTGAAACACTCGCAACCGAGTGGCGTGGTAAGAGACGGGGTTTCAAGTTTAAGAAAGGCCGAAATAACTTATCGAATAAGAAGCAAAATACTGGGTCAACGACCAGCTCTAGTCAAGGAAACAATTCTATACCACCTCGCTCTGAATGTGGAAAAGGGCATAAAGGGGTTTGCTATAAGATCTCTGGTGCTTGTTACAGGTGTGGCAAGGTGGGCCACATGGTCAAAGATTGCCCTTCCACTTCCCAAGGCAATAGTAAAGCTGCAGTTAGCGCCGTAGCATCAACTGTCACACCAAAACCCAACCCCAAAGCCACTGGAAAGGAGCCTTTAAGGCAAGGCCGAGTGTTTGCACTCGTGCCGGGAGATGTGCAGAATACCGAGACAGTTGTGTCAGGTACACTCTCAATTTGTGCTCAAAATGCATACATTCTGATTGATTCGGGGTCTACACATTCGTTTGTCTCGCATGCTTTTTCGCAAAAATTAAATAGACCATTGGAACCCATGAACTATTTGTTAGCTGTATCTTTACCCGTTGGGGGATCCATGACTTGTGCTTATATGTATCCTGCATGTGAGATTGTTATTGAGGATGTGCATTTGTATATTGATTTACTGCCTTTGAACATTGATCATTTCGATGTCATTTTGGGAATGGACTGGTTAACAAAATATCATGCTACCATAGACTGTGTAACGAAACAAGTTGTTTTCCGTCCACCTGGATTGCCTGAATTTGTGTTTAGCGGAGTTGGAGTAGTACCTCCCCCGTATCTGATTTCGTCCATGAAAGCTTTTAAGTTGATTAAAAAGGGGTGTAAAGGATATCTATGTTGTGTATTAACTGTACCTAGTGATACTAAAACTGATGTGGACAGTATTCCTATAGTCAGAGAATTCCCAGATGTTTTTCCAGATGACTTGCCAGGGGATTTGATTGATAGGGAGATAAAATTCACTGTTGAAGTATTACCAGGTACACAGCCAGTATCCAAAGCTCCGTACAGAATGGCACCTACCGAACTGAAAGAACTGAAAATTCAGCTACAAGAATTGTTAGATAAGAAGTTCATCAGGCCCAGTACTTCACCGTGGGGCGCACCAGTTTTGTTTATGAAAAAGAAAGACAGCTCACTAAGACTCTGTATTGACTACCGTGAACTGAATAAGGTAACAGTGAAAAACAAATATCCATTGCCTCGTATTGATGATTTGTTTGACCAGTTGCAAGGTGCCTAGGTTTTCTCCAAAATTGACCTTAGATCTGGATAGCACCAGCTGAAAGTCAAACCAGAGGACATTGAAAAGACTGCCTTCCGAATGAGGTATGGATATTATGAGTTTCTTGTTATGCCTTTCGGAGTCACTAATGCGCCTGCTGCATTTATGGACCTTATGAACTGAATTTTCAAACCATTCCTCGATGAATTTGTGGTTGTTTTTATAGATGACATTCTGATTTATTCCAAGAGTAAAGAGGAACATGAACATCATTTGAGAATTGCCTTACAGACTCTAAGAGAACAGAAACTGTATGCAAAATTGAGAAAATGTGAATTTTGGCTTGATAATGTTATGTTTTTGGGACATGTGATTAATAAGGATGGCATTTCAGTTGATCCGCAGAAAATTGAAGCAGTGGTGAATTGGCCTATACTGACTAATGTTACTGAAGTCCGAAGTTTCTTAGGCTTAGCCGGGTACTACAGAAGGTTTGTAAAAGATTTCTCCAAGATTGCCTTACCATTAACTCAGTTGACTCAAAAGGGAAAGCCATTTGACTGGATCGATCAAAGAGAATCAGCTTTCCAGGAATTGAAAACGCGACTTGTGACTGCACCGATTCTCACGCTACCCTCAGGTACGGATGGATTTACTATTTTCAGTGATGTTTCTTATAAAGGTTTGGGATGTGTTTTAATGCAGAATGGTAAAGTTATTGCGTATGCTTCCCGACAACTAAGGCCACATGAAAAGAACTACCCCACTCATGATTTAGAACTTGCTGCAGTGGTTTTTGCATTGAAAATTTGGCGCTACTACCTATATGGGGCTACATGTGAGGTGTACACAGATCACAAGAACTAGAAATATTTCTTTACACAGAAAGAGTTGAACATGAGGCAGCGGAGGTGGTTAGAACTGATAAAAGACTATGATTTGCAAATTTTGTATCATCCGGGGAAAGCTAACACCGTTGCCGATGCACTGAGTCGGAAATCAATTGGGAATTTAGCCTGTTTACTCACCGGACAGAAAGAACTGTTATGTGATCTTGAAAAGTTCGAAGTTGAGATTGTTTTGCGTGAACAAGGTGGAACATTGGCTGCTATTTCTGCTCAACCGGCTCTTATTGAAGAGATTAAGGAGAAACAACAACAAGATGACTTTCTGAAAAAAGTCATTGATGAACGGGAATCCAAACCAAGGCCGGACTTCAAATTTGAAAACAATGTGTTGAAGTTTCAGGGAAGGTTGTGTGTACCGAATGATTTTGAACTGAAAAGACGAATTTTGCAGGAAGGCCACAATTCAAAACTTTCCATCCATCCAGGAAACACAAAAATGTACCAAGACTTGAAACTTAATTTCTGGTGGCCGGGAATGAAGAAATAGGTTGCTGACTTTGTGTCTAAATGTCTACATTGCCAACAAGTTAAAGCTGAACATCAACGACCCGGAGGCTTACTTCAACCCTTACCAATACCGGAGTGGAAATGGGAACATATTACTATGGACTTTATTGTTGGATTACCTTGATCCAGTAAAGGTATGTGTAGACACCCCATTTTTGACCGACCTTAAGACTCAGACGTCATCGATTGAGCGCTCGGTGATTGCGCATGTCGTGTTCGTTCTGAGCTTCTGGAGTTTCGGCTGAGGTCCTTACCCCCGGACCTTGGGACCCTTTTATGCTTTGCCTCGGTTTGCGGACCAGGTCTTTCTTTCTCTTCCCAGAGGGAGGGAGAGGTCTTGTAGACCATCTCTCAGTGGTCGTAGACTACTTTTCGTGGTCGTAGGCCACTATTCCCGTTTGGAGACTAGTTTTCGATTTTCGGGGCCGTCGGCCGCGCGCCTCGGTTCGGGACCGCTTAACATTCTCTGTTTGCCCCGGTTTTTGGTACACACCTTGCTTCCTCTCTCTGGAGGGACACCGTGGCCCGGCAGACCACCTTTGTGGTCGCACGCCACTTTCGATGCTTAACAGCCTGTTTTCGGAGCACCCGGCTGCGCGTTTTGACCCTCGAACCCTCGTTTTGCATCCGTCTTGGTTCATTTTTGGCATGGACCTTGTTTTCATTGTTTGGGAGGTGGTACAAGGGTGGGAGACCACCTTTTCTCCTTGGAGACCACTTTTCTCCCGCCGGCTAGTTTTTTTGTTAGGAAGCTGGTCTCCTTGGTTTTTAAGCCACATTTACTGGTCTCCCACCATACCATTAGCTTGCATTCGATGTGGAGACCATCAAATGGGGCTGCCGACCACCTTTCTTTGGTTTGACCCTTTTGAACTGGTTGGTCGGCCAGGGGAAGTGGTCAGCCAACCACTTGAACTGGTCGGCCTGCCTCTCCCGGTTTTGTCTCTGTGAGTTGTTGCCAGCTGTGCCAGCTGGAAGGCACAGACTAGATCCTCCATACACGTGTATGGAGGATTTGCACCCTTGCTTTAGCTTGTTAAGGAAGCTTGGACCTTTGCTCAAGCTTCTTGAGGAAGCTTGAACCCTTGCTTTAGCTTCTTAAGAAAGCTTGAACCTTTGCTCAAGCTTTTTGAGGAAGCTTGAACCCTTTGCTCTAGCTTCTTGAGGAAGCTTGAACCTTTGCTCTAGCTTCCTCAAGAAGCTTGAACCTTTTCTCCTCTATAAGAGAGGCCCTCCTCTTCCTTGGTGAGGGTTGAGAATTTTGTCTAAGGCTTGTGCATACACTTCTCTCTATATCTCTTTGTTTTGGGTTCAAAAGGGTCTTGTTCTTGATCTATTACACCACAACTCATAGCCACACACCTCCACCATTGTTATAAGGTTCTTGGAGGGTCTTGAGAGGTCTCAAAGGTTGAGTTTTTGCTCCAGAAAGTTGCTGTTTTGCTGAGCTTCAAGGGTAACTCCTTTTTCCTCTTTTAAGCTCTTTTCTTGATCATTCTCTTAGCTATACTTGCATGCATATTTAGGCTTTGTTCTCAACTGAAAAAGGTTCATATTTAACCATTATTCATGTTTGTTTAAGGTCATTTTCTTGTTGGGGGTCATCTACCCCCTTGCATACTTCATTTTGCCTTGTTTTGAGCCATGCCTTAAGGCCTTTGTGTTGACCTTTGCTTGGCCTTTTAACCACTGAAATCCAGCAGATTTTTAGTGGTTAATATGGGGTTTTGAGGGTCAAAATCAGAGAGGGGTGACCCTCTCTCTTGTTGTCTTGTTTACTAGCATTTTTGGCCTTACAAAGGAGCCTTCATTTGTGCACCTCCAAACCTTGTTTCAGGCCCTTTTCAGTGACTTTTAGGGCCTGCCTAGGCTCTGTCCAGAGTTGGTTTTGTCACCTTGGGTGTGTCTCTTGCATGTGTAGAATACCCCCTCTTCTAGCCTATCAAAGGAGCATGTCATTCTTGCATGCATTGATCATGTTTTAGTGGGTTTTTGGGCTTTATTTGGCATGTCATGTCTCTGACTTTTTCTGGTTTAGTGGCCTCTTGAATGCTTCATATGCTTGTAGTGTAATCCATGTTCACTAGCTTCCATTGCATGTTGTTTTGGCCATTGATTCTAGCATATTGTGGCCATGTTCTAAACTAACTTTATTCATGATTTGGGCTGCCTTAGCTCTGTTTTGAGGTCCCATGGTCGAATGATGCTTTCCATGCATGCTTGTAGTGTAATACCCTTGCCTAGCTTCGAGTTTTGAAGCCTCTTGCATGCTTAACTTGAGTTGTTTTCATGTTTTGGCATCATTGAACATGTTATTTTAGAGCTTATACTTGTGCCATATTCCCATGTTTTCCACTCTTTAAATGCGTTTGAGAGTTGTGCTTGTATGCCTCATTTTTGGACTATTGCATGAGCTTCATTATTGTGCATTACAAGCCATCATTTTAGTCCATTTTGCCACTGTTTTGGGTCTACAGAGGGACTATTTGGGGTTGGTTTGGTCATTTGGGCATCGCTTTGCATGCCTCTAGTGTAATGCACTTCACTAATTTCGGTAATTGTGCCATCCAACATGCATCGGGTGAGTTGTTTGCATGATTCGGGATCATCTTGTATGTCATTTCAGAGCTGGAACATGTGTCATTGTATGCCATATTTCATCCTCGTATGCTTTGGTAGAGTTGCACTTTGTTCCTTAGGTTTGGTCCCTTGCATTTGTGCATGTTTGCATATACCTTGTTGCCTCATTTTCATCATATTGGCCACTGATTTGGGTGCGGCTGAGGTCCATCCATCTTGGTTTAAGTCCATCTTGCATTGTGTATGTCATATAGTCCATGTTATCGCATGTTTGATCATTGCATTGCGTATGTTAGTGCATTGTGTATGTATGCCATATAATCCATGTGCATTGAGTATGCCATTGATTAGTTCATAGCATTGTGTATGCCATTTGCATGCTTGCCCTCGGCCATCATGCATCGGGATGCGTGATTGATGGCATGAGGATCGAGGACTACACTCCCTAGAGCTTATGCAATGACGGGGATAGTGGTCATGCATACATGGGTTGCAAATACCTTGCTTTCTCTCTCTCTTGCCTTTGTTGTAGAAAATACAGAAACCAGGAGAATGAACTAGTCGGCCGACCAGGTTTTCTGGCAGGCCGACCACCTTTTTTGGTCTTCACCACCAAGGGTGGTTGTCAGGTGGCCTCCCTTGCCTATAGCTGGTCAGCAGCCTTCCCACAGCTTCCCTGGGTGGAGTTTCATCTCTCTGGAGCCTAGTGCAACTTTCTGAAATCAATTGCAAACAAAGGCGAGCCAGGGCATCGTGATGGATTTCCCGACAAGGCGTCTCGAGCATGCATGCATCCTTTGTCATTCGGAACAGAGCTGAGGCAGTCCATTTCATGTAGCTTGCATGCTAACTTATCTGCTTCCTTAGCTTAATTTGCTAATTAATTAATGTTGTGTAATATTTAGCTGTAATTCGTTATTCATTTTGATTGTGTAATAACTAGTTCAATTAGCTTAGATTAGCTAGTTGATTCTGTATTATTTATTCGGACCCTCCGCGAGAGGGCCAACTGTTGTAATAAGTGTGCGTGTGTGTGATGCATGTCTTCCAACCCCACGTCTTTCTCCCTTTTATTTACCAGCTTATGATGGTTAGTTTTAGGGCATGTTTCAATTAGCATCCTTATGCTCGCATGATTGCATCCATTCATCTGTCTTGCATGCACCGGGCTCGGCGCATCGTACTAACTACATCGTATTTCAATTCTAAGTTGAATACATGTTACTTGTAGCATCTCATATGCCATCTTAGAATAGCCGAGCCTATCTTAGTTGCATTCTTGCATGTGTTGCATTAGCCATCTTAACATAAACTAGAATCATGCATGGATTACTAACTAGTTTCTGTTTTGGCTTGGAGTACTCGGTGAATGTTTGTGCTTTAGCATCCTTGCATGTGTGTGAGTGACTGTCATGATAGCATGCTTGCCATGAGGCTAACTGCTTATGTGATATAACTGCCTTAATGCCTGTGGGTGAAGGTTGGATTATTTAAATTGGAACAATTCATCAATTGCGAGTTTTAAGCCCACTTAAGAGTGGCAAATCACCATGTTTTCTAAGCCCACTTGAGGGTGGCAAAATCCGCATTTTAACCTACTTGCGAGTAGCAAACCGTTTTCAAAAACAAACATGAGATGTTTTGTTCCAACTTAGACGATCCAGTCTATACTTGTATGCTGTGCGGATCACATAGTAATTTTAGGTTAATAACCGGAATAAGAGCACATGTGTTTTCAAAAACAAGATATCATATTTAGTAGTGGCCGATCTTTGATCGGGCGAGCGGGGGTGCTCATGAAATGACCTTCCCCAATCATACCCAAGTTCCCGAGCCGAGGCAACTTTGGTGATGTCGGACACGTGGCCTTAGGCACGAGTCAGGGTTTCCTAAATTCCCCAAAATAAAATATTTAGGTGGCGACTCTGTATCTGACAAAGCAGTCCATGTTTGGCACTTCTTTCTAAAATCAGTTTTTCAAAACGATTTTCTAGATTTGGACTCTTTGGTGATTTATCGATCTTGTATTGCACTTTGTGAGATTAGATTCAGAACCGTGACAGCGAGTCCGAACTGTAGTGAGCCCAATGAATAAAACGAGATTTTCCCCGGGACGTTCGGGGACGTCTACAGTTTCTGGCGACTTTGCTGGGGAGTTAGAGAACTTGACTCGTACTCATGATATCTTGTTTTGATTACGCTTATGTGTCTCTTTGCATTGCATTTGTATTGGTGCACCTAGGACACCATGCTTGCCATCTGCTATTCCTGAACGGTTTGCCGGAGGCTCGCTTTGAGAAGCGTGCCATAAGGCTGACCGGTTACAGGATCTGCCACGATGGGAACACAAACCCCGATTTTCACCGGGGCACCCTTTTTGACCATTCGACCTAGTGCATATTTAGAATCCGTAGTGACTATTCCAAACTAGGACAGGTTGCTTACCCGATTGTAGGTTGTTTGAAACCGCTGCGTGCGTAGTGAAACCCTAGCTCCTGAAAAAATAGGACAGGGAAACCCTACCCCTCCATAGGGGTGTTTTGGCTCTTATTTGCTTGATTATGTGCTTTTAGAGTTGGCCTCTACAGGAATGCATGTATCAGTTTGCAAGTTTGGGCACCAGGCCTGCGGGCACCAGTGTTTTGAGAATCAGTATATCCGCGAGTATCAGATTCAGATTTGGGGCAGTGATTTGGGAAACAATGATCAGTATTTGAGAATAGTATATTCAGCTTATAAGTACCAACTGTGTGTTGTCATGCCGACTGTGTGTTGTGTTTATTTAAGCCGTTATGCTGTCCATTTTTCTGGTTTTTTATTTCCTTATTATGCTTTATTTATCTTTTTGCTAGGTAGTTTAGCACAATTGCTTCCAACCAAGCAGATATTCCCCAAGCACTCTGGACTAGAGGTCGTAGACTCCATCGATCTGAGGATCTGGTAGACGGACAACCAGTGTTCCACTCATTACCCCCGGTTACTAGACAGAGGGCAGTTTGGCAGAGGATATCAGTTCAGCAGTCAGTTCAGAGGGCTTTGTCTACCCCACGTGAGTATAGTAGGGATCAGAGTTCTGTTTCTCCCGCAGAGAGGGAACATATACCGGTAGTACAGCTAGATCAGGGCAGTATGGCAGGAATTGAAGAAATGATGCGCCAGCTCCAGGAGAGCATGAGAACCATGCAGGAGGACGCTGCTCGCCAAGCAGAATTTGCCAAACAGTAGGCCGTCGTCATGGCCCAACAGGCAGAGCTAATTACCCGGCTACAGCAGCAAGCCGGAGCATCAGCTTCACACTAAGCTCCTCCCCCACCAAGAGTTCCAATACCCGGGGAGACAGCGAATGTCCAGGAGGATACAGACATCCCAACAGGGCCGGCTCTACCCCTGATTCTACCTCAACTATCCAAGGCACCCACTCCTATCAATCAACCGGATTCTCCCTTCGAATTTGAGGTGGACCCCGTTGATGCTGCGGCGCTGCCTGCAGCTTTACTATTGCTTGGAGCAGTGGAAGGGCAATCTTTCACCATGTGGCCCACCTTGCCACACCTGTAACAAGCACCAGAGATTTTATAACAAACTCCCTTATGATTCTTACCACATTCAGAACAGGGTGGTATGAAACCACTCCCTTGGCTGGGGCTAGTCGTTGACCCCGTATTTTGTTTCTTGCTCAATGGGTTATGCTTGCCTTTCTTGAATTTAAAATTCTGCCTTTTACCACGCCATTCAGACGCTGGTGTTTCAGTTTTCAGTGCCTCGATGTTTGCTTCAACCATCAAGGCTCGGTCAAGGACATTCACATAAGTTGGTAATTTCAGAACATTTATTCTATCCAGTATCGCAACATTCAGGCTGCCTTCGAGCCTCCTGGCCTTCTTATACTCGGTGTCCACCATGTGTGGTGCATATCTAGTAAGCCCGGTGAACTTCGTTTCATATTCAGCAACAGACATTGTGCCCTGTCTTAACTGTTCGAATTCAGTGACCTTTCTGTCCCTGACACACTGAGGGAAGTACTTTTCAAAGAAGGCTACTTTGAATTGAGCCCAAGTCATAGCAGTGTTGTCATCACGAGTAAGCATCCACCACCTTCTAGCCTCTTCTTGCAGCGTGAAAGTGGCCAACATTACTTTATGTGCCTCCGAGCACGGAAACACCTCAAACAATTTTTCGGTCTCCAAAACCCATGCTTCAGCCTTTAACGGTTCAAGGCCTCCCTGAAAAGATGGCGGTTTCAGTTTGCTGAACTTCTGGGTAAGAGCAATTATGTCCCCATCATTATCATTCACATTCTGGTCCGGCTGTACCAGAGGAGGAGGTGGGGGCTGTTGGTTCTGTTGTTGATCTAATCTTGCAGTTAACAGTTCCATCATTCTTTCCATTCTTGCCATTCTTGCCTCAGTGGATGAGGATTCAGATTCATTTGCATTATCCATTTCACTATAGGCAGTTATAACAGTTGTAACAGTTATCAACATAGACAGTCATTTCTTTAAGCAGGTTAACACATCAGCATATAATCAGTCATGTCATAACCACACACTTTTCATGCTCATGAAATGCCCTATTGCTTTTCTAGGACACCCTATAGCTCATCTGGACACGTGTGTGCGGTATAACTCGTGGTTAAGTATCGCTCTGATACCACTCTGTCACGACCCAAACCCGCCCCTATGGGTTTAGCACCGTAACCGGCCAGTAATCCGAGATTACCGAAGGCCTACTGAACAGTAAGACAGTAAAATAGAGCACAGGGGCATGGCGGAAGCCAATACAGTAAATAAACAGTGTCCAATGAGCTGTGACAGTCTGTATGCCAAAAAGATTTTTCATACGTTTATGCAGTCAGAGACACACAGTATGTACCATATATACACAACCAGTCAGAGCAGGGACCAATCCCTATTAAACAGTACAGAACGGTTTATACAGTATTTACAAAAACAGTACAAGACAGACGGGGAAATAAAAGACCCCTAAGCCATAGCTCGGCAGGCTCGGAACCTCGCGGTGAGGCACAGTGGTTGGCTTGACAAAACTGGACTTACCCCGACGCTCCTAGCTGCGGTCTGGTGCCTGTACACCTACATATATATATGAGCAGTGAGCTAAAGCCCAGTGAATAACATAATGCGTAAAGGGGTTTAGAATGAATGTCCTTACAGTAATGAAAACAGTTCATTGAATCAGTATTCCAGCCTTTCAGTCAATCAGTCATATGTGGTACATCCGTTAGCATAACAGTACAGTAAGCAGTTGGTCTTAAAGACCAAACAGTAATGATGGCCATCAGTCAGTAAACAATAGTGGTTCCACGAGGGAACCGACAGAGATCTCTGTAACAGTAACAGTAGACAGTAGGTGCTAAGGATGCCACAGTACAGTTCAGAATATAGGACATACATTCATTCAGTAAATAGTAAACAGTTTAGTAAACAGTTCAGTTCAGTATTCAGAAGATAATCATTTTGAACATATCTTTACACAGTTGTTACTCACAGAGTTCTGGGCTACAGTAGCTAGAGCGCGTCTCCGGAAGCCAACCCTAAACAGTTAACAGATTGAACACACACTAAGTTTCACAGTTGGGAAAGATAATTATTAACTCCCTATTATGCCTCGGTGTGTTCTATATCTATATCCTCTTTAAGATGCCTTAAATATGCCCTAGGAATGCCTAGGATGGAAAGAGGATGCAAAGATGCATTCAGAAAACATTTTCAGAAATTTCAGTGAAACAGGGTCCCGCTCAAGCGCAGGTTTCCCCGCTCGAGCGTACATGCAAACAAAGGGACCCGCTCGAGCGTCAACTTCCCCGCTCAAGCGTGTCACCCAGTCCTCCGCTCGAGCGTACATTCTTCCGCTCGAGCGGACTGATGAATAGTGCAAAGTATTGGATGCTCGATTTCCCCGCTCGAGCGTGCATCACTCTACTCGAGCGGACTGTAAAACAGGTCAAAGTACTGGGGGCTTGATTTCTCCGCTCGAGCGCTACTTCTCCCGTTCGAGCGGGATGCAAAAATCTGGAAAATCTAGGTTTGTGTTCTAAGTTCAAAACTCAAGTTTCACACACCAAATTCGATCCTCTTGGGCCCATTTTCTGGAAAACTCTTTTAAACACATAGAATAACATGTTTCAAAACTCAATTTAAGAAATCAAAGCCCAAGGGTGTTTAATCAAACTCATTTCCAAACCAATTTCCCCCGAACATGCATGAACATGCAATATGCATGACTTTAAATCCAATTAAAGCTTCAATGTTTGCTCCTATGAGCTCAAATCTCTCAAAAACATGATGACAACATGAATTACAACAATATTATGAACATGCATGTGTGGAATGATGTATTACAACCTCCAAACTTGACAATATGCACATGCATGCAACAATTGATCTCTAATCCAACATTATTGAACCAAATCATGCCTTAACTCTATAATTTAGCATGAGGCATGTAAGAACTATCTTAATTACAACAAGGAAAGGTTGATTCTCCTACCTTAGGTCTTGGATTAAAGGTAAGTAAGCTCAATTGATCAAGAACTCTTCCAATCCTCTCAAATTCCAAGCATGCAAGATGAATTCACTCTAGTTTCCTACTCTCTCTCTCTAATTCGGTGGAAACAAGGAGCTTGGCTGATGAAACATTTGTTTGAATATGTGATAAGGCTCAAAATGGTTTAAGATAGTGGGCCACTACATGACTTCTTGGTAAATAAGTCCAACTTGGCCAATTAGCTTATTTTAATCTAATTTAATTATGCTAAATCACATTTTAGATAAATATACCATAAATTTACATAAATCATGGCGATTACAAATCACTAATCAATTTCTGGTTCGGCCGCCGATAAGGCCTTCAATTTACAGTCTAAACAAAACAGACTGAGCAGATAATTAAACAGTTAAACAGATAAAATGCAATTCGAACAGATACAGGCAATCGATTCAGTTTCAGATTTAGTCAGTCAGTTCGGTAATTCAGTTAGTTCAATTATTAGTCATAGTCAGTCTTAGTTTAGCAGTAATCGGTACTCAATCAGTGACTTATCGGTAATCAGTGTGAGGGTTATTACAGTGTGGCGGCCATCTGGTACGCAAAACTGGAAGACGATGTTAAGAGGAATTGGGATGAGATGGCCGAGGCTTTTGTCGCTCAGTGTTCCTATAATACACAGATCGAGATCACAACCCGTGATCTCGAGACAACTAGGTAGGAACCTAAGGAGAGTTTTTCTGACTTCGTAACCCGGTGGAGGGCTAAGGCCTCAATGATGACCACTAGGCCCACTGACAAAGATCAGATTCGGATGATTGTGCGCAATCTCCAGCCTAAGGTTATGCAGAAAATGATTGTTCTCCCTTTCTCCACCTTTTCAGATTTGCATGAGATGGGGGTACAAATTGAGGATGCTATGAAACATGGTCTGATTGACCAAGACAGAGAGCAGCCCAGGAGAACTTTCAACTGCAGTACGAATGCAGGCACAAGCAGTGCTGCAGCTGCTAGAGCTTCAGAAGTGAGCATGGTCACCACCAATCCCCCAAGAACCCTTGCAGCTACGCCATTTACCGGTGCGTCCGGTAGTAGTTCGCAAACAGCCAGATACCCACCCAAAAGCCAAAGAACTTTCACTCCACTATACATGTCCTTGTCCAAGGCTTTAGGAGTTTTTATCAGGAAAGGGCATTTGAAGCCCCTAGAGCCGCGGCCGTTACCAGAAAAACTTCCCTCCTCCTATAATCCAGCCAAATACTGTGCCTTTCACTAACAGCACGGTCATGACACTGACCAATGCTTTTGATTACGTCATGAGATTCAAGATCTCATTGATAATAGGGTGATTGTGCCTCCAGAGAAACCCAATGTCACAACCAACCCTCTCCCACCACACAACCAAGCTCCACTTCCTAAACGCATCAACTTTATCCAAACCGGGGTCGCGTCATACGACCCCAGCATATATATCAACCCATCTCACCTACCCAAGCCAGAGGTGTTCCTTCCTGACAGCACTGACTTGTGCATGTTGGACATCTCCCGAACCCAACCTGAACCAATGGTGGTGGCTGTCGAAGACAGAATAGGGATGATTTCGGAGGAAAGTGGTACAGTGGATTTAGGGACTGAGGAATTGGGGAGCTTTGCTGAGGAGGTGTACAATCCAAGTGGCTACATTGCGTCAGCGAGTCAGATTAGGCCAAATATGGAATTGCTGGTGAGGGCAGAAATTTGTGTACTACGGGGGGATGGACTTGATCACAGAATAGATGACTTAGTAGTTCTGGAAGGGGACATTGCTGACCTTCAGATTTTCAACGAACAAGATCCGAGGGACATGACAGTCAACTGGTTCGATTTTGAGGAGTCAGCAGAGGTCACAGGGTGCCTTGACGACCAACCAGATATTGTTGAAGAATCTCAGCTGGAAAAGGGCTTGTCAGGGGCAAGGACATCAGTTATGGCCGGAAGGGCCGGGAGTCAGAATGCATCGCCGGAGAGCGCCGGTGCCAAGAATTTCGCTTAGGATTTGGGCATTTTGAATACAGGGAATGTTGAACAGCAAACTGCACTGACGCAGTTGGAACAAGAAAGAATTGAAGACTCTGAGAGAGCCAGAAAAGCCAAGGCCCTTGTGGGGACTGAACGTGCTGTGTGCACAAGAACAGAGCATGTTGAGAGCACATGGACGGAATAAGGTGCTGCGGGTACAAGGACAGTCGTAACGGAGCCGGATCGGTGTCTGTCGGCTGCCGAAGGAATGTGGTGGAAAGACGATGACCTATGTCTTGCCCACACAGATGAGGATTGGGGGAGTAACCAACCGGACGATACCTGGTACATTGGCGAAGTTGATCATAAGACTAGGAGTGGGCGGTATTTCAAGCCCCGCCACCTAGATCAGCTAGAGGCGTCCGGGAAGGACAAGGAGGCGGAAAAACAGAAAGAGAAGCTACTTGAAGAAGAGGCCGTGCTGAAACAGTTGAAAAAGATACAAGCAGACATCTCCATCTGGGGACTGCTTATGGCTTCACGTGTTCATAGACAAGCTGTTCTATCGGCAATGGACAAGGCCAAACTCTCAATAGACACTACGCCTGAACAGTTGGTGGATTGGTTTTTCCGGGAGGAGGTTCCCCGACGTTGACCTTTCCTGACAAAGAACTACCGCTTGAGGGTGCAAATCATAACAAACTGCTCTACATCTCTGTGGAATATAGAAGCAAATGGATACCGGTGGTTCTTGTCGATACAGGATCCGCTATTAACACGTGCCCATCAAGACGACATATGCAATCGGGTTAAAGCCCGCGGACTTTGTGCCAACAGCCTAGGTGATAAGGGCGTATGACAACACAAGCAGAGAGGTGATGGGGACTGTGAAAATTCAGACCCAGGTTGGTCCGGGACAACACGAGATCGACTTTCATGTCCTGGACGTTCCCGTAACCTTCAATTTACTCCTAGGGCGGCCGTGGCTGCACCAGGTAAAAGCAGTCTCTTCCACCTTGCACCAGATGTTGAAATACCCCCACGGGAAGGGGGTGGCTATTGTTTTTGGGAATTTGTCAATCCATTCGCCGCCAGAAGTGTCTACACCGGTTTTGGAAATCGAGCATGGTATGGAGGATGTGTTCTTGTCGGGTTTTACCTTAGCCGAGTCTCGGGTTGTACAGAACATCTTGGCTGTTGATGATGGGTTGTATGTTAGCGCTCAATCAGTGTACCTCATGAACAAGCTCCAACACATCCCTGGGATGGGATTGGGGAAGAGTGGCCGGAAAGGCATTGCAGTATCGGCCGAAGTGCCGCACAACCCGCATACCTTTGGCTTGGGTTATCTGCCCACCAAAGAGGATTGGGTGAGGAAAGGTAAGGAGATGGCTGGGAGAGCCAGAGCGAAGCGGGCGGGGAAGCCTTTTGAGTTGATGCACCGACCCATCCAGGGTACCTTAAACGGACGTTTCGTCCGGGAGGGGGAGGATTTTCCACGTTGTGGCTTCCCAGAGCCATGGCTGAATGCCGAGAGGAGGCACCTGTCGGGGTTTGAGATCTTCTTTGACCTGCAGTTATCCGGGGATGATGTTGCCGAGGAGCGGACAGACCCATCAGCTGAGGTTGAGCAGAATGAGAAAGTGGATTCTGAGAGCACCGAAATTGAAATGGGGGTAACGCTGGCTTGTCTACTTTTAGATCCTCCGATCGTACAAAAGTGCTTGGGGGATAACTTCTCGGTGTCCATTATTGGGAATGAAACGGCTGTGAGCCCACCGCCAAGCATTTTGGATGTATCCATCGCACCCTCTCTCGTCTGGCAGTACGAGGATGGATTTTTGTCAAGCAGCACCGGGTCAGGTAGTGAGCCGGAATCTGATTCCACCGAGTCTGTAGAGTCGGAATCAGGTTCCAGCTCATCTGAGTCTGAGTCCGGTAATCCTGGGGGTGATAACCCGGATACCACAGTCTTGTCTAGGTCGTCTTTTTCTTTCTCTTTTGAGTCTGTTGTAACAGAGGAATCGGACGATTTGGATGTGCTTAATGAGAATGGAAAGGCTGTGGTTTCTGAGTACTTTTCTGTGCCTTTGATTTATTGTATTAATCAGGATTTTCAAAATTTTGATGAAAACGACGAGAAAGAAATTCCTCCGATTTTACAACGTCTAATTGATCAAAAGCAGGAGAGATTTGTTAAACCCTTGGTTGATGAAATCACTACAGTTAATGTGGGTACTGAGGAGGACCTGCGGCTGGTCCAGATTGGGTCCACATTGTCTTCGGAGGAGCGCGAGCGCTTATTCGCTTTATTAAAAGATTTCAAAGATGTTTTTGCGTGGTCCTATGAAGACATGCCTGGAATCGATCCTGAGATTGTATAGCACCGGATCCCTCTTGACCTCGAGGCCCGACCCGTTAAACAGAAACTCAGAAGGATCCGCCTGGACTGGGCTCTCAAAATTAAAGAAGAGGTCACCAAGCAAATTGACGCAGGGTTCTTGCTGGTATCTGAGTACCCAACTTGGTTGGCCAACATCGTTCCGGTGCCGAAGAAGGATGGCAGGATCTGGGTATGCGTGGATTTTAGGGATTTGAATAGAGCTAGTCCGAAGGACGACTTTCCTTTGCCGCATATCGACGAGTTAGTAGACTTCACAGCGGGGTATGGTTTGCTTTCGTTCATGGATGGCTTCTCAGGCTACAATCAGATAGTGATGGCACCTGAAGACCGGGAGAAGACTGCTTTCACCACTCCGTGGGGGACTTACTGCTATAGGGTGATGCCATTTGGGTTGAAGAACGCTGGAGCTACATATCAACGGGCCGCGACCACGATATTACATGACATGATCCACAAAGAGGTTGAGGTGTACATGGACGACATGATTGTCAATTCCAAAGAAAGAGAGGGCCACTATACCGCCTTACAAAAGTTCTTCCAAAGGATCAGAGAATTCCGGTTGTGGCTGAATCCTCAGAAGTGTACGTTCGGTGTTACAGCAGGGAAAATGCTGGGGTTCTTGATTACATAGAGAGGTATCAATCAAGGCCATCTTAGAAATGCCACCACCAAGGACTGAAAAGGAGGTGCGAGGCTTTCTGGGTAAAGTGCAATTCATAAGACGGTTTATCTCAAAATTAACCTTGACTAGTGAATCACTTTTTGGTCTCCTAAAGAAAGGAAAGAAGTTCCAATGGGACGGCTGATGCCAAGCTGCTTTTGAACAGATCAAGGAATACTTACAGAACCCACCCGTGTTGTCATCGCCTGAGCTGGGAAAACCGTTGATTTTGTACCTTTCAGTGACTGAAACTACGATGGGCTGCATGCTTGCGCAGGAATCAGACGATAAAGTGGAGAAAGCTATCTACTATTTGAGCAAGAAGATGTCGGATTACGAGACCCGTTACACTCCACTCGAGAAGGCTGGTTTGGCCTTGGTATAGGCTACCAGGAAGCTGCGGCACTACCTGTTAGCTCACTCCGTAATGTTAGTTTCAAGATTAGATCCCATCAAATATCTCTTCGAGAAACCAGCACTTATGGGTAGGCTAGCTCGTTGGTTGCTTCTGCTTTCCGAATTCGATCTGAAGTATGTGACGCACAAGTCAGTAAAGGGAAGAGCAGTAATGGAGTTCCTAGCCGATCACCCAGTTGGAGGGGATGAAGCAGTCGAATACTTATTCCCAGATGAGGCTATTTTGTATATCGACGATGAGTTTTGGACGATGTATTTTGACGGAGCGTCAAACCAGTACGGGTATGGGATAGGGGTGTTGCTGATAGCACCCGACAAGTCCTGTATCCCTCTAGCATTTAAACTCCGGTTCAAAGTCTCGAACAACGAAGCAGAGTATGAAGCATGCATTGCTGGTTTAGAAGCCGCCCTAGAACTAGGGGCAAAACGGTTGGACGTCATCGGGGACTCGAACCTTGTTGTATCTCAAGCTAAAGGAGACTGGAAAGTCAAAGAAGAAAAGATGAGAATCTATCATTAGACCTTGGACTTGTTGATTCCTCGGTTTGAGAAGCTAAACTTCACTCATCTGTTAAGAGAGAACAACAGGTTTGCAGATGCACTAGCAACTCTGTCTTCCATGATAGACATCCCTTTTGGAGTTCGGATGCGT
Source organism: Camellia granthamiana (assembly GCA_036172215.1). NCBI lineage: Eukaryota > Viridiplantae > Streptophyta > Magnoliopsida > Ericales > Theaceae > Camellia > Camellia granthamiana. Next base: position 53,774,034 of record CM069903.1, on the reverse strand, counting down.
CCGATCATCATTGACCAAAAGTTTGCGCCGGCCTACGAGTCGATTGCTGCCATAGAAGAGGTTCAAGATAAGAACCCCTGGTACTATGATGTCTGGAACTTCTTGGAGAAAGAAGCGTATCCACCAGGGGCAAATGTCAAGGATAAAAGGGCAATCAGAAGAATGGCTGCTCAGTTCATCATTTGTGGGGGTAAACAGTACAAGAGGGGTCATCTGGGAATGCATAAACTGTGTGTCGACGTCGAAGAATCGAAGAGCCTGATGGAGGCCATCTATGGAGGAGAGTGCGGAGCGCACATGAACGGGGTGATGCTAGCCCGGAAAATCCTTAGACAAGGTTACTACTGGTTCGCCATGGAGAAGGATTGTATCAGCTTTGTTCGGCGATGCCACAAATGTCAGATCCATGCAAACCGCATGAACATCTCGCCGTCGAAGCTATACAATATGACTTCGCCATGGCCATTTTCAGTTTGGGGAATCGATGTGATCGGGGCCGTCACTTCGAAGGGGTCTAATGGGCATGAGTTCATTCTGGTCGCGATAGACTATTTCACAAAGTGGGTTGAGGCCCAATCTTATGCGGTGTTGAAGGCTTCGCACGTTGCAAAGTTTATTAGGAACAACATCATCTGTCGCTATGGGGTCTCGAATGAGATTATCTCGGATAATGGTTCCCACTTCAAGAAGGAAGTGATTGACTTGTTGGAGAAATACAACGTGGCTTTTCATAAGTCATCCACATATCGGCCGCAGACCAATGGAGCGGTTGAGGCCACCAACAAGAACATCAAACACATTTTGTAGAAGATGGTGGAAACCTACCGGGACTGGCCAGATAAGTTGCCATTTGCTCTTTGGGGCTACCGGACGTCAATTAGAACTTCTACTGGGGCGACTCCGTATTCATTAGTTTATGGGATGGAGGCCGTTCTACCTATTGAAATTGAGGTTCCGTCATTGAGAGTACTGGCTGAGTGTCAGATAGCCGAAGCAGATTGGCAGTAGAGCAGATTTGAAGAACTCATGCTCTTTGATGAAAGAAGACTGAAAGCACTGTACCATGTTCAGGGTTATCAGCATAGAATTGCCAGGGCTTTCAACAAGAAAGTTAAGTCCAGGAATTTGAAAGAAGGAGATCTGGTACTCAAAGACAATCGAGCTCCCATCCACGACCCTAGGGGCAAGTTCAGACCCAATTGGACCGGTCCCTACATCATCAAGTCTATCTGGTCAGGTGGAACTGTCGTTCTGATGGACCTGGATGGCCTAGAGTTCTCACAGCCGATCAACATGGACAAGTTGAAGAAATATTACCCCTGAGAGGCTCGCTAGGCTGAAAACCCAAAAGGGGAACCTAGGCAAAAGTTAGAGCATGAAAAATTTGAAATTACAAAAACTAAGCTCGCAAGGTTGAAAACCCGCAAAAGGCGGCCTTGGCAAAAGTTAGAGCGTAAAAGGTGAGGGTTAATACACGAGTGAACCTGACCCGAACTACGTAAGGCTTGATTCCCATCTTTGGGATACGTAGGCAACTTCATCTTGAAGTCCAGCCATAAACTTTTCCCCGATCAACTTTGCCTATTTGATCATCTCGGTCATCTTTGTCTATTTAGCATTCAAGAGCTTCGATTGTGATCTCCGGTGCAGTGCTATTCAAACTAGGGGCAACTTTCCAGTTGCTGGGATCTGGGGTTGTGCATCTCAGTGACAGATCTCAGGCGTGTCCAGTTCTAATCCATATCGAAAATGGTTTTGAAAAGTTTTAATAAAAGTTGATTTTGCTCAAATTAATCTTTTTACGACTTAGACCATTTTTGGACCAAACGAAAAATTTTCAGTACCCACAACCTTTAATTATATTGATTTCAGTACATAGTTCTCCTACTCTTGAATACAAATTGAAGTTGCTTTTTATTACACTCATAAAGAAAACTTGAGAGTACTGATAAAGCAATAAATCCGGGGCATAGATAAGTCAGGTGTTCCTGCGCCCCCTCCCAGAGCTGGTCGAAGCCTCTGATGCCAAGCTAGGCTCAACCTGTGCCTCTTCATTGAGCCAATCTATGCACTCATCAGTCAAAGTGCAACTGAAAGTGGGAGCGGGGGCCAGAAGCTCTCTCATCCTCCATGACGTGACATACCGAGCTAGCTGTACGCCTCGGACCGGAAGTGTAATTGGATACTCTATCCCCTCCGCCGGGCAAATCTGATCATGGCCGAACTGGCACTGGAACCGGAAAGGAAAGTAGAACACGCAGTGTGTTAGGCTAATCAACTGAATCCCAGGCTGCCGGGACATGCTATAGCTCATTGCCGGTAGATTGAGCCAAGGATAGCGCCAAACAATGCGGTCTGCGGACAAATTGCACATCCAGTCAAACCACCATCCCTCATCAAGGGCATCGACTAGGCGACGTCGGAAGAAGTAGCCGCGAGCTGAGTATGCCGGGCAAGAGTCCACAACCTGCAATTTGTCCATCAACCACACCTGGAGAGGGATGAAAAATGAGAGATTAAAGAATAGAGAGGTATACGATGAGAGAAAAGTGAGAAAAAGGTTTTGAGAGAAAAATCGAGCATGAGGGCCGAGTGATGTGAGCAATATATATGTGAGACAGGGTGGGAAACATTATCTGTAGCAGTAGTGGACTCCCCGTGAATCTGGTCGTCTCCCTGCGATGGAAAGTATCCAAGCCCATCAACGTCTCGGCCAATGTCATGGCAATGCAGCTCTTGCCCTCTTTCAAGCCTTGGGCAACTTCGATCAGACGAATGCTGGACCCGCTAAAACCTGGGGCAAGCAAATAGTGAGATAGCATGCACAAGCAAAGGGCATGTCGCCGAAAACCTTGCCAGTGGTGATCACCACGGTCACCAGCATCAAAAAAGCGATGAATCAGGCTGAGGATGTCCAATTCTCTGTCGTGGATTAGAGATCGAGCGTCGTGCATAGTGAGCCCACACATTCGACCTAAGGCTTGGGCGTGGCCGAAGTGAAATTGGGGTAGGATCTCTTCGTTGCGCTCGGATTCCATCAAAGCTTGGAAATCTTCAAAGGTAGGACACACCTCTTGCCTGCCAAAGCTAAAGACATGTGTTACCGGATTCCAAAACTTTGCCGCGGCATGGAGAAACGGAAAGTGCAGCGGAGTGCGACTCAGCGTGAATAGTGCATTTATGCCGAAGTCCTGGAAGTTCAACTTTTCCGAGCCATCTAAAGTAGCAATCCAAGCTGTGAGACTTTGGATGAGAAATGTCTCCATTTTGATGCAAAACTGAGATGAAATGAGAGAACCACGAAGCTGGAACTTTTATGGAGGATAAGGCACTGTTTGGAGGACATGTGTCAAAAATCTGGAGGTCGCCGGGCCAAGTGGTCGGTCGACCACTTTTTCTGGTCGGCCGACCACCCCATTGGTCTCCAAGGCAGAAAGCTAGTCGGCCAGCCTTCTCTGGTGGTCGGCCATGGAGGAAAGTTGGTCTTTGGTCTTTTCCTAGTCCCTAGAAGGGAGCTCCTAGCATTTCCATGTGTTGGGAGTGTTGAAGGTCCGAGTCTACCTCTGTTTCGGGTGCGTTCCGTCGCCCGGTTTGTCCAAAGTGCATTTGCTTATCGAGTTGTTGTTCTTTTTTTATCGAGTTGTTGTTTAAGTTTTGTTTATCAAGTTGTTAAGTTTGCTTATCAAGTCGTCGAGTTTTGTACATCGAGTTGTTACTCTCTGTTTATCAACATTGTCGTGTTTTGCTTATCGAGTTGTAAACTTGCTGAGGTTTTGTTGTTTCTTAGCGAGTTAAGTTGTTTAGTTTGTTGTGTTGGTTCATTACCTGACTTGGTGATATACAATGCTCAATTTTCATTCAAATCTCATTTTTGTGCAAAATGATGCGATGCGATGATAAGAATACAAAATACAACACTTTTTGAACAAAAAGCTGTTTCATTCCATCATGGCTTCTTTTTTACAACATCTTACAACAGGGTACAAGTTTTAAAGAAAATAAAACTGCCTAAAAGCTGATGTGTTGCAATTACTAGTAATAAAAGAAAACAAAGCAGGAACGTCTGCATCAGTGCTATCAAGCACAAGACTGAGAGGCCCTCTTCGTCCTCTTTGGCTGAGCAACCTCTGCACCATCACCATCTGAATCAGAGCTGCCGTCCTCAGAATCCTCCTCGGCGTCACCTCCATTCTCAGAGCCGAAACCAGAGTCCTCCTCTCTGCCTGCAGATGTCTCTAACTGAGGATGCGCAGACTCCTCCTCCTCACTGGACTCCTCATCATCTTTGATAGGCGCTCTACGCCTGCCGCGGCTGCGAGTCGACCCCCCTTTCCCAGTTCCTCGAGAAGGCCCGGGCGACCCTGCCGGTAACGGTGGCATCTGAAAAAAAAAGAGGGTAATTCGAATACATTAGCCAATATGAATATCAGATGTAGAGACAAGAAAGCTACATGGAGTGGGTGCATGCAGATACAGTATATGAATGTGGCGTGTGTCAGATGTGCTTTACACATGCAGTCAACCAATGCAGTGAAATTGCCAAATTCAGCATGTCATCAGAAGTATGATAAATGTAAGGAAATTGAAAAATACCGAGACACCGGCGATGAATAGCTGTGTCTCCCTCTGCAGAACCATGCCCTCAAGCGAGGCCATCACTCCGAGCATCCTATCCATGTACTCGCTCGGAGGCTGCAGATGCAAGTGCAAGTTATCAGTGAATGAATGAATGTCCAAATATCTGAGTGATAAATCAAAACTGTAAAGCATACTGGTGGCGAGTCAGGGTCTCCGATGTATCGGTGATCAGGCAATGGAGGCTCCAATGGGATCGGGTAAGATGTCCCGTATCGTCATCCTGTCAACTCGGTCGGAAGATCTGGCCACCCAGCGTGCTGATAAGTCGGAGGAATCGGGGGAATTTGTCTAGCCCCACTCCTCGATGTGCCGGCCTTGCTAGTCGAAGGAGCATCTACAGCCCTCATCGCAGGAGTACGGATACCTGTCAGTGGGGGCATCAGGTACGTATGGCGGTAAGTCGCATACTCCCACTCCTCCGTGTGCAGAATCGCATCAGTACCCAACATAGCGACGTCGACCTCCTCGGGAGTGAGTCCCTCAGTGGACCGCATGTCTCTGGAGGTGCTGAGGGGATCCTCTGATCAGGGACGCCCATCGTCTGACACATGAAGCGATTCCCCAGAAACCAGGCCCTGCCAACTGGCCCCTTAAATAAAGTCCTGTATAGAGAAGAGGCCCACCCCCCAGGGAATCGGAAACGGGTATCTCCTCCCAAGGACACCCAGGGCTGCCAAATGATCTGCGGATAACCAGTGCGTGAGCTGATTAGATATCGTAAATATGCAAGATGAATCAAAGCTGAAAACATGAAGAACTGAGCGTTCTGGATTACCTCGGTCGCCCGCACCGTATCAAAGAACTGCAGCAGGTAGGGCAGAGTCTCCCGAGCCCTCGGCCGATACCGGCCCTCAAATACGTGAGAGTAAGGAATCACAAGAGGCACCTCCACCTCGAGCTCTGGGGCTAGCGTCGGAAAGTATGCGTAAACCCATAGCTGTGGAAAACAGGGCAATAGCCGTCAGAATACAGAATGTACAGAGAATACGGAATGCTGAATACATAATATGAATACAGAATGGAGAATATAGAATGCAGAATGCTGAATATAGAATGTAGAATACCGAATATAAGGTGTATCGTGTGTAGTGTACAACTAATGAAAAACAAGAATGTAAATCAAGAGGGCATGAAGTACATCCCAGGCTCTCCAGTAGCCACAAACTATGTTCCCCCGCCCGCGGGAGGTCGCACTCATGTAACAGTAAAAGGTAGCGAGACCGGCGCCACCCCAGTCATACTGGCTGACCTGTGATAGGTCCAATAAAGCACTGAGCAGATACAGTCCAACTGTGTTCCCCCTGTCGGAGAACAAAGTGGTCCCAAGGAGGAACATCAAAAACCCTCGAGCGTACTGCTCTATCTCATCGAGAGTCTTAGGCATAGTCCCCTTGTACTGCATGGGAAACCAGGTGTACCTGACTCTACCTGAAGATCTGTCAATCGGCGGGCGGGCTCCCAGCAGATGAATCCAAGCCGCCTCCCACTCGCCCATGTCTGCGTCGTAGGGGACTGGTCGACCGGTCACATCAAGGCTAGTCAGCATGGCAAAGTCAAATGGGGTCATCGTTATATCCTCGATAGCCGAAAAATGGAACGAGTTGGTGGTGCCCCACTATCTCTCCACAAGTGCCCCCATCAAAGTCCTGTTTACCGGGTAACGTGATAGCCCCGCGCAGAAGGGTCCAAACCCTGCCTCGTCAACCATATGACGAACGGTATCTGGGAGCTCCGCATACCACTCCTTAGCGACGATCGAGCCATAACCTCACGTAGAACGAGAAGATAGCTGCATTTAGAATTAACAGATGTATTCAGTTTTCAGAATGAGATGAATGAGCCGCGTGCAAATGAAGTAAATGGACTGCGTGTTCAGTACGAGCTGTGTGCCCGAGAAACAAGCTGTGTGCCCGAAAAACGAGCTGTGTGCCCGAGAAACAGAGTCGTGTGCCCGAAAAAGTGAGCTGTGTGCCTGAGAAACGAGCTGTGTGCCCGAGACAAACTGTGTGATAAGAATGAACTGGGTGTTCAGAACAAGATGTGTGCCAACTTAACAAAATACTCTGTTGTGAGCTGTGTGCCAAATAAGCAGAAGTAGGGTGTGTGAATGTGTTCAGAACGAGCAGATAAAAAATACATAGCAAAAGCATGGAACGTGCAGGAAATGCAGAATACACTGCGAAAAATGTAAAAGTGAAGTACATACCTCTCGTGCCTGATGAGAGCGATGAGACCCCGGCTCCCGTAGCAGTAGATCCGCTGGTGCTCGTCGCTCAAAATTAGTAAAATGGTAGAAAGTGGTGGGAGGTAGGACGTGCTCCTAAGGACGATACCTCTCGGGATCGAAAGGCCGAACTCTCGGAGGCAAGAACATGATGTCTGGCTCATCCCCAGCACCTGGAGGACCTCCACCATGATGAAAATGACCCGCCATTTGAAGAAATCTGCAAAAATGAGCAAAAATCAGCAAAATGAGCAAAAATTGGAAAAAGTCAACAAAAGTCAACTATCGGGAAATGAAAAAGTCAACAAAAGTCAACTCCCGAGAAAATGTTCCAAATTTCAAGACAAACTTACCTCAAGTGGTGAAAATGGAGAAAGAAGCTCTGAAATCAAATTTTAACCGGTTCAAAGTGAAAAGAACTGAAAGTTTTCGCGAAACAACTTTGCGTGGGGCGTTGGAAAATGCATATAAAGTGCAGATCTGAGGGAGAAAATGGTCTAGGAAGGAAGAGGGACTGATTTCGGACTTGGAGTTATGAGCAACAGTGTTTGCGATGTGTGTACTTAAAGATCCAAGCATGAAAAGACAAAACTGCCTCGGATTTAGCAAAGTGGTCGGCCAACCAGATTTTATGGCTGGCCGACCACCCCTTGAACAAAAATTGGTCGGTGGCACTGGTGGGTGGTCGGTGGCCCTCGTGGGTGGTCTCCCAGGTCCCTTTGTTCTCCCTGTGAATTTTGGTGATGATTGGAGTCCTCGGCTCTCGAGAAAGTACAAGAAAAGTGCACTTTTCGGCGCGAAATGCCTCCGCCGAAACCTCAATTCAAGTCTTTGATGTATGGCTCGTCGTTACTCGCCAAGAGCAAGGTGTATCCTTTTGAGTCCGTTGTAACCCCTTCGAGAGGTGAATCGGAGGTCGCGTTTGAGTTGCCCTCTTTGAGGCTTGCACTTCTTTACTCAGCGTTTTGTTTCAAGCATGCTATTAAAGTTATACCCCTCCTGCATTGTTATGCACTTTCTTTGCTTGCGTTGTCGCGCACGCCATTCCTGCTTCACACATTGCATGCGTTGTCGCGTATGCTTTACTTATATGTGTTCAATTTCTACTGCACACATTGCATGCGTTGTCGCGTATGCTTTACTTACATGTGTTCAATTTCTACTGCACACATTGCATGCGTTGTCGCATATGCTTTACTTACATGTGTTCAATTTCTATTTCACACATTGCATGCGTTGTCGCGTATGCTTTACTTACATGTGTTCAATTTCTACTGCACACATTGCATGCGTTGTCGCGTATGCTTTACTTACATGTGTTCAATTTTTACTTCACATATTGCATGCTGTAGACACCCCATTTTTGACCGTTCTCAAGACTTGGATGTCACCGTTTGAACACTCGGTGATCATCCATGTTCGTGTTCGTTTTGAGTTCTCGGAGGCCTCGGCTACGTGCCTTGCCTTAGGAACTCTCAAGTTGTTTGTTTTGTGTTTGGTTTTGCACCAAACACTTGTTGTTTTGCTTCTGAGGGTGGGAAATAGCTTGTTGGCTATCCCCACACCTCACCGGCCATGTTTTCTTGCCACCGGCCATTAGTGATGGCCGGTCGGCACTCTTGGTGGTCGGCCGGCCATCTTTGTTGGTCAAATGGCCATTTTTGTTGGTCGACCACTGTTCATCTGCTTTTGGCAGATATTTTGTGCCAGTTGGCATAGCTGGCACCCATTTTGCCCCCCCTTCATACACGTGTATGAAGGGATTTCCCTTTTGCTTAGCTTGTTTTGGAAGCTTTGAAAGAGTTGGAATTCTATAAGAGGAGGGCTTCTCCTCCCTCCTCAAAGGTTCCAAGAAAATTACAGAGCTCTGAGATTAGGGTTAGAGGATTGTGTATCTATTCTATCTCTATATCTCCCTCTCTTCCATATTGTGTGTGTATTAAGGTGTTTTGTTCATAGTTTTGCATACAAACACCTAGTATTACACTTTCCTTTGGCTACTGAGGTGCTAAGGAGTGATTTTCAGAGTTCTTGAGTTGATCTAAGCTTGGAGAGACCAGCTGGAGCATTATTCTTGAAGAGGTCTTCAAGGGTAAGAACTTTACCTCTTTATTCCCCATTTTTGCCTAGGCTTTTAGCCATCCTTGCATCTGTTTTTAAGCTTTGTGTATAACTAATAAAAGTTCTGATTTTGAGTGCTTAAAATAGTTGTTTAAGGCTGTTTTGGTGTTTGGGGTTGTTTGACCCCTCTTAGGCCTTGTTTGGCCTCATTTTTGTGCACTTTTTGTGAGCTCCGGGACCACCTTGTCTTGGCCTCCTCACCACTAAAATCCAGAGGGATTTCAGTGGTGGGGATGGTGTTCTAAGGTCCTAAGAAGGAGAGGGCCATCCCCGCTCCTTATTGTCTTCAATACTTGCCATTTTAGCCTCATGTGTGAGCACCTTGTTTAAGTTCATGTTGGTGTCTTAGCTGGTATTTGGTAGTGTTTTGCCATGGTTTACCTCTGTTTTAAGTTGGTTTAGACACACCATGCATCCCTTGCATACTTGTCTTGTAATGCCATGAAATTGCCTTAACATGCTTTGTACTTTGAGCCTTGTTTTTAGCATGATTTTGGCCTAGCTTTGTGAAGCTTTTATGCATGTTTTAGTATACTTGAGGTCTGTTTTTGGTTGTTTGGGTCATATATGACTTGCTTTGTATAGCTACCATGCAATCTCCCTTGTAGGCCTTAAGTGTTGGCCCCTTTAGCGTGCTCTCCTTGCATCATTTCAGTGGTTTGGCACCACTTATCATGTCATTTCAGTCTATATAGCATGTTTGTATACTTGCATTTATGGCTCCTTTGATGCTTCAAAAGGTTTGTGTTTTATGCTCCATGTTTGGACCTTTGTGCATGCCTTTAGATTTAGGCCATTTAGATGCCATCTAGGTGTGTCTTTGGTCTTGTTCAGACCTGCATTGGGACTGTTTTAGGTCTCCATGGCCCTTTGGGGGTTGCTTCATATAGCCTTGGTTTGAGTCCCGTGGCTAGTTTTCAAGATTGAACCTTGCTTGCATGCCTTGATTGCTTTGTTTAGTTGGTTTGGCACCATCCTTAACATGATTTTCAAAGCTTATAATGTATGCCATTTGTCCATGTTTTGTCCCTTTTAAGTGTGCTTAAAAGTTGCTCTTTGATGCCCAAGTGTTGGACCATGTTTGCATGCATGTTTGTATGTGCATTTGCATTCATTTCCTTGGCATTTGGCTATTGTTTTGGGCCTATTTGAGAGCTGCCCAAATTGGCATAAGTCCATTGTTCGCATGTTGTTGCATGCTCACCTTGCGTGTTATTGCATGTTTGGCCTATCGCATGTTGTTGCATGCTTGAATCACATTGCATTTGGCATGCACTTCCTTGATTAAGTTGCTTAACACGTTGTATGTCTTGCATACTTACATGTTTACATTGCATCTTGCATGCTTGATTAACTCGCATACTTGGTACATGCTTGTCCGCTTAGGTTGTGTGCCTAGTATACATTGCTTGTTCACATGTTTGATAGGTTGTCACATGCTTGCATGTTTGCATGTTTGTCCCCATGCTCATGTTGCATACTTAGCTCGCATGCTTAGGTTGCATTTCGCATGCATGCCTCGCCTCTTGAATTACCATGATAGAGGTTAGGTCCCTTGTGTGTTTATGTGCATTACATTTGACATCAAAATCCACAACTTGGCTTATTGGGCCATCATGCATCGAAATGCATGATTGGTGGCCCGAGGGTCGAGAACCATACTCCCTTGAGTCCATGACATGACGGGGAGCTTGGTGGTGCCAATATTGTTTGAAAATGCATTTCCATGCCTTGTTTGTCCTCTGCTGCTGTCAAAACAGGATTCTGCAGACATAGATGGCCGACCGACCACATTGAGTGCCGGCCGACCACAAACTTCTGGCCGAGAGCCACATTTATGGTCGATAACCATTCCTACATGGCCGGTGGTGTTCCCTCCTGGCCGGTGACATCCCACAACCCTCAGGGAGTGTTCCAGAACCAATCTTGGGACTTGTGCAATTTTCAGAGGCATAAAACAGTGCAAACAGAGGCAGCTTGTGCACGGTGGTGGATTTCCGAGATGAGCCGAGCACGCATGCCTTGGACCCTCTTCCCGAGGCTGTTTTACCGCCTTATTAGCTTAGTTAATTTGCTTAACTAGTTAAGTGGTCTGTAACTATTTAATTAGCTTGTTAGTTAGTTAAGTTTGTATTATTCTTTTGGTCTCTCCGAGAGAGAGCGAATTTGTAATAAGCGTGCGTGTGTGTGATGCATGTCTTCCAACCCCCATTTCTTTCTCCCTTTTACTTACCTGCTTTTGATGGTTAGTATTAGGGCATATTTCGATTAGCATCCTTATGCTATGCATGTTTGCATCATTCATATGTCTTGCATGCACCGGGTTCGGCGCATCATACTAACTGCATTGTATTTCAATTCCAAGTTGAATACGTGTTAGTTGTAGCATCTTACATGCCATCTTAGAATAGCCGAGCCTATCTTAGTTGCATTTTGCATGTGTTGCATTAGCCATCTTAACATGAACTAGGATCATGTATTGATTACTTACTAGTTTTTGTTTTGGCTCGGAGTACTCGGTAAGTGTTTATGCTTTAGCATCCTTGCATGCGTGTGAGTGATTGCCATGATAGCATGCTTACCATGAGGCTATATGCTTATGTGATATAACTGCCTGAATGCCTGTGGGTGAAGGTTGGGTTGCTTGAGTTGGAATAATTTGTTGAAACCTGTGTTTTAGCCTACTTGCGAGTAGCAAACCTCAAACCGTTTTTCAAACAAGCGGATATGCAATGCTTTGTTCCAAATTAGGCGATCTAGTCTATACTTGTATGCTGTGTGCATCACATAGTAATTCTAGGTTAAATAACCGGAATAAGAGCACATGTGTTTTCAAAAACAAGATATCATGCTTAGTAGAGGCCGATTTTTGATCGGGCGAGCGGGGGTGCTCATAGCTGACCTTCCCCAATCGTACCCAAGTTCCCGAGCCGAGGCAACTTTGGTGATGACGGATACGTGGCCTTAGGCAAATGAGTCAGGGTTTCCTAAATTCCCCCATAAAAAATATTTAAGTGGCGACTCTGTATCTGGCAAAGCAGTCCATGTTTGGCACTTCTTTCAAGGAAATCTATTTTCAAAAACGATTTGCCGAATTTGGACTCTTTGATGATTCATCGGTCTTGCATTGCACTCTGCGAGATTAGATACAGGACCGTGACATTGAGTCCTGAACTGTAGTGAGCCCAAATGAACAAAATGGGGATTTCCCTCCTGGGACGTTCGAGGACGTCTACAGTTTCTGGCGACTCCGCTGGGGAGTTTAGAGAGCTTGACTCGAACTCATGATATATTGTTTTGATTACACTCATGTGTTTCTTTGCATTGCATGTGCATTGGTGCGCCTAAGTCACAATGTTTGCCGTCTGCTATTCCTGAACGGTTTGCCGGAGGCTCGCTTCGAGAAGCGTGCCATAAGGCTGACCGGTTACGGGCTTTGCCACGATGGGAACACAAACCCCGGTTGTCACCGGGGCACCCTTTTGACCATTCGACCTAGTGCATGTTCAGAATCCATAGTGACCATTCCAAGCTAGGACAGGTTGCTACCCGATTGTAGGTTGTTTGAAACCGCTGCGTACGTAGTGAAACCATAGCTCCTGACAAAATAGGACAGGGAAACCCTACCCCAAAATAGGGGTGTTTTGGCTCTTGCTTGCTTGCTATGTGCTTTTTGAGTTGACCTCTACAGAGAATGCATATATCAATTTGCAAGTCTGAGTATCAGGCCTGAGGGTATCAGTATCAGTATTTTGAGGAATCAGTTATATCTACGGGTATCAGATTCAGTTTTTGGGGCAGTGATTTTGGGGAACAGTGATCAGTAGTAGAGTACAGTTATTCAGCTATGCTTGTGTCTGTTCTGATTGGGCCGAAATGCTGTGTGTTTTCTCTTTCAGTTCAGAGATTTAGTACGGAATAGCCAATGTTCTCCTTTGCTGAGGCAAGACGGACATCTGATCCGTCAGTCGCCGTTCAGTTTAGCGGACTTATGATGACGCAAAGTTCAAAGGAAGTAGTGGTTGTGGCAGCCGCATTGGACCAAGGAAACGTCTTGCGGGATGAGACCAATGTTGAAGTACCATACCCGCCCAGGTCGCCTGCCGCGCACCCGGTCTAGACGCCACAGTTGTGTCAAGCTCGTGAGCCCACCACATTTGAATTGATGGGAATGATTGGTGATCTTCAGCAATCTGTGGTTGATCTCGCCTACGGAATGTCAGCTTCGCCACCAACCACATCCTTCGCCGGGAATTTTGTACCGCAGGAGCCCCCGCTATTGGGGCGAATTGTGATCAAGCTCAGCCAACCTGAGGCTGCCTCAAGCTATGGCCATGACATGGCAACAACAATCGGGTTCCACTCTGATGTAGCAACCCAAACCCTCGATCAAGCTGAGGCTAGAGGTAAGAACAAAATGGGAACCGGTGCTGATCCCGTTGAACAACTGCTGCGGGCAGTCGAGGCTTTGAAAGCCGGAGGATTGAGTAAACAACAAATATTCGCAGTCGTGGCTAAGACTATGGACGATGCTTTCCCCACTCCAACCGAGGGGAGTTCCCGCCAGGTAGAAAATTGGGATAAGCCCCGGCATGCCAGAACAGTTCCCTCCAATCTCAACTCCGCACCGGGGAAGGATCAGAAAGTCAAGGCAGTGCCTGCCGACCCTTTCGCTAGTGCATCTAGCAAGAATCCACAGACTTCGAAGTATCTGCCCCAAGGGCGCAGAGTCTTTCACGCTCTCTACATGCCTTTGTCTAAGGCCCTTCAAATCCTGGCGGAAAAAGGTCATCTCAAACCTCTTGAGCCTCGACCTCTCCCTAGTCATCTTCCAGTAGGCCACGATGCTACCTTGTACTGCGCGTATCACCAGCAAACCGGTCACAGCACCGACGGTTGTTTCCGTCTTCGCCATGAAGTGCAAGATTTGATCGACAACGAGGTCATCCTCCCACCCACCTCAGCAAAGTCTGTCACTGCTGAGTTGTTGGACTTCGAGGATACTGCAAGTATGTGATCAGGGGTTGGACCACCTGCGGGCGGTGCTCGGTGTATTTCAGATGTGGCGTCTGGCACGCACTATTTTGAGCATTTGTGAATACTGTTTTTTGTAATTTCTGGCTTGGGTGTTGAGTCAGTTCTTTGGTTTTGTTTTGAGTCTGTCTCATTGTCTTGAGTCAGTCTTTTTGCTTAAGGGTCTGTCTTGTTGTATCGAGTCAGTCCCATTGTATAGAAATCAGGTGATTCCAGGGTTGTTGCCTCGGATATCATTGTTTTGTAATTATCCTTTTGGCTTTCTCTTGAGTCTGTCTCTGCTGTGGAGCCAGTTGCAACCCAGGAAATCTGAATGAAACAGCTGCGGCTATCATGTTTCTGTGCTTATTGCTACTTTGAGCTAGTTGTGCCAGGAGATTTGAATGAAACGGCAGTACATTTCACCTACTCTTTTGTGCCTTTAAGTCATTGTATTGACCTAAGTTTTTCAAAACTTTTCGAACAATGTGATGAAAACAAAGAGGAAGGAATTCCTCGGGATTTGCAAAATTTGACCAATTGAGAGAAAGAGAGGCGTGCTAAGCCCTTAACGAATGAGATCATGCTTGTTAGTGTGAGTACTGGGAAGGATCCTGGCTTGATCCAGATTAGTTCCGCATTGTCTTCAGCGCGAGCGACTAGTCGCTTTCTTAAAAGATTTCAAAAAATGTTTTGCGCAGTCCTGCGAAGACCTGTGTGGAATCGCTCTTGAGATTGTGCAGCTTAGGATCGCTCTCAGCCTCGGGACTCGACCCTTTGTTTTCAAACCTTAAACTCGCATTTAGAATGTTCAATGGTCCACCATCGAAGGAGACCTGTGTGGCCAGATTTGAAGCAGCCCATGAATGAGCGGCAAGGAAGTTAGATCGAGAAGATCAGATGTAGTCAAGAGAAGCTTACAAAGCTAGATCAGAAGCACCCCTCGAACAAGGGGCAAAAGATGTCAGAGAATGTACTCGAAGAGTCCACGATGAAGATCGGCAAGAATGCCAAATCCCAGAAAGGAAGAAAGAAGAAGGTATCGCTGAAGGGCAATTGAGTTCTGATCCACAACACTAGGGGCAAATTCGGCCCCCCATTGAATGGACTCCTGCATTGTCAGCGAACAGTGACCACTCTCTTGGATTCAGATGACTTCAGGATCTCAAAACCATTTGGCATGGATCAAGCTACACTTTTACCCTTGAGAGGCTCGCTAGGTCGAAAACCCGGAAGGGCGACCCAGGCAAAAGTTAGAGCAAGAAAAAAAAGAAAAGAACAAAAAAAAAAGAAAGAAAAAAGAAATGAAGAAAATGAAAAGAAAAGATGAAAAAGAAAAAAGAAGAAAAGAAATGAAAAGAATAGAAAAAAAAAGCTCGCAAGGTTGAAAACCCGGAAGGGCGGCCTCGGCAAAAGTTAGAGTGTAGAAGGTGAGGGTTAATACACGAGTATACCTAACCGGAACTACGTAAGGCTTGATTCCCATGTTTGGGATATGTAGGCAACTTCATCTTGAAGTCCAGCCACCAACACTTTCAAAGTGACTGTGTCCATATATTGGTTTTGACCATCTTCGTCTTCTCTGTATTCGAGAGTTCGGTTGCGATCATTACTAATGAGAACTGTTCACAGTATGCTGCGGTGTTATCCAGACAAGGGGTAACTTTCCGTTGCCATGAGTCACCATTCAAACAAGGGGCAACTTTTCGTTGCCATGCAGCTCTTTTCAAGCAAGGGGCAATTTTCCTTCAAATCCGAAGTTGCGCATCTCGAAAGTAGGTTCCGTGCTCGTTGAGCACTGGCTGTTTGCCAAAACGGTTTTTGAGAATTTTTACTGAGGTTGACTAATTTCTTGAAAATTATTCCATCTTTTCCAAAACTGAACCATTTCTTGGACCTAAAACAGGAAAATTTTCAGTGCTCATAGCCTGACTTGCATGATTTCAAATCAGAAAATTGAACGAACATGCTAATCTAACTCTCATGTTGGTCAAAATTGTTTTAGTAGAAAACCAAAACAAAAATGGTCAAAATGATGAACTAGGGGCACAGTTGAGTCAGGCTTCCTGTCTTTCCCCCCGTTGTCGATGCATTTGCCAGAAAGGGCACTCTACTCGCCACAAAGGGCATAACTGAAGCAAACAGTAAAGGGCTGAAAGCTCTCTCACCCTCCAAGCAATGAGGTATCAAGTCATGTGCGAAGTACGAATTGGAATGGATCAGAATACTCCACTCCCTTATCTGGGGCGTCGGCTAGACGCCACCGGAAGAAATAGCTACGAGCTAACAGCGTTGGGCATGAACCCACAACTTCTCGTTTATCCGTCAACCACCCAGGGGAGGGATTGAAAAATGAGAGATTGAAGAATAGAGAGATGTACGATGAGAGAAAAAGTGAGAAAAGGGCTTTTTCAGAAAAAATAGAGATTGAGTGCCAGAGTGATGTGAGAATCACAAATAAGAAATGGTGGGAATAATACCCGAAGAAACTGGCTCCTCGCAAACTGGGAGGTCCCTTGTCTTTGTAACACGTCTGTGTGTCGTGTCTTTTGTTTTGTTTACCTCAACTTTTGGTTTGAGTCTTTTCGAGTGTTACTCGATATGTTTAGGTTGTGTACCTTCCGTTGAGTCGTAGTATGCTGTGTTCAGTTGTAGGCTCAATACCCAGTTGAGAACCCTTTTCTCATTTTCAAAAAATCGTTTTGTGCTCAGAGTGTTGTGCCATTCTCCACATTTGCCCAAAACATGATTTGGTTCTTTCATGAAACCGCAGGGTTTGACCCAAGTCATGTCAGAATAGTAAAACCTAGACCTATCTGAAGCTTTTTTGGGTTTCGGATTGCGAAGCAGAAGAAAAATAAGGAAAGTTCAGACATTAGAGCCTGTTATGACTCTTACAAATTCCGCCCTTCCATTCGCCATGTGCAAATGAACAGAATACTATCTTATGGGTTGTGTGTTCAGAATGAGCAGTGGGTTGTATGAGTTATTTTGTCGTTGGCTGGTTCATTATCTGGTTATTACGATGCAAGTGTTCCAATTTTCAAACAAAAAATCAATCTCACTCACAATGTTATGTAAAGTGATGCAATGCGATGCGATGTGATGTACAAATGTAACACTTTCTTTTTCAAACAAAAAGCTTGTTTCATTTCATCATCTTTTCAAGTACATAGCTTTGAAGAAAACAAAACCTGCCTGTGGCAGTACAATATGTTCAAGCTACCAGCAAAAGTAAAATAAAAAGAAGAAAAGCAGTAAAAGTCTAGATCAGCGTCAAGTGGTCTCAGGCTTGAGGGTCTGTCCTCGTCCTCTTCCTCTTCCTGGATGAAGGTCCAGGAACATCATCATCAGCACCACCATCTGAGCCCGAGCCCGAGTCATCTCTGGTCTTCTCCTTGGACGACTCCGCCTCAGACTCATCATCGTCGGGAACCAGTGCTCGAGAGCTGCTCCTAACATGAGTGCGCCCGCTTTGGTGTGGGGATATACTGTGCCTCCTTGCCCTTCTCCTCGAGCAGAAACAGAAGGCCTAGCTGGAGCACCTCCTGCAGTAGGAATCTGGAATGGAGGCTAAAAAGCACAAATGGCAAACGCATCAGTACGCTACGCAAATCAGATTATGAATACTGTGAACAGTGTATGAATACAGAATGCAGTGTATGAGTACAGAGTATGAATGCTGTGAGCAGTATATGAATACAGAATACAGTGACTGAGTGCAGTGTATGAATGTCGTGAGCAATGCTGTGAACAGTCTGCGGGTTACAGTGTATCAAATGCCGTGAGGGCCGTGTATCAAGTGCTGTGTTGATAGTGCGATGCATCAGATTATGTGAAACAGTTTATGTAGAGTTTGAGACTGTGGTAAAAAAAGAACTTACCGGAATGCCGTAGATGGCCAGCAGGTCGAGGCTTCGCTGTAACATCCCCATCACCGAAGTAGTCAACTCCAGGGACTGGCGAGTGTACTCGGAGGAAGCCTGCAAAAGTGTTAGAAGTATCAGTATTCTGCGGAATATCAAAATGAAATGAAATGACTGTGCAGAATGCAAAATGCAGAAGTACATACCGGGGGCAAGCCATGGAATCCGACTAACTCATGATCAGCCGGAGGAGGAGCGACGGGGATCTGGTAAGTCTCTCCACCTTGCCCTCGGCATCTCATCATAGTAGGCAGCTCGGGCCACCTAACCCCCCGCCCTTTCCGGGACCCAGCTCCCTGCTCTCTCCGAGACCCCCAGGACCCACTCCTGCCTCGGGCCTGAGGTGCCCGTGACGCTTTTGCCCTCGCTGCTGGTGCCGCTGGTCTCTCCCCCTCAACTCGGCCAGCACCCGTTAGTGGCCGCATGATGTAAGTCTGGACGAACTCTGTGTAGTCGCCCTCGTCTATAAACTGCTCATAACTCCGGCCAACCGTGTGACGGGTCAGCTCCGCCAAGGTGTACCTCTCGGCGTGGGTAGGAGGAGGTGCTGGAACTCGTTGCTCGGGTACGCCCAAGGTCTGCCGTATGAAGCGCTCTCCAAAGTACCAAGCCCGGCAGACTGGGCCCTCCAACAGAATCCTGGATCGGGCGATCTCCTGAGTGCCCTCATACCGCTCCCGAACCGCGATAGGCAATGAGGCCCATGGCTGCCAGGTGATCTGCAAATGAAGTACAGTTTGTTATCTACTGTTTTTGAAAATGCAATGCAAAGCGAAGCTTAAATGAACTGCAAGTTCTAAAATATCTCTGCGGTGGTGATGGTGTCGAAGTAGCGACGGAAGAACATGAAAGAATCCCGAGGCCTCCGCTCGTACCTCACATCGAAGCGATGGGAAAATGGGATCATAGGGGCATCTCCTCCTCCGGTACTGGGACAAGCCTAGGAAAGTAGGCATACACCCACAACTGTATAGTGTGACAGAACGGATATGAGCGGTATACAGATAAAGTAGTATGCAGATAAAGCAGAAAGCAGTGTATTGTGCAGTGTGTGCAGTATACAGCCAGTATAAAGCGGATTGCGTGTGCGCAGTATATGTGGTGTACAGATAATGTAAAGCAGAAATGTAAAACAAAGAAGAAGATGTACCTCCCAAGCTCGCCAGTAGCCTCCGAGCAACTATCCGCTGAGGCGGGAGGATGAGCTCATATAGCCATAGAGAGTGGCCAAGCTGGTGCCAACCCAGTCATAGCGGCGGATCTGTGTCACATCCAACAGTGCGCTCAGCAAGTAGAGGGCGACGGTGTTCGCCCGGTCAGCAAACAGAGTGGTCCCCATCAAGAACATGATGAAACCCCGGGCGTACCGCTCCTCCTCCTCCCGGGTAGTAGGCGCTTGGGTCCGGAAATGAGCCTCAAACCAAGAGTATCGCACAAACCCTGCTCGAGCGAGGGGTGGCTGAGTGCCGAGCAAATAAAGTTGAGCGGCGTCCCACTCGCCCATGTTAGTATCAAAGGGGATTGGATCACCCCCTACCCCAATGCCAGTGAGCATCGAGAAGTCGAAGGGAGTCATCGTCATCTCCCCAGTGGCAGAAAGGTGGAAGGAGTCGGTGGTGTCCCACCACCTCTCCACCAGAGCGACATGAAGGGGCCTGCTCGCAGTGAGGCGCGAGAGTCCCATGCAGAAGGTCCCGAAACCAGCCTGATCAGCGATCTGACGAACTGCGTTAGGTAGCTCCATGTACCATCCCCGGGCCTCGACGTTCCTATACCCTCGGAAGGCATAGGAATCTCCCTGCGATTAAAAGCAGGCAGTCGCGAAGCAATATCAGATATACAATGCATACAAGACAGCGTGTGTGCACGTGTTCAAATTCAAACAGACATCGGGTGCCAGTGTGTGTAGACACCCCATTTTTGACCGTCCTTAAGACTTGGACGTCACCGTTTGAACACTCGGTGATCATCCACGTTTGTGTTCGTTTTGAGTTCCCGGAGGTCTCGGCTATGCGCCTTGCCTCAGGATCTCTCAACTCGACTGTTTTGTGTTTGGTTTTGCACCAAACACTTGTGTTTTGCCTTTGAGGGGCAGGGAATGGCTTGTGGCCCATCCCCACACATCACCGGCCATGGCTTGAGGCCACCGGCTGTGTTTTGTTGCCACCGGCCAAATGTTTGGCAGGCCGGCACTATAGTTGGTCGACCGGCCATCTTTTTTGGTCGAATTGCATTTTTGGCCGGCCGACTACTGTGCATCTGCTTTTGTAGATATTTTTATGCCAGCTGTGCTAGCTGGCATACACTTTGCTCCCCTCCACGTATATGGAGGGATCTCCCTCTTGTTAGCTTACCTTGGAAGCTTTACAAGATGGAATCCCCTATAAGAGGAGGCCTCTTCTCCCTCTTTGTGGTTAGACAACATTTTTCCAGAGCTTTGAGTTCTAGGGTTAGGGTTTGCATATATCCTATCTCTATATCTCTCTCTCTTTGTGTATTTGTGTGTGTTTAGTCTTAGTATTGCACACAAGCACCCACCATTACACCTTCTCTTGGAGCTGAGGTCCTTGGAGGTTGTTCTTGAAGTTTTGGAGCTGGTTTGGACCTAAGGAAGCTGCTGGTCCATCATTTGTGAGGAGGGTCTACAAGGGTAACATTCTTGCTCTTTTTACCCCATTTTTGCATAGCTTTTTTGACTACCTTGAAACTGTTTTTAGACTTAGTGTATAACATATAAAAGTCTTGTTTTTGCCTACTCTAAATAGTTGTTTAAGAGTGTTTTGAGATTTGAGGTTGTTTGGCCCCTCTTAAGCCTTGTTAGACTCCATTTTTGTGCATTTTTGGTGAGCTCCGGGACCATTGTGTTTGGGCCTCCTCACCACTGAAATCTTGAGGGATTTCAGTGGTGAGGGTGGTGCCTTGAGGTTCTAAGAAGGAGAGGGCCACCCCCTCTCCTTATTGTCCTTGAAAAGGGCCATTTTTGCCTCATGTGTGAGCATCTAATTTAGGTTCATGTTGGCCATGTCCTAACTGATTTTTGTGCTTATTATGTCATAATATAGCTCTGTTTTCACTTGGTTTAGGTACACCATGCTTGCTTAGCATACATGCCTTGTAATGCCATTGTTTAGGCTTTAACATGCTTTAGGTTTTGATCCTTGTTCTAGCATGATTTTGGCCAAGCTTTGTGAAGCTTTTATTTTGTTTTAGCATGCTTAAGTTCTATTTTTGGTTGTTTTGGTCGACCATGACATGCTTAGTATAGCCACCTTGCATTTTGGCTTGTTAACCTTAGATGTGTGGGTGTGTAACATGCTTTACTTGCATTATTTCAGTGGTTTAGAACCACTTGCCATGCCATTTCAGTCCTTGTGGTGTGCTTGTGTGCTTACATTTGATGCCCCTTTAATGCTTTAAAAGGTTGGTGTCTTATGTCCCTTGTTTAGGCCTTTGTGTATGCTTGCATGTTTAGGCCACTTAGATGCCATCTAGGTGTACCCTTGGCTTTGTTTAGATCTGCCTTGGACCTGTTTTAAGTCCTCTTAGCCTTGTGAAGCTTGGTTGACTTAGCCATGATTTAAGCCTCCTTGGCTTGCCTTAAGTACTTGGACCATTATTGCATGCTTTGCTTGTTTTGATTAGTTGGTTTGGCACCTCTCCTTCATGATTTTCAGAGCTTTCTATGCATGCCATATGTCCATGTTTTGTCTCTTTTAAGTGTGCTTAAAGGTTACTTGTTTGATGCTTAAGTGTTGGTCCATTTGCATGCATGTTTGTATGTATGATTGTCCCTTATTTCCATAGCATTGGCCACTGTTTTAGGCTTGTTTGAGGGCTGCCTAACTTAGTTTAAGTCCACTCCTTAGCATGTGGTTACATGTTTGCCTTATGCCTTGCATGCCTAAATACACATTGCATGTCCATGTTGCACACTTAGCCTCTATGCCTAGGTTGCATTCTATTTGTATGCATGCTTCATCTCTTGAGTTGAGTATGATAGAGGTTGAGCCCCTTTGTTTGATTACGTGCATTGCATTCTATATCAAAATGCATACTTGGTTTCTTGGGCCATCACGCATTGAAATGCGCGATTGGTGGTCCGAGAATCGAGGCCCATTCCCCCTTGAGTCATGAATATGATAAGGAGTGTGGTAGGTGCATACATTGCTTGAAATGCATTGCCATGCTATGTTTTGCCCTCTGCTGCTGTCAAAAACAAATTCTGCAGGGAGCTTTGGCCGGCCGGCCATTTCAGTGCCGACCGGCCATCCATCAGTGGCCAATAGCTTAATCAGTGGCCGGTGACCATTCCTTTTGGCCGGTGGCCATTCCTCCTAGCCGGTGGTGTTCCACAGTGTGCAGAGAACATATCCTGGGACTTGTGCAGCCTTCAGAAGAGCAGAACAGTCAAAGCAGAGGCATCTTGTGCATGGCAGTGGCTTTCCGAGCGGAACCGAGCACGCATTGCATTGCCATGCTATGTTTTGCCCTCTGCTGCTGTCAAAAACAAATTCTGCAGGGAGCTTTGGCCGACCGGCCATTTCAGTGCCGACCGGCTATCCATCAGTGGCCGATAGCTTAATCAGTGGCCGGTGACCATTCCTTTTGGCCGGTGGCCATTCCTCCTAGCCGGTGGTGTTCCACAGTGTGCAGAGAACACATCCTGGGACTTGTGCAGCCTTCAGAAGAGCAGAACAGTCAAAGCAGAGGCATCTTGTGCATGACAGTGGCTTTCCGAGCGAAACCGAGCACGCATTGCATTGGACCCTCTTCCCGAGGCTGTTTACTGTTTAATTAGCTTAGTTAATTTGCTTAACTAGCTAATTGTCTGTAATATTTTAATTAGCTTGTAGGTTAATTAATTATATTATTCTTTCGGTCCCTCCGAGCGAGGGCAAATTTGTAATAAGTGTGGGTGCGTGTGTGCATGTCTTCCAACCCCCACTTCTTTCTCCGTTTTACTTACCTGCTTTTGATGGTTAGTATTAGGGCATACTTACTTTAGCATACCTTATGCTATGCATGCGTGCATCATTCATCAGTATTGCATGCACCGGGCTCGGCACATCATGCTAACTGCATAGTATTTCAAATCTAACTTGAATACATGCTATCTGTGCATTCCACATGCCATCCTAGGATTAGTCGAGCCTATTCTAGCTGCATCCTGCATGTGTTGCATTAGCCATCTTAACATGAACTAGGGTCATGCATATGATTACTAACTAGTTTTTGTTTTGCTTGGAGTACTAGGTAAGCTTTTTTGTTTTAGCATACCGCACGCGTGCGAATGTTGTCATAATAGCATGATTACCATGAGGCTAGCTGCTTATGTGATATAACTGCTTGAGTGCCTGTGGATGGAGGTCGAATTACCTAAATTGGAATAATACATTAAAACTGTGAGTTTTAAAGCCCACTAGATAGTGGCAAAACCCTCTTTTCTAAAAAGCCCACCCGAGGGTAGCAAAACCTACATTTTAGCCTACTTGCGAGTAGCAAACCTTTTTTTAAAACAAACACGAAATGTTTTGTTCCAATTTAGGCGATTTGGTCTATACTTGTTTGCTGTGCGCATAACATAGTAATTCTAGGCTAATAACCAGAATAAGAACACGTAATGTTTTCAAAACAAGATATCATGGTTAGTAGAGGCCGATCTTCGGATCGGGCAAGAGGGGGTGCTCATAGCTGACCTTCCCCAATCGTACCCAAGTTCCCGAGCCGAGGCAACTCTGGTAATGACGGACACGTGGCCTTAGGCAAACGAGTCAAGGTTTCCTAAATTTCTCCCATTAAAAAAATATTTAGGTGGCGACTCTGTATCTGGGAAAGTAGTCCATGTTTGGCACTTCTTTTCTAAAATCTGTTTTTCTCAAAACGATTGACCGGATTTGGACTCTTTGGTTCAGATTAAGAACCGTGACAAATTGAGTCCGAACTGTGGAGTGAGGCCCTCACGCGGGGCGCGTCCACAGTCTGCTTGTAGAGAACTATAGCATATAATGTGTCAGTGTGCTTGAATAACAGTGGAAAGACAGCGTGTGTGCACGTGTTCAAATTCAAACGGACATCGGGTGCCGGTGCGCTTGCAGAGAACTGCAGCGTATGATGTGTCAGTGTGCTTGAATGGTTCAGTGGAAAGACAGCGTGTGTGCACGTGTTCAAATTCAAACGGACATTGGGTGCCGGTGTGCTTGTAGTGAACTACAGCATCTGATGTGTCAGTGTGCTTGAATGGTTCAGTGGAAAGACAGCGTGTGTGCATGTGTTCAGATTCAAGCAGGTATCGTGTATTGGTGTGCTCGCAGTGAACTACAGCATTTGATGTGTCGGTGTGTTTAAGTGGTTCAATGAGAAGACGGCGTGTGTGTATGTGTTCAAAGATCAAACAGATATCGAGTGTAGGTGTGTTCTCAATGGACTACGGCATACGATATACCAGTGTATCTGAGTTAAGCAGTTAAAGAACAGTATTGACTAGCACAGTTATATGTTCTACATTGCAGAAAATGAAACGGGGAAGAGTGTACCTCAGAAGCGCCATGTGACAGAT
This sequence comes from Camellia granthamiana, assembly GCA_036172215.1. NCBI lineage: Eukaryota > Viridiplantae > Streptophyta > Magnoliopsida > Ericales > Theaceae > Camellia > Camellia granthamiana. The sequence continues at coordinate 53,749,556 of CM069903.1, read as the reverse complement.
GTGACTTTGGCTCGCGCAGTAGAAGCTCCAGTGGCGCGCCTCGTGCGTAGCTCCGAAAGTGGTGGAGGCTGTCAGGAGGGAGCACATGCACCGCCGGCCTGTAGGTCGCCAGATCGAACGGTCGGACGCGGAGAGGGAGGAGCTCGACCTCGGGGTCCACGTCCATCTCCGGGGAAGCCCCACCCTGTGGAAGATTGTCTGCCATGTCGAGTAGGGTGCGAAAATGGCTGGAAATGTGAAAACCGAGCGAGAATGTGAAAAGTCAACCGAAAAGTCAACCCCGAGGGGGGCGAAAAATGAGCGGAAACGTCGAAGTGCGGAAAAGGCACGAAAATCAAGGTAAACTCGGGGGAAACAAACCCCGAGTGGTGGAAATCAAGAAAGAGGCACCGAAAACAAATTTTGTTCGGTTCAAAATGTTCAAAACGGCAAGGGTTTTGCGAATCAAACATTGAAACGGGCCCGAAAACCGAGGAAAATAATGGATCGAAGGAAGAAAAATCGCCTAGAGAGAGAGGGCAAGAGTTTTCGAGCAAGAGGCAAGTAAAGAAATAGGGTTTAAAGCCCTATATTTAAAGACCCGTGCCGAATTGACAAAACTGCCCCGAACAGGCATTTTTTGGCCGGTCGGCCACATTGTTGGCCGGTTGGCCAAAAAGATGGCCGGTGGCCTTATTTTGTGGCCGGTGGATGGCTGGTGGTTTCCCCAGATGGCCAGTGAAGCTCCTACACCCTTGTTTGGGTCAGATATGTGGTTTGGGGCTCTCTTTGCTCAAGACAGTGCAAGAAACAGCATTTTTGAAGCTTAACCGGTCTCTGTGCCGTGTCTTCTGTGCATAGCACTCGAATACGTGCAAGGTGTATCCTTTTCGTATCCTTTTGTATCTTGCGAAGTTCAGAAACTACTTTAAATACGTTGCATTGTTATGCATATCTCGTATGCGTTGCAGCGCGCATCATACTCGCATTGTCATGTACATATGTTATGCGTTGTCACGCACGCCACACTTGCATTGTTTTGCATTTTCTTTAGGTCGCATTGTCATGAGCACCTCACACGCATTCATATGCATGATCCTTGTCACACGTTGTCATACGCACCTTACGTGCATTGTTATGCATCTTCCTTATCTCGCATTGTCATGCGCAGTTCATTGCATTGTCATGCACTTTAAAAGACGTGCGTCGTCGCGCATTTCTTTCATTTGCATTATCATGCATTTCAAACAAAAAAAAAAAGAAAAAAGAAAAAAACAAACATGCATTATTATGCACGTCTCATTCGCATTGTCATGCATTTTTCTTTCATTCGCATTATCATGCATTTCAAAAAAAAAAAAAAAAAAAAAAAATGCATTGTTATGCGTGTTTCATCATTCACTGTAAATATTGCATTTACACACATTCATTGTAAATATTGCATTTACATGTATTTGCATTGTACATAGCTTGCATTGTCATACATTCATAGAATATATTGCATTATAGATTGCATGCATTTGCTGCATCATCCATCTATGGCTTGCGCCTTTCCGAGTTGAGCTTAGTCTGGTATGTGCCCATACTTTTCACGTTGAAGCACGGTTATGATATTATGTGTACGCACCTAGTGTTGTGGGTGACGGCACCGTTTTCGTGTTAAACAAGGCTTGTCTGTGTCCATGCCTTTCCTAGGCAAGATTTGGTTTGGTCGCGTGCCTCATCCATTGTATATACTGCATTACAGCATACATTACATGCATATTGCATATATCGCATTGTAAATAAAGCATTGCATGCATTTACTGCATCACATCCATCTATGGCTTGCGCCTTTCCATGTTGAGCTTGGTTTGGTATGTGCCCATACTTTTCACGTTGAAGCACAGTTATGATATTATGTGTACGCACCTAGTGTTGTGGGTGACGGCACCATTTCTGTGTTAGACGCGGTTTGTGTGTGTCCATGCCTTTCCTAGGAAAGATACGGTTTGGCCGCATGCCCTATCTATTCCATCCATTGCATATAGAATATATTGTATTGTAGTGCATTTCCACCTGCATTGTCGTGCATTCTTCACTTGTGTTGACGTTTATGTTTCGCTTCCACATGCATTGTCGTGCATTCTTCACTTGCGTTGACGCGCATGTTTCGCTTCCACCTGTATTGTCGTGCATTCTTCACTTGTGTCGACACGCATGTTTCGCCCCCACTTACATTGTACATAATATTGCATTGTACATAGCTGACATTGTACATAATATTGCATTGTACATAGCTTGCATTGTCATGCATTCACTGTAAATATTGCATTTACATGCATTCACTGTAAATATTGCATTTACATGTATTTGCATTGTACATAGAAAGCATTGCATGCATTTGCTGCATTATCCATTTATTGTTTGCGCCTTTCCAAGTTGAGCTTGGTCTAGTATGTGCTCATACTTTTCACTTGAAGCACGGTTATGATATTATGTGTACGCATCTAGTGTTGTGGGTGTCGGCACCATTTCCGTGTTAAACATGGTTTGTATGTGTCCATGCCTTTTCTAGGCAAGATACGGTTTGGCCACACGCCTTATCTACTGCATTCATTGCATTGTAGTGTAGTTTGTTGCATCCAGCATTTAGGATCACGGTCTTTCCTCAGCAGAGCATGCCTCACTTATATCATCCCACCCAATTACTTGTATCTTGTGTTTCGTCTACACACACATAGTTCTGCATGTGTATGCGCCTATTCCATTGATGGGATTGTGGTTTAAGGGTGTCGGCACCTTTTCTATGGTAGACGAATTTTGCATCTCCATCATCTTTATGATATTTGTGTGGTTTTGTACTGCTTATGGTTTGATCATCTCAAATGCATTGCATATCACTTGCATTGTTTATTACATTGTTTTGTAAATATTGCATTATCATGCATCCATTCCGCATTGTTATACACCACGCATAAGTTGCATTGTCATGCACACTTCACTCGCGTTGTCACGTGGTTTTAGATTGCATTGTTATGCATGTTGCTAACGATATTGTACCTGTTAAGTTTCTCTCTTTTTCAGGCATGATATTGTATGTACGGTTCATTTGAAGCTGGCGCGACCAGACGAACCGCATAGGTATTGTCTTCTCCGCGTGAAACGTAGCGAGAATTACATAATTCTCTTACATCCTTTCTGCATTGTAATGTAGTTGGATTTGTGTTTGATTGCTTAAAACTGTTGCATGATTTTCTTCGTTATAGCTTTCTTTGCATGATCATAAGTTATGTTCGGCTTTGTGCATTGTTTTGCATTTTGCCCCTGCCTCCGAGTGTATATCTTTTTTTGTAGCTTGTATGCTTTGTCTAAGTCTTTGGCCTCGTCAAAAATGGGTCGTCTCTGGGCTTTGACATTCACTCCCGTCATTGTTATGACTTTCGAGTTCTGTCAAAGAGGGGCAACTGTAGACACCCCATTTTGACCGTCCTCAAGACTTGGACGTCACCGTTTGAACACTCGGTGATCATCCATGTTCGTGTTCGTTTTGAGTTCTCGGAGGCCTCGGCTACGTGCCTTGCCTTAGGAACTCTCAACTTGTTTGTTTTGTGTTTGGTTTTGCACCAAACACTTGTTGTTTTGCTTCTGATGGTGGGAAATAGCTTGTTGGCCATCCCCACACCTCACCGGCCATGTTTTCTTGCCACCGGCCATTAGTGATGGCCGGTCGGCACTCTTGGTGGTCGGCCGGCCACCTTTATTGGTCAAATGGCCATTTTTGTTGGTCGACCACTGTTCATCTGCTTTTGGCAGATATTTTGTGCCAGCTGACACCCACTTTGGCCCCCCTCCATACACGTGTATGGAGGGATTTCCCTCTTGCTTAGCTTGTTTTGGAAGCTTTGCAAGAGTTGGAATTCTATAAGAGGAGGGCTTCTCCTCCCTCCTCAAAGGTTCCAAGAAAATTCCACAACTCTGAGATTAGGGTTAGAGGATTGTGTATCTATTCTATCTCTATATTCTATCTCTATATCTCCCTCTCTTCCATATTGTGTGTGTATTAAGGTGTTTTGTTCATAGTTTTGCATACAAAAACCTAGTATTACACTTTCCTTTGGCTACTGAGGTGCTAAGGAGTGATTTTCAGAGTTCTTGAGTTGATCTAAGCTTGGAGAGACCAGTTGGAGCATTGTTCTTGAAGAGGTCTTCAAGGGTAAGAACTTTACCCCTTTATTCCCCATTTTTGCTTAGGCTTTTAGCGATCCTTGCATCTGTTTTTAAGCTTTGTGTATAACTAATAAAAGTTCTGATTTTGAGTGCTTAAAATAGTTGTTTAAGGCTGTTTTGGTGTTTGGGGTTGTTTGACCCCTCTTAGGCCTTGTTTGGCCTCATTTTTGTGCACTTTTTGTGAGCTCCGGGACCACCTTGTCTTGGCCTCCTCACCGATTTCAGTGGTGGGGATGGTGTTCTAAGGTCCTAAGAAGGAGAGGGCCATCCCCTCTCCTTATTGTCTTCAATACTTGCCATTTTAGCCTCATGTGTGAGCACCTTGTTTAAGTTCATGTTGGTGTCTTAGCTGGTATTTGGTAGTGTTTTGCCATGGTTTACCTCTGTTTTAAATTGGTTTAGACACACCATGCATGCCTTGCATACTTGTCTTGTAATGCCATGAAATTGCCTTAACATGCTTTGTACTTTGAGCCTTGTTTTTAGCATGATTTTGGCCTAGCTTTGTGAAGTTTTTATGCATGTTTTAGTATGCTTGAGGTCTATTTTTGGTTGTTTGGGTCATATATGACTTGCTTTGTATAGCTACCATGCAATCTCCCTTGTAGGCCTTGAGTGTTGGCCCCTCTAGCATGCTCTCCTTGCATCATTTCAGTGGTTTGGCACCACTTATCATGTCATTTCAGTCCATATAGCATGTTTGTATACTTGCATTTATGGCTCCTTTGATGCTTCAAAAGGTTTGTGTTTTATGCTCTATGTTTGGACCTTTGTGCATGCCTTTAGATTTAGGCCATTTAGATGCCATCTAGGTGTGTCTTTGGTCTTGTTCAGACCTGCATTGGGACTGTTTTAGGTCTCCATGGCCCTTTGGGGGTTGCTTCATATAGCCTTGGTTTGAGTCCCGTGGCTAGTTTTCAAGATTGAACCTTGCTTGCATGCCTTGATTGCTTTGTTTAGTTGGTTTGGCACCATCCTTAACATGATTTTCAAAGCTTATAATGTATGCCATTTGTCCATGTTTTGTCCCTTTTAAGTGTGCTTAAAAGTTGCTCTTTGATGCCCAAGTGTTGGACCATGTTTGCATGCATGTTTGTATGTGCATTTGCATTCATTTCCTTGGCATTTGGCTATTGTTTTGGGCCTATTTGAGAGCTGCCCAAATTGGCATAAGTCCATTGTTCGCATGTTGTTGCATGCTCACCTTGCGTGTTATTGCATGTTTGGCCTATCACATGTTGTTGCATGCTTGAATCACATTGCATTTGGCATGCACTTCCTTGATTAAGTTGCTTAACACGTTGTATGTCTTGCATACTTACATGTTTACATTGCATCTTGCATGCTTGATTAACTCGCATACTTGGTACATGCTTGTCCGCTTAGGTTGTGTGCCTAGTATACATTGCTTGTTCACATGTTTGATAGGTTGTCACATGCTTGCATGTTTGCATGTTTGTCCCCATGCTCATGTTGCATACTTAGCTCGCATGCTTAGGTTGCATTTCGCATGCATGCCTTGCCTCTTGAATTACCATGATAGAGGTTGGGTCCCTTGTGTGTTTATGTGCATTACATTTGACATCAAAATCCACAACTTGGCTTATTGGGCCATCATGCATCGAAATGCGTGATTGGTGGCCCGAGGGTCGAGAACCATACTCCCTTGAGTCCATGACATGACAAGGAGGTTGGTGGTGCAAATATTGTTTGAAGATGCATTTCCATGCCTTGTCTGTCCTCTGCTGCTATCAAAACAGGATTCTGCAGACATAGATGGCCGACCGACCACATTGAGTGCCGGCCGACCACAAACTTCTGGCCGAGAGCCACATTTATGGTCGATGACCATTTCTGCATGGCCGGTGGTGTTCCCTCCTGGCCGGTGACATCCCACAACCCTCAGGGAGTGTTCCAGAACCAATCTTGGGACTTGTGTAATTTTCAGAGGCATAAAACAGTGCAAACAGAGGCAACTTGTGCACGGTGGTGGATTTCTGAACGGAGCCGGGCACGCATGCATTGGACCCTCTTCCCGAGGCTGTTTTACCGCCTTATTAGCTTAGTTAATTTGCTTAACTAGTTAAGTGGTCTGTAACTATTTAATTAGTTTGTTAGTTAGTTAAGTTTGTATTATTCTTTTGGTCCCTTCGAGAGAGGGCGAATTTGTAATAAGCGTGCGTGTGTGTGATGCATGTCCTCCAACCCCCATTTCTTTCTCCCTTTTACTTACCTGCTTTTGATGGTTAGTATTAGGGCATATTTCGATTAGCATCCTTATGCTATGCATGTTTGCATTATTCATATGTCTTGCATGCACCGGGCTCGGCGCATCATACTAACTGCATTGTATTTCAATTCCAAGTTGAATACGTGTTAGTTGTAGTATCTTACATGCCATCTTAGAATAGCCGAGCCTATCTTAGTTACATTTTGCATGTATTGCATTAGCCATCTTAACATGAACTAGGATCATGCATTGATTACTAACTAGTTTTTGGTTTGGCTCTGAGTACTCGGTAAGTGTTTATGCTTTAGCATCCTTACATGCGTGTGAGTGATTGCCATGATAGCATGCTTACCATGAGGCTATATGCTTATGTGATATAACTGCCTGAATGCCTGTGGGTGAAGGTTGGGTTGCTTGAGTTGGAATAATTTGTTGAAACCCGTGTTTTAGCCTACTTTCGAGTAGCAAACCTCAAACCATTTTTCAAACAAGCAGATATGCAATGCTTTGTTCCAAATTAGGCGATCTAGTCTATACTTGTATGCTGTGTGCATTACATAGTAATTCTAGGTTAAATAACCGGAATAAGAGCAAATGTGTTTTCAAAAACAAGATATCATGCTTAGTAGAGGCCGATCTTTGATCCGGCGAGCGGGGGTGCTCATAGCTGACCTTTCCCAATTGTACCCAAGTTCCCGAGCCGAGACAACTTTGGTGATGACGGACACGTGGCCTTAGGCAAACGAGTCAGGGTTTCCTAAATTCCCCCATAAAAAATATTTAAGTGGCGACTCTGTATCTGGCAAAGCAGTCCATGTTTGGCACTTCTTTCAATGAAATCTGTTTTCAAAAACGATTTGCCAAATTTGGACTTTTTGATGATTCATCGGTCTTGCATTGCACTCTGCGAGATTAGATACAGGACCGTGACATTGAGTCCTGAACTGTAGTGAGCCCAAATGAACAAAACGGGATTTCCCTCCCGGGACGTTCGGGGACGTCTACACATGCATTGTCACGTATGCTTTACTTACATGTGTTCAATTTCTACTTCACACATTGCATGCGTTGTCGCGTATGCTTTACTTACATGTGTTCAATTTCTACTTCACACATTGCATGCGTTGTCGCGTATGCATTACTTACATGTGTTCAATTTCTATTGCACACATTGCATGCGTTGTCGCGTATGCTTTACTTACATGTGTTCAATTCCTGTTGCACGCATTGTATGCATTGTCGCGTGTACTTCACTTACATGTATTTATGCCTCAATTGCATTGTTATGCACTCCTCACCTGTGTTGTCGTGTACATTTTACTTGCATTATCATGCTTGTTTCAATCGCATTGTTATGCACACTCTACCTGCGTTGTCATGCACCCTTCCTGCATTGTTATGCACATCTCGCTCGTATTGTTATGCGTCACACTTAGGTTGCATTGTCATGCATCTCTCCATATGCGTAACGCACTTTTCATTTGCATTGTTACGCACGTTTCTAACAATATTGTACCTGTTAAGTTTCTTTCTTTTACAGGCACGATATTGTATGTACGGTTCATTTGAAGCTGGTGCGACCAGACGGACCAGATGGTATTGTTCTCCGCATGAGACGTAACGAGAATTGAATAATTCTCTTACATCCTTTCTGCATTGAAATGTAGTTTGATTTGCATTCTTGCTTAAAATCGTTGCATTTATTGTGTACATTTGCTTTATTACAGCTTTCTTTGCATGATCATAAGTTATACTTGGCTTTGTGCATACCCTTTGCATTTTGCCCCTGCCTGCGGGCACTTCTCTTTGAATATCTCGCCTGTTTGTCTAAGTCTTCGGCCTTGTCAAAAATGGGTCGTCTCTGGGCTTTGACATTCACTCCCGTCATTGTTATGACTTTCGAGTTCTGTCAAAGAGGGGCAACTGTAGACACCCCATTTTTGACCGACCTTAAGACTCAGACGTCATCGATTAAGCGCTCGGTGATTGCGCATGTCGTGCTCGTTCTGAGGTTCTGGAGTTTCGGCTGAGGTCCTTACCCCCAGACCTCGGGACTCTTTTATACTTTGCCTCAGTTTGCGGACCAGGTCTTGCTTTCTCTTCCCGGAGGGAGGGAGAGGTCTTGTAGATCATCTCTCAGTGGTCGTAGGCCACTGTTCCCGTTTGGAGACTAGTTTCCGGTTTTCGGGGCCGTCGGCCGCGCGCCTCGGTTCGGGACCGGTTAACATTCTCCGTTTGCCCCGGTTTTCGGCACACACCTTGCTTCCTCTCTCTGGAGGGACACCGTGGCTCGGGAGACCACCTTTGTGGTCGCACACCACTTTCGATGCTTAATAGCCTGTTTTCGAGGCACCCGGCTGCGCGTTTCGACCCTCGAACCCTCGTTTTGCATCCGTCTTGGTTCATTTTTGGCATGGACCTTGTTTTCATTGTTTGGGAGGTGGTACAAGGGTGGGAGACCACCTTTTCTCCTTGGAGACCACTTTTCTCCCGCCAGCCGATTTTCTTGTCAAGAAGCTGGTCTCCTTGGTTTTTGAGCCACATTTACTGGTCTCCCACCATACCACTAGCTGGCATTCAATGTGGAGACCATCAAATGGGGCTGCCGACCACCTTTCTTTGGTTTGACCCTTTTGAATGGGTCGGCCGGCCAGGGGAAGTGGTCGGCCGACCACCTGAACTGGCCGGCCTACGTCCCCCGGTTTTGTCTCTGTGAGTTGTTGCCAGCTGTGCCAGCTGGAAGGCACAGACTGGATCCTCCATACACGTGTATGGAGGATTTGCACCCTTGCTTTAGCTTCTTAAGGAAGCTTGGACCTTTGCTCAAGCTTCTTGAGGAAGCTTGAACCCTTGCTTTAGCTTCTTAAGAAAGCTTGAACCTTTGCTCAAGCTTCTTGAGGAAGCTTGAACCCTTTGCTCTAGCTTCTTGAGGAAGCTTGAACCTTTTCTCCTCTATAAGAGAGGCCTTCCTCTTCCTTGGTGAGGGTTGAGAATTTTGTCTAAGGCTTGTGCATACACTTCTCTCTATATCTCTTTGTTTTGGGTTCAAAAGGGTCTTGTTCTTGACCTATTACACCACAACTCATAGCCACACACCTCCACCATTGTTCTAAGGTTCTTGGAGGGTCTTGAGAGGTCTCAAAGGTTGAGTTTTTGGTCCAAAAAGTTGCTGTTTTGCTGAGCTTCAAAGGTAACTCCTTTTCCCTCTTTTAAGCTCTTTTCTTGATCATTCTCTTAGCTATACTTGCATGCATATTTAGGATTTGTTCTCAACTAAAAAAAGGTTCATATTTAACCATTATTCATGTTTGTTTAAGGTCATTTTCTTGTTGGGGGTCATCTATCCCCTTGCATGCTTCATTTTGCCTTGTTTTGAGCCATACCTTAAGGCCTTTGTGTTGACCTTTGCTTGGCCTTTTAACCACTGAAATTCAGCGGATTTTTAGTGGTTAATATGGGGTTTTGAGGGTCAAAATCAGAGAGGGGTGACCCTCTCTTTTGTTGTCTTGTTTACTAGCATTTTTGGCCTTACAAAGGAGCCTTCATTTGCGCACCTCCAAACCTTGTTTCAGGCCCTTTTTAGTGACTTTTAGGGCCTGCCTAGGCTCTTTCCGGAGTTGGTTTTGTCACCTTGGGTGTCTCTTGCATGTGTAGAATACCACTTCTTCTAGCCTAGCAAAGGAGCATGTCATTCTTGCATGCATTGATCATGTTTCCGTGGGTTTTTGAGCTTTATTTGGCATGTCATGCCTCTGAATTTTGCTGGTTTAGTGGCCTCTTGAATGCTTCATATGCTTGTAGTGTAATCCATGTTCACTAGCTTCCATTGCATGTTGTTTTGGCCATTGATTCTAGCATATTGTGGCCATGTTCTAAACTGACTTTATTCATGATTTGGGCTGCCTTAGCTCTTTTTTGAGGTCCCATGGTCGAATGATGCTTGCCATGCATGCTTGTAGTGTAATACCCTTGCCTAGCTTCGAGTTTTGAAGCCTCTTGCATGCTTAACTTGAGTTGTTTTCATGTTTTGGCATAATTGAATATGTTATTTCAGAGCTTATACTTGTGCCATATTCCCATGTTTTCCACTCTTTAAATGCGTTTGAGAGTTGTGCTTGTATGCCTCATTTTGGGGCTATTGCATGAGCTTCATTATTGTGCATTACAAGCCATCATTTTAGTCCATTTTGCCATTGTTTTGGGTCTGCATAGGGACTATTTAGGGTTGATTTGGTCATTTGGGCATCGCTTTGCATACCTCTAGTATAATGCACTTCACTAATTTCGGTAATTGTGCCATCCAACATGTATCGGGTGAGTTGTTTGCATGATTCGGGACCATCGTGTATGTCATTTCAGAGCTGGAACATGTGTCATTGTATTGTATGCCATATTTCATCCTCGTCATGCTTTGGTAGAGTTGCACTTTGTTCCTTAGGTTTGGTCCCTTGCATTTATGCATGTTTGCATATACCTTGTTGCCTCATTTTCATCATATTGGCCACTGATTTGGGTGCGGCTGAGGTCCATCCATCTTGGTTTAAGTCCATCTTGCATTGTGTATGCCATATAGTCCATGTTATCACATGTTTGATCATTGCATTGCGTATGCCTCGTTCATAACATTGCGTATGTTAGTGCATTGTGTATGCATGCCATATAATCCATGTGCATTGAGTATGCCATTGATTAGTTCATAGCATTATGTATGCCATTTGCATGTTTGCATATCATTCCGTGCATCTTTGTATCACTTAGTTGCATTGCATTGAGGTCGCATGCTAGAGTTGCATTTGTCCATTCATTGTTTGTTGCATTGTGTTTAGAGTAGGGTTTAGTCCAAACACGGGAAACGAGAGACGTTTCATACTCAAAGTGACGAAATATGCCTCGATTCTTGGTCACTGACACTCTTGACTATCCATGATAAAGTTGTTGGCTTTAGGTGTTTACATATGCATTCATTTCACATTGAGTCGTGCAATTCGACTCCTCGGCCATCATGCATTGGGATGCGTGATTGATGGCACGAGGATCGAGGATTACAATCCCTAGAGGTTATGCAATGACGGGGAGAGTGGTCATGCACACATGGGTTGCAAATACCTTGCTTTCTCTCTCTCTTGCCTTTGTTGCAGAAAATACAGAAACCAGGAGAATGAACTGGTCGGCCAACCAGGTTTTCTGGCAGGCCGACCACCTTTTCTGGTCTTCACCACCAAGGGTGGTCGGCAGGTGGCCTCCCTTGCCTATAGCTGGTCGGCAGCCTTCCCACAGCTTCCCTGGGTGGAGTTTCATCTCTCTGGAGCCTAGTGCAACTTTCTGAAATCAATTGCAAACAAAGGTGAGCCGGGGCATCGCGATGGATTTCCCAACAAGGCGACTCGAGCATGCATGCATCCTTTATCATTCGGAACAGAGCTGAGGCAGTCCATTTCATGTAGCTTGCATGCTAACTTATCTGCTTCCTTAGCTTAATTTGCTAATTAATTAATGTTGTGTAATATTTAGCTGTAATTCATTATTCATTTTGGTTGTGTAATAACTAGTTTAATTAGCTTAGATTAGCTAGTTGATTCTGTATTATTTATTCGGACCCTCCGCGAGAGGGCCAACTATTGTAATATGTGTGCGTGTGTATGATGCATGTCTTCCAACCCCACGTCTTTCTCCCTTTTATTTACCAGCTTATGATGGTTAGTTTTAGGGCATGTTTCAATTAGCATCCTTATGCTCGCATGATTGCATCCATTCATTTGTCTTGCATGCACCGGGCTCGGCGCATCATACTAACTGCATCGTATTTCAATTCCAAGTTGAATACATGTTACCTGTAGCATCTCATATGCCATCTTAGAATAGCCGAGCCTATCTTAGTTGCATTCTTGTATGTGTTGCATTAGCCATCTTAACATAAACTAGGATCATGCATTGATTACTAACTAGTTTCTGTTTTGGCTTGGAGTACTCGGTGAGTATTTATGCTTTAGCATCCTTGCATATGTGTGAGTGACTGCCATGATAGCATGCTTGCCATGAGGCTAACTGCTTATGTGATATAGCTGCCTGAATGCCTATGGGTGAAGGTTGGATTATTTAAATTGGAACAATTCATCAATTGCGAGTTTTAAGCCCACTTGAGTGTGGCAAATCACAATGTTTTCTAAGCCCACTTGAGGGTGGCAAATCCGCATTTTAGCCTACTTGCGAGTAGCAAACCGTTTTCAAAAACAAACATGAGATATTTTGTTCCAACTTAGACGATCCAGTCTATACTTGTATACTGTGCGCATCACATAGTAATTCTAGGTTAATAATCGGAATAAGAGCACATGTGTTTTCAAAAACAAGATATCATGTTTAGTAGTGGCCGATCTTTGATCGGGCGAGCGGGGGTGGTCATGAAATGACCTTCCCTAATCGTACCCAAGTTTTCGAGCCGAGGCAACTTTGGTGATGACGGACACGTGGCCTTAGGCACGAGTCAGGGTTTCCTAAATTTCCCAAAATAAAATATTTAGGTGGCGACTCTGTATCTGGCAAAGCAGTCCATGTTTGGCACTTCTTTCTAAAATCAGTTTTTCAAAATGATTTGCCGGATTTGGACTCTTTGGTGATTTATCGATCTTGCATTGCACTTTACGAGATTAGATTCAGAACCGTGACATCGAGCCGAACTGTAGTGAGCCCAATGAACAAAATGGGATTTTTCCCGGGACGTTCGGGGACGTCTACAGTATGGACTCAATTTGGGTTATTGTTAATAGACTGACTAAATCTGTTCATTTCTTACCTATCAAAACAATTTACAATGCGGACAAATTGGCTACAATTTATATTGACGAGATTGTTAGATTGCATGGAGTGCCTGTATCTATTGTTTCTGACAGGGACTCGAAGTTTACATCGAGATTTTGGCAAAGTCTGCAAACTGCACTGGGTACTGAATTGAGACTGAGTAGTGCCTACCATCCTCAGACAGATGGCCAGTTAGAAAGAACTATCCAGACTCTGGAAGATTTACTGTGTATGTGTGTCGTTGATTTCCAAGGAAATTGGGAAAGCCATTTACCTTTAGCTGAATTTGCTTACAACAACAGCTTTCACTCGAGCATTGGTATAGCGCCTTTCGAGGCTTTGTATGGCAGAAAATGCCGATCTCCTATTTGTTGGGCAGAAGTTGGAGATGGGCCTTTATTTGGGCCCGAGATTGTGCATGAAACCACAGAAAAGGTGAAACTGATTCAACAAAGATTGAAAACCGCACAAAGCCAACGGAAAAGTTATGCGGATATCTGAAGGCGAGACAGGGAATATGAAGTAGGTGACCACGTTTTTGTTAAAGTGACACCAATGAAAGGTCAGACCTGTTTTGGGGTTAAGGGTAAGCTGGCACCGAGATATGTTGGGCCGTATGAAATCATTGAAAAGATTAATCCAGTGGCGTATCAAGTAGCGCTTCCTCCTGAAATGGAGCATATGCATAATGTCTTCCATATTTCAATGTTGAGGGATTATCTTCGGGATCCCTTCCATGTTATTGAGCTTACCCGTATAGTGCTGAGTGATGACTACACTTATGAAGAACGGCCTATTCAGGTTGTAAATCGACGAATCAAGAAGTTGAGAAACAAGGAAATTCCGTTAGTGAAAGTGGATTGGCAAAACCATGGAGGCGTTTATGCCACTTGGGAAAGGGAAGACGATATGATGAAACGGTATCCTGAACTGTTCCCTCTGAATCCAGTATTCTTCCAAAATGAAGGTAATTCGAGTTTGGAGGACCAAACTCTTTTTAAGGAGGGGAGACTGTGACAACCCTCATCTCTGATTAGTGCTAATCTGTGATTAAGCATGATAAGTAACTGTTTAAGCTGAAGTTCTGAACTGATTGTATGAGTGGGTTGCATTAATTACATTTCTATCTGTTTGTCATTAAATGATCTGTTCATGTTTTAATTTCGAACTGCAAATTGAAGGCCTTATCGGCGGCCGAATCAGAAATTGATTAGTGTTATGTGTTAATTAGGATTTATGTGATTTTATGGTAGATTTAATTGGAATTTGATTTGGAATGATTAAATTAGATTAAATAATGTTAAATTACATTAGTTCTAGTAAATTACATGTTTGCCATTAGTGGTTAATGCTAGGCCATGTAATTGATTCATATGTTTGGCACTATCATTTCATCATCTCCTCCATTTCCTAGGCCAAAACCGAGAGAGAGAGGGAGAGTAGGAGAAAAAATTAAGTTCATCAAAATTGGCTTGGAGAATTAGGAGAATCGAAGGGAATTTGCATATTTGAGCTTCCACATCTTGAACTCAAGGCACAAGGTAGATAATTCATCTTCTTAATTGTGAATTTAAGTTGTTCTTGCATGATTCATGGGAAAATTAGTGATCTAAGTCAAGAATTGGTTTAAAGTGTTGAATTAAGACTCCATTCACGCATGCATGTACATATTCTTGGATTTTGAGGTTGTTCTTCATGAATTTCCACATGCATGTCCACATTTTGGTTGTGGTCCATGAATTCACCATGATTTTGAGTTCAAACTTGCATTTGGTTATGTTTTGGAGCATTGGAGTTCTTAGAAACTCTTGCATGTTATGTTCTTGTTTAGTTCATGAAAATTTCTTTGAAATTGTGTGCAATTGTCTCACCTTTGGGCTTGATTTTACAAAATTGATCTTCAAAACATGTTGTAGTATGAGTTTTCAAGTGTTTTCCAGAAAATGGGCCCAAAAGGTTGAGTTTGGTTATGTTGAATGCTTGGTTTGAGCTTGGGAGGCAAATCTAGAAATTCCAGATTTTGGCTTCCACGCTCGAGCGAAGGATTCCACGCTCGAGCGACCATCTTTTGTTTAGAGCTTCGCTCGAGCGAAGGGATGCTGGCTCAAGCGTAGATTGCAAGCTCTCAGGTTTTCTGCGTGTGCAAACGCACGCTCGAGCGAAGAAACCTACGCTCAAGCGAGGACTGTGTCTCACGCTCGAGCGAGCATCGAGCAAGCGTCGAGCGGAGATTTTCAACATCCAGCACTTTTTTCATTTTTACAGACCGCTCGAGCGAGGAAGTCCACGCTAGAGCGACCCCACTGTTTTGGCACGCTTGCTCGAGCGTAGGAAGCCACGCTTGAGCGAGACCCCTGTTTCAGTAAAAATTTGAAAATTATTTTTAAGTGCATTTTTGCATCCTCATTCCATCCTAGGCATTCCTAGGCCTAGTTTAAGGCATCTTAATGATGATAATGTCATAGAACCACACCAAGTCAAGTTAAGGGGCTAAGTTATTAATCCCGAGTGTGTGTTCGTTCTACAACTGTAGGGTTGGCATCCGAGGACGCTCATTAGCCTGTCTAGCCCAGTACTCTGTGAGTAACAATGTTGTAAAGATATGTTCAATTATGACTATTTTCTGAATGATCAACTGTTCTGCTTACTGAAATGTTAATGTTTAATGAATGAATGTTTGTCCTATTTGTAAACTGTATTCGTGGCATCCATAGCAATTTACTGTTACTGTCCTGTTACTACTACTGTCACAGAGATCTCTGTCGGTTCCCATGTTTGGAACCACTACTGTTTACTGTTATGATGGCCATCAACTGACTGTTCGGTCTGTTAAGACCTACTGTACTGTTTTACTAATGGATGTACCACATATGACTATTATGGTTCTAAATGACTGATTTACTAATGCAATTGACTGTTTTAATTACTGAAAGGACATTCATTCTTAACCCCTTTACGCATATGTTATTCACTGGGTTTTAGTTCACTGTTTATATTTATATGTAGGTGTCTAGGCACCGGACCGGAGCTAGGAGCATCGGGTTAGCTCCCGTTTTGTCCAAGCCAACCATTGTGCCTCACCTCGAGGTTCCGAATGCGCTAAAGCCAAGGCTATTTTGGGATGTTTTAGATTCCCCCTTTTTGCCTCTGTTCTGTAATAAATGGTTAAGACTTGACCGTACAGTTATAGTTAGGGATTTGGTCCCTGACATGGATGTTTGTGTATATGTCGCATGTACATATGTTTTGGTTATCAATGTGGCATGTTTATAAAAAGTCTTTTTGCATTCAGACTGTCACAGCTCATTGGACATCTTTTATTTACCGTTTTGGCTTCCGCCAGCCCCTTTACTCTATATTTCTGTCATTACTGTTAAGCAGGCGCTTGGTAATCACAGATTACTGGCCGGTTGCAATGCTAAACCCATAGGGGTGGGTTTGGGTCGTGACAATATCAGTCCATGAAGACGACTTTTTGGTTTACTTTTTAATTTCTCTATCTCTCTAAAACTCTCCAAAACCCTAGATCTTGAGTTTCTCTCTTTAAAACTCATTTTCTCTCTATGATTTCACCTAGATCCATTGGGATCTTCACCCTAGTGCCTTTGAAAAAAAGGTAGAACGCCTCAAGAGCTTCGTTTTGATCTGAGTAGAAGTTGGTTTCGACGTCTTTAAAGTTTCTCCTTTGTTACTTTGGTCTTCTAAGCTTGAGGTAGGGATTTTGTACACTTTCATATGGTTTTTAGCTTAATTATTTGTTGTTGTGTAATAATAGTGGGATTTGGGAGTATTATGGACAAACCTAGGGTTTGGATTTAAAAATCAAAAGAGGGGTTTCTAAGTAAATGAGTTATACATGGTTATGGGGTTGAATATGAGGTTATAGTTTGACTAAATAGTTGATTTTAGCCTTTTGGTTGATATTTAATCAAAAAAGAGAAGTTTGCCCTAAAATGGTTTAAGTATTTATTTTGTATAAATAAATGGAATTAGTGTTGTAAAGATGAAATTGGATGAATATTGAAATAAGCGGTGTAGTTGGAATATATTTATCATCTCACACCCATGGAAATTTGAATAAATTATCTGTCTTGAGATTGAATATCTGTTTAGAAATATCTGTATTGGACTATCGGTAGATGATAGCTATGATTGTTGTAGAAATTGCATGAGAATTAGGTGAATTGAAACTAATCCCTTGTTGATTGTCATTGAATATGACTATGTTTTAAATACATTGTATATTTATGATGTTTGTGAGGAGAAATGGGATATACTCCATGTTTTGGGAGGAGATAGGGGATTGACTCCATTGAAACTAAGTTGGCCGGAGTGTCTAGGGTGAAAGTCCAAAAAACTGCGCATATACATAGGTGCCGATCCTGCGGACGAAATTTTCGTAAAATGGTAAATGGAAATGTTGTATGATGGTTGTGTTATTTTGGGAACCACTGAGTTGTAATCTCAAATGAGTTGTCTGAACGATAATGAAATTGACTCATGAATTGAGATGAAATGAATTAACTTAAATTAACTAGAAAGAAAAGGGTTGAGATATGAACGTTGGTACTTTGTGACTATACAGAATATGAAAGTTTTACTACTAGCATTGTAAATGCACATCATGCTTATATCTTCATTAAATCTAATATATTGTGTTAGATTATTCTTATTGGGCTTTGGCTTACCCTATTTGGGGAAAATTATTTTCAGGTGTTGGTGACATGTCTCTGCCAAGGCAATAATTGGGAGGGACTTTTGGGAGTAAGAGCTTCTTTATTTTGTTGTATTCTTTTTGTATAGCCAAGGACTTTAATTATATTGAGCAAGACTCACTTTTGTTGTAACCAAGCAATAACTTAAAAAGATGTAAACCTATAGGGCATATGATTATTTGCTTCATTTTCAGTTCTTTTATCATTACAACACATACTGTAGATTCATGATGAACAATTTGTGAATGTATATCGCATGTGTTATCTTTTGTATATGGACTCTGATGAATGAAAGTGTATTATTTCAATTATCTTTCCGCTCATGGATTGAATTCATTGTATTATTTTGGGGGTGTTACATTTTTCGTATTTTGTGTATTTATTAATTTTTTAAAATATTTTTTCACAAATATTTTACTATTTAGATAAATCTAAGTAAGGTGTATCTAAAAGGTAAAAAAAATTGCTTAAAATTTTAAAAATATTCACTAAAGAAAAAAAAAACGAAAAATAGAAAACTCAATTTCTAAAAACTGAATTTAGAAAATTAAAACCAAACAAACTAAATGATACTCCATAGCCTTAAAATTAAAAAGGGCAAATTTGGTAAAGTGATGGATGTCATTACCCCTATTTTTTATGATACAATTTTTATTTAATAATTAATTAATCTTATGAAAAACAAAAAAAGATTTTCCGTTCATAAGCAACCTAGTCCTTCTATATTACATTTTTTTAATACTCAAATTAAATGAGAGATCAATGATAAAATGGTTGCATGATCATGTATATAAAAAAATTTATGTTTGACACTATTGACAATAAAATTATCATATAATAATTAAAAAAATGACACATCATCGAATATAATTATAAAAGTTTATGCATATATATATATTTTTGTTTAAGGCAGTAATATTTTATTAAAAATTTATTTTACTTGAAGGTGGAGAAGTTCAAATGTTAATTAGTTTTTTTTTTTTTTTTTTTTTTGGGTGATAAAATTTGTGAATTTTAAAATTTTTAAGTGACCTTGTCTATAAAATTTTATGGAATCGCCATTTATATATTTGGATTATATCTATTTTAAAAAGATGAACTGTTAGTGTTTTGAGAATAAATTGTGTTTATTTTTTAAGATAAATATAATCTAATCATTTGATTATGAATATTTGAACAATCTAATTTTTTACATTGATGATTTGTGCAATGAAACCAATAACAAGGTTATTTGATGCAACTTATAAAGTTATTTATAATTTTTTATTTTTAATAAGTGTTAAAATATTCGGTGCAATTCTTACTTATACCTAATGAGACAGAAATAATTTATATGTATTGATATATATATATATATATATAATAACCATTAAGAAGCGTGAAAAAACATGCTTTTCAGTTTATACTTTATAATTATCTATTTTTGGCATATGGGTTGAGATTAGATTAGTCAATAAAAAAATTAAATAGGTTAAATTAATTAATAAGATAAAATGTCATATTTAAATTATAATTATTTTATTTTTCTCTTACGATCATCAAATCAATTACAAAAAAGGTCAAAATTTATCCTAAACATAACTTTTTTAATCAAATTAAAATAACGAAAACGTTAAGCTAAAAAAGTTTATCCTAGCGAAAACCAATGGAGCTTTTTGACTAAAATAGTTACAAAAAGACAAAATAAGTTTTTTAACCTAATAAAATAAAATGTCACATTCAAACAATAATCATTTTATTTTTTCTCTCACAAAAGTAAAAAAAAACTAAAAAATCTATTCTAAACGAGACTTTTTAGTCCCAGGCTAAAAAACAAAAAAGCTAAGAAGTCAAAAAACCAAAAAATCAACCCACACCCTAAACAAACCCTTAATTTGATTAAAAAAATTCTATTTGAGATAAATTTTGACCCTTTTTGTAATTGATTAGATGGCTATGACAGAAAAAATAAAATAATTATAATTTGAATGTGACATTTTATCTTATTAATTAATTAAATTTATTTTTATTTTATTTTATCTTTTTACTGAATAATTTAATCTCAATCCATATGGCAAACTGTAATAATGAATCAATTGTGTTGGCCTATTAGATACCCACATTTGTTAACCAAATCATTTATGTTAGGTGTCTGTTTTAGTGTAATTTTCACTACAAAAAAATTGACTTTTTGCGACGATAAAATACCGTCGCTAATACTCCTAATGCCGTCGCTAATACTTTTTGCGACGGCAAAATGACTTTTTACGACGGCAACAGGGGGGTCGCAACTGCAGGGGTTGCAAAAGAGTTTTTGCGACGGCACTGCCGTCGCTAATGTTTTGCGACGACATTTTTGCCTTTTTTGCGACAGCACCGTGCAGTCGCTAATAACGTTTGAATTTTCTTGACTTTTTTGCGACGGCCCTATTTTACCGTCGCTAAAAATGTTATTTGAGACGGCAAAAATACCGTCGCTAATAGTCTGGTAAAAAACACTGTTTTTGCGACGGTGTGGTGCCGTCGCAAAAAGTATAAAAAATATGAAATTTTCTATTTTTTGCGACAGTGTAATGCCGTCGCAAAAAATATTAAAAAATAATAAAATTTTTATTTTCAATAATAAAATTTCTATTTTTTGTGACAGTATAATGTCGTCGGCAAAAGTAAAACCTGTAACAAAATTAATAAAAATATTAAAATTTTCTATAAAATTAGTAACAAAATGTTGTAGTACCATTTCATTAACAATTTTAATGCACTGTTTGAAATTGAATAAATTTGACTCAAACTAAAACTTTTTTAGGACTAAATTGACAAAGTTAAAACTTTGTGAACCAAACCAACACAAAACATATATTTGACCATAGAAATATTTTATTTAAACAAGTTCAAAGTGGTAACATTCTCTCTGGCACTAGGGGTTACATGTTGCTAATTCTGTGTTAGTAAATCTACTGAGTATCTGATTCAGGATCATCAACCAAGTCAGCAATACTGGTGAGCTTGTTGAAGAAGAAGAGTTGTTGAAGGTTGCATGGTCCAACAAAGTCAAGAGGTCCATCCCAGAGAGCCTTTGCAAATTGCTCATGGATCCTCTCTGTTGGATGGAAAGAATCCCACCATACATAATCATCTGCATTATCACATAATTGGTAATCTGTCACCTTCTTTGTTCCTCCACATGTGAATAAACCCCTAAAGGGTCCTGTTCCACAACATGCATTCATCCCTTCCTTGAACCCTTCACAATAAAATAAATAAATAAATAAACATATGTGGCTTGAATTAGCTACATGACCAGGAAAGATATGCCCTTTTTTACCTATCATTTTTGCAAATAAAAAAATATATACAGAAAAAATAGTCAAAAAGTTTTCAAATCATTTCAAATTTGGTAGTCAGATTAAAAACAACATTTTAAATTAGACTAAGATTTTAATGGAAATCTGAAGGAAATTTGAGTTAGTAAAAAAATTACACTTCGCCCCCAGCCTATTGGGGGAAAGAAATCAAGTACGATGAAAGACGAAGAGTGTGGGATCTTCTTGCAGTTGACATTGGCTGCTAAGGTTTTAATAGTGTAGATTTAAAGTTGACGTGTTCAAATTAAATTATGTACTTTTCTAAAAAAGAAAATTGAGGTACATGCAATGCTGTTTCCAACTAAATGTATTACAAAGGTTCATTATGATCATAATAATGCTTTGCAAGAATGCACATCATTTAATCATATAATTACATGATTATAGGCTCCACTGCATTACAAGCTCAAATAGGTAGATTTAATTGTCTAGTTTTTATAACAATTTTATTAAAATGAAACTCTATTACGTATTGAGAAAATGTATTTAGAAAAGTACTAAAATTTAAATTATGTAAACCAGATTTATCTCGTTGTGATCCAAGTTTAAATGTACAATATACATTCAAACTCTACGTACTTTTTCTAAGTATTTTTTTTTTCTCTAAATACTCGACATTTCTAAATAAAACCCAATTATCTAAATTGCACATGACATTTTCAACTTTAAGATCTTTACCATGTTTATATGTGATAAAGACAATTCATGCAAGTAATAAAAAATTGTAAATTTATTAATTTATATAACATTATTCCTAGAAGAATAAAGGATGAATTTGAGGAATTGAGACATAGGGAATATACATACCATACTTAGAAGGATTATTAATTCTATCTTCAAGCCAGACATAGAAATTGGAGTTGCAATACTTGAAACCTTTAAATAGATGTTCAAGGCTGGTGAGGACAGCTTTGAGAGCATTATTATGTGCTAGTGCTAGGGCACAAGCTTCTTCAAAACAACCTCCTTCTTCATTGCCTTTAGGGTTTGCTGCTCTTAGTGCTGCTGGTAAGCAACCCAAAGGTGATAGGCTTAGAAACCCAAATTTTCTAGCCCCTTTCTCATACAATTCCTGAATCATTACCAATAATCATATTATAGCCTCAGCAATGTATTAATCTCACAGTCAATTAGTAAGATGAGAACTGTTATATACCATCAAAATATTTCATGTTCTTCACCAAAAATAAAAATAAAAATAAAAATTTAATGAAATGGCATGGCATGGCATGGCCATAAACAAATAAAGCTGTACAATGCTTGAGTTATATATACTAGAATGGTAAGTACACTATCTTGTACAAATGAAAATAGGGTAAATTGCAATAAACCCTCTTAAGTTTTGATTCATTTGCACTTTGTCCTCCTAAACTTTAATAGTTACACTTAACCCTTTCTGTTAAGATTTTGTTAGGGATTTAAATAGAATCTCAACACATGACACATTTAATTTTTAGGACAATAATGTCCTAATCTGGTGATCTCATTTGCATTTTGTCTCCTTTTATCTTAGTAGTAAAGTGTAAATGGGATCACTAAATAAGGACATTTAAAAATTCAACAAGTGTGTCATTTACTTCATACATGATCTGATTTCGTTTCAATTTCTAATAAAATCTTAATAGAAGTGGTTAAGTGTAACAAGATAATACTTCAAGTTAATTAATGATGTGTGCTTGAATATTTAGACTAGAATAGGCAATTGTTTTGAAGGATTATTTCTATTTTGATCTGTATTGCTTTATTATCTCACAATAAAATAAATTCAATGACAAATATGGTTTTCTTGTAAGAGTGAATGCTGACCTGGATTGCTTGTGTCAAGTTCCCAATGACCATCCCAACATATTCTTCAGGGTGATATAGAACAATGAACAATAATTAGGGGAGATCTATATACTCATATTCAGAGATCTATATATTCATCTTCAATAATGAACAATGAACTAATGAACAATGAACATCATCATCTACACAGAATAAATAAATTTAGAAAAAAAAAACAGATCTATATACTCATATTCAGATATATATATATATATATATAATCAGATATATTTATATAAACAGATATATTTATATATATATATATAATAAATTTAGAAAAAAAAAATACACACACAGGTTGAAGAAACAGATCCATACACTCAGATATACAGATCTAAAATAAACAGATCTATATACATATATATATATATAATATACATATATGTAAACCCTAGATCCAAATCCCTAGAAAGAGAGAGAGATACCAGCGACGGATGAGCGTCGGACCGTCGGACCGTCGGAGAGCCCAATGGCGATGGCGATCGCAGAGAGAGAGAGAGAGAGAGAGAGAGAGAGAGAGAGAGAGAGAGAGAGAGGAGCGCCGTGTGAGTGAGGCAGAGGCTGTGTGTAACAACAGCCAAAACATATAAATATGTAACAAAATTTTACAAAAATCACAACATAAAGAGTGAGAGAGATACCAGATAGAGAGAGAAAACGAAGACGGAGAGAGAAAGACAGAGAGAGAGAAGAGAGAGGAGAGAGAAGCACATACCAGTGGGAGGAGAGGCCTGGTGGTGCTCTCGACTGCCCTCGACGAATCGAAGAGATCGAAGAAGCTCGTCTTCTTCCGGAAAATGGATGCCGAATAGTTTAGGGTTTGGGTTAGGCAAAAGTTGAAATGAAAAGGGGCAGGGACGCGATGGAAGCAAAAAAAAATTGGGGATTTTGGGGTGCGCGGGAATGGAAAAAATGGGAGGAAGCGAGCGGGCGGGATGGGAAAAAAAAAAAAAAAAATTTCATCCTAAATGAATATTTAAATAATAAAAATAAATAAATAATAATTTTTATTTTCTTTTTGTTATTAAGGTTGAAAATTTATTTCTTTCATATATATTTTAATGAAAAATATTTTTCACTAAAATAAAAGTTAATTTTCTGTGGTCAATGAAAAATATTTTTCTGCGGCCTATTTTTTTTATTACTAAAAATCATGAACTAATTTTTTGTGGTAGAGGAAAATGAGCGGCAGCAGTAGTGAAGGTGGTGGATAAGAGATGGTGGTGGTGGTGGTGGTGGTGGTGATGGTGATGGCGAAAGAGATTAGTGGTGAAGTTATGGTAGTGGTAGTGTAAATGGAGTGGCAGGGGTGAAAGAGAGGTAATGGAAGTAGTAGTGGCAGTAGTGGTAGTGTAAATGGAGTGGCAGGGGTGAAAGAGAGGTAATGGTAGTAGTAGTGGCAGTAGTGGTAGTGGTGGTAGTGGAGTGGTGGCGATAGTAGTAGTAATGGTAGTCGTAGAGGTGAAGTGGCGACAGTAGAAATAATGGTGGTGGTGGAATGGTGTTTGCAGTAGTGGTGAAGGTGGTAGAGGAGATGGGTGGTGAGAGAGAGAAATGAGTGAGAGACAGATAGAGGAGAGAGACAGAGACAGAGACAGAGTGATGAGCGATAGAGAGATAAAGAGAGAAAGAGATATAGGGAGAGACAGAGAGAGAAATAGATAGAGAGAGACATATAGAAAAATAGAGATAAACAAGAGATGAGAGAGACATATAGAAAGAGAGCGAAAAGAGATGAACGATAGAGATAATAGAAAAATAGAGAGATAGAGAGAAGAGAGATGAGCGAGAGAGACAGAGAGAGAAAAGAGTTGAGAGAGATAGAGAGAAGAGAGATGAACGAGAGAGACATAGAGAGAAGACAAATGAGAGAGATAGAGAGAAGAAAGATGAACGAAAGACACACAGACAAACAGATAGATAGACAAACAGACAGAGAAAGAAGAGTGATGAGTGAAAGAGAGAAAAAGAATAGTGGTGGTAGTTGAATGGCATTTGCAGTAGTGGTAAATGTGGTAGAGAAGATGAGTGGTGAGAGAGAAAGATGAGTAAGAGACGAATAGAGAAAAGAGATAGAGAGACAGAGTGATGAGCAAGAAAGAGACAAAGTGGTTGCTAAAAGTGCATTTTCTTGTAGTGGATCGATAAATCGATAGGGAGCTCAATAAATAAAGAAGACAGATAATTCAAAACTCTGTTCAAAACTTAATTCAAATCAATTTTTTAAATATTTTAAATATTTAAATATTTTAAAAATATTTTAATTTTGTGAGAGACAGAGATAGAGAGAGACAGAGACAGAGATAGAGTGATGAGCGAGAGAGAGAGATAGACAAAGTGGTTGCTCAAAGTGTATTTTCTTATAGTGGATCGATAAATTGAGAAGGAGCTCGATAAATAGAGAAGATGGGAGTAAGAGAGTGAGCAAGGCGAACATAGTGAGGGAGAAATAGACAAATAGACAAGTAGACACAGAGAGAGAGAAGAGTGATGAGTAAGAGAGAGACAGGGAGAGAGAGATAGACAGGGAGAGAGAGAGATAGACAGAAAAAGAGATAGAGAGAGAAAGAGAGAGAAAGATGGAAAGATAGAAAAAGAGAGAGAAACAAGAGATGAGCGAGAGATAGACAAAAAAAAGAGAGAAATAGAGCGAAAAGAGATGAGCGAGAGAGAGACACAGAAAAAGAGAGAGACAGAAAGAAAAGATAAATAAGCGAGAGAGATAGAAAGATAAGAGAGAGAGAGAGAAAAAAAAAAGAAATAAGAGAGATAGAGATAAGAGAGATGAGCGAGAGAGACAGAGAGAGAAAACAGATGAAAGAGATAGAGAGAAGAGAGATAGGCGAGAGACACAGAGAGAAAATGAGAGAGAGAGAGAGAGAGAGAGAGAAACAGGCAGACATAGAAAGAGAGAGAGATAGAGATAGAGAGAAATGAATGAAAAGAGATAAAGAGAAGAGAGAGAGATAGAGACAGAGAGACAGGAAGATGAAAAAATGAATGAAAAGAGAAATGTTATATCAAAAGAGTAAGACGACATTGTTTTTTTTAATTTTTTTTGCGACAGAAAAATACCGTTGAATTTATTCAAACCATTTTGTGACTGTATATATATGAAGCTATCTCAAAACCACAATCACTATACTAGGTTAGAGTTTTCCAAAAACTCTTTTAAGAAAATTATACTTTCTTATTTTCCGTGTTATATTTTTTTACTGATTTTTTTTAATATTTTAAGTATTTTTTTAAATTTTTAGACACACCTAACATAAATACACCTAAAAATTAAAAAAATTGTAAAAAAAATCTTTTAAAAATTCACTAAATACCAAAAATATAAAAAAAATACAATAATTCAATAAATTTTTTTTTTATATATATTTTTATGTATTTATTAATTTAAAAAAATATTTTTTCATAAATTTTTTATTTTTTAGATACATCTAAGTAAGGTACATCTAAAAAAAATATTTAAAATTTTAAAAATATTCACTAAAAAAAAAAAACACGAAAGTCACTTTTTGCGACGGCAGAAAATGCCGTCTCAAAAAAGCAGAGCATTTGCGACGGCACTATTTGCCGTCTCAAAAAATGAGAGTATTGCTTTTTTGAGACGGCAAATGGTGCCGTCGCAAATACTCTGCTTTTTTGAGACGGCATTTTCTGCCGCCGCAAAAAGTGACTTTTTGAGACGGCAAGTGTGCCGTCGCAAATAGTTCCGTCTCATATACCCAGTTTTCTTGTAGTGTTTTGACAAGTAAAAATTGATAATTATAAAGTATAAACAAAAAAGCATGTTTTTTCATGCTTCTTAATAGTTATTATTTATATATATATCAATATATATAAATTATTTTTGTCTCATTAGGTATAAGTAAGAATTGCACCGAATATTATAACACTTTTTGAAAATAAAAAAGATAAATTACAAATACATTCTTTGAGGTTTGCTTAAAATATAGATTGTCTCATGTGGTTTGAAAAATTACAAATACCTTATTGTTAGAATTTTTTATTTAACAGAATTAACTAAAAAAATAAAATTCATAATTGCTCTCCTATATAATAATAAAATTACCTAAATTATTGGACCCAACTCACTTGCCACATTATTGTGGGTGAAAGTGTAGGTATGTAGCATTATTAGAACAATAAATTATCATGTATAATTCCTATTTTTTATTATTTAAAAAAATAAGTTTCACCAACCATCACGTTTAATAGAAAAATAATGTTTATTTCTATTTGATTTTAGTAAAAGTCGCTTCTTAACTATTTAAGTAAAAAAAAATTATTTTAATTTGTTTAATTAATAATTGAAATAATTTTTTTTTAACATAATCCACCATGTTTGGCAAGTATTAAAAAAGTCATTCATTTTCTTAATATTTTTATCTTTTGTTAAAAAAAATATTGGTATTAAAAAAATTTATTGTTCAAGTTCTTATAGTTTAGAAGGATATACCATTTTTTTCTTATAAAATTTAAAACCAAAAAAAAAATATAAAAAAAATAAAAACTTTTAATAGCAATAAATAATTTGAACGCGTTTATTTAATAACATATTATGTTTAGACCCATAATATTATGATACATGTGAGTATTGATCTCATTCTAATTGTAGCAACATAATTTAAAGAAGAATTTAAATTTAAAATTTTATTTTAAAATGTAATAAAAGATGCATAAATTAAGAATATTGATCTTATTCCAATTATGGTAATATAATTTAAGAAAAAATATAAATTTAAAATTTTATTTTAAGAATATAAAATTAATTTATAGACCAATCATATTGTGACACATATTAACAAAAATTAAACAAAACCAAAAAAATGAGAAAAAAAGAATTACAACTTTTAGGCTCGTTTGGGAAGCCAAGTTTGGGGCTTTTTTTGGCTATTTTAGTCACAAAAAATAAAATAAGCTTTTTAGCCCAATAAGACAAAACATCACATCCAACCCATAATCATTACATTCTTCCTTTAACAAAAAAGTCAAAAAAGTTAAAAATCCTTTCCAAATGAGACTTTTTAGCCTCAGGCTAAAATAACCAAAAAAATCAAAAAGTCAAAAAGCTAACCTACTTCCCAAACGAACCCTTAACCTTAATAAGATGACAATATTTTACAATTATAATAGTATATAGATTTGGAATTGTAATTTTTGCAAATATTAGTGTCATCGTTCACACAATACGATCACAAAATTTCAATCACAATTTAAAAATTATTTAAATAATTGTTTGAAATTAATTTTACCATTATACAAGAAAGCATTAGAACAGAGGGTTATAACTTATGGCTTCGTTTGGGAAGCAAAAGTTGGGGGGCTTTTTTGCTATTTTAGTCACAAAAAATAAAATAGATTTTTTAATTCAATAAGATAAAACTTTACATCTAACCCATAATTATTACATAATAGCTAAAAAAGTTAAAAAGTCAAAAAGTTAAAAAACCATTTAATACGATAACTTTGTCTATTTTAAGAATCATGGTCGAACTGTATATTAAAAAAATTAAACCAAATCGCGCGATTTAATTTAGTTTGGACTTGTTTACAATTTTTTTCAATTTTTTTTTGCCCAATTCTAACTTGGCTTATAGACATTTGCAAAATCATTTTAAGGTACATCGATTATAGATAGAAGTTGAGTTAGGGATGTGCAACGCTATAAATATATAATGCTTGGTAGAAAATATAATGAATAGTTGGAATTGAACTTAATAATGGTAGATTCATGTTTAAAAATAAATCTCAATACATTTTCTATGATTCATTCTTTATTTTTAGTTTGTGTTCTTATCATTAATATATTGAAGAATATGTTGAGTTGAATATTATTCAATATCTATTTTTTTATTGTACCGTTCTGGGGAAATTCTATAATATTTGCCATAAAAATAAGTGTATAAAATATATAACAAAGAATGCATATGATACACATTTTTAAGAGGATTGCAGGACTTGACTGTTTTATATTTTGGTAATAATCTTATTAGATTCTAAGTTATTAGTGAATCAAATTTAAAATAATGTTATATATAATTGTTGGCTACATATTTTGTATAAGTCAATTGCAATTCAACGCGTGGTAGAATAAGGGCAATACGGGAAGATTATTCAAATCTTCGATCGTGATCGTACACGTAGCAGTTAGTATTGGTTCTTACAAGATTTACGTAGCACTGGATCAGCAAAGAGATGCAAAGTGATGTGGCTTCAACGGTTACTCACATTCAAATTCAAAATTAGGAGGGAAGCCTAACTGCAGGTAATGACATAGTAGAGCTAACTATAAGGCAACATAATCAGCGATCATGGAGAAGCGATTCGACGGTTAGAAGTGTAGTTCGACGGTTATCCTTGAGAAGTATAAATAGCAGAGAAGACCCCAGAAAAGCCCCAGACTCAGATCTAAAAATCTAGTTTTATCTACTTTATTTACATTTCCTGTTCTTTGTATTTCTATACTTTAAAATTCCAACACTGCATTTCGTTCATAGGAGTAGTTTCAAGTAGATTGTTACTGTAAACCTCTACGAGGCTGAATTGGATCATTGTAAGTCTTTCGTTTTACTTAATGAAATACTGCAATTGTTCTTCATTTAATCATTGTTTGCTTAATTCTCCTAAACAAAGCCACCAGTAAAAGTCCTCTTCATTGAGGCTGAAAGAACTAAAACACAATTGTCTGATAATTGGTTGACAATTAACATTCTGTAAGGACTGATTGATCCTTGTTGGCACACTCACAATTACAAAAATAACCTTCGAAAAGCCAAAAAAGCCAACATATATTTTTGGCACGCCTAGTGGGACTAATTGAAATGGCTAGACGTAGGAGACAAGGAGAAAATGAACGCTTGGAAGAAGGCGTGGAAGGAGAGGTAAAAATGCCTAATCCAGAGGATAATATGATAACACATCCTGTGGAAACACCAATTTTATCAGAACCTATGGTCGAACAGACCAACACTTCGGAACAAGTACCACATGTTCATAATATTGGACGAGGCCAAGGAATTGGACCATCCACTATTCCATCTACTCAGTCAATGAATCCATGGGGTGGCCTAGTAGATGCCATGGGACAGCAGCTAATGAACACAATGGAAAGGTAGGCAACATCCTTTTTGGATCGAATGAATACCCACCAACCAATAAATGCAAGGCATATAGAGGAAAATTCAAATGCCCCTCAGTAAAGATTGGCTAGAGATAAACAGCCTATGTAGAGTAATGGGCATACTAATGGTCAAACTAGTAACCAAAACCATGAAAGACCACCACCTCAGTCTTGGTATGAGCCTCTTTTAAGGCCTATGGCAAATCAAAATGCTTCATTACTTAACAATGAAGCCATGCAAATTGCTGGATCTAGCCCAACATAGGATAATGGTGTAAGGATGGTCCCAAATCCCATGTTCGAAGCCATACCTAACATGGGGGGGTTCATTAATCCTTTGTTCAAATTTATACCTAGGGGGTTGGAAGGTTTTCCTACAATTGGAAGAGACACAACACCTGTTCCAGCGCCTTTCGCATATCCTTTTATAGGACAGGCTCAAAGGGGTCACCCATATCCCCAATAGCAGCCAGCACCACAGGGACAACCAGTTCCAAACATACCACCCTATGGACCAAGAGGACCCCAGACACAAGGTTGTCTACTGAATCCTATGTTTGTTCCTCCGGTAGCGGTTCAACAAGCACAAAATATGGTCCTTAGGGACTAAATTGTTGATATTATTAGAGAGATGTGTGGACCAATGGCTCGGGGGGTTCAAACTCCTATGTACAGGAAGCCATATCCAGAATGGGTAAATAGGGTACATGAATACCCAAGGGGGTTTAGGATACCCGACTTCGCTTTTTTTTATGAGAATGGAAACCAGTCAACGGTTGAACATATTGCTAGGTTCGTTGCTCAGTGTGGTGAATTTACTAACAATGACTATATGAAGTTAAGATTGTTCCCAAACTCTCTAATTGGGGCAGCATTTGTATGGTATATTAACCTTACACCTGGCTCTATCCAAACTTGGCAACAAATGGAAGAGGCACTTCATGCCTAATTCTTCCAAACAGAGCCAGAGGTTTCCATGGCAGACTTGGCAAGATTGAGTCAAAGGCCTGATAAGAAGGCTACTTAGTTTATTGCCAGATTTAAAAGAGCACGAAATAAATGTAGGATCATCTTACCAGAGCCTGAATTTGTGAGATTGGCTCAAAATGGTCTAGAGTTTAGGCTTCGAAAGAAGTTTGACTCAACTGAATTTAGAGACTTAGTGGAATTAACCTATAAGGTGTCTAGGTATGAAGCATTACAAGAAGAAGAACAAGATCGAAGTAATGCATCATACAAGACGTATTATAGAGATCCTAATTATGAGATTGATGCAGGAGAGATTGTAGGGAAAGAACCTGTGATCTGTGAAGCATTAATTCATAAAGACATAATAATTGACCAGCAGTTTAAAAAGAAAGACCTTCATAGGAAATACTCTTTCGATTTAACAAAGGTAGATAACATTTTTGATTGTTTGCTTGCTGCAAATTTCCTGAAGTTACCAAAAGGAGTCAAAATTCTGTTTCCAGAGGAACTTAAAGGAAAAGTGTATTGTAAATGGCATAATTTTTGGTCTCACTCAACTAAAAACTGCATTGTTTTTCGAGACAGGATCCAAGAGCAGATTCGAAAGGGGAGTTTAAAATTCCCAGCTAAAGCAGAAAAGGCTATGGGGATTGATACTAATCCATTCCCAGAAATTGGAGAGGTGGCAGCCAATGTTATTATGCCAGACTTCCAGAACTTGTCCTTGAAAGAATTGGAAGAAGTCAATGTGCAGATGCATGTTGCCAACTAGACAACTGTCAAGAAAGACACTAGAAATCTACCATCTATTGGACAAGGTTTTTCAGACTAGAGGGAAGACTCTGATGAAGAAGCACTGGATGACGATTCTTTAGAAGCAGCTGTCATGCAAAGAATGTGTCCCAGATGCAGGCTGAGCTACAAATGGTTGAAAGGGCTTCCAATTGATGGAAAGCAATATTACAAGGATGTGCACAGGCGTCCTAAACCAACCAGTGCTTATAACAAAAGGCCATATCCAACTAGTATTAGGCAGTAGCCATTAATGGCTGAGATAACAGCCGCTAGAATGCATTCTAAAGGCAAGAGGCCTTTATATGAGTCCAGAACACCTAATCATTACAAAATAGAGAGCAGTCATCCTGAAAGGAGACCGGAGAAGGGTTCAGTTTATGGGATCAAAGCTAGAGATTGGCCTCCTAGACCAGACTCACGCAGAATGAAAAGTGGCCACCTTCATCAAAGGCCCGAGTTAGGCCCAAAACAAGGAGTCAGAGCTAAGCAGTGGCCTTCACGGCCAGCTTCGAAGATGGCTTCGAAAGAAGAAAGAAACAGTTCAACAGCTGGGTCAGTAGGTTCATGGGTACCTAGAGTTCCAGATTGGTTTGTCATGCAGAACAAACCTAGAAAGATGCCTACCCAAAGAAATGTTGTTGGAAACCAAGGTAGGATGGTCAAACCTCCTTCGGTGGCTTCAAACAATTAGGTATTTCTTAAGCACCCAAAAACAAAAGAACCAAATATGGTCCCAGTGATTTCTAGATCCCAAAGAAGGAAGATCCAACGAAGGTACACTCAGTACCAGAAGGATCTGAAAGAAGGTGGAGAAAGCTCTTCATTGGTTCAGCTAAAGAGCCAGGCAGAAGGAAAAGAAGATTCAAAGTCAGACCATAATCTAAATTCGACTCTTCTAGACAAAAGGAGTTGTAGCAAGGAGCAGTTGGCCAACGTTCATTCCGAACTAAAGGCCAAAGAAAGATCCAGCATGGCAGGTTTAGAAAAATCTTTGATGGAAAGTGATAATGAGATAGAAGATGAAATCGTCCCAGGCCAAAGGAAGGGGATGGTTGAGGAAGAAATGTTTGAAGCCTTCATGGCTGAACATACATTTTTGGTCGAAAAACCAATAGAAACAGACCATTCGAAGGAAGTTACTAATACAGAAGTGCCAGAATGCAGCATGGAGGACGCTTCTGAAGTAATTGAACAAATTGACCAAGAGGGAAAGCAGATACAGCCAGTCGTCCAATTTGGCTTGTTTCCTCCGGTATCAGTGAATATGGTGCTCATATTACCACAGGAGTTTCAAGCTGAAGATGAAAACCAAGGTTAGGAGATTGACCCAATTCCAGTCTCCAGTAAAGACTCACAAGTAAGTATGGTGCAAGACGAATCCGAAGTAGCCACACCAATGGAAACTGAAGACGAGAGTGAGGAAGAGGTAAGTATTAACCTTTCATACCCTTTTGAGTATCCCACGACGTCCATGACACAGCATGTCAAACCCTTGTATATCAAGGCCTTCTTCAATGGAATATAGATGAATCGGGTGCTGGTGGATAACGGGGCAGCAGTAAACCTGCTTCCAAAATCTTCGTTAAAGAAACTAGGAAAGAAGAATCCTAGACTAATCCCAACCAGTACAACCATTGCTGGTTTCGCTGGAGACAAACAGATGGCCCAAGGTATTTTTCCCATCAACCTGAGTGTGGGAACCAAGGACTGCATGACATCATTCTTCGTTATCGACAGCAATGCTAAGTAGAATGCTTTACTTGGAAGAGATTGGATTCACACCAACAAATGTGTGCCTTCCTCTTTACATCAGAAAATCATGATGGCCTTGTGCAATGAAGAGACGGAGGAGATTAATGTAGATCCTCAACCCTTCATAGCTTGTGCAGATTTCGCAGAGGCCAAACTATATACTGAAGGAGTAGCACCACTCAATATACTGAGAAAGCCTGATGGGTCAACCGAAGTGACGGCTGATGAGGAATTAGCACACCTGAAGCACTTAGTCCAGGAAAGTGCGGATGAAGAGTTTGTCGTTAAAGATGACAATGATGCCTGGTTGTAGGGAAGGAGATGGAACCCAGGAGGCCAAATCTTTGGCTTTAATTAAGTTTTCAGCATTGGACATACAGTCAATAGTCCAGAAAGTGCAAGAACAAGAGAAAGAAGCCATAATAATTGGTTAGAAGCAGGAGCAGCAACAGGTCAGATGTTTGGCATTGGATAAATACTATGCTTTGGATATTGAAATAAAAGTCCAAGAGATATAAGAGGAGGATGCCTTGTGGACAGACTTTGTCTATGAGGAGGAGGGTAAAGATGTTGAATCAAAGAAGCTGGGAGTAGAACAAAGTAAGGAGATTACTTCGAAGTCAAAAGGAATCAAAGAATGAGCATTAGTAAGTTCTCAGATACAAGACCCCTTGGAAGAAGTGGACTTAGGGGAAGGTTCCATACAGCAGCCCACCTATGTAAGTGCTTGTTTGAATGCTCTTGACAGGGACCAGTTGTTGGTGGTCTTAAAGAGATACAAAGATTGTTTTGCATAGTCTTATAATGAACTATCCGGATTGGATAGATCATTAGTGGAACATAGGCTCCCTATGAGGCCTAATTTCAAGCCATACAAGCAAAAACCAAGAAGAATGAGTCCAGAAATGATTCAGAAAGTTAAGAAGGAAATTCTTAGACTCCTCAAGGTAGGCTTTATTAGGACAGCCAGGTACGTTGAATGGCTATCCAATATTGTGCCTGTAGTTAAGAAGAATGGTAAAATGAGGGTATGCATCGATTTCAGAAACTTGAATTTAGCAACCCCAAAAGATGAGTATCCTATGCCTATAGTGGATTTGTTGGTAGACAGTTCAGCAGGGCATTAAGTTTTATCAATGATGGATGGGCATTCTGGTTATAACCAAATTTGTATTGCAAAGGAGGATATCCACAAAACAACATTCAGATGTCCTGGGAATATTGGCACCTTTGAATGGGTTAAAATGCCATTTGGTTTGAAGAATGCTGGGGCTACATATCAAAGGGCTATGAACACTATTTTTCATGACCTCATTGAAGGATATTTGGAGTGTTATATTGATGATATTGTAGTAAAGTCCCAATCCATGAAAGAACATTTGATCCACTTGGAGGCAGGCTTTGAAAGAACGAGAAGGTTCAAGTTGAAACTTAATCCTCTCAAATGTGCTTTTGGCGTATCAGCTGAAAACTTCTTGGGCTATGTAGTACACAAGAAGGGAATACAGATTGATCAGAATAAAGCCAAAGCTATTATTGAAGCCAGACCTCCATCAAGTAAGAAATAATTATAAAAATTCCTTGGACATGTTAATTTTCTTCGAAGATTCATTTCTAATACTGCAGGGAAAACTAAAGTTTTTTCTTCCTTATTAAGGCTGAAGGATGAAGAGGAGTTTGTGTGGACAGTAGAGCATCAAACTGCTTTCGAATGAATCAAAGCCTACTTGGCCAACCCTCCAGTGCTGATGCCACCAAGGAGTGATAAGCCCTTGAAGTTGTACATAGCTGCAGCAAAGGATTCATTGGGAGTTTTCTTAACCCAAGACAATGAAGAAGGCAAGGAGCAAGCTGTTTATTACCTTAGTAGGTTTTTAAATTTTTGTGAATGTAAATACTCAGCTGTAGAAAAGTTGTGCCTTGCATTGTATTTCGCTGCAATGAAATTAAGATACTATCTTTTGCCTACAACTGTCTTAGTAATTGTAACCACAGATTTGGTTAAGTATATGTTATCTAGACCTATGTTGAGAAGAAGAATTGGTGAATAGATACTAGCCTTATCATAATTTCATTTAGAATATGTTTCCCAAAAGACAGTAAAATGACAAGTTTTAGCTAATTTTTTGACAGACCATCCATCTCAAACAAAAAGACAAGAGATAATGGAACTTGGTATGGCTAGTGTTGAACCATGGCAAATGTGGTTCGATGGATCAAAAGCCAATGGTTTAACTGG
Source organism: Camellia granthamiana (assembly GCA_036172215.1). Taxonomy (NCBI): domain Eukaryota; kingdom Viridiplantae; phylum Streptophyta; class Magnoliopsida; order Ericales; family Theaceae; genus Camellia; species Camellia granthamiana. The sequence goes on along the minus strand of CM069903.1, from coordinate 53,713,570 downwards.
AATTGGTATAGTAATTAAGTCACCACAAGAAGTAGAAACCACACATGGTTTTAGAGTGGATGAAATTACTTGTTCCAATAATCAAGCTGAATATGAAGCTTTAATAATGGGACTGGAAATACTTATTGGATTACAAGCTTATGCAGTTGACATATTTGGGGATTCTCAATTGGTAGTTAACCAGGTGAAAGGGATTTTCAAATGTCAAAGTATAAGTATGTTGCCATACTATGTTGTTGCATTACATCTGCTTTCTCAATTTTAGATAGCAAATGTAACTTATGTCCCAAGATTCTTGAATAATAAAGCTAATGATGTGGCTCAGAAAGTTTCGAATTTCAAGAGAAGGGATAATACTCGAAGAGATATAAGCCAAACAACATATCAGAAAGTAATACCACCCTTGAATAAAATGAGTGTGGTCCTGGAAGTCAATCATAATGACTTACAAGAATAAGATTGGAGATATTCAATAATGCAGTATCTAGCTGGCCCATTTTCGAAAGCCAGTAGAAAAATTAAATTGCAGTCTATGCAATACATAATGTATGGTAATGCTCTCTACAAAAGGGGGGGAGATAGGTTATTGTTGGAATTTTTAGGCCCAAAGGAATCATTGACAGCTATGGATGAGGTTCATGAAGGCATCTGTGGTGCTCATCAGCCTGGTGTGAAGATGAGATGGCTACTTCGAAAGCATTCCTACTATTGGCCAACTATCCTTAAAGACTGCATAGAATATGCAAGAGGTTGCCAGGCATGCCAAAAGCGTGGCACAATAAGGCACGTGCCCATAACTGACCTGTATGCAGTTGTGAAGCCTTGGCCATTTAGAGGATGGGCCATGGATATGATGTGGAAAATACACCCACCCTCTTCGAAGCATCATTGTTTCATCTTAGTGGCCACTGATTACTTTACTAAGTGGGTCGAAGCTAAGCCATACAAGGCTGTAGACTAGACTGAAGTCATTGGATTCATTAAGGAATTAATCCATAGATTTGGTATCCCACAGACTATAACTGTTGATAATGGGACTATATTTGATGGGAAAATGGTAAAGTCTTTTATGGCAGAGTTTGGAATTAGCTTTGTTAATTCCACTCCCTATTATGCACAAGCCAATGGTCAAGCTGAATTATCCAATAATTCTTTGAAAAAAGGAATACAGAAAGTTGTGAAAGACAATCCTAGGGATTGGCATAACTTATTGTTAGATGTATTGTGGGCTTATAGTACTTCTCCAAGGTCAAGCACATGAATCACTCCTTATGCCTTAGTATAAGGGCATGATGCAGTGCTACCTGTGGAAATTAATGTTAAGTCCTTGAGGGTGAGAGGCCAAGACCAGTTAGATCTTGAGCAATACCACCAGAGTATGTGCTTGGAATTAGAAAGTATAGATGAAGCTAGGATTCTGGCATTAAATAGCATTCTTTTCCAAAAGAAGAAAGCAGCCAAAAATTATAATAAGAAAGTCAAGCACATTGACTTTGATGAAGGTGATTTGGTATGGAAGACAATACTCCCAATAAGGATTAAAAGCCATAAGTTTGGCAAATGGTCACCTAACTGGGAAGGACTATATCAAGTTCATAGAGTTCTGTCTTTTGGAGCATACCATTTGAGAAATTTGAATGGATATGTACATCCCAAAAAGATTAATGGCAGATATTTGAAGCCTTATTAGCCAACCGTATGGGAAACACAAGGCATAGAACAAGTGCTAAATAAAAGAACATGAGAACACTTTAATGATAAATAAGAATTTATTTCATAAAGAGTTAAATACATGTAGCCATAGATTGGCCCAAAAGTCAGTACAATGTTTAAATTGTTCTTTTACAGTAGATGCTCTATTCTTGAGGGATGGAAACAATTGAATGGCTGTAGTCATCTCTTGCTTTCGATCAGCTAGCTCTTGATTAGTGATTTGCAGCTTGGTAATAGTCCGATCCAAAGCTTGGTTAACTGCTGATAATTCTTCCTCAAGTTGAGCCTTCTTCTCCAATAGTTGAGCTCGAAATTAGGAGATAGAGGAATGTTATTCCTTCAATTCTGACACCTCAGTATGTACTTTGGAAACAAAGCTCTGATCCCTCACCAATTTCTCCTCCGCAGCCTTGGTAGCATGGTAAATGTTGATGTAAAAATCAATGGTGGCTGCTGCCTGAGATAAATAACTTGAGACAGCCATACCAGATTACTCAACAACCTTGCAACATTGGAGAAAGCCATCTTTAATTGTAGGCCTTTGTAAGGCTTCAAAAGGAATCCTCGAAAAAGATGTCAGCAGCTCCAGACAGCTATCCAAGTCTATCGAAGGCAAGGAAGTCTTATCACTAGAGAAAGAGCTCTCAAAAATTTCTAGCAGAGAATCAGCTAGAGCTAATGGCTCAGTCTCATTGCTAGTTAGTGGAGAGGTGGAAGGTATGTCAAAAAGACTGGCTAGTCTAGCCTCAAAAATATCCACCTCATCCATTGACATGGAAGGTGCAGAAAGAGCTCTGGTAGAAGGAAGAAATGACTGCATAGGAATCGGAGAAGAAGATGGAGTATCCTTAGCAGTCTCTATAGTTTTTGCTACCAGTTGGTCAAGAGAAGAAGGACCGGAGCTAGGCAAAGATAATGGACTATGAGTTGGAGAGCTACTAGTACCTTCTCTATAGGAATCAGCTACCATCAAAGATGAAGTGTCAACTGAAATTTCCTTAGGAGGGGGAGGAGAAGCAAGGTTCGAAAGAGAATCAAATTGAGTAAAATCGAAGGACAAATGAGGGAGGTATGGAGTTAAGCCAGAAAAAAGAGGAGCAATAATACTTGGCCTCAAGAAGGGTATGGAAAATATACGGCCAAGAAGTGTGAGAATTATTTGAATGGGCTCCACATCTTGAGGTTGTTCAACTTCGACTGAAAATGATAGAGTCCTTATTGGAAGAATAGGCAGAGTAGTTGTTGACGCAAAAGAAGAAATACAAAACAATGTCAAGCCTCAGTATTAAGAATTTGAGAAAGATGAATAGAAGTACGAAGGAGCTTACTGGTTTCAAAAGTAATGGCTATGATTGGGAAGCTGCGAATTGTATAGTGTCCAGCAGCTTGCTATTTCCTTGCAACCTCTTTCTGGAATGCATCAGCGGCGGCGGCTTCATCCCTGAGCATTTGCTATTGCTTCATCTTCTTAGCCCTTTGGAATACAATAAGCTCTTTGGAATGCTCTGCTTGCACAGCTTTAGCAGATGCTTCGTGGATAGGATCTCCAGTGAAATCAGCAAGAGAGACAGTCATCTTCTTTCTTCTTTTTAAGGGTGTTTCTTGCTCTTGTTCTGTCTCTTCTTCTTCTTCTGCTGCTTGAACCCCAGGTGCTTCCTCTTCAGGATCAAGTAAAAGCTTCATTTTCTTTTGTTGCTGTTTGCTCTTAAGAAGATTTAAAGCTTGGACCTTTTGGGGAAAATCTCCCTGTGAGGCACCCGCACCACTTTCACCAAAAGAAGAACTAGAGGTAAGGATATAAAGAAGAAGAAAAGAAAAGAAAACAAGGGTACATACCTTTCTTTGAGGCAGCTCGAGTAACTCTAGGAGGAGCTGAGGCAGCAAGAATAGGCTTTGTAATGACAGGTGCAAGAATTGTGGTAGCAGGAACAGTGGAAGAAGTAACAATTCCAGCCTCTTTCGATTTGGGTTGAGGTATATCCAATACCATTAATAGGTCTTAGGGAGGAATGACCAAGTATACCTCCATATTGGTCACCCACCAGTTTTGGCACCTTTTCAATAGGTTACTTTGAGGAATGAAAGGGATATACTCAAACTCAATCAAGTCCTGGATAAATTTAGAAGTTGCTTCTTCTAGTCTGGATCTTCGAACCTTTAAGTCCCTGCTGGTAAGACTTAAATTGGTCTGGCTGCAGAGAGGTATTGGGACCCCTTGTGAGAGGCCAAATTACCTAGCAAATTGAGCAGGACAATAGAGCTCAGCAATGCACTTGTAAGCTCTGGGGTTCAAAGTCCCAATGAATAACTCTCTGGGGATCATAATAGAGGCCTATATGTTCTTGTGTTGGGGTGAAGAGCAGAACCTATCACTTAGAAAGTTTTTCAACCAAGATGGGCCAATGGTAGTAGGTTCGAAGGGACGGAAGTTATGGGAAGAAAAGGAAGCTGGGAGTTTGTGGAAGAAAGAGAAGTAAAAAGCAAAGGTAGAAGGATAGAGTGAAACACTGGCTAGCCTCATGCCATGAATAGTAGGATTTGGCTCCAAAAACTTAAGGCATTTGGATTGTAATTCAGTAAAGTATGCAAAAAGCCAAAGCTGAAGTATCCAAAATGGACCTCCTTGATTGGCATCCAAGGGTTTCTCACAAAAAAGAGAACATGCTCTATATACATGACCTAGAACGTATGGAGCTAAGGCCACCTTTTTCTGTAAAACAAGGGCTTTGGCAAGAAGGGCGAATTCAGGCATGAATCTTTGAGAAGAGATGCAGAAAAGGAATTTGCAAAGCCAATGTAATATGAAAGAAAAGAATTCCCTATCAGTCACAGGGCCCTCCCTTTTATTCCCAGCCTTGACAAAGTCACTATAGGATGAGTTAAAAGAAGGGAGGGAAAAATGGGTTGGTAGGTCAGGATAATCTGGTCCAATGGGGGTTCCAGTGGGGGACAATCCTAATAGATGGCAGATATCAAGAATAGCAGGGGCCATCATCCCACATCTGAATTGAAAGAAATTAAAGGCAGAATTCCAAAAACAAATGGCAGCATGTATTAAGAAAGCGTCCTCTGAGATAGTGAACCTGGATAATTGGAGGGCGTCGAAAAGGCAGAGCTCTTGAAGGTCTAGAGTCCTATCAGGGACAACCCGATCATACCATTCTTGCCACTCTGGTCTCACCGTGGGCTAGCAGCGATGGAGGTGATTCATCCTCCAGTTTCCCCAGTTAAGACCACCTTCGTAAAGGAGACAATGGTCTTCTAGATGTGGATATAGAGCTGGAAACTCAATAGGAATTTCTTTGAAGATGGGCCCAAGCACATACTCTTGCTGCTTATGATGACGAGGAATGAAGATGCGTCCGTCAATGGCGCTTTTCTCACCAGCCTTGTACTTCTCACATTCTGCGTCAATAATCCTTTTCAAGGTTACAGACGAGCTCGCACGCTCTACGACTGGTATTTTCAAGGAAGAAGAAGCCATTAATAGAAAGCTTTCTCAGAGGACGAAGTTGGGAAAGAGAGTAGAGAGAAGTGGAAGGTCGGTAGGGATAGAGGGTTTGTGCGGTAGACAAATAGATGAATTCCGAGCACAAAATAAAAAGGTTTTAAAACTTTTGTGTCTGAAAATATACCTGGTGGTTTGACACGGACGGAATTCACAAAAAGTACTAAAAAATACGGATGCGAAAGGTTTCCCTCAATGTTGATAGTTTTGGAGGGAAACATATCTCAAATACTGATATCAGCTTCAAAATAAAATATTTGGCTTCGAAGCCAAATTTTGGCGCCGAGATCCGAAAACAAATAGCCTCGAAGGCAGGAGGCCGGCTTCGAAGGACACTCCATGCCTAAGGATGCAAGGATGCTCAAGTATTTGTTCACCTCAACAAGATTGAAAGCCTGTTTTAGGGTTTCTTAGTGAGAGTAAATCCTTCGAAGCAAAACTTGAGATCCCTTAAGGATGGGAATTGTTGTTCGAAGTATCAAAACCAATAGTTGGTTTGATAATATACAGAAAAGATTGCTTTTTCGGATTAAAACAGTGCAGCCCTCGAGAGGGGCTTTCATATTTTTGAAAGTATGGACTGTTGGTTGAAGCAAAAATGGTCAATTTAAAACTGATTGATCGTACTAACCATGACCATTTGTTGGATATGATTAAAACAAGCTTTACGAGGCATGGTTGTTAAATTCGAAGCACTGATTCTAAATGGAAACCAGCAAAAGTTGTCAACTGTTTTCCATGAATTGGAAAAGTTCATGTTGGTTTTTCAGTGTTTCATTTGAGATGATTGAATCTAGATTCGAAGGATGAGATTGTTGAGTTCGAAGCCCTAAATTTGCTTGTAGAGACGAACGAAGATAAAGTCAAACCATGCCAAACAAAGAGAAAAGTCTTAGCTGTATTGAAACAAAAGCAATTACATCAAAAGGCCCTCTTTGGGTACAAATTCGAGTTCATAAAAGTAAGGAATAGAATAAATAATAAGATCACGGAATTTGGTCCAGCTATGGTCAATAAATTTCTGTTCTTTTTTTATTCTATCTTCTATTTTCTCCAAGCTTGGCTGCTGAAGTTGATGGGCTCTTACTTGATAAAAGAGTTCTTCAGCCTCTATTTCAAACTTTGTTTCTTTTAACCCTTGTTCCAGCTCATCCATATCCAAGTCATCCCAGTACGCAGAGTCTTTATTCTTGAAGTCATCATATTCTTCGATAAGGTTCTCTGCTTCGTACTGGGTATGAACTCGAAGGGATGAAAGTTGGTTCAAAGATTGGGTGGTGACCACAGAAGTCTGGTGCCAATAAAGAAGCAACGGGAGTTGGTCCAAAAACATTTGGAGTTCTGCTTGGGTGATGGAGTTGAGGACATGACCCCAAGTCATAACATCACAAGCCCATCGAAAGTTCTTGAGAGGAACATCGTTTTCAAGAACATTGAAGGCAAGTGAGAAAAAGCCGCAAGCAGAAGTTGGGGTTGCTTTCGTTGAACTGGAGTAGGGGGATGTGGAGGCTTATAGGGGGGAAAAACCTTGTCCTCAGAAAGGGTAAGCCTCAGTCTCTCTATCCAGTGGGGATTTTGCGGAGGAGGAGGTACAGAAGCTTCCATTTCGAAAGAATGAGGAAACTGAGGGGCATTAACACAATCAAGCCAGTCAGAAGAGCAAAGCCTCGCCTTTTGGGCTAAGAACGACGGGTTATACCCTTGTGCCTCTTCTAGGCGTCGGGTAGCTTGTACTATCTTTGTAGGCATGGAGGATGTGTACCATGCTACAAGTAAATTGTTCTCTAAACTGCGTCGGTGGTAGATGGGCACGTAAGGATAAACCACCGAACTCCGAGCATCAGAAGGGAATTCTAGAGGATTAGTGAACTCGACAAAGTGATGATTAACTCGCTCCCTTAACTCCCATGCCTCAAGTTCTGACCAGCTTTTCCAACCAGAAGCCCCAGAGGAAGAAGAAGCCACAGTCTCATCCCATGCAGAAGATTGTGAATTAGAAGAAGAGCTTCCAATGTCCATTTTTGCAAAATTTTGGGTTAGAGAATTATGAGTAGCGGGTGCGTAATCCAAAGGTTGATAGTTTGCAAAAGCTTCCATGACTTGAATATAGGGAGGTGGGTAAAGGTGGCTAATCAATGCATGAAGGTTCTTTCGAGGAAGAACAGCATCATCAGATGACTCTTCGTATACTCGATCAATAGAAGAGAGAATTGGTTTGGCCATAAAAGATGTATCAGTCTGTTCGAATACTAAGATGGTGGGGATGTTCAAAGGATTAAAAGAGAATTTAATGCAAATGATGAATGACAGTTGCATTTCTGGAAGAATGCAAAGCCCATGCACGTTCTAAGACGTGGATAAAAGACCTTGATCCACTAATATCACCAAGTATTGGGTATATTAGTGCGGGGGGTAATGTTGGCTACATATTTTGTATAAGCCAATTACAATTCAACGCGTGACAGAATAAGGGCAATACGGGAAGACTATTCAAGTCTTCGATCGTGATCGTACACGTGGCAGTTAGTATTGGTTCTTACAAGATCTGTGTAGGACTGGATCAGCAAAGAGATGCAAAGTGATGTGGCTTCAACGGTTACTCACATTCAAATTCAAAATCAGGAGGGAAGCCTAACTACAGGTAATAGCATAATGGAGCTAACTATAAGGCAACATGATCAGCGATCATGGAGGAGCGATTCGACGGTTAGAAGTGCAGTTCAATGGTTATCCTTGAGAAGTATAAATAGCAGAGAATGCTCCAGAAAAGCCCCAGATTCAGATCAAAAAATCCAGTTTTATCTACTTTATTTCCTTTCTAGTTTTACATTTTCTGTTCTTTGTATTTCTGTACTTTAAAATTCATGCACTGCATTTCGTTCATAAGAGTAGTTTCAAGTAGATTATTGCTGTAAACCTCTACGAGGCTGAATTGGATCATTGTAAGTCTTTCATTTTACTTAATGAAATACTACAATTGTTCTTCATTTAATCATTGTTTGCTTAATTCTCCTAAATAAAGCCACTAGTAAAAGTCCTCTTCATTGAAACTGAAAGAATTAAAACACAATCGTCTGATAATTGGTTGGCAATTAACATTCTGTAAAGATTGATTGATCCTTACTGGCACGCTCACAATTACAAAAATAACCTTTGAAAAGCCAAAGAAGCCAACAATTATTAAAAAATAATATGTAAAATTTGCCAATGTTAATTTGATAAAGAGATGAGTCTTAATACAATAATTCACTTAGGAATAAAAATTATTTTCTACAGGTTTCTAGTTTAGAGTGAATTTGTGAATTCAACTCTAAACCAACTATTAAGCCTAGTCTGGTTTTAGATTTTTGGTTAAAAAAATATAAAAAGATAAATTTAGTTATATAAGTCAATAAGATAAAATGTCACATTTAAATCATAATTATTATACTTTTTCTTTTACAAGAGTTAAAAAGGTCAAAAAAATCAAACTAAATGAGGTTAAAAAATTTAGGCTAAAAAAATTCCAACATAAAAAAATCAACTAGAAAAACAAAGATCGCAAGATTCAATTACAAGTTGTAGATCGTATGAAGCTCTAGATTCAGCTAGAATTAGGTTGTCACTTGTAATTTGTACTTTAGTCTTTGGTCGTAGTAGATTGGTTAATTTGATTTAGTTCGTTTTTTCTAGTTGTGATTTGTACTTTAGTATTTGATTGTAACTTGGAGTTTTTTTTTTTTTTTTTTTAATATTCTAAAAAATAATAATAATAATTTAGAGAGTTGACTTATTTTTCAAATTATTTTTGAAACTAACCTAGTTTTTAAAATCGTATTTTAAAAATGTAATTTTGAATTTGAAATTGAAATTGCATTTTTAACATGTATTTTACCTAAAATCGCATGTTGAAAATGTAATTTATGATGACATGGACTGTATTTTTTGAAATTACATTTTCAACATGCGATTTCAAGATGAAATTGAATGTTGAAAATGCAATTTCAATTTCAAAATCGCATTTTCAAAATGCGATTTTAAAAACCAGGTTAGTTTTTCAAATAATTTGAAAAGTGGTTCAATTCTCTAATTTTTTTCTTTTTTAGAATATTAAAAAAAAAAAAACTCTTGTAACTTGTGATTTGTACTTTAGTCTTTGGCTGTATTTTAGTCCTTGTCTAAATATAATTGCTTTATTTTAAAGATTAATTATATTAAGACTCTTTCAAGTATTAGCGAATATTAATTTATCTCTCTTGTTTATGAATTCGTATATATTTTCTTACTCAATTATGAAAATCATACAAATACATCATTTTCGAGGAGATCTACAGTGAGTGAAAGTGATACATTTTTATAATTGAATGGATCAAAATGTGCAAATTTATAAATGAAGAGATATTTATTAATAGTTGAGGGGTCATATAAATAATTCTTATTTTTGTTGATTCTAATACGTGATTGGACTAGATAGTGCAAAACAAATACAAAAAATTATTTTAAAAAAAAAGATAATTACAATTCAGTGGTGTTTTAAAAAAATATTTATAGGTACATAAAAAGTTTAGAATTTTAATTATTCATGTTGATAGAGTTTATCATTGTAATTTTTTTTCCTGCATTTACTATTACTATTCAATGATTCAATGTAATTTGGGACATTCACCATTCAATGTAAGTTTTTAAAAATAATTTCAAATCAGTGATAAGATTTTTGTACGTTAATAATGAAAGACTTAAGCTTTTCCATAAATTTGTAATTATTTTCTAAAATCACCATTGAGTTGTAATTTTTCCTAAAAAAATAAAAAAGAAATGTAGATGAAATAATAGCAAATTAATAGGACAATCTTTTATTTTGTTTTATTTTAACTGAGGTGGAATCTTCAATTATAATTACAACTTATGGAATATGCAAAGGATTGGACAAATTTGCCCCTTCTATTTCTCATAGAATTTTGACTCTCTCTCTCTTTTTTTTTTTTAAATTTCTCTCTTTTCTCCTTTTTTTTTTTCTTCTTCACTCGTTTGGCGTGTAAGTGTTTTAGCCAAAAAATTAAAAAGTTACTAAAAAAATCAAAAGTTATAACTTATACCAAAAAGTCAAATATTTCTTTTTTTCTCTATTTTTTACACATTTTTTTTTATAAAAAATTAAAAAGTTATTCTAAATATACTAATTCTTTTAGGGTGATTTACTGCCAAGTCCCGTTTTAGCAAATAATGGTCCATTAAGTCCTAGTTCAAAAACTTTTAACCAGTAAGTCCCATAATCCATTCAAATGACGAAACTACCCTTACCAAATCAAAACATTAAACAGATGATTTACATCCACTGCTGTACTTCATTCACTCTCTTACTCTTACTCTCTCTCTCTCTCTCAATCCATTCTTGAACGATGCCAGTCCCGTTTTGCTTCATTGATGTGAAGCTCAGTCGACTTCATCTCGAAGCTCAGTCGATGTCAGTCCCGTTTTGTCTCTTTGTTGACTTCATCCTCAATCGAAGCTCCGGTACCAACCTGATTGAGTTCATCCTCAGCCGCCATTGAATAAGCTTTGGGGAACCTCTGAATGGTGAGGGATATGGAGCAGGAAGGGAGAGAACGAACAAACGTCGCCAGAGAGAGAAAAATTGATTAATCAAGAGAGAGAGAGAGAGAGAGAGAGAGAGAAGTCAAGTGAGTGTGGCTATGAGACCTAAATAACGCAGGTGTTTGGAATCAATCAAATCTATTGAGTGTGGCTATGAGACCTAACAATAGAGGTATTTTATTTATTTATTTAATTTCACTTCTTGTTTTTCTATTAAAATATTAATTTTATTTGCTTAGTCTCTAAAATTTCTTAGTATTTAAGTCAGTTTATTTGTTCGTTGATTTATTTGAATCATCAGTGTGTTTTAGTTTTATAATTTTAAAATTGAGAATATTATCAGTTTAAAATTGAAAAAATGATAATATTCTCAGTTTTAATATTGAAAAAAATTGAAAATTTTCTCAATTTTACTAGATATTTTTAGAAAATTTCTCAATTTTTTTCATGATTAAAATTGAAAATATTATAAATTGAGAATATTCTCAATTTCAAAATAGAGAATAATTTCAGTTTATAAAAACTAATAAATTTCTCAAATTTTTTTCTAAAAATATTGTAAATTTTAATATATTGCCCCTAATGTGAAGACTTTACAAAAAATTGGGAGGCCAAGTCAGGGTGGCTATTTAGGAGAAGAGTTGACCTCCTTGCTATTGCAGGAAATAAAAAATGAAAAACAAAATAGCACCTTTTGATTGAGTAAACTGTTGTTATCAAATTCAATTATATACATGTGTGGCTCTAAAAAGATTTGAACCATGTATGAATTATTGGGACCTTTTGTTGTTTGATTTTCTCCCAAAGTTCCCAAAAAAAAAAAAAAAAAATCCTATTCTGCTGTCACAATTTTTCTTAGCAACAAAACTAAAAATGCTCAAAAAACATTGAGCTATGCTGCAAACTTAAAGCACTAAGCTGTCTTAAGACTACAGAGGAAAAAAAAAAAAAAAAAAAAATCTTCAAGGTCCCTCACTGGTAGTTACACAAGGTATTGATGGATCTGCCTCAACTTTGTCTCCCTCTGAACCTTCACTGCTGGTTGGAAAACTCTTCTCTCTATCCAATTCACAATATAATGTGCCATTGCCATTTGAATCCTCGGATTCATGCAATGATTGATTTTCTACTTTCCCCTCCATCGAGATGTGATGCCTCTGTGTCTGGTTCACCATCGAAGATTTGCCGCAGTTTACCTATTAATATTGCCCCTAATAATACTACTACCCAATGAAGCCTTAATTCCAGCCATCTTGGGATTGACTATATATATAACTGTTTGGATTGAAGGGTAAAAATGTCTTCTTATTTATAAATAGGACTTATTGGTTCAAAAACTTTTAGATAGGACCTAAGCTACCACAAAATATGTTGATAGGACTTTTAGGTAATTAATCTATTCTTTTATCTCATATTTTAGCTAAAAATTAAAAAATAATTAAAATAACATGTTCCCAAACGAGTCCCTCTCCCACATGTCACTCTCTTTTTATACTTCTGAACAATTACTCACACACTCTCTCTTCCTTTCTTGTTCAATTTTATTTGTTTCTTACATTTATTTTTTATTTTTAAATATATTCACGTCTTTTCTTCATTTTTTTTTTTTTAATGAGTGATAAAACAACTACATAAATAAAGTTTTTATATAATAATTACATAAATTAAACTTCTGTAAAATAACTACCTAAATAATGTAGTGCAAAACAATATAAATTAGTTTTTATTACACAATTACATTTATTAAGTTTTTATAAAAATAACTACAAAATTAAAGTAGTGCATAATTTTTAAAAAAAATTGTATGCTGATTTTAAACTCTAGCCACCTTTGCCACCCAAATCTCCCAGCCATTTCTTGTAGTGACCCAAAACTCCGTTTTTAGCTAAACAATAATGACTTGGACCTCCTTTTTTTCCCACTCCCTCTTCACCTGATTGGTCACTTTTTTTTTTTTTTTTTTTTTTTTTTTTTTCTTGGTAATTAGAGGGGGTCTCAATCATCACCCTTTAGCTAAAAAATGAGTTGGAGGTAAGCGTCATCCATGATCGGTACAAGTGTCACTTGGTGCTACTATGCTCAGTGCAAGTGCAACTTGTGCGACAATTCACATAGATTACACTTGCATCAGACACATACTGCACTTGCATTGTGAAGTTTTACAATGTGTCTCTTTGATTCAATTGAGTTGCTCTTTGATTTTCTTAAAATTTTAAATTTAAAAAAAATAATAATAATAATGATGACACATTATGTAAAAAAAAAAAAAAAAAGTCCCTTGTGTAGTTGATTAAATAAATTAATTTTTAGGAAAATTACAAAAAAAAAAAAAAAACTCAGGTTTAACCCTTGTAACAAAATAAATTCTAAACTTCTAATTTTTTTCAATTTAAACCTTAATCTTTTGATTTGTTTTCAATCTACTTCATATGCATATTTTCGTTAAGTAAAATTGAAGAAAAAATGTATTTTACTCATTAAACTCAACAAAAAGGTTATTTTAGACATTTTATGTACACTTACATTGAATTTAATAATTAAAATATATTATTTTCATCATTTTTACTTACCGAAAATAGGCAAATGGTTTATATTGAATACAAATCAAATGATTGTGATTTAAATTGACAAGATAAAAAATTTAGGATTTATTTTGTTACAATGATCAAACTTTAGGTTTTTTTTTTTTTTTTTTTTTTTCCACCTTGTAATTTCTCCTTAATTTTTTAATTTTATTTTAAACCATTTTTTTGTGCATTTTAAAATTAATAACTATTTATATAGGTTAGTAGTTCATGTACAGAAAATCAACAAAATTTTCAATCCAGACGAAATGAAAACCACAGAGAATAAGACCGGAACCGATCCAAAAAAAGTACATAAACAAAGCCCAATGGGCTGAAGCTCGTGATCAGATTTTGTTTCTTATCAGTTGTTTTTTTGCATTCCAAGCCCAGTTTTGTATTCTGCAGCATACACGTACGTTTTGGGCCTGACCAGCCCTCTTAAAATTTAAAGAATCTTATGGGCTGGTCCTATGACTTAACCTTAATTATTAATAGATCTCACTCTAACTATTCATGATAAATTTATTACAGTAAAAATATTTTAATAAAATATAATTTAATTACTTATACTTTTTATATCATAGTTCAACACAAACTAATACAAATGAATTAAAAATAAATCAAAACTCATAATCAAAAATTCAAAATAATTCAATCATTTATCACTTTAATAAATTTATCAATATCATTATAACTACCAAATGATCATTTTACAAATACAAAATATACATTTAAAAAGTCTCAAAATTTTCTTATTACTAAAATTATGGACAAATACATAAAAACAAGGGTAGAATTGTTATAGTTAGGGGCGTGCGCGGTGTGGGTCGGTGCAGTTTAGAAGAAAAATAGAAATCGTACGGCGGGTGGCGGATTGGTAAAAGTGTCATTAGAAATTGTCATTTTTCTTATCAAAAACCAACGTTTTGGTTGGCAAATAATGGCCGTTTTGACTTGGTGGTTCGGGCGGATTGGCGGTTTGTAAAAAATATAATTAAAATTATAGAACTTAAATCAAAGAGAAAAGATCTAATTTATAGATTAACCAAAATTGTTATAATATTGACATACTAGTAAAGATTTCATTCCAAGATCCATTGTTTGAAAGATATGATTAACTTGTTATAATAAAATTTTGGAATGAGGAAAGGTAGTGCTACTTTAGAGAGTAAAGGACATGCCTGTGTTTACAAAAGTATGGAAGGACTAAATTGTTCAAAAAAATTCTGAAGGGTAAGAAGTGACATTTTAGAGAGTAAGGATGATGCCGGTGTTATTTCAAAAGTATTCAAGGGGTGTTAGAGTAATTTATCCTTAAGAAAATTGTTCAATTTGAATATTGTCATACTAGTAAAGATTTCATTCCAAGATCCATTGTTTGAAAGATATGATTAACTTGGTCGAAACTTAAGCAGGTTACTATTGGACTACCTAATGTAAGAGGAAGAAAAGAAATATTAAAAGTACACAGCAAGAACAAGAAACTAGACAAGGATGTGTCTCTCAGTGTCATTACCCTACGAACACCAGGGTTCAACAGTGTTGATCTAACGACCTTTATGAACGAAGCAGCCATTCTTGCTGGTTGGAGAGGCAAAGATAAGATTATATCAAAAGAGATTGATGACTCAATTGATCAGATAGTGGCAGGGATGGAAGGAACCAAGATGACAAACAGGAAGAGCAAGATTTTAGTGTAGTATCATGAAATTGGGCACACTATTTGCGCATAAGTTCACCATCTTACACTTTGTTTTTTCTATTGCTTCATTTTTTGAACTTGAAAATTAATGACAAGAAAAGGGCAACTAGTTTCAAGGGAATGCCTTATACTAACAGCAAGCCTTATTGTTGGGCCAAACCGCACTTAAGATCAACATTGTGATTTGATATGTAGGACTTCATTACATTACGAGGACTTCCAAATCTCCTTCACATGTTGACATTCAGATTCATGTAGTACTTCATTACATTACGAGGACTTCTAGATCTCCTTCACATGTTGATCTCATTTCAAGTGGTTTGTAGGAATGAAATCTAGTTGTCTATCATTGATAGATACATATTATACATGTAAACAGACACACAGCTAGATTAAAAAAGGATAGAGGTGAAAAAGAAGTGGAAACAAAGAAGATGCTGAGAACATGAATCGGGAAGCTATATATAATTGTTGAACTAGTTGTTTAAGAAACTATCAACCCTTTGCATTGGCTGTCCTCGATAGAAACTTCATGCAGATGGGCGGATTTACACCTGCCAACGCCAATATTGAACTGGGTAGAGTCCATATCCCATCCCCGCAAATCAAACCAGAAGCCACGGCAGGTCCAAATGCATCGGCCTTTTTCTTGTTTATCTTCTGCCAAACAAATAGTATGAAGCTTCCAACACACATATCGATAGCAAAGTATGATCCAATATAGAAGGGTATTGCCATTGCCATGGGGATAGGGATAAACTTTGCTCTCTGCTTTCCTGTAGCGTCTCTAATGGCGTTGATAACGACAGATATAATAAAGAATGCATAGCAAAGGGTGAGGCAGTGCTTTGGCAAAGCTGAGAACCCTTCAACCCCCAAGATTGCCATGTTTCGATAGACAAGAGCGTAAGGAGCGGGATATTGTGTTCCAGTGATTCCAATATCATGGAAAGCCTTATAGAAGAGCCAAAACACACAAGGCGAAATGACACAACCCATTGCTGTTCCAATGACTTGGCTCACGAACATGAACCGTGGTGAAGTTAGGGTCATGTAATCTGTTTTGAAGTCCTGCATTAGGTCAGAGGTAGTAGAGACCACTACGCCAAAACAGGGCATTAACGGCGATTTTTTTAACGGCGGTTTCGTTACCGCCGTTTAAAGATACTATTAACGGCGATAACGAAATCGCCGTTAATACCGCCGTTAATGTATCTTTAACGGCGGTTTTCGTTACCGCCGTTAAGAAAACGCCGATAATGACCCTTTAACGGCGGTAATGAAACCGCCGTGAAAAAACCGCCACTAAAGCCATTTTTAAATGGTGGTAATGAAACCGCCATTAAAGCCCTCTCATTACCGCCGTTAATGACGGCGGCCTTTGTCGGCGGAGCTCCGGTGAGTGGTGACCACGCGCGGCTAAGGTTGAACATGACCATCTACAATAAAGTAAAAGTAATGTTTAAATATTTATTTAGGAAATATATTTCATGAAGAGTGGCTGTGGTGGAGTGGTTGGTGTGGGTGGATGAGAGGTTGAGGGTTCAAGACTTGGGAAGTGTAAGAAGAAAGAATTATTTTTGAAAAATTTGAACCTATTTACGGCGGTAAAGAACCGCCGTTTTTGGTCTTATATTACCGCCGTTTTTTGTCGACTTTTAACGACGGTAATTTACCTTTTTATGACGGCTGTACTTTTTCCGACATGGGCATAAACGACGGTAACGAAACCGCCGTTAATACCGCCGTTAATGGCTTTAACGGCGGTTTTACAGCCTTTAACGGCGGTAAAAAACCGCCGCTAAAGCCCAATTTTGGCGTAGTGTTACTATCAAATGGACTGAAATTATTGATTAGAACACTTTATTAGGTGTCTTTACGTTATTTATTTATGACCAGAAAACAAGATAGTATATAATTTTTAGAAATTTATAAATTATGAAGTAAGGTGGATGGCCAAACTTTGAGTGATAAACAAGATAGAATATTATCTTTTGTGCTATGTTCATATCGAGTGATAAACAATAATCCTTGTATAATGAAATGCACATAAGAGTTGATCTCTTTGTCTCATGTTTATGTGAATTTTATTTGTGTTTTCTACACTGTTATTGTATTATTGAATTTAAAAAATATTAAGAGATTCATAATTTAAATCTCACAATTTATTTACAATGACAAAATAAAAAAATTAAGTCTTACATAATTGAATTCGTAACACATTAAAATTGATACATAATTTTATCCATAGTTTTAATTAAATTACTATCTCAATTTTTTTTTATTCGACCTTACATGAAGATTTAATTGTCAATGGTCAACACCTAGATAAGAGAGCAAACATAAGCCTCACAAGTGGATCAACTTCTGATGAGGATGATGTCATGATGACTAAATATTTCATATGTTTTTTCATGAAAGAAAAGGAAAGGGAGAAATGGTGAACAAGTTGGTTCCTTCTGATTCTCAAAGATACT
Organism: Camellia granthamiana; assembly: GCA_036172215.1. NCBI lineage: Eukaryota > Viridiplantae > Streptophyta > Magnoliopsida > Ericales > Theaceae > Camellia > Camellia granthamiana. The sequence continues at coordinate 53,696,029 of CM069903.1, read as the reverse complement.
TATCTAATGATCCAAATCCTGACTACTCGCTTGCATCCACATTTTGTTTTTTACACCACTCAACAAATTTATTCTTACTCTTATTATTATTTGTCTATACTCACCAAAACTATCCCCATCTTCAACCTCTTCATTTCTCTCGACACCCACCACACCCCCCACCACTTGTCCACTGCCCACCACCGCCACCTACGGCCCTTCTCCTTCCTCTCTCACTCTCCTAGTCGTCCCCCACTCTTTATTCATATGTGACACCACCCACCCTCTTCTCTCTCCGATGGCAAGAGAGAGTCAGGGAGTAAGTGGGGTGGTGGGGTGGAAAGGAGAGGGGAAGGGAGCGGGTGAGGGAGTCAGGGAAGGGAGGAGAAGGGTGGCTTGCTGTGAATTATTTTAATTTTTAATTTATTTGTTCATTTGACTCTCAAGAATAAAGATAAATATAATCAAGATGTAAAACTTACTTCCAACAATAATGTGCCCAAACTTTTACACTCACACATTCGTAGGTAACGAATTTTCTATAACACATTTAACTTGTGATTATTTTGTGTTTTTGGTGGATAATATATTCATTTCATTATTAACTTAAATATTTTTGACATTTGTGATGTAATGATTTATGATTGACGAAAATAACATTGTGTGTGTAGAATAATGTTTAAATTATAAATAGAATAATTTTTTCAAGTTTAATTAATACTCTAAGGATCTGTGTCTATATTTGTATCTGTTCATGGATCACCTTCCAACATCAAACTGTTAGCATATTATTTTTCTTCAAATTTGAAACAAGCAGGAGGCTTTGGGAGTTACCTCTTTGGCATGAGTGAAAAAATTGCCAAACAGTCAACTGAAGCTCATGATGCACAGAATATAAAGAATCCAGCTGTGGGTTGGATGATTGGATTTGTAACGCCCTCAAAATAATAACATTAATCCCAACAATATAGACATGCTATGATATATAAAAGGTCCACATCCTTCCATTTACCAGAGTATTATTACAAAAAGTATCACATGTTAACAACAAAAGCAAATGCCCTAAGGGCTTACAGCTCTCCAAGTTAACACTTGGTTACACAAAAGTAGAGTGTTAACTCATTTACACATAAAGCCCTTGGCTTGAATTTACATGTAATACAACAAAAGGAAAGACAACCAAAAAGTCTGTCCGCCACTAGCCTCCCAACTAAGTCCTTGGAGGTGGCATACTTCCTGTACCTGAAAATGATGTTCCCATATAGGGTAAGCCACAGCCCAGTAGAAATATACTAAACCAATTATGAACAATGACTAAAAGATTAACAGTTGATAGATGGTCAACACTTTTACATTCATTCATAACATAACACAATTCCAAGACACTTAAGTCTATATTTCCTTTCATTTCCATTTCATTCCTTTTACTTGCCATTTCATAACCTTGGCTCAGAACCTGGCCAAACATCACACATGAGACAAACACTCATGCCAACACTTTTCACTTCATCAAAGATAAACATAACAGTTATATCAATACTTCCAACGACAAGCATATCCGCTCTGTCAATACACTTCTAGATAGGCATACCCGCTCTATCTACGGAGTTCATCCCCTATCTCCTCCCAACAACATCCGGTTTAGAGGTCCATCCCCTATCTTCCCCTAAACCGTGGAGTACATCCCCTATCTCCTCCAACACAACACAATGCATATAAACAACAATTATACACATCACAAATCAATACAATTAATTATCCAAATTAATCAATCAATGTAATTAGAGCATTCTCCATAATTAACATCACAACCCTTAGGTTCCAATTTCCTTAGTGTTTCAACATTAATCCCATGTTTCTATACCAAACATGCTTCTAGGTTTATCATAGATGAAAACCCCCAACTTTTGTAAAATTACACAATGGCCCAAAGTTTCCCAAAATCACACAACAACTTCCAACATATCAAAATGCTAAAATTTAAAGACAAAACTCATAAAGAGGAGTAGGATATCCCTACCTCAAAGGATGAGTTCCAAAGGAGAAGGACTCAAAACCAAAATGCTCCAAACACCAAACTATTCGGATCAAAAGAACGCCGTCGACGATCAACACCCTTTTTGTGAAGACTAAAGGTGAGCAAAACACCCTAACTAGATCAATACTTAGAGAGAAGTTAAGGTTTTTGAGTGAGAAGCTCTGAAAATGGCGTTTTGGGTAAAGTAAGAGAGAGAAGATAAGTCAAAAAGTGATTTAAAATGCCCAGTCCCACTCAGTTATACGACAGGCCCGCTCGAGCGTAAGACACTCCGCTCGAGCGTAAAGACACAAAAACATGGTCCGCTCGAGCGCAACATTGTCCGCTCGAGCGCCAAGACATAGACACAAAGTTCGTCCGCTCGAGCGTAGATACCAGCCCGCTCGAGCGCAGGTCTCCCCCTCCCAGAACTCTCACCAAAAACACACTGCCCGCTCGAGCGCACCAAACCCACTCGAGCGTAGGAACCACACTTGCAGAAGTTTTGCAGGTGCACGAAATACTGGATGGGTGCATTCTTCGCTCGAGCGCCAAAATCCCCGCTCGAGCGTACAAGCAACAACAACCTCTCCGCTCGAGCGTAAACATCTCCGCTCGAGCGGACCAGCCAAAACCTGGGCAACTAGACTTGGTTCCTAAGCTCAACCAACCTGTAACAAACCTGCCCAACACATCCTATAACTCAAATACAAAGCAAGAAAGGATGTAAACAAGACAATACTCAACTATCAACATCCACGGACACATGTCCGGATCGCTATACAACAGGTAGACTTGGTTTCTAAGCTCAACCAACCTGTAACAAACCTGCCCAACACATCCTATAACTCAAATACAAAGCAAGAAAGGATGTAAACAAGACAATACTCAACAATCAACATCCACAGACACATGTCCGGATCGCTATACAACAGGGGTAAACCCGGGGACCGCTATAACCTCTCCCCCTTAAAGAATTTCGTCCCCGAAATTTAGAACAAGTTTTTGAAAAGCAAGTTTTCCTTTCTTTTAAACAATGTGATACCACAACATTCCACAATTCGACCCGTTCTCGGTCATTCCATCTCTTATCAAGAGGCATTCTACAACATATACATTTCGACATGCATTCTCTTTTCATTTCAACCATTTCCAACATACATGGTTCACAATTCATATCATAAGCAATAATCATGATACAATTCCATTTCTATAATATAGCCAACACATGCAATATTATAACCAACTCCCATAACAAGGCAAGTTCTACAACATTTTACATTAACCAAAACATGCACCATGTTTTTCAATTTAAGACATTTTTTAATACTCTTAAATTTCATTACAATTACACAATTGCAATACTTGATTACACATCAACAAACAAGTCCGGATATTTCTCGCGGACTCCCAATTCACGTTCCCAAGTGGCCTCCTCCACTCCGTGATATTTCCACAAAACCTTAACCAAAGGGATGGTCTTGCCACGCAGGACTTGATCCCGCCTATCCAAGACCCGAACCGGTCTCTCCTCGTACGAGGCATCCTCATCTACCTCCAAGTCGGTCCAATCCAACACATGTGATGGATCCGGCTCATACTTCCGAAGCATACTCACATGAAACACGTCATGAACCCCGGATAACTGTGGCGGCAAAGCTAAACGATAAGCAACCTCGCCAACCCTCTCAAGAATCTCAAAAGGACCAATAAACTGAGGGGATAACTTCCCACTCTTCCCAAACCTCATCAAACCCTGTCTAGGTGATATCTTCAGAAACACATGATCACCCATCTCAAACTCCAATGGTCTCCTCCTACGGTCAGCATAAGATTTCTGACGACTCTGGGCTGTAACAAGCCTCCTACGGATAAGCTCAACTTTCTCCGTCGTCTCCTTAACCAACTCCGGACCCAACAAAGGTGTATCACCCACCTCGGCCCAACAAACTGGAGACCTACAAGGTCGGCCATACAAGGCCTCAAACGGTGCCATACCGATACTAGACTGAAAACTGTTGTTGTAGGCAAACTCTACCAATGGTAAGTGCCTCTCCCACGTCCCACTGAAATCAAGGACACAACCCCGAAGCATATCCTCGAGGATCTGAATAGTACGCTCGGACTGCCCGTCAGTCCGAGGATGATAAGCTGTACTAAAGGTCAACTTAGTACCCAAGGCACTCTGCAAACTCTGCCACAACCTAGCAGTAAAACGAGGATCTCTATCTGAGACGATCGTCACTGGGACCCCGTGCAACCTCACTATGTCCCGAATATACAAGTCGGCAAGATGATCTACTGAATCTCTCACGCGCATAGGAATGAAGTGCGCCGACTTAGTCAACCGGTCTACAACCACCCAAATAGCATCACTACTCCGCTGAGTCCTCGGAAGACCTACAACGAAGTCCATAGTGACATGCTCCCACTTCCACTCGGCAATAGGCAAGGGTTGTAACAAACCCGCTGGCCTCTGATGCTCGGCCTTCACTTGCTGGCAAGTAAGGCACTTAGACACGAAAACTGCCACATCTCTCTTCATACCCCGCCACCAAAACTGGCGACCCAAATCCCGGTACATCTTAGTACCTCCTGGATGCACCGCAAGGCGCGAATGGTGAAACTCTCGGAGTACTTCCTCTCGGCAAGACTCCGGTACAAACAAACGGTCTCGGTATCTCACACTCAGGTCGGGATACACCGTCAAACCCTTCTCAACCTTCCCACTGGAGATCTTCTCCCGGAGGGATTCTACCTCAAGGTTACCTCTCTGTGCCTCTAACACTCGAGTCACAAGTGTAGGCTGTGCAACAACAGAAAACAAGGCCGCAGCCTCAACGGATTCGCTCAAAAGCAAATCAAACTCTCCAATGGCCCCCAACATCTCCCACTCCCGGATGGCTACACAAGCTACATCACTAATGGATTTCCTGCTAAGGGCATCGGCCACAACATTGGCCTTCCCCGGGTGGTAATGCAACTCGAAATCGTAATCCTCAATAAACTCCATCCATCTCCTCTGCCTCAAATTCAAGTCTTTCTGTGAAAACAGATATTTCAGACTCTTGTGATCCGAGAACACCTCGAATCTCTCACCATAAAGGTAGTGCCTCCAGATTTTCAAGGCAAAGATCACAGCCGCTAACTCTAGATCATGCGTAGGGTAATTCTTCTCGTGAATTTTCAACTGACGTGAGCCATAAGCCACCACTTTCCCCTCTTGCATCAACACACAACCCAAACCCTCTCGTGAGGCATCACAATAGACTGCATAACCCAACCCTCTCTCCGGAATAATCAAGACCGGAGCGGTGGTCAGTCTAACTTTTAACTCCTGGAACGACTTTTCACAAGTCTCACTCCATACAAAGCTGACTCCCCTCCGAGTCAATCTGGTCAACGGTGAAGCTAACCTGGAGAAATCCTTCATAAACCGGCGGTAATACCCAGCTAATCCCAGAAAACTGCGGATCTCAAACACACTCTTAGGCTGTGCCCAATCTTGCACTGCCTCAGTCTTGGATGTATCAACAGACACCCCTTCCCCGGAAACCACATGGCCTAAGAACTTGACTTCTCTTAGCCAAAACTCACACTTCCCAAACTTGGCATACAGCCTATGGGCTCTAAGCAACTCAAGCACCACTCTCAAGTGTTCCTCGTGCTCCTCCTCTGAAGGTGAATAGATAAGAATGTCGTCCACGAAGACGACTACAAAACGATCTAAGAATTCCCGGAAAATCCGGTTCATCAAGTCCATAAAGACTGCCGGTGCGTTGGTAAGCCCAAATGGCATTACCAGGAACTCATAATGGCCATACCGCGTACGGAATGCCGTCTTCGGAATATCCTCCTCCCTGACCCTCAACTGGTGGTAACCCGATCTCAAATCTATCTTAGAGAAACAACGGGAACCCTTCAACTGGTCAAACAAATCATCTATACGGGGCATAGGGTACTTATTCTTAACCGTAGCCCGATTCAACTTCCGGTAGTCAATACACAATCTCCAGGCACCATCTTTCTTCTTAGCAAAGAGTGCCGGCGCTCCCCACGGTGAAACACTAGGGCGAACAAAGCCCTTATCTAGCAATTCCTGGAGCTGAACTTTCAACTCAACCAACTCTGCTGGAGCAAAACGGTAAGGTGCCATAGAAATCGGCGCCGTGCCGGGCACTAAATCGATAGAGAACTCAATCTCTCGGTGAGGTGGCAAATCAACAAGGTCCTCGGGAAAAACATCCGAGTACTCACAAACTACTCTTGGTAACACAATCTGGATCTCATCACACTCACCACTCTCAAAGCTAGCAAGTAGACCACTAAGTTCATTCCGCCCTCGCGGACCATACCCCGGTGGCACAATACTACCAACCCGGTCTCCCAAGAAATGGAAATACTCCCCGCTCACGGTACAACAAGTAACCCTCTGGCGGTAGCAGTCAATAACAGCTCGGTATGACGATAACCAGTCCATACCCAAAATAACATCAAAGCCCTTCATGGGCATGACTACAAAAGGAAACGGAAGCCTATGATCATCAACCTCTATATCACAACCTCTACACCCGTGTTTCAAAATCAACTCACCCCCAATAGGTGACACTACACAAATAGGAGATGCCAACAATGCTAACTCCAATTCCAACACAGATGCAAATGCAGCAGATACAAAAGAATGAGACGCACCCGTATCAATCAACACACTAGCAACCGAATTGCAAAACAGAAAGGTACCTCTCACTACTGATGGAGCCGGTACCAGGTCCTGCGCGGTAACAGCATACACGCGCCCTGTAGGCCCCTGATCCACCTGCTCGCCTCTCGGAGCATAGGACTGCTGCACTGACTGGGACGACGAAGCCCCCGGATTGGCCCTCGAGGCCTGCACAGACTGAGCTGGCTGAAATCCATGCGTCTGTCTAGAACCAGACGCTCCTGAAGTGGCACTCAACCGTGGGCAATACCTTTTCATGTGCCCAGGCTGTCCACACTGATAACAAGACAAGGGCTGCCCCCTGCCCGAACTCTGACTCTGCGGTCTAGCTGACGAAGAAGCAGCTCTCTGACCCCCGCCCTTCTGCGGGCAAACTGAAGCTTTGTGACCCGGCTGGCCACACTTGAAACAGGTGAACTCTCCCTGATTGCCCCTCCCGGAGCCTGCACTCGGTACTGGGAAAGTCGACCTGGCCAGACCACCCTGGGATGGCTGAGGGTTATAACCCCTCTGCCTCCTACCATCACCCTGTCCCTCTTGGTCCCTCTTGGAGCCTCCATGTTTCTCCTCCTCTCCCTCCTGCATCATCAGCTCCATATGAGCTGCAGCATCCACCAAATGCCTGTACTCTCGAATGTAGGGTCCACCAACTTTCAACTTGAGATCCCATCTCAACTTCCGCTCAAACTCGTAGCAACGGCGCTCCTCTGTCGCCACAAGTTCAGGTGCAAACCTGGACAAGCTAGTAAATGTAGCCTCAAACTCGGCCACAGACAAACCCTCCTGCTTAAGCCGGCTAAACTGATCCCTCAGCCTCTCTCTAGCCACAGCAGATAAAAACCTCTCCTGGAAAACATTCACAAACGCCTCCCAAGTACCACCAACACGAGCTTTCTCATACTTCCACCATTGACCCGCATCTCCCTTCAGCTGGAAGGATGCCAAGGTCACTTTCAATGCTCCGTCCTCAATGCCTAGCATCTCGAACGTTTTACTCATCTGTTCTAGCCACTCGTCTGCCTTCAGTGGCTCCTTAGGATCCCCAACAAACTCCTCCGGGTTAGACCGGAAGAACTCCCTTTTCAAGAAGGAAGGCCCTGCCTCAGCTGCCTGATTCCCTGCTCTGAGAATACCCAAAGCCCCTGCTATCTCCTGGGCCAAGGCACTCATGGCCTGCTGACCCGCTGGCTCGGCCACATTGGCCTGACCAACCCCCTCCTGAACTGCCGGAATCTCCTCCGGTAGTGGCACCTCCTGCCTCCTAGGCCTACCACGCCTACCACCTCTTGCTCGTCCTGACATCCTAATAAAGGTAACACAGAACGTTAACACATTCATAAACGTGCCAAAACTAAACACTCACGTCCTAATGCATGGACAACTGTAATCCATTCCACGTAAGCACATAAACACATAAGCACTTACGAATTTCATTTCCGGATAATGATAGTCCCAAGGCGTTACTAGAGTACCGATTAGAAACAGCATTGATCAAGTGCTTTTCCAACAAGACTCCCAGAAACCCAAAGATCCAATCAACATCCTAGAAATTAAATCCCATACCCAAATAATCACATAAGCATGTTATCACATAAGCATAACAGTACACTTAAGTCTCTATTAAGCGAGACAAACCCATTGTGATCCTAATCACTTCCCACGTACCCAAAGTATTCGAACCCGGTACGCTCTGATACCAAGTTGTAACGCCCTCAAAATAATAACATTAATCCCAACAATATAGACATGCTATGATATATAAAAGGTCCACATCCTTCCATTTACCAGAGTATTATTACAAAAAGTATCACATGTTAACAACAAAAGCAAATGCCCTAAGGGCTTACAGCTTTCCAAGTTAACACTTGGTTGCACAAAAGTAGAGTGCTAACTCATTTACACATAAAGCCCTTGGCTTGAATTTACATGTAATACAACAAAAGGAAAGACAACCAAAAAGTCTGTCCGCCACTAGCCTCCCAACTAAGTCCTTGGAGGTGGCATACTTCCTGTACCTGAAAATGATGTTCCCATATAGGGTGAGCCACAGCCCAGTAGAAATATACTAAACCAATTATGAACAATGACTAAAAGATTAACAGTTGATAGATGGTCAACACTTTTACATTCATTCATAACATAACACAATTCCAAGACACTTAAGTCTATATTTCCTTTCATTTCCATTTCATTCCTTTTACTTGCCATTTCATAACCTTGGCTCAGAACCTGGCCAAACATCACACATGAGACAAACACTCATGCCAACACTTTTCACTTCATCAAAGATAAACATAATAGTTATATCAATACTTCCAACGACAAGCATATCCGCTCTGTCAATACACTTCTAGATAGGCATACCCGCTCTATCTACGGAGTTCATCCCCTATCTCCTCCCAACAACATCCGGTTTAGAGGTCCATCCCCTATCTTCCCCTAAACCGTGGAGTACATCCCCTATCTCCTCCAACACAACACAATGCATATAAACAACAATTATACACATCACAAATCAATACAATTAATTATCCAAATTAATCAATCAATGTAATTAGAGCATTCTCCATAATTAACATCACAACCCTTAGGTTCCAATTTCCTTAGTGTTTCAACATTAATCCCATGTTTCTATACCAAACATGCTTCTAGGTTTATCATAGATGAAAACCCCCAACTTTTGTAAAATTACACAATGGCCCAAAGTTTCCCAAAATCACACAACAACTTCCAACATATCAAAATGCTAAAATTTAAAGACAAAACTCATAAAGAGGAGTAGGATATCCCTACCTCAAAGGATGAGTTCCAAAGGAGAAGGACTCAAAACCAAAATGCTCCAAACACCAAACTATTCGGATCAAAAGAACGCCCTCGACGATCAACACCCTTTTTGTGAAGACTAAAGGTGAGCAAAACACCCTAACTAGATCAATACTTAGAGAGAAGTTAAGGTTTTTGAGTGAGAAGCTCTGAAAATGGCGTTTTGGGTAAAGTAAGAGAGAGAAGATAAGTCAAAAAGTGATTTAAAATGCCCAGTCCCACTCAGTTATACGACAGGCCCGCTCGAGCGTAAGACACTCCGCTCGAGCGTAAAGACACAAAAACATGGTCCGCTCGAGCGCAACATTGTCCGCTCGAGCGCCAAGACACAGACACAAAGTTCGTCCGCTCGAGCGTAGATACCAGCCCGCTCGAGCGCAGGTCTCCCCCTCCCAGAACTCTCACCAAAAACACACTGCCCGCTCGAGCGCAACATCCCCGCTCGAGCGCAACCAGCTCGACCGCACCAAACCCGCTCGAGCGTAGGAACCACACTTGCAGAAGTTTTGCAGGTGCACGAAATACTGGATGGGTGCATTCTCCGCTCGAGCGCCAAAATCCCCGCTCGAGCGTACAAGCAACAACAACCTCTCCGCTCGAGCGTAAACATCTCCGCTCGAGCGGACCAGCCAAAACCTGGGCAACTAGACTTGGTTCCTAAGCTCAACCAACCTGTAACAAACCTGCCCAACACATCCTATAACTCAAATACAAAGCAAGAAAGGATGTAAACAAGACAATACTCAACTATCAACATCCACGGACACATGTCCGGATCGCTATACAACAGGTAGACTTGGTTCCTAAGCTCAACCAACCTGTAACAAACCTGCCCAACACATCCTATAACTCAAATACAAAGCAAGAAAGGATGTAAACAAGACAATACTCAACAATCAACATCCACGGACACATGTCCGGATCGCTATACAACAGGGGTAAACCCGGGACCGCTATAACCTCTCCCCCTTAAAGAATTTCGTCCCCGAAATTTAGAACAAGTTTTTGAAAAGCAAGTTTTCCTTTCTTTTAAACAATGTGATACCACAACATTCCACAATTCGACCCGTTCTCGGTCATTCCATCTCTTATCAAGAGGCATTCTACAACATATACATTTCGACATGCATTCTCTTTTCATTTCAACCATTTCCAACATACATGGTTCACAATTCATATCATAAGCAATAATCATGATACAATTCCATTTCTATAATATAGCCAACACATGCAATATTATAACCAACTCCCATAACAAGGCAAGTTCTACAACATTTTACATTAACCAAAACATGCACCATGTTTTTCAATTTAAGACATTTTTTAATACTCTTAAATTTCATTACAATTACACAATTGCAATACTTGATTACACATTAACAAACAAGTCCGGATATTTCTCGCGGACTCCCAATTCACGTTCCCAAGTGGCCTCCTCCACTCCGTGATATTTCCACAAAACCTTAACCAAAGGGATGGTCTTGCCACGCAGGACTTGATCCCGCCTATCCAAGACCCGAACCGGTCTCTCCTCGTACGAGGCATCCTCATCTACCTCCAAGTCGGTCCAATCCAACACATGTGATGGATTCGGCTCATACTTCCGAAGCATACTCACATGAAACACGTCATGAACCCCGGATAACTGTGGCGGCAAAGCTAAACGATAAGCAACCTCGCCAACCCTCTCAAGAATCTCAAAAGGACCAATAAACTGAGGGGATAACTTCCCACTCTTCCCAAACCTCATCAAACCCTGTCTAGGTGATATCTTCAGAAACACATGATCACCCATCTCAAACTCCAATGGTCTCCTCCTACGGTCAGCATAAGATTTCTGACGACTCTGGGCTGTAACAAGCCTCCTACGGATAAGCTCAACTTTCTCCGTCGTCTCCTTAACCAACTCCGGACCCAACAAAGGTGTATCACCCACCTCGGCCCAACAAACTGGAGACCTACAAGGTCGGCCATACAAGGCCTCAAACGGTGCCATACCGATACTAGACTGAAAACTGTTGTTGTAGGCAAACTCTACCAATGGTAAGTGCCTCTCCCACGTCCCACTGAAATCAAGGACACAACCCCGAAGCATATCCTCGAGGATCTGAATAGTACGCTCGGACTGCCCGTCAGTCCGAGGATGATAAGCTGTACTAAAGGTCAACTTAGTACCCAAGGCACTCTGCAAACTCTGCCACAACCTAGCAGTAAAACGAGGATCTCTATCTGAGACGATCGTCACTGGGACCCCGTGCAACCTCACTATGTCCCGAATATACAAGTCGGCAAGATGATCTACTGAATCTCTCACGCGCATAGGAATGAAGTGCGCCGACTTAGTCAACCGGTCTACAACCACCCAAATAGCATCACTACTCCGCTGAGTCCTCGGAAGACCTACAACGAAGTCCATAGTGACATGCTCCCACTTCCACTCGGCAATAGGCAAGGGTTGTAACAAACCCGCTGGCCTCTGATGCTCGGCCTTCACTTGCTGGCAAGTAAGGCACTTAGACACGAAAACTGCCACATCTCTCTTCATACCCCGCCACCAAAACTGGCGACCCAAATCCCGGTACATCTTAGTACCTCCTGGATGCACCGCAAGGCGCGAATGGTGAAACTCTCGGAGTACTTCCTCTCGGCAAGACTCCGGTACAAACAAACGGTCTCGGTATCTCACACTCAGGTCGGGATACACCGTCAAACCCTTCTCAACCTTCCCACTGGAGATCTTCTCCTGGAGGGATTCTACCTCAAGGTTACCTCTCTGTGCCTCTAACACTCGAGTCACAAGTGTAGGCTGTGCAACAACAGAAAACAAGGCCGCAGCCTCAACGGATTCGCTCAAAAGCAAATCAAACTCTCCAATGGCCCCCAACATCTCCCACTCCCGGATGGCTACACAAGCTACATCACTAATGGATTTCCTGCTAAGGGCATCGGCCACAACATTGGCCTTCCCCGGGTGGTAATGCAACTCGAAATCGTAATCCTCAATAAACTCCATCCATCTCCTCTGCCTCAAATTCAAGTCTTTCTGTGAAAACAGATATTTCAGACTCTTGTGATCCGAGAACACCTCGAATCTCTCACCATAAAGGTAGTGCCTCCAGATTTTCAAGGCAAAGATCACAGCCGTTAACTCTAGATCATGCGTAGGGTAATTCTTCTCGTGAATTTTCAACTGACGTGAGCCATAAGCCACCACTTTCCCCTCTTGCATCAACACACAACCCAAACCCTCTCGTGAGGCATCACAATAGACTGCATAACCCAACCCTCTCTCCGGAATAATCAAGACCGGAGCGGTGGTCAGTCTAACTTTTAACTCCTGGAACGACTTTTCACAAGTCTCACTCCATACAAAGCTGACTCCCCTCCGAGTCAATCTGGTCAACGGTGAAGCTAACCTGGAGAAATCCTTCATAAACCGGCGGTAATACCCAGCTAATCCCAGAAAACTGCGGATCTCAAACACACTCTTAGGCTGTGCCCAATCTTGCACTGCCTCAGTCTTGGATGTATCAACAGACACCCCTTCCCCGGAAACCACATGGCCTAAGAACTTGACTTCTCTTAGCCAAAACTCACACTTCCCAAACTTGGCATACAGCCTATGGGCTCTAAGCAACTCAAGCACCACTCTCAAGTGTTCCTCGTGCTCCTCCTCTGAAGGTGAATAGATAAGAATGTCGTCCACGAAGACGACTACAAAACGATCTAAGAATTCCCGGAAAATCCGGTTCATCAAGTCCATAAAGACTGCCGGTGCGTTGGTAAGCCCAAATGGCATTACCAGGAACTCATAATGGCCATACCGCGTACGGAATGCCGTCTTCGGAATATCCTCCTCCCTGACCCTCAACTGGTGGTAACCCGATCTCAAATCTATCTTAGAGAAACAACGGGAACCCTTCAACTGGTCAAACAAATCATCTATACGGGGCATAGGGTACTTATTCTTAACCGTAGCCCGATTCAACTTCCGGTAGTCAATACACAATCTCCAGGCACCATCTTTCTTCTTAGCAAAGAGTGCCGGCGCTCCCCACGGTGAAACACTAGGGCGAACAAAGCCCTTATCTAGCAATTCCTGGAGCTGAACTTTCAACTCAACCAACTCTGCTGGAGCAAAACGGTAAGGTGCCATAGAAATCGGCGCCGTGCCGGGCACTAAATCGATAGAGAACTCAATCTCTCGGTGAGGTGGCAAATCAACAAGGTCCTCGGGAAAAACATCCGAGTACTCACAAACTACTCTTGGTAACACAATCTGGATCTCATCACACTCACCACTCTCAAAGCTAGCAAGTAGACCACTAAGTTCATTCCGCCCTCGCGGACCATACCCCGGTGGCACAATACTACCAACCCGGTCTCCCAAGAAATGGAAATACTCCCCGCTCACGGTACAACAAGTAACCCTCTGGCGGTAGCAGTCAATAACAGCTCGGTATGACGATAACCAGTCCATACCCAAAATAACATCAAAGCCCTTCATGGGCATGACTACAAAAGGAAACGGAAGCCTATGATCATCAACCTCTATATCACAACCTCTACACCCGTGTTTCAAAATCAACTCACCCCCAATAGGTGACACTACACAAATAGGAGATGCCAACAATGCTAACTCCAATTCCAACACAGATGCAAATGCAGCAGATACAAAAGAATGAGACGCACCCGTATCAATCAACACACTAGCAACCGAATTGCAAAACAGAAAGGTACCTCTCACTACTGATGGAGCCGGTACCAGGTCCTGCGCGGTAACAGCATACACGCGCCCTGTAGGCCCCTGATCCACCTGCTCGCCTCTCGGAGCATAGGACTGCTGCACTGACTGGGACGACGAAGCCCCCGGATTGGCCCTCGAGGCCTGCACAGACTGAGCTGGCTGAAATCCATGCGTCTGTCTAGAACCAGACGCTCCTGAAGTGGCACTCAACCGTGGGCAATACCTTTTCATGTGCCCAGGCTGTCCACACTGATAACAAGACAAGGGCTGCCCCCTGCCCGAACTCTGACTCTGCGGTCTAGCTGACGAAGAAGCAGCTCTCTGACCCCCGCCCTTCTGCGGGCAAACTGAAGCTTTGTGACCCGGCTGGCCACACTTGAAACAGGTGAACTCTCCCTGATTGCCCCTCCCGGAGCCTGCACTCGGTACTGGGAAAGTCGACCTGGCCAGACCACCCTGGGATGGCTGAGGGTTATAACCCCTCTGCCTCCTACCATCACCCTGTCCCTCTTGGTCCCTCTTGGAGCCTCCATGTTTCTCCTCCTCTCCCTCCTGCATCATCAGCTCCATATGAGCTGCAGCATCCACCAAATGCCTGTACTCTCGAATGTAGGGTCCACCAACTTTCAACTTGAGATCCCATCTCAACTTCCGCTCAAACTCGTAGCAACGGCGCTCCTCTGTCGCCACAAGTTCAGGTGCAAACCTGGACAAGCTAGTAAATGTAGCCTCAAACTCGGCCACAGACAAACCCTCCTGCTTAAGCCGGCTAAACTGATCCCTCAGCCTCTCTCTAGCCACAGCAGATAAAAACCTCTCCTGGAAAACATTCACAAACGCCTCCCAAGTACCACCAACACGAGCTTTCTCATACTTCCACCATTGACCCGCATCTCCCTTCAGCTGGAAGGATGCCAAGGTCACTTTCAATCTCCGTCCTCAATGCCTAGCATCTCGAACGTTTTACTCATCTGTTCTAGCCACTCGTCTGCCTTCAGTGGCTCCTTAGGATCCCCAACAAACTCCTCCGGGTTAGACCGGAAGAACTCCCTTTTCAAGAAGGAAGGCCCTGCCTCAGCTGCCTGATTCCCTGCTCTGAGAATACCCAAAGCCCCTGCTATCTCCTGGGCCAAGGCACTCATGGCCTGCTGACCCGCTGGCTCGGCCACATTGGCCTGACCAACCCCCTCCTGAACTGCCGGAATCTCCTCCGGTAGTGGCACCTCCTGCCTCCTAGGCCTACCACGCCTACCACCTCTTGCTCGTCCTGACATCCTAATAAAGGTAACACAGAACGTTAACACATTCATAAACGTGCCAAAACTAAACACTCACGTCCTAATGCATGGACAACTGTAATCCATTCCACGTAAGCACATAAACACATAAGCACTTACGAATTTCATTTCCGGATAATGATAGTCCCAAGGCGTTACTAGAGTACCGATTAGAAACAGCATTGATCAAGTGCTTTTCCAACAAGACTCCCAGAAACCCAAAGATCCAATCAACATCCTAGAAATTAAATCCCATACCCAAATAATCACATAAGCATGTTATCACATAAGCATAACAGTACACTTAAGTCTCTATTAAGCGAGACAAACCCATTGTGATCCTAATCACTTCCCACGTACCCAAAGTATTCGAACCCGGTACGCTCTGATACCAAGTTGTAACGCCCTCAAAATAATAACATTAATCCCAACAATATAGACATGCTATGATATATAAAAGGTCCACATCCTTCCATTTACCAGAGTATTATTACAAAAAGTATCACATGTTAACAACAAAAGCAAATGCCCTAAGGGCTTACAGCTTTCCAAGTTAACACTTGGTTGCACAAAAGTAGAGTGCTAACTCATTTACACATAAAGCCCTTGGCTTGAATTTACATGTAATACAACAAAAGGAAAGACAACCAAAAAGTCTGTCCGCCACTAGCCTCCCAACTAAGTCCTTGGAGGTGGCATACTTCCTGTACCTGAAAATGATGTTCCCATATAGGGTGAGCCACAGCCCAGTAGAAATATACTAAACCAATTATGAACAATGACTAAAAGATTAACAGTTGATAGATGGTCAACACTTTTACATTCATTCATAACATAACACAATTCCAAGACACTTAAGTCTATATTTCCTTTCATTTCCATTTCATTCCTTTTACTTGCCATTTCATAACCTTGGCTCAGAACCTGGCCAAACATCACACATGAGACAAACACTCATGCCAACACTTTTCACTTCATCAAAGATAAACATAATAGTTATATCAATACTTCCAACGACAAGCATATCCGCTCTGTCAATACACTTCTAGATAGGCATACCCGCTCTATCTACGGAGTTCATCCCCTATCTCCTCCCAACAACATCCGGTTTAGAGGTCCATCCCCTATCTTCCCCTAAACCGTGGAGTACATCCCCTATCTCCTCCAACACAACACAATGCATATAAACAACAATTATACACATCACAAATCAATACAATTAATTATCCAAATTAATCAATCAATGTAATTAGAGCATTCTCCATAATTAACATCACAACCCTTAGGTTCCAATTTCCTTAGTGTTTCAACATTAATCCCATGTTTCTATACCAAACATGCTTCTAGGTTTATCATAGATGAAAACCCCCAACTTTTGTAAAATTACACAATGGCCCAAAGTTTCCCAAAATCACACAACAACTTCCAACATATCAAAATGCTAAAATTTAAAGACAAAACTCATAAAGAGGAGTAGGATATCCCTACCTCAAAGGATGAGTTCCAAAGGAGAAGGACTCAAAACCAAAATGCTCCAAACACCAAACTATTCGGATCAAAAGAACGCCCTCGACGATCAACACCCTTTTTGTGAAGACTAAAGGTGAGCAAAACACCCTAACTAGATCAATACTTAGAGAGAAGTTAAGGTTTTTGAGTGAGAAGCTCTGAAAATGGCGTTTTGGGTAAAGTAAGAGAGAGAAGATAAGTCAAAAAGTGATTTAAAATGCCCAGTCCCACTCAGTTATACGACAGGCCCGCTCGAGCGTAAGACACTCCGCTCGAGCGTAAAGACACAAAAACATGGTCCGCTCGAGCGCAACATTGTCCGCTCGAGCGCCAAGACACAGACACAAAGTTCGTCCGCTCGAGCGTAGATACCAGCCCGCTCGAGCGCAGGTCTCCCCCTCCCAGAACTCTCACCAAAAACACACTGCCCGCTCGAGCGCAACATCCCCGCTCGAGCGCAACCAGCTCGACCGCACCAAACCCGCTCGAGCGTAGGAACCACACTTGCAGAAGTTTTGCAGGTGCACGAAATACTGGATGGGTGCATTCTCCGCTCGAGCGCCAAAATCCCCGCTCGAGCGTACAAGCAACAACAACCTCTCCGCTCGAGCGTAAACATCTCCGCTCGAGCGGACCAGCCAAAACCTGGGCAACTAGACTTGGTTCCTAAGCTCAACCAACCTGTAACAAACCTGCCCAACACATCCTATAACTCAAATACAAAGCAAGAAAGGATGTAAACAAGACAATACTCAACTATCAACATCCACGGACACATGTCCGGATCGCTATACAACAGGTAGACTTGGTTCCTAAGCTCAACCAACCTGTAACAAACCTGCCCAACACATCCTATAACTCAAATACAAAGCAAGAAAGGATGTAAACAAGACAATACTCAACAATCAACATCCACGGACACATGTCCGGATCGCTATACAACAGGGGTAAACCCGGGACCGCTATAACCTCTCCCCCTTAAAGAATTTCGTCCCCGAAATTTAGAACAAGTTTTTGAAAAGCAAGTTTTCCTTTCTTTTAAACAATGTGATACCACAACATTCCACAATTCGATCCGTTCTCGGTCATTCCATCTCTTATCAAGAGGCATTCTACAACATATACATTTCGACATGCATTCTCTTTTCATTTCAACCATTTCCAACATACATGGTTCACAATTCATATCATAAGCAATAATCATGATACAATTCCATTTCTATAATATAGCCAACACATGCAATATTATAACCAACTCCCATAACAAGGCAAGTTCTACAACATTTTACATTAACCAAAACATGCACCATGTTTTTCAATTTAAGACATTTTTTAATACTCTTAAATTTCATTACAATTACACAATTGCAATACTTGATTACACATCAACAAACAAGTCCGGATATTTCTCGCGGACTCCCAATTCACGTTCCCAAGTGGCCTCCTCCACTCCGTGATATTTCCACAAAACCTTAACCAAAGGGATGGTCTTGCCACGCAGGACTTGATCCTGCCTATCCAAGACCCGAACCGGTCTCTCCTCGTACGAGGCATCCTCATTTACCTCCAAGTCGGTCCAATCCCACACATGTGATGGATCCGGCTCATACTTCCGAAGCATACTCACATGAAACACGTCATGAACCCCGGATAACTGTGGCGGCAAAGCTAAACGATAAGCAACCTTGCCAACCCTCTCAAGAATCTCAAAAGGACCAATAAACCGAGGGGATAACTTCCCACTCTTCCCAAACCTCATCAAACCCCGTCTAGGTGATATCTTCAGAAACACATGATCACCCATCTCAAACTCCAATGGTCTCCTCCTACGGTCAACATAAGATTTCTGACGACTCTGGGCTGTAACAAGCCTCCTACGGATAAGCTCAACTTTCTCCGTTGTCTCCTTAACCAACTCCGGACCCAACAAAGGTGTATCACCCACCTCGGCCCAACAAACTGGAGACCTACAAGGTCGGCCATACAAGGCCTCAAACGGTGCCATACCGATACTAGACTGAAAACTGTTGTTGTAGGCAAACTCTACCAATGGTAAGTGCCTCTCCCACGTCCCACTGAAATCAAGGACACAACCCCGAAGCATATCCTCGAGGATCTGAATAGTACGCTCGGACTGCCCGTCAGTCTGAGGATGATAAGCTGTACTAAAGGTCAACTTAGTACCCAAGGCACTCTGCAAACTCTGCCACAACCTAGCAGTAAAACGAGGATCTCTATCTGAGACGATCGTCACTGGGACCCCGTGCAACCTCACTATGTCCCGAATATACAAGTCGGCAAGATGATCTACTGAATCTCTCACGCGCATAGGAATGAAGTGCGCCGACTTAGTCAACCGGTCTACAACCACCCAAATAGCATCACTACTCCGCTGAGTCCTCGGAAGACCTACAACGAAGTCCATAGTGACATGCTCCCACTTCCACTCGGCAATAGGCAAGGGTTGTAACAAACCCGCTGGCCTCTGATGCTCGGCCTTCACTTGCTGGCAAGTAAGGCACTTAGACACGAAAACTGCCACATCTCTCTTCATACCCCGCCACCAAAACTGGCGACCCAAATCCCGGTACATCTTAGTACCTCCTGGATGCACCGCAAGGCGCGAATGGTGAAACTCTCGGAGTACTTCCTCTCGGCAAGACTCCGGTACAAACAAACGGTCTCGGTATCTCACACTCAGGTCGGGATACACCGTCAAACCCTTCTCAACCTTCCCACTGGAGATCTTCTCCCGGAGGGATTCTACCTCAAGGTTACCTCTCTGTGCCTCTAACACTCGAGTCACAAGTGTAGGCTGTGCAACAACAGAAAACAAGGCCGCAGCCTCAACGGATTCGCTCAAAAGCAAATCAAACTCTCCAATGGCCCCCAACATCTCCCACTCCCGGATGGCTACACAAGCTACATCACTAATGGATTTCCTGCTAAGGGCATCGGCCACAACATTGGCCTTCCCCGGGTGGTAATGCAACTCGAAATCGTAATCCTCAATAAACTCCATCCATCTCCTCTGCCTCAAATTCAAGTCTTTCTGTGAAAACAGATATTTCAGACTCTTGTGATCCGAGAACACCTCGAATCTCTCACCATAAAGGTAGTGCCTCCAGATTTTCAAGGCAAAGATCACAGCCGCTAACTCTAGATCATGCGTAGGGTAATTCTTCTCGTGAATTTTCAACTGACGTGAGCCATAAGCCACCACTTTCCCCTCTTGCATCAACACACAACCCAAACCCTCTCGTGAGGCATCACAATAGACTGCATAACCCAACCCTCTCTCCGGAATAATCAAGACCGGAGCGGTGGTCAGTCTAACTTTTAACTCCTGGAACGACTTTTCACAAGTCTCACTCCATACAAAGCTGACTCCCCTCCGAGTCAATCTGGTCAACGGTGAAGCTAACCTGGAGAAATCCTTCATAAACCGGCGGTAATACCCAGCTAATCCCAGAAAACTGCGGATCTCAAACACACTCTTAGGCTGTGCCCAATCTTGCACTGCCTCAGTCTTGGATGTATCAACAGACACCCCTTCCCCGGAAACCACATGGCCTAAGAACTTGACTTCTCTTAGCCAAAACTCACACTTCCCAAACTTGGCATACAGCCTATGGGCTCTAAGCAACTCAAGCACCACTCTCAAGTGTTCCTCGTGCTCCTCCTCTGAAGGTGAATAGATAAGAATGTCGTCCACGAAGACGACTACAAAACGATCTAAGAATTCCCGGAAAATCCGGTTCATCAAGTCCATAAAGACTGCCGGTGCGTTGGTAAGCCCAAATGGCATTACCAGGAACTCATAATGGCCATACCGCGTACGGAATGCCGTCTTCGGAATATCCTCCTCCCTGACCCTCAACTGGTGGTAACCCGATCTCAAATCTATCTTAGAGAAACAACGGGAACCCTTCAACTGGTCAAACAAATCATCTATACGGGGCATAGGGTACTTATTCTTAACCGTAGCCCGATTCAACTTCCGGTAGTCAATACACAATCTCCAGGCACCATCTTTCTTCTTAGCAAAGAGTGCCGGCGCTCCCCACGGTGAAACACTAGGGCGAACAAAGCCCTTATCTAGCAATTCCTGGAGCTGAACTTTCAACTCAACCAACTCTGCTGGAGCAAAACGGTAAGGTGCCATAGAAATCGGCGCCGTGCCGGGCACTAAATCGATAGAGAACTCAATCTCTCGGTGAGGTGGCAAATCAACAAGGTCCTCGGGAAAAACATCCGAGTACTCACAAACTACTCTTGGTAACACAATCTGGATCTCATCACACTCACCACTCTCAAAGCTAGCAAGTAGACCACTAAGTTCATTCCGCCCTCGCGGACCATACCCCGGTGGCACAATACTACCAACCCGGTCTCCCAAGAAATGGAAATACTCCCCGCTCACGGTACAACAAGTAACCCTCTGGCGGTAGCAGTCAATAACAGCTCGGTATGACGATAACCAGTCCATACCCAAAATAACATCAAAGCCCTTCATGGGCATGACTACAAAAGGAAACGGAAGCCTATGATCATCAACCTCTATATCACAACCTCTACACCCGTGTTTCAAAATCAACTCACCCCCAATAGGTGACACTACACAAATAGGAGATGCCAACAATGCTAACTCCAATTCCAACACAGATGCAAATGCAGCAGATACAAAAGAATGAGACGCACCCGTATCAATCAACACACTAGCAACCGAATTGCAAAACAGAAAGGTACCTCTCACTACTGATGGAGCCGGTACCAGGTCCTGCGCGGTAACAGCATACACGCGCCCTGTAGGCCCCTGATCCACCTGCTCGCCTCTCGGAGCATAGGACTGCTGCACTGACTGGGACGACGAAGCCCCCGGATTGGCCCTCGAGGCCTGCACAGACTGAGCTGGCTGAAATCCATGCGTCTGTCTAGAACCAGACGCTCCTGAAGTGGCACTCAACCGTGGGCAATACCTTTTCATGTGCCCAGGCTGTCCACACTGATAACAAGACAAGGGCTGCCCCCTGCCCGAACTCTGACTCTGCGGTCTAGCTGACGAAGAAGCAGCTCTCTGACCCCCGCCCTTCTGCGGGCAAACTGAAGCTTTGTGACCCGGCTGGCCACACTTGAAACAGGTGAACTCTCCCTGATTGCCCCTCCCGGAGCCTGCACTCGGTACTGGGAAAGTCGACCTGGCCAGACCACCCTGGGATGGCTGAGGGTTATAACCCCTCTGCCTCCTACCATCACCCTGTCCCTCTTGGTCCCTCTTGGAGCCTCCATGTTTCTCCTCCTCTCCCTCCTGCATCATCAGCTCCATATGAGCTGCAGCATCCACCAAATGCCTGTACTCTCGAATGTAGGGTCCACCAACTTTCAACTTGAGATCCCATCTCAACTTCCGCTCAAACTCGTAGCAACGGCGCTCCTCTGTCGCCACAAGTTCAGGTGCAAACCTGGACAAGCTAGTAAATGTAGCCTCAAACTCGGCCACAGACAAACCCTCCTGCTTAAGCCGGCTAAACTGATCCCTCAGCCTCTCTCTAGCCACAGCAGATAAAAACCTCTCCTGGAAAACATTCACAAACGCCTCCCAAGTACCACCAACACGAGCTTTCTCATACTTCCACCATTGACCCGCATCTCCCTTCAGCTGGAAGGATGCCAAGGTCACTTTCAATGCTCCGTCCTCAATGCCTAGCATCTCGAACGTTTTACTCATCTGTTCTAGCCACTCGTCTGCCTTCAGTGGCTCCTTAGGATCCCCAACAAACTCCTCCGGGTTAGACCGGAAGAACTCCCTTTTCAAGAAGGAAGGCCCTGCCTCAGCTGCCTGATTCCCTGCTCTGAGAATACCCAAAGCCCCTGCTATCTCCTGGGCCAAGGCACTCATGGCCTGCTGACCCGCTGGCTCGGCCACATTGGCCTGACCAACCCCCTCCTGAACTGCCGGAATCTCCTCCGGTAGTGGCACCTCCTGCCTCCTAGGCCTACCACGCCTACCACCTCTTGCTCGTCCTGACATCCTAATAAAGGTAACACAGAACGTTAACACATTCATAAACGTGCCAAAACTAAACACTCACGTCCTAATGCATGGACAACTGTAATCCATTCCACGTAAGCACATAAACACATAAGCACTTACGAATTTCATTTCCGGATAATGATAGTCCCAAGGCGTTACTAGAGTACCGATTAGAAACAGCATTGATCAAGTGCTTTTCCAACAAGACTCCCAGAAACCCAAAGATCCAATCAACATCCTAGAAATTAAATCCCATACCCAAATAATCACATAAGCATGTTATCACATAAGCATAACAGTACACTTAAGTCTCTATTAAGCGAGACAAACCCATTGTGATCCTAATCACTTTCCCACGTACCCAAAGTATTCGAACCCGGTACGCTCTGATACCAAGTTGTAACGCCCTCAAAATAATAACATTAATCCCACAATATAGACATGCTATGATATATAAAAGGTCCACATCCTTCCATTTACCAGAGTATTATTACAAAAAGTATCACATGTTAACAACAAAAGCAAATGCCCTAAGGGCTTACAGCTTTCCAAGTTAACACTTGGTTGCACAAAAGTAGAGTGCTAACTCATTTACACATAAAGCCCTTGGCTTGAATTTACATGTAATACAACAAAAGGAAAGACAACCAAAAAGTCTGTCCGCCACTAGCCTCCCAACTAAGTCCCTTGGAGGTGGCATACTTCCTGTACCTGAAAATGATGTTCCCATATAGGGTGAGCCACAGCCCAGTAGAAATATACTAAACCAATTATGAACAATGACTAAAAGATTAACAGTTGATAGATGGTCAACACTTTTACATTCATTCATACATAACACAATTCCAAGACACTTAAGTCTATATTTCCTTTCATTTCCATTTCATTCCTTTTACTTGCCATTTCATAACCTTGGCTCAGACCTGGCCAAACATCACACATGAGACAAACACTCATGCCAACACTTTTCACTTCATCAAAGATAAACATAATAGTTATATCAATACTTCCAACGACAAGCATATCCGCTCTGTCAATACACTTCTAGATAGGCATACCCGCTCTATCTACGGAGTTCATCCCCTATCTCCTCCCAACAACATCCGGTTAGAGGTCCATCCCCTATCTTCCCCTAAACCGTGGAGTACATCCCCTATCTCCTCCAACACAACACAATGCATATAAACAACAATTATACACATCACAAATCAATACAATTAATTTTATCCAAATTAATCAATCAATTGTAATTAGAGCATTCTCCATAATTAACATCACAACCCTTAGGTTCCAATTTCCCTTAGTGTTTCAACATTAATCCCATGTTTCTATACCAAACATGCTTCTAGGTTTTATCATAGATGAAAACCCCCAACTTTTGTAAAATTACACAATGGCCAAAGTTTCCCAAAATCCACAACAACTTCCAACTTCAATATCAAAATGCTAAAATTTAAAGACAAAACTCATAAAGAGGAGTAGGATATCCCTACCTCAAAGGATGAGTTCCAAAGGAGAAGGACTCAAAACCAAAATGCTCCAAACACCAAACTATTCGGATCAAAAGAACGCCCTCGACGATCAACACCCTTTTTGTGAAGACTAAAGGTGAGCAAAACACCCTAACTAGATCAATACTTAGAGAGAAGTTAAGGTTTTTGAGTGAGAAGCTCTGAAAATGGCGTTTTGGGGTAAAGTAAGAGAGAGAAGATAAGTCAAAAAGTGATTTAAAATGCCCAGTCCCACTCAGTTATACGACAGGCCCGCTCGAGCGTAAGACACTCCGCTCGAGCGTAAAGACACAAAAACATGGTCCGCTCGAGCGCAACATTGTCCCGCTCGAGCGCCAAGACACAGACACAAAGTTCGTCCGCTCGAGCGTAGATACCAGCCCGCTCGAGCGCAGGTCTCCCCCTCCCAGAACTCTCACCAAAAACACACTGCCCGCTCGAGCGCAACATCCCCGCTCGAGCGCAACCAGCTCGACCGCACCAAACCCGCTCGAGCGTTAGGAACCACACTTGCAGAAGTTTTGCAGGTGCACGAAATACTGGATTGGGTGCATTCTCCGCTCGAGCGCCAAAATCCCCGCTCGAGCGTACAAGCAACAACAACCTCTCCGCTCGAGCGTAAACATCTCCGCTCGAGCGGACCAGCCAAAACCTGGGCAACTAGACTTGGTTCCTAAGCTCAACCAACCTGTAACAAACCTGCCCAACACATCCTATAACTCAAATACAAAGCAAGAAAGGATGTAAACAAGACAATACTCAACTATCAACATCCACGGACACATGTCCGGATCGCTATACAACAGGTAGACTTGGTTCCTAAGCTCAACCAACCTGTAACAACCTGCCCAACACATCCTATAACTCAAATACAAAGCAGAAAGGATGTAAACAAGACAATACTCAACTATCAACATCCACGGACACATGTCCGGATCGCTATAGGGTAAACCCGGGACCGCTATAGGATTTCTTTTTATTGTCAGCTTTCTTGGACTTTTTTCTGTAGTGCCTCTTAGAAAGGTACATGCATGCATTCCTAAACTCATTATCTTGATGTGTATATAATTTTATTTTTTATTTTTTTTAAACATGTTATATCAAAATATGGGTAAATTACACTAATTACTCTCAAGGTTGTAAAAAATACATCAAGCTTCACAAAGTCGACATAACTACACTATGTTTTCATAATGTTTATTTCATATAACACTATCCATCATTCCTTAAGTCATGTAGATGAAAATATTATTATCATCTCTTTTAAATCGATGTATTTTTACCCTTGATTTTTCCTCAATCTATTACTTGCATTAATTCTGTTTGCTTTAACCTTACTAAAAAGAAGTCAGTGAAATTAAGATTTATGAGACCTATTATATTGTTTTTTTCCAAACCTTGGAGGTAATCAATGTAATTTACCCTATCAATATTTTGGACTAGGTGGAAAACATAAAGTTGTGTTTATAATCCATTGCTAGTAGGGTCAAGATCTTCTGTCCTTAAAATTTATGTTCCTTCGTCTCCAATACATTTCCAAAATATTGGAATCTCAAGATACGATTACATGGCTGTGAATGCAGTAATTAGAGATGGAGACAGAAAGTTTAGGGACAGACGATCTCATGCCGGCTAGTAGGGACCTCTCTTCTACCAAACAAGCATGGGCAATGGAAGCAAATCTCCATGTTTTTTTTTTTTGTCACCCTTTCTTGTAAAACTCACATATGCAATTTGTTTCAAATAATGATCTTAGACTTCAAACTGATTTATCCAAGTGGGACTGCAACTGCTCACCTTATCAACAGCTTCCACACTCCTCAAGGAGCCAAGCTAGCAAAGTAAGTCCTTCATCAAATTTACTTCATCATTCAGTCTTAAGAAATAAACAAAATTGATCAAAGCTAGTTAAATTTGATTCTCTCGTTGTATCTTCTCATCATCAATTTTCATTCTAGGAAACAAGTCAGAGCTCTGGGAAAGTTCTTCTCTTACAGCTTCTTGTGGGGCTTCTTCAAATGGTTCTATACTGCAGGGGATAATTGTGGATTTTCAAGCTTCCCTACATTTGGTCTTAAAGCCTTTGAAAACAGGTACAACTTTGATTGTAATGATACAATACAAAATTAATTTACTTCTTCATTCACATTTTTTTTTTTTTTTTTTTTGTAAACCTAGGTTTTACTTTGATTTCTCTGCAACTTATGTCGGCGTTGGGATGATCTGTCCACACCTAATCAACGTATCTTTGCTACTTGGAGCAATCCTTTCATGGGGTATAATGTGGCCACTTATATATAACCAAAGGGGCCATTGGTGGCAACCTGCAGACCTTAGCCAATCAAGCCTCCATGGCCTGCAAGGTTATAGGGTAGGTCACTTCTTTCCTTTTTCTAAATCCAGACCAAGTTAATTAAACCAGTGTTTTTAAATTAACCCTTTTAATTTTCATCCTTGATTTGCTACAGGTCTTTATAGGAATAGCCTTGATACTTGGTGACGGCCTCTACAACTTTATCAAAGTCCTTAGAATTACTCTATTCAGTTTGTATCGCCAACTCTGTGTTAAAGACCAAAGCAGTGTCCTCCCAGTTGCTGGTGGTGTTAACCCCCCCTAAAAAACCCACTGTGTCCTATGATGATCAGCGTCGAACACAACTCTTTCTCAAAGACGAAATCCCAGTTGTTTTGCAGTTGTTGGGTATGTTGGCATTGCCATTATCTCCACTGCAGTGCTTCCACACATCTTCCATCAACTCAAATGGTACTACATCGTGGTTATTTATATCTTTGCGCCAACACTAGCCTTTTGCAATGCTTAAGGTTGTGGGCTCACTAACTGGTCCTTGGCATCCACATATGGAAAGTTAGCAATCTTCACAATTGGGGCATGGGCAAGATCGTCCCATGGTGGTGTCCTAGCTGGATTAGTAGCTTGTGGGGTCATGATGAACGTTGTCAATAAGACCCACGTTTCTTCCACGATTGAGTCAGGAATATTAAAGTATTTTTTTTTATTTGAAAGCAATGCAATCAATTTACTTTTGTTTTAAATATTATTAAAACTACAAGTCTTGATTTATAAATTTATACTTCATTAACTAAAATTTTTTGGATCATCAAGTCTTAAATTTTTAACAATCGGAATTATCCTTCAAATAATGATTGTTCATCATTTATGATTATCCATAAAAGAACATGATAATTTGACATTTATTTTGATTTTCAAAATTTTAAAATATCAACTTTCAATTTGAAAAAACTAAAAAAAAAAAAATTTATGTGCAAAAAAATTTGAAAAAATTGAATTATTTTTTTGTGCAAAATTAAAAATTTTGTGTCTATAAAAGAGTATGATGATAGAACATTGACGTACAAAATTAAAAAAAAAAAAAAAAAACTATAAAAATGAAAATACTGATAATATTCTTAGTTTTTATTCAATAAAAGCTATCACCATGACCTATTTTGGCAACTAAGAAAAAAAAATCATTTTATTGACTTATTTGAATTATAGGTTTGTTTTGAGAAGTAGATTAAAAATTAATTTTTTAATTTTTTTAAAAAAATGCATAAAAAATAAACAGATGATGTAATTCAAAACAAGTTAAAAACAAAAAAGTGACTTTTAATTAAGTTTCCAAAACAGTCTACGTTATTTTTTTTTTATTTTTTTCACATTTTTTAAAAAAATTGAAAATTACCAAAATAGCCATGCATTTGATGGCAACAGCGGACTAACTTGAAATTGAATTCGTAGGCAATGAAGAAGATGGCAAGAACGACCAACTTGAATTGAATTCGTAGGCATGAATGATTAGACCCCGAGGTTTTAAAAATTTGACTGGATCGGCCGGTTCGACCGGTTGAACCGTTGACCCGGTCGGGGTTCTGGTTCGGATACACCCACTGAACCGTTTGAGATAAAAAACCGGCCTATTTTGTGAGAACCGGAAAAACCGGCGGTTGAACCATCGAACCGGTCAACCCAGGGGCAGTTCACCAGGTCAAAAAAAATGATTTTTTGTTTTTTTTTCCTTTTTTTAAAATTATTTCTTTCTTTTCTTTCTATATAAGAAAATTTAAATTGAAAACTCTCTTTTAAGGGTCTTGTCTTGTGAGGAATCTCATTGAAAACTTGAAATTATTGTGAAAGTCTCTACCTATTTATAAAAAAAAAATTCTTCCAAAAAAACTCAAGAAATCTATGTGGGATTCAATCAAATTTATTGGAGGGAAACTTAAAATTTTGGTATCCCTCCAAAATTTTTGTTCTTCTTTCAATAAAATTATTTGAATTAAAATCATATAGAGAGAATATTGAATATTTTATTTATTCTTCCAAAATTAAAATCTATATAATAAAGTAGGATAGTTTTTGAATTTGTGCTACACACATTTGTCCTACTAGGGCATTTGAACGGCTTAGATCTATTCAGGCTATGAAACAACGGTTGAGATATATTTTTCAAAAAATATCCTACATATACATTTTCTATTTTCCCGCTTCTCTCTCTCTCTCTCTCTCTCTCTCTCTCTCTCTTACTTTTTACTTTTCTCACCCATCCTTCCATGATCCCATGATCCCACATTTCTCTCTTTTCTTTTTATTTTTTTTGTCCCATTTTATTTTTCTCTCTATTTGTTTATTTTTTTTATTTTCTCCTTTTTGTTCACTTATTTTTATTCATATTATATGAAAAAGTCTGCTATCCCAAAATTAGGAGCCATCTTTTATTGTGTGTAGTGAAGATTAAATTAATGAATTTTATAGTCCGCAAATTAAATGAATTTGAACAATTAATTATTATTTTTAAATATATTGAATACCTGATAGATTTCATAAATTTAGACCTTATATAAATCTTCAACATCTATATAATAAAACAGTATGATTTTTGAATTTGTCCTATACACATTTGTTCTACTAGGACATTCGGATGGCTCAGATCTATTCAAACTATAAAACAACGACTAAGATATATTTTTCAAAAAATATCATACATGTACATTTTTTATTTTCTCGTTTTTCTCTCTTACTTTTTCCTTTTCTCACCCATGATCCCATTATCCCACCATCCTCTCTGTTTTCTTTTAATTTTTTTTTATTTTCTCTTATTTTTATTTTTCTCTCTATTTGTTTTTTTTTTTTTCCTTTTTATTCACTTATTTTTATTCATACTATTTGGAAAAGTATGCGATTCCAGAATTAGGTGCTACATTTTACTGTGTGCAGTGGAGATTAAATTAATGAATTTTATAGTCCACAAATTCAATGAATTTGAACAATGAATTATTGTTTTTAAATATATTGAATACCTAATAGACTTCATAAACTTAGACCTCTTATAATCTTCAATATCTATATAATAAAGTAAGATGATTTTTGAATTTGTCCTACTAGGACATTTAGACAGCTCAGATCTATTCAAACTATGAAACAATGGCTGAGATATATTTTTCAAAAAATATCCTATATGTACATTTTCTATTTTCTCGTTTCTCTCTCTCTCTCTCTTACTTTTTCCTTTTCTCACACATCCTTCCATGATCCCTCATTCATCTCACTTTTCTCTTCTTTTTTTTTTATTTATTTTTCTCTCTATTTGTTTATTTTTTTAATTTTTTCTTTTTTTTCAATATATTTTACACATATTTCCATGCAATGTATGTATGCCGTAATACACTAGAACATTACGCGCATCTATACAATTTTCATATAATTATATAAACAAAAGCAATATTGTATATATGCCCATGAAAATTGTATGTATATCAGGCACATCTATCTATCTAGCTATATATTATATAAGTAAAAGTAAGTTTTCGTGAGAAATTTTGTGAGAACTCCAAAATTTTATAATAAAATTTTGATTTTATCAAATTAAAAAATAAATTTAAATAGTGTTGGGATTACAATTATATTTTAATTCTAACATTATTTACACCGTACTTTCAGGTATGGGCATACGCTAGTTAATAATATTTTAAAACATATTTTTATATTTTTTAGTAAAAAAGGTATTAGGAGAAATATTTACGATTATTTAATTTTTTTAATTTATAATATTATTACTTATATTTTTATTTAAATATATTTTTAATATATTTATGATGTCACGGTTCGAATCCGGTTCAACCCAACGGTTGAACCGGTGACCCGTCCATCCGATCCTTTTTCCGATTCACCCACTGGTCCGATTTTTAAAACATTAATTAGACCACTACCACCAACTGCCACTAATTTTTTTTCCATTAATTTATTCATAGCTTATACATGGTAAAATTATATTGGAGTATCAGTAATCTTGGGTTTCGCAGTTGGGGCCCAACCAGCAAATTATAGATATTTTATTTTTTATTTTTTATTTTTTAAAAAGGACCAGCTTGCCTTCCGTCCGAGATTGGATTGGACGGTACTGTTTGGTTCGTGGCGCTTATCACGAGTCCCGTTTTAATAATTTAGAACTCATCGAGTATTATATGTCAGTAAAAAATCACGTTGATCAGATATCGATAACTATCTCATCGAATCAGTTTTTTTGTCAACCGTTAATTTGTTCACTGTTCATTTTTTTATATACAAAACTGATTTGATCACATAGCTATTGATATCTGATTAATGTGATTTTTTTATAGGCATATAGTACTTGACAAATTTTACACATTGAACGGTTTAGATTATCAAAACGGGGATCCGTGGTGAGCCCCCACAGACCGAACATCACTATCCAATCCAATCCGATCTCGAACTAGAGGCAAGCTGCTTCCTTTTTAAAAACCTTATTCTGTTACGTAATTTTTTTTTTCTTTATATAATGAATCTCCATTATCACATATAGCCTTCATTTGGAATATGGGTTGATTTTTTGACTTTTTGACTTTTTAACTTATTTAGGTTAACCTAAAGAAGTGCACTTTTTTTTGTGTGCATACATACACTTATTTGGGTCACATTAATAAACATTTATCAACATCTATCAACATCTCCACTCTATTTTTCTAACCACTTTCTCTACTTTTCTACACATTTTTTTTTATATATATAAAAAGTCAAAAAGCTTATTTAGAACATCCCAAACCACCCTTTAGTATGGGGTTAAAAAGTTTCGTTTGAAATGGGCTTTTTAGTTTTTTTGATTTTTGTGAGAGAAAAAATGAAATGATTATAATTTGAGTGTGACATTTTATCTTATTAGACTAAAAAATCTATTTGGTCTTTTTGTGGCTAAAATATCCCAAACCTAAGCCATCTGTCAAACACACTTCCAAACATGTTCCATTATTTTTATACTAAAACACTCTTTGGACATTTGGAGGGCATACAATTCCATCATTTAAAAGACGCATGCACTGCATTATAAATTTGAATAAAATAACTTGAGATCTAATGATAAATGAAAAATAATGTAGATTTACGCCTACTAAAAGTCAATACTTTTTTAGACTTTGAAATTCATATTATGTTTTATATTTTTATTCACATTAAATGAAATATTCACACATAAAATTACTTATTTTGCGCCATCAAGAGCGCCAAGCCTTACTGTTAGGTCAAACTGCCTGATAGGCGAGGCTAGTGCTAGTGGGTAGTCACACATATCTGAGGTTTTACCCTGGTCTCACCGAAGGTGTGATTATGGAGTTCCTTGCTATCAAAAAAAGAGCTGCCTTTTAATTAATTGCCATATAAGTGTATTAATTGATTTGTATCTTCCAGGTGCAAGACAGTGAACGCTGAGGCATCACCTTTGGAAACTACAGTACCATGCCCAGACTCATGTCAACTGTTAGACGATCTCCCTCCATCTTCCCCAACGTCAACTCCATCTTCCACCTGATTTGATGGTATACGTTGAGTATGATCCAAGTCCATGTCAGAGATAAAAGTCGGATACAATTGGGAAAATCTGTTACTTTTGTTGAATATGTATTGATCCTGCTTTATTGTTAACCATTTTAACTTCTGTTGTCTAGTAAGCCAGGGTTTTGTGCAGTCCCGCCTAGTGGTTGTTTCTGGGAGACCCCTTGTAAAATTAAGCATATGGAAGAGTGTTCTCTCGTCCTAAATATTGACATTGTGACCTTACATAGCTTTCTTGAAAAAGAAGAAAATATATTATTAAGTCTGCAGGATTGATTTGTGCTTTTGTTTCCCATTTTGTTTGTTTTAATTTGTGTTTTGCATGTGAAATATGGCTTTGCTATTAATTTCTTTTGCTAAGACTAATAAAACCTCGGATTCATCCTAAAAACTGTGATTCCTCATAAACCCTCAAGCCCAGGGATTCCCCAAGTAGAAACCATTAGATCATTGCTGTGTTTGGCAGTGAGTAATGTGTGGCTTGTAGAATCTTGGAATCTGGTACATTCTTGCCTAGCTTGTAATCGGTTTGTTTGGGAAATTAGGAAATAAAAGAAATTATTATGTAGGAGAGAAAAGAACGGAGAAGAGATAAGGGTAGTGGTATTCTTCTTATTTGGATAATTTGGGACAGAAAATTAAAAGAAGTGAGAAAAAGTGCACATAGGAGGTGAAGTAAATGTAGTGATATACATAGTATTTTTCAAACAGGTGAAGGTTGAAAGAGGTATTCTCTTTTATTTTCTGAATAAAATCATGTAATTTAAACAGTGTATATTCTAAGCTAAACTCTGTATTTTATTTTATTTTTTTATTTTTTATTTTTAAGGGCAGCTATTATTGAAAGAAAAAAAGAAAACAAGGATGCAAGAATGCGAGATGGTAATAGTTGAACATACGCCCAAACTTTTTCTACACACCAAAAAAATGAAGTTTTGGTCTGTATTTTGGCGACACATTTGCAGCACTTTCAAAAAAAAATTTGGGTCCCAATTTACTTTCAATTATTAAATTTAATATATGAAAATTTTGATACATGATTCAATAGTTAAAAGTGTATAAAAATGTATTGGACTAAAGAGATTTAATGTGTTGGACCGAGAGATTTAGACAGGTTTTTGTGCCCACATAAAACAAGGCTAATAAGGAAAAAAATTAATAATTAACCAATAATTTGGAAAACAAAAAGGTATAGCAATTGTGGAGTGAGTTAAAACTTAAATTCCTGATAAGGGACAAGTCCACTTTCACTTTCTTTTTCTATTTTTTTATTTTAATGATCGGGTGTTTGGGCTAATTTACGAATACCTTGACTAATATCGGGATCCACGCAAAGTATCACCTCCACATGGATCAGACAAATTTAAAATAGAGCCCGCAACCGTGACTTCAAAGAATGAATTGCTCCTAATAAGAATAAAATTTGAGACTTGTCGGACAGAGAGATTCAGACAAGTTTTTGTGCCTACATAACACAAGGCCGATTAGGAAAAAAAATTAATAACCAACCAACAATTTGGAAAACAAAAAGGTATAGCAATTGTGAAGTGACTTAAATCCTAAATTCCGGATAAGGGGACAAAGTCCACTTCCACTTGGTTATTTTATATTTTATATATATATATATATATTTTTATGATCGAGTATCCAAACTAATTTATGCATATCTTGACTAATCCCAAGATCTACATAAAGCACCAAGCGCGCACTCTATATGGATCGGACAAAACCCACAAACGTAAATTCAAATAACAAATTATTCTTAATGAGAATTAAACTTGAGATGTAAAGAAAGTACATCCTAAACTCTAAGTTACATCCACTAAATCAACCCCTTGATTTCCAGTTACACTTGTTTATTATTTTCTTCCACACAATTGTATGGTTGAGGGAGAGAGAGAGAGAGGTTATGGTACAATCTGTATCTATATATCAATCTGGATCCTTCTTGAATGAAATGGATAGTGTTCTACGTGTACAAAGCCAAGTGGAAAACACTAGAACAATTTCATCTCTCTCCTATTTAAACAAACTCCTCCTAACATTCCCTCCAAAATTGTCAACCACCATCAACTAACAACCCAAGACACACAACAAAGCCACACTCATCATCGCCATCTTCATCTTCATTGTTATCAATCAGCTCCAATTGAGCAAAGAAAAATGTCACCTGCTCTGTCTCTCTCCTTCACTCACCTCCCTCTCTGCAAATCCCAAGAACTCTCAAAGGTCTCCACCACAACCCCCCTCCCCAAAACTAGTAACAAAGAAAACCCAACTCAGAAAACACCTCTAGACACCAAACTCAGTAGAAGAAAGCTCCTAAATACCCTAAATTCCACTGGTTTAGGCCCTACAGTTGGGTCTGTGGTTGCTCAGCCAGCAAGAGCTGAACCAGAGAGCCCAATTGAAGCCACTTCAACCAGATTGTCATACCCAAGGTTCTTGCAGTACCTTGATGAAGGTGCTGTGAGGAAGGTGGACTTGTTTGAGAACGGGTCGGGGTGGCCATAGCTGAGGTATTCAATCCTGCCCTCAATAAAATCCAGAGAGTTAAAGTACAGTTGCCTGGATTGCCACAAGAGCTTTCGAGGAAGCTGAAAGAGAAGAATGTGGACTTTGCAGCTCATCCAATGGAAGTGAACATGGTAGCTGCAATACTTGATTTGTTGGGTAATTTGGCTTTTCCATTGATATTGCTTGGATCTTTGCTGCTGAGGACTTCCTCTGGAAATACTCCTGGAGGGCCTAACTTGTCTTTTGGACTTGGAAGGTATGGTGATTGACTCCCTCTATGTACATAAATTAAGAGGTACAAACATGGACATTGAACATCACACGAACACACATACATAATAATTTTTGAAAAAAACGAGATATGACTTGTGGGGGATACATAAAAAATATATAATTATATACTTATTGTATGTCATATATAATATAAAAAAAATGAAACGAAATATTATCTTTCTTTTTATATTTTTAAATTCTTTTATTCAAACTAATAATATATTTTTAAATATGACCTGCAAATTCAAGGCCAGTTCCACTGCCTAAACTAAACACTCCTCACGGCGGTTACTATTTTTTATTTTCATACATTAGGAAATACATTTTTGTTTTTATTTTTATTTGTAAAAAAACAAAAATAAAAAACTTCTTTGGAGTACATACATGTTTTGAAGATTTGTCCTTGTGGATGTCAATTTTGTTTGATATATCAAAAGGGTTACTGAGTAAAGTTTTGGACCTCTCATAACACTTCCTAGAAATAACTAATACTAACACAATGGTATGAATTTTATTTTCCACCAATCTAATAATTATCAGTTATCCACTTAGGAGGAACAATTAGGTTCAAAGTCTGCATATCAATGATTTGATAACAATACTCTACTCCTATATCTACCTACCTACAAGAGCAAAGCCAAATTTCAAATGGAACCAAACACAGGAGTAACCTTTGAGGATGTAGCTGGAGTTGATGAAGCAAAACAAGATTTTCAAGAAATTGTTCAGTTCCTAAAAACCCCAGGAAAGTTTGCTGCAGTGGGGGCAAAATTCCAAAAGGAGTACTACTAATAGTGTAATGCCCTCAAAATAAACCCATAATTCATACATTCATGATACAAGAAATTGGCAATATATTCAAGAGAATAAAGTGTACATCTATGTATCAGAGTATTTATCACAAAAGTGTTACATGTTGACAACAAAAGTAAATGCCCTACGGGCTTACAACTTTCCAAGCCAACACTTGGTTACAAAAGAGAGAGTACTAACTCATACATATTAAGCCATTGGCTTGAATTTACATGTAATACACAAAAAGGTAAACAACAAAAAGGGATCTTCAGCCTCTAAGCCTCCCAAGCTATGTTCTTGGAGGTGACATATCACCTGAACCTGAAAATGATGTCCTATATAGGATGAGCCAATGTCTAGTAGAGATATACTAAACCAAGTATGAGAAATAACTAAAACAATAGCATTTGATATATGGGTGACACTTATAAACCAAATTACAACACTTTTCAATTCAACATCAAGTACATCCATTTTTCATTTCAGTTTCCTTCACTTACACAGTTTCGATTCATAATTGTGGCTCAGAACCTGGCCAAACAATTCAATGAGACTATAACACATATTAAAACACTTCCATACTTCAACACTTCCATATTTCAAGTGATACACAGATTTGCTGTATCAGTGGAGTCCATCCCCTATCTCCTCCCAAACAGGTTTGAGAGTCCATCCCCTCTCTCCTCTCAAACCAGGGAGTACATCCCCTATCTCCTCCTAAACAATATACATACACAATGTATTTAAACACTTATCATATACAATGATTAATCAATACACACATTTGCTGTATTATTCTAACCGTCATATTCAATGACATATTCAATATGATTAATTTCAGTTTTCCCTAATCATAGTACAATGTCTACAACAATCAAGACTTTCCTCCACCGATAGCCCAAAGCAGTTATCTCTAAACAGATAATAAATTTATCAACAGATAAAATATCGACATTTTCATAGGTGAGTGATTTAATTATCCAACTACACCATTTACTCCCACAATTTTCCAATTTCATGAATTTCACTTCAATTTCACATTTCCCCAAATTAATTATTCAACATAATTAGGGCATTTTTCCCCTTTTCTCAATATTAGCCCAAAGGCTCAATTTCATCGATTTAACAACAACAATTTCATTTTTCAATGTCTCATACACACATAGGTTTTAACATTTGAAAACCCCTCTTTTTATAACCTCAAATCAAACCCTAACTTTCTCAAAATGACTAAGCAACACCATCTAATAAAAATGACCAAAATTTATGTTAAAACTCATAGTCTAGAGTAGGTTATCCCTACCTCGAAATTAGAAGCCCAAAGGAGTTGATGAAGAAAACTCAAAGTGCTCCAAACCCAAAGATTTTCGGATCCAAACGTAGCCCACACCAAGCTCTACACTTTTTTGCAGAGGGACAAGGGTGGAAACACTCTAGAAGTAGATGAAATCTTAGAGAGAGAGAGTGTTCTAGAGAAAGGAACTCTCAAAATAGGGTTTTGGAATGTTAGAGAGAGAGTGTGTGGGAAAAGTGATTTAAAATAACACAGTCGCGATCTGATATACGTATAGTCCGCTCGAGCGGAGAGTAATACGCTCGAGCGTAAGACACAAAAACTGGACCCGCTCGAGCGCAAAAATACCCACTCGAGCGCCAAGGCACAACAACAAAACACCACCTGCTCGAGCGCAAAGATACCCGCTCGAGCGTAGAATACACTCCTCCAGTACTTTTACAGACTTCAGACACCCGCTCGAGCGTGAAAAACACTTCTGCAGTATCTTTGCAGGCGCACAAAATGCTGGAAGGTTGCAAACTTTGCTCTAGCGCAAAAGGACCCGCTCGAGCGGACCATCAAAAATTTAGGCAACAAGATTGGAGACTAAAGCTCAACCAACCTGTTCAAAACACGCCCAAGACGTTTCTAAACTCATATACCAAGAATTAAAGGACGGAATAAGACTTAAACAACAATACTCAATCATGGAACTCAAGTCCGAAATACTGTACATAAAGGGGAAAACCCGGGATCGTTATAAGTAGGCCCACCGGGCACTGGAAAGACGCTTCTTGCCAAAGCCATTGCCGGGGAAGCAAGAGTCCCTTTCTTTTCACTCTCTGGATCAGAGTTCATAGAGATGTTTGTAGGGATGGGGGCTTCAAGAGTGAGGGACTTGTTCAACAAGGCGCAGATGAACTCACCATGCTTGGTTTTCATCTATGAGATAGATGCTGTTGGGAGGCAGAGAGGGACCGGCATTGGTGGAGGAAATGATGAGAGAGAACAAACGCTGAACCAGTTATTGACAAAGATGGATGGGTTTAGTGGAAACAGTGGAGTCATTGTCATTGCTGTTACTAGCAGGCCTGAAATTCTTGATCAAGCTTTGCTTAGGCCTGGCAGGTTTGACAGGCAGGTCAATTTGCTAACTTGCTATTGCTATTGTATAATTGCACAATTTTAGAAAAAGGGTAAATTACAATGACATCCCTAAGTTAAAACCGTAAATATGTTGAATTTACTATAATACCCTTCTTTTCTGTCACTCTTTCCTCCTTTTTGCTTAGTCTAATCCATCACCTTTCGATTCTTCCTCCTCCTCCCTCCCTTCACCCCACTCATGGAAATAAAACCACCATAAACCCACCTATTTCACCCAAAGAGAGAGAGAGAGAGAGAGAGAGAGAGAGAGAGAGAGAGGCAAGTCTGTGGGAGGCAGTTCAAATCTGGTAGAAGAGGAGAAGAGGGTAGATTGAGAACGTTTACTAGGGAAAATTTGGCATTTCGTGCCTTTCTTTTTGCTGAGGTCATTTTTTTCATTTGGTCGACAGACAGTTAACCAATGAAAGGCCTAAATTGTTACAATAAAATTTTGGAACTAAGAAAGGCAGAGTAAACACTACAAGAATTTACATTTTTTGGTGATCAAATTTGGTGACTAAAACAAATTTAGTCGCCAAAAGTGTAACAATAGGCAACTAAAAAACTGATTGGTCGGCCTTAACATAGATTTTAGGCTACTAAATTTTTTTAGTCGTGGTATGTTAATTTTTGCCGACTAAAAAAAATTTAGTCGCCAAAAGTATAATAATAGGCGACAAAAAAAACAATTGGTCGACGTTAGTTTAGGGTTTAGGCTACTAAATATTTTTTTAGTCAAGCTATATTAATTTTTTCCAACTAAATAATAATTCAGTCGCCAAATAATAATTTGCAAGTTTAATTTAGTCTTCGGCAACCAAAAAATTGGTCGCTAAATATGTATTTTTAGCGACCAAAACCATTCAGTTGGCAATGGTGTTACACTTCTGGCGACTAAAATTTTTTTTGTCGGCATT
This sequence comes from Camellia granthamiana, assembly GCA_036172215.1. Taxonomy (NCBI): domain Eukaryota; kingdom Viridiplantae; phylum Streptophyta; class Magnoliopsida; order Ericales; family Theaceae; genus Camellia; species Camellia granthamiana. Next base: position 53,656,624 of record CM069903.1, on the reverse strand, counting down.
AGTTCATGTTTTGGCTACTAAAATAATTTTAGTCGTCATTTGTTAATATTTCCCAACTAAAATTTTGTCACCAAATGTGTATAAAAATTTAATGGGAAATATTTCATATTGGTGCCTATATTTTTGCCCAAATCTGTTAGTCTTCACACGATTCGATTCTATCTCCCTCTCTCTCTCTCTCTCTCTCTCTCTCTCTCACGAAGAATCGATCACCACTGCCCCTCATCTCACCGTCGCAGACGACCACAGTGTCCGTCAATCTTCCACTGTCGAACATCGCCACCGCAACTCACTGTTGCCTCGCCTCCCATCGACATTCAGGTTATTCTTTGTTCTTCTCTCTTTCTCTCTCTCCCTTCCTCTATTTCCCTATTTCACTCTAGCTCTAGGGGTTTTTTTTTTTGATGCTGTAGGATTTTGATTTCTATGTTTCGAGTAAATGGGTTTTGATTTTTGTTCTAGATTTAGGGTTTTTTGAACTGATTATCGAGTAAATGGGTCTCTTTGCTTCAAATCTATTGATTCTTTTGCCTTTTTTTATATTTATTTTTGGGGGTTGATTTGTACAATCTGATAAACCACTTGAGCTTGTTTGGGGAAAATTTCTAAATGAGGCTATCTTGGTTGTTTCTTCTACACATGATGCTTGACTTCTACCTAAAGCTTTGGTGATTACATTAATAGAGGGATAGTTGAAAAGGTAGAAGATATATTTCTTTATGTGTTTGTGTGTAACAAATGCATTTATAAATAGAGTTTTCTTTTCCCCATCTAACAGGAAAATAAATAAATAAATTGGATTTAGCAAAAGGCACTAACAAAACAAAAGGCAACAATTAAAACCTAATCAACTTTAGCTAATCTATCCAGAAATGGATCAGCTTTCATAATATATCTATGACAAAATATTGTTGATTTTCAAGAAGTTATCACTCCGTCCTATCATATTACAAACTATGACAAATTCAGTCCCTGCCTTGCATTGCAGGCTTTCCTTCTTCATCACCATTTCTTTACTAGCTTTATTTGACTTCTAACTTCTTTTTACATGGGTTATTATACAAGACACCTTAGATATATGCATGAGTAACACCATCACATGAAGCATTCTAAGTGGTGAAGCTAATGTAAACTTCATTTTTTGTAATGAAGAGAGGGAAGACTTAAACCATGTGTTGCTCTTTTGTCCTTTTATCTAGAAGGTTTGGTCTCATATTATCAGATGGTAAGGCTTGCAATGGGTACTACCTGGCTCTGTGAATTGCTTACTACAAAGGTGGGCTGGTATTAAATTTAAAAAACAGAATAATATCATCTGGAAGGCCATTCCTTTGGCTATGCTCTGGTCCATTTGGAAATAGAGGAATAATTGCATTTTTAAGGGGTCAGAGCCATGTATAGGGGAGTCGTGTGAGACTATTAAATTAAGGATTGCAATGTAGATCAAAGTATCTTGCCCCTCTTTGGATTTTTCAATTAATGATATTATTTTCAACTTGCAAAAAGTCAAAGTTTGCATTGGGGGGATTGGTTAACAGGCCTGGGGTTTTGCTTTAAGTTTGTGCTGACATTACTTGTATTTGCTATACAATCTTTTGTACCATTTCCTAATTCCATGTTTCCATATCCATTTAGGCTTTAGTTATTTTAAACTTTTTGTCAATCACTTCTACACCTATATAAGCTCATATTAAACAATCTCAATTTTTTTATATGGTTGGGATTGTTTGTCTTATTTTTGGTTGAATTTGGATTGAAGGTTTACCGAGCATGATAGCAATAGGGACTTCAACATGCAACGGTTTCATGACAAAAGGAAATCTACCCGGAAGGTTGAAGACTTTGGAGTGAATCTTGTTTTAGCCTTTTATGATGATAAAGAAGCCTTGAGAAGTAAGTTGATGATGCCACTTATGATTATAAAGATGCCTTCCAAAAATGATATTGATTTTTCCTTTTAGTCTTTTTGTTTGTGATTCTAGCCTTCTTGATGTAAAAGCAGTTGTGATTTATTATGTTCTGTAGTCATTGGGAAGTCAGCTTTTATGTCACATATATATAATGCTAAATCTTTTAAAATGTTGTGGAATTTTTTATTATTTATTATTGGTTTTTGGAGGAATATATGTTGGAGGTTGGAAAATGATTGCACTGATGGAGAATGCATATGCTTCATTTTATCTCATTTCCACTTTTCCTGAACTCTGATCTCCCCATGTTGCTTATTGTTTGATTTCTTTGGAGAACATGCATATGCTTTATTTTATCTCACTGCTTTGAAATTAAAAAATGTCAGCTTGTCTCTTATGGTTTTCAGTTGGATTTTTGCAACATGTTAAATAAGCTTGCTATACTCTTATTTCTTAACTTCTTTTATTTGTGGTTTGTTCAATATCATTCCAGGCATGTACAAGCAAGAGTTCATTTTCTGTGAGCAAGTGAATGAGAGGTTGCGTAGTTCAGATGATTACCAGGCATTCTTGAAGTGTCTTCATATTTACAACACAGAAATAATCACAAAAAAGTATTTACAAAGTTTGGTATGTGAGATCTTTACTATCTATCCTGGTGGCGATTTTATTCTTTTGCATCTATAGAACTACTAACTGTTCCATTTACAAACAAGAACTTGGGTTAACAGCCCTTATTGAATTTGCACTATTGATTTCATATGGTGTTCAGTTGTAAATTTTTATCAAAAAATTAGTTGTCCAAGCACTATAAATGTTTTTAATATATACAAGAAGTAGAGATATTAATTTGATTTACATTTTTTTTTCTTCATAATAATAAAGCTAACAGTTTCTTTTTTTCTCCAGTTGCTCGTCAAACTTGCCATTCTAAAGTGCAGAATTTATTTCATGATTTATAATCGTGAATGGAGGAGTAGAACTATTTAATTCTTTTACTTTTTGACTGCATGGTTTAAGTAAAGCAAAATTTTTAAGCAGCAATCCGTAAATGATGGATAGATAGTTTGTAAGTCAATTGGTCACAACATGTATAACCCCAATCTCTTCTCTTGTGAACAAACACAATGTCTAAATTTCTTATAATTTCAAAGTTTTGACTAGTTGTTTCATTGTCAATGCTTGAGTTAAATAGGATGATGTAATCTGTTTATTCATTCATTTGAGTAGTTAAGGTCATTGGTTTTAAAATAAATTTGCACATCTGTCACATGTATATAGGATTTATTAGAATAACAAATTAATTAATGACTTTATGCTCTGTTTAATTAATGATTTTATGGTTTCATAACTTTCATTATTTGTGTGTTGTTCCTATAAGCATACTACATGTTCTATAGCTGCTGATTTGAGAAGATTTAAATAATATAATCTTACAGTTAGGAAATATTTCTAGATTATTTTATGATCTTTATTTCCAAATTTGATATCTTATACCTGTGCCTTAGGTTAGGGAGAGGGAACTGAGTGGAATGCCTATTCCTTTTGAGTTTGGGGATTGTGATAGTGATGATTTCAAGGATCTTTTGATGAATGGGACTCTTTCAAATATTATTTATTGAGCAAAAGTGCTTGCAGGCCTCTTGGAAGATCAGTATATGACAGAGACTCATTACTTGTTTTCCTAATGAGTGTGTCATTCTTTTGCATGCATTATTACCATGATTTCACTGCAGACTCGCTAGCCAACCATGCAACAGTTTTACTGTCATTCATTATTTTCCTCTATTTGTTCTTGCTTTAGAAGGCTCTCTTGTCTCCTTGTGCTTTCTACATTGGGTTTGTCTGATGTAGTTTCATACAACTTCAACCTATATAAAATTTAGACAAACTCTTCAATTCAATATTAGATTTTTTTTAATAGCTTTATTAATGTTGATAGAAATTGATGATGGTGTGTAGCATTTTGGGCATCCTTCTGAGGATGATGATCATGATAAGACTCTACAGCTATGTAATATAATGATTAAGTAATATTTCTGAAATTTCACTTGGATACACAATTATGATTTTGTTTTTGAACTCATAAGCTAGCAATTGCATTTAAAAAGTAATGAAGTGTTTCATATTTGATTATTCTTGTAGATTTACTTTTAGTCATTTTTTGTTGCCCCTCCCAAAATCTCCTTCGTGGTTATGTGTTCTTATGATATAATATTTACTTGCATGAAATGAAACAGGCAGGTGGGTGACACGGGAAGAGGCATTTGCTGCATTTGAAACTTCTTCAAATTCAACTATAAAAAAAAGCCCAGGTGGTTTATCTCTGCATCCCATTTATCTTGTTGCAGGATTTCATATCAATTGATATTTGATTACAATTTGGAGTACTCTATTTCTTCTTGTTGTACTTGTCATTGAGTTTGGTTTAATCTCTACATCACATTTCTCTTTTTGCAAGACTTCATATGAATTGATAACAATTTGGAGTGCATTTGAATTTTGGTAAACTTAAAGTACTATGTATCATTATATCTTCCTCTTCTCATTACATCATTCTTATTGAGCTAATTGCTCATGATGATCGGATGTATAGCTCTCTTTAAACTATCTTCATTGATGTTCATCAAAATGTTTGTGCCCAATTTATCTTCATGCTATATAATGCCCTTAAGACTATTTGTTTATATGAAGCTTTAGTATTTTTGAACTTCTTGTTTAATCTTAATTCCTAAAATGCTTTGTCCCTTTTGCAAATGCTGAATGATATGAAATTGAGAGTAAACAAAAACAGAAAACAAGATAGCAAACAATCTTCAAGTTGGCACGTTCCTCCGTTTTGTTTTCAGAATTCAGACAATAGTTACTATTTTATTTTGCTTACTTTTTTACTTTGAGCTTATTCTTTAGTTGTTCTAAGAAAAAAAAAAAGCAAAAGCAAACCAAACAACTGGTTTACTTTGTCGAAAATGCCTTAAACTTAGTCGAAAAAAGGCATTCGGAGGGCTGAAAATACAAAACAGCCCCCGAACCACTCCATGGATGTCACGGGCAGCTTTCTCATGAAAAATAGAACCCATAGGGACAGATGACATGTAATTAGCACACGTAGGTTGGGAGTTAGAGTCAAAAATGGCTTAAACTTAGTTGAAAAAAGGCGTTCTGAGGGCGAAAATGCAAAATTGCCATCGAAGCACTCTATGGATGTCACAAAAAGATTCCTCATGACAAATAGAACATGTGGGGACAGACGGCATGTAATTAGCACACGTAAGTTGGGAGTTAGAGTCAAAAATGCCTTAAACTTAGTCGAAAAAAAGCGTTCATGAGATGAAAATACAAAACAGCTCCCGAACCACTCTATTGATGTCACGAGCAGCTTTCTCGTGAAAAATTGGACCTATGGGGATAGATAGGATGTAATTAGCACATGTAGGTTGGGAGTTGGAGTGAAAAATGCCTTAAACTTAGTTAAAAAAAGGTCGTTCGAGGGGCGAAAATGCAAAACAGTCCCCGAACCACTCTATGGATGTCACGGGTAGCTTCCTCGTGACAAATAGAACCTGTGGGGACAGACATGATGTAATTAGCACACGTAGGTTGTGAGTTGGAGTGGAAAATGCCTTAAACTTAGTCAAATAAGGCCGTTCGGGGGGCAAAAATGCAAAGTAGCCTCCGAACCACTTTATGGATGTCATGGGTAGCTTCCTCGTGACAAATAGGACCTGTGGGGATAGACGAGATGTAATTAGCACATGTAGGTTGGCAGTTGGAGTGAAAAACACATTACACTTAGTCGAAAAAGGTCGTTCGGGGGGCGAAAATGCAAAGTAGCCTCTGAACCACTCTATAGATGTCACGGGTAGTTTCATCATGACAAATAGGACCTGTGGGGATAGACATGATGTAATTAGCACACGTAGGTTGAGAGTTGGAGTGAAAAACGCCTGGAACTTAGTTGAAAAAGGCCATTCGGGGGGCGAAAATGCAAAGCAGCCCCTGAACTATTTCAATGATTTCTCAGTACATTGAAACATTTCAATGATCTCTAGCCATACAAAAATAGTTTCACTCAAATTGTTGTTCCATCTATTTTGATGGTGTTGCTTATGTGGTCAGATCTATGTCTTGAAACTTACTATTAAATTAACAAGAAGTCTAAAGACATAGAATCGAATACAAAACAAAACACACGAAATTATTATCACCAAACATATCCCTTCAAGAATGAAATGTAAGTTAATTTTTGTTTTTCATTTCTATTTCCATTTTATTTTTAATTTACTCTCTAAATTCATGATTTAAATAAGGTGAAAAGATACATATTGGCATTAGCAAGTGAAATTATCATATGTAACAGGTGCACCTTCTTACACAGATAAACTCCACATATGTAAAATTAGAGGTGACTCAATCATTAGACCACTTAGTCTATTGCTTAAAATTTTTAAAAATTCTTATTGGTGAAAGTCTCATATTTTTTGAAGGCCATGAAACAAGATGGGAGAATGGAAAATACAACCAATTTATGCCTTGAATTGTGTAACTAGGTCTTGTACTTCCATCCCTTTGTAATTATTTTGAGTTTATATCATTAGAGCTGAAAATACATTAAACTTAACCCAAAAGGGCATTAAGGGGGCGAAAATGCGAAGTAGCCCCTGAACCACTGTACGGATGTCACAGCCACCTTCCCTATGACAAATAGGACCTATGACAACAGACGGAACGTAATTAGAACGTGTACGTTAGGAGTTAGAGCCGAAAACGCCTTAAACTTAACCAAAAAAGGGCGATACGGGGCGAAAATGGGAAATAGCCCCTGAACCACCGTACGGATGTCACGGCCACCTTTCCCGTGACAAATAGGATCTGTCACAATAGACGGAATGTTATTAGCACACATAGTTAGGGAGTTAGAGCTAAAAACGCATTAAACTTAACCGAAAAATGGCGTTAAGAGGGCAAAAATGCGAAACAATTCCCGAACTATCGTATGGATGTCACGGCCACCTTCCCCACCACGAATAAGAACTGTGACAACAGACGAAATGTAATTGGCACATGTAGGTTGGGAGTTAGAGCCGAATACGCCCTAAACTTAGTCGAAAAATGGCGTTTCGGGGGCGAAAATTCAAAACAGCCTCTGAACGATTGTGTGGGTCACACGAAAAGCTTCCCCATGACAAATAGGACTTGTGAGAACTAACGGAATGTAATTTGAACCCGTAGGTTGGTAGTTAGAGCCGAATACGCCATAAACTTAGTCAAAAAATGGCATTTTGAGGGCGAAAATTCAAAACAGCCACCGAACCACCGTGTGGCTCACACGAATAGCTTTGCCATGACAAATAGGACTTGTGAGAATAGACATAATGTAATGCAGACCCGTAGGTAGAGAGTTAGAACCGAAAACGTCCAAAACTTAGTCGAAAAAGGGCGTTTCGGAGGTGAAAATTCAAAATAGCCTCCGAACGACCGTGTGGCTCACACGGATAGCTTTGCCATGATAAATAGGACTTGTGAGAACTGACGGAATGTAATTCGGACCGGTAGGTAGAGAGTTAGAGCCGAATATGTCTAAAACTTAGTCGAAAAAGGGCGTTTGGGGGCAAAAATTCAAAACAGTCCACGAACCACCGTGTGGCTCACACAGACAGTTCCCCCATGACAACTAGGACTTATGAGAATAGACGGAACGTAATTCGGACCCGTAGGTAGAGAGTTAGAATCGAATACGTCCAAAACATAGTCGAAAAAGGGCGTTTCGGAGGTGAAAATTCAAAACAGCCTCCAAACGACTGTGTGGCTCACACGGATAGCTTCGCCATGATAAATAGGACTTGTGAGAACTGACGGAATATAATTCGGACCCGTAGGTAGAGAGTTAGAGCCGAATACGTCTAAAACTTAATCAAAAAAGAGCGTTTCGGGGGCAAAAATTCAAAACATCCCACGAACCACCGTGTGGCTCACACGGACAGTTCCCCCATGACAAATAGGATTTGTGACAACTGACGGAATGTAATCCAGACTCGTAGGTTGGGAGTTAGAGCCGAATACGCCATAAACTTAATCAAAAAAAGGCTTTTCGGGGGCGAAAATTCAAAAAAGCCCCTGAACAACCGTGTAACTCACACGGATAGTTTCGCCATGACAAATAGGACTTGTGAGAACTGACGGAACGTAATTCGGACCAGTAGATAGAGAGTTAGAGCCAAATACGTCCAAAACTTAGTCGAAAAGGGCATTTCAGGGGCAAAAATTCAAAACAGCCCCCGAACGACAATGTCGCTCACACGGATAGTTTCGTCATAACAAATAGGACTTGTGAGAACTGACGGAACATAATTCGGACCCGTAAGTTGGGAGTTAGAGCCGAATCGTTCAAAATTTAGTCGAAAAAGGGCGTTTCGGGAACGAAAATTCAAAACAGCCCCCGAACGACCGTGTGGCTCACACGGATAGCTTCACCATGACAAATAGGATTTGTGAGAACTGACGGAATGTAATCCAGACCCGTAGGTTGGGAGTTAGAGCCGAATACGCCCTAAACTTAGTCGGAAAAGGGCGTTTTGGGGGTGAAAATTCAAAACAGCCTCCGAACGACCATGTGGCTCACACGGATAGTTTCTCCATGACAAATAGGACTTATGAGAATTGACGGAACGTAATTCGAACCCGTAGGTAGAGAGTTAGAGCCAAATACGTCCAAAACTTAGTCGAAAAAGGGCGTTTCAGGGACGAAAATTCAAAACAACCCTCGAACCACCATGTGGCTCACATGGATAGCTTCTCCATGAAAAATAAGACTTGTGAGAACTGACGGAATGTAATTCGGACCCTTAGCTAGAGAGTTAGAGCCAAATACGTTCAAAACTTAGTCGAAAAAAGGCGTTTCAGAGGTAAAAATTCAAAACAACCCCCGAACCATAGTGTGGCTCACACGGATAGATTCGCCATGACAAATAGAACTTGTGAGAACTGACGGAACGTAATTCCAACCCGTAGGTTGGGAGTTAGAGCCGAATACGCCTTAAACTTAGTCGAAAAAGAGCGTTTCGAGAGCGAAAATTCAAAACAGCCCCCAAACGACCGTGTCACTCACACAGACTATTCTCCCATGACAAATAGGACTTGTGAGAACTGACAGAACGCAATTCGGACCCGTAGGTTGGGAGTTAGAGCCAAATACGCCCTAAACTTAGTCGAAAAAGAGCGTTTCGGGGGCGAAAATTCAAAACAGCCCCCGAATCACTGTGTGGCTCACACGAAAAATTTCCCCATGACAAATAGGACTTGTGAGAACTGACGGAACGTAATTTAGACCCGTAGGTTCGGTGTTAGAGTCGAATACTCCCTAAACTTAGTCAAAAAAGGGCGTTTCGCTGGCGAAAATTCAAAACAGCCCCCAAATCACCGTGCGGCTCACACGAACAGTTCCCCTATGACAAATAGGACTTGTGACAACTGAAGGAATGTAATCCGGACCCATACGTTGGGAGTTATAGCCGAATACGCCCTAAACTTAGTTGAAAAAGGGCGTTTCGGGGGCAAAAATTCAAAACAGCCCCCGAACGACCGTGTGGCTCACACGGATAGCTTCGCCATGACAAATAGGCCTTGTGAGATCTGACGGAGCGTAATTCGGACCCGTAGGCTGGGAGTTAGAGCCGAATACGCCCTAAACTTACTCGAAAAAGGGCTTTCCGGGGGCGAAAATTGATAACAGCCCCCGAATATGCCTTACACTTAGTCGAAAAACTTGCAACACTTAGTTCAAAAAGCAACAACTTTATTAAAATAACATCTACATATTCTAATAATTGCCTTTATATATTTATAGGACAAAGAAATTACATATTACATTGTTTGTGTTGGTTGGAATAAATATTGCATGATACATATATATATATACTTTCTTTTATTTTCAAGAAGACATTTCTCGATTGTTCTACCTTAAGTGCATGTTAGAACATGTTCCATATGGCTGACTGAATTGATATTTTGTAACCAATTCTAATGTTTCGTTTTTTATTTTTCTTTGTAGATGGCTTTGTTGCGTGGACTTATGGATAATCCATATTGGTGTATGGAGAAGAATTTTCACTTTTGTGTAGAACTAATATAATACTTTTGTCGTCCTCAGCTTTTGTGTAGTTCATTATTATTGATACAGAAAACTTTTGGCAATCAACAGATAATGATTGTTGTGGTACATAGATCACCTTCTGTCGTGGTACATATATACCATTTGCCGGCGTACATATAGGACGTTTTGTCATGGTCCATAGAAAACTTTTGTCGTGGTACATATATCACCTTTTGTTGTGGTACAGATTATGATGGTAATTTGTACCATGCCAAATGCTAATTTCGCTTGATAGTAAATGTATTTTTTGTATACGGAGGGCTTTGATTTTTATATGATATATTTTGTATGGAATTATTATTTTAGTTTGGACAATAGTTGATTTGTATGAATTTTGATATTTAATGTTATTTATTTTTGGTATATGGATGCAGATTGTGGAATGATTGATAGTATGTATCATTTTGTTTATTTACGTATTACAAGTTGCATTGTATATAGACAGGTTATGGAGAAATTATAATTTCGCGATAAAACATAATATCATGTTTTTGGCGACTAAATAATTAGTAGGTAAAAAGAAATTGGGAAAAGACATTTGGCGACTAAAAGTTTTGTAGCAAAAAAAAAAAGAGACATTTAGCGACTAAAAGTTTAGTAGCCAAGAAAAAAAAATAGACATTTGGCGACTAAAAGTTTAGTTGCCAAAAGAAAATCAAACATTTGGCGACTAAAATATTTCGTAGCTAAAAACAAAAAACTAAATTATAAAAATACTTTTGCTTACTAAAATTTTAGTAGCCAAAAATATAGAACTTTAGGCGACCAAATATTTAGTAGACAAAAGAGGAACTCTTTGCCGACTAAACATTTAGTAGCCAAAGATGGGGACTTTCGGTGATTAAATTTTTATTAGCCAAAGAAGAATTCTTTGTCGACTAAAATTTTAGTAGCTAAAAAGGTGGGACTTTAGGCGACTAAAAGTTTGGTCGCCGAAAAGGGTCTAATTTAATTTAATGTCCAACCTTTTGGCGACTAAAATTTTAGTCAGGAATTGTATACATTTGGCGACTAAAATAATTTTAGTCGCTAATGACCTTTACCGACAATTTTTTGGCGACTACTTTTGCGACCAAATAATTTAGTCGCCAAAACCATTCGGCGACTAAAAATTAATTTTTGGCGACTAAAAATTTAGTCGCCAAAAGTGAAAATTCTTGTAGTGAAAGGACATGCCTGTGTTATTACAAAAGTATGGGAGGACTAACTTGTTAAAAAAAAAATTGAAGGATGGGTAAGAAGTGACATTTTAGAGAGTAAGGATGATGCTAGTGTTATTTCAGAAGTATCCAAGGGGTGTTAAAGTAATTTATCCTTAAGAAAAATTTTCAATTTGAATATTGACATACTAGTAAAGGTTTCATTCCAAGATCCATTGTTTGAAAGATATGATTAACTTGGTCGAAACTTAAGTAGGTTACTGTTAGACTACCTGTTGTAAGAGGAAGAGAAGAAATATTAAAAGTACATAGCAAGAACAAGAAGCTAGACAAGGATGTTTCTTTCAATGTCATTGCCCTACGAACGCCAGGGTTCAGTGGTGCTGATCTAGAGAACCTTATGAACGAAGCAGCCATTCTTGCTGGTCGGAGAGGCAAAGATAAGATTACATCAAAAGAGATTGATGACTCAATTGATCGGATAGTGGCAGGGATGGAAGGAACCAAGATGACAGACGGGAAGAGCAAGATTGTAGTGGCGTATCATGAAATTGGGCACGCCATTTGTGCATAAGTTCATCTTACACTTGTTTTTTCTATTGCTTCATTTTTTGAGCTTGAAAATGACAAGAAAAGGGCAACTAGTTTCAAGGGAATGCCTTATGCTAACAGCAAGCCTTATTGGTGGGCCAAACCGCCCTTAAGATCAACATTGTGATCTGATATGTTTTACAAACTTGGCTCTAACTGCAGAACATTGACTCCAGGCCATGACTTAGTACAAAAAGTCACCTTGATTTCTAGAGGCCAAGCCTATGGGCTCACATGGTTCATGCCCGGTGAAGATCCATCTCTAATCTCCAAGCAACAATTGTTTGCTAGAATAGTTGGAGGTCTGGGAGGTCGGGCATCAGAAGAAGAAGTTTTTGGTGAATCAGAAATCACTAGCGGTGTAGCAGGGGACTTGCAACAGATCACTCAGATAGCAAGACATGTATAGTTTTTGTGAACATAATCAGAAAACTGTAAACATAAACTTTGTCAAATGGATCCTTTAAGTTTCGCTTATGTTTTTTTTTTTTTTTTTTTTTTTTTTTTTTTTTTTTTTTTTTTTTTTTGCAGATGGTAACTATGTTTGGAATGTCTGAGATTGGACCGTGGGCATTGACCGATCCAGCAGTACAAAGTAGTGATGTGGTACTGAGGATGCTAGCAAGAAACTCAATGTCAGAAAAACTTGCAAAAGACATTGACACATCAGTACACAATATTATTCACAGCGCATACGAAATTGCTAAGACTCATGTAAGGAACAATAGAGAGGCGATGAATAAGCTAGTGGATGTGCTATTAGAGAAGGAAACCCTCACTGGGAATGAATTTAGAGCAATCCTCTCGGAATTTACTGATATCCCTTCTGAAAATATGAACAAAAAACCAATCTGAGAGCTGATTAAAGCCTAACACAACCTTTTGAGTGTACAGTCATTAAGAAAAAGTAGCGCCACCAATACAATATATGTATATAGTATCCTAGCATAGTATAAATGGAAAACTTGTCCAATATAGAAACTTGTACCAAACATAGATTATAGAAAGTATTTTACAACCGACATTCAGATTCATGTAGTACTTCATTACATTACGAGGACTTCTAGATCTCCTTCACATGTTTGATCTCATTTCCAGTGGTTTGTGGTAATGAAATCTAGTTGTCTCTCATTGATAGATACATATTACACATGTAAACAGACACATAGCTAGATTAAAAAAGGAGAGAGGTGAGAAAGAAGTGGAAACAAAGAAGATGCTGAGAACATGAAATGGGAAGCTATATATAATTGCTGAACTAGTTGTTTAAGAAATTATCGACCTTTGCATTGGCTGTCCTCGACAGAAACTTCATGCAGATGGGCGGATTTACACCTGCCAACGCCAATATTGAACTAGGTAGAGTCCATATCCCATCCCCGCAAATCAAACCAGAAGCCACGGCAGGTCCAAATGCATCGGCCTTTTTCTTGTTTATCTTCTGCCAAACAAATAGTATGAAGCTTCCAACACACATATCGATAGCAAAGTATGATCCAATATAGAAGGGTATTGCCATTGCCATGGGGATAGGGATAAACTTTGCTCTTTGCTTTCCTACAACGTCTCTAATGGCGTTGATAACGACAGCTATAATAAAGAACACATAGCAAAGGGTGAGGCAGTGCTTTGGCAAAGCTGAGAATCCTTCAATCCCCAAGATTGCCATGTTTCGATAGACAAGAGCATAAGGAGCGGGGTATTGTGTTCCGGTGATTCCAAGATCATGGAAAGCCTTGTAGAAGAGCCAAAACACACAAGGCGAAATGACACAACCCATTGCTGTTCCAATGACTTGGCTCACGAACATGGACCGTGGTGAAGCTAGGGTCAAGTAACCTGTTTTGAAGTCCTGCATTAGGTCAGAGGCGGTTGAGACGATGTTCATCATGACCCCACAAGCTGCTAATCCGGCTAGGACACCACCGTGAGACGCTCCTGCCCATGCCCCAATTGTGAAGATTGCTAGCTTTCCATATGTGGATGCCAAGGACCAGTCAGTGAGCCCACAACCATAAGCATTGCAAAAGGCCATTGTTGGTGCAAAGACATAAATAACCACGATGTAGTACCATTTGAGTTGGTGGAAGATGTGTGGAAGCACTGCAGTGGAGATAATGGCAATGCCAACATACCCAACAACTGCAAAACATGCTGGGATTTCGTCTTTGAGAAAGAGTTGGGTTCGACGCTGATCATCATAGGACACAGTAGGTTTTTTAGGGGGGATAACACCGCCAGCAACTGGGAGGACACTGCCTTGGTCTTTAACACAGAATTGGCGATACAAACTGAATAGAGTAATACCAAGGACTTTGATAAAGTTGTAGAGGCCGTCACCAAGTATCATGGCTATTCCTATAAAGATCTGTAGCAAATCAAGGATAAAAATTAAAAGGGTTAATTTAAAAACACAAGTTTAATTAACTCGGTCTGGATTTAGAAAAAGGAAAGGAAGTGACCTACCCTATAACCTTGCAGGCCATGAAGGCTTGATTGGCTAAGGTCTGCAGGTTGCCACCAATGGCCCCTTTGGTTATATATAAGTGGCCACATTATACCCCATGAAAGGATTGCTCCAAGTAGCAAAGATACGTTGATTAGGTGTGGACAGATCATCCCAACGCCGACATAAGTTGCAGAGAAATCAAAGTAAAACCTAGGTTTTCAAAAAAAAAACCAAAGATCAATGCTTTGAATGTGAATGAAGAAGTAAATTAATTTTGTATTGTATCATTACAATCAAAGCTGTACCTGTTTTCAAAGGCTTTGAGACCAAATGTAGGGAAGCTTGAAAATCCACAATAATCCCCTGCAGTGAAGAACCATTGGAAGAAGCCCCATAAGAAGCTGAAAGAGAAGAACTTTCCCAGAGCTCTGACTTGTTTCCTAGAATGAAAATTGATGATGAGAAGATACAACGAGAGAATCAAATTCAACTTGCTTTGATCAATTTTGTTCATTTCTTAAGACTGAATGATGAAGTAAATTTGATGAAGGACTTACTTTGCTAGCTTGGCTCCTTGAGGAGTGTGGAAGCTGTTGATAAGGTAAGCAGTTGCAGTCCCACTTGGATAAATCAGTTTGAAGTCTAAGATCATTATCTGAAACAGATTGCATATGTGAGTTTTATAAGAAAGGTGACAAAGAAAACATAGAGATTTGCTTCCATTGCCCATGCTTGTTTGGTAAAAGAGAGGTCCCTACTAGCCGGCATGAGATTGTCTGTCCCTAAACTCTCTGTCTCCATCTCTAATTAATGCACTCATAGCCATGTAATTGTATCTTGAGAGTCCAGTATTTTGAAAATGTAGTAGAGACGAAGGAACATAAATTTTAAGGACAAAAGATCTTGACCCTACTAGCAATGGTTTATAAACACAACTTTCTATTTTCCACCTAGTCCAAAATATTGATAGGGTAAATTACATTGATTACCTGCAAGGTTTGAAAAAACCATATAATATGTCTCATAAATCTTAATTACACTTACTTCTTTTTAGAAAGGTTAAAGCGAACAGAATTAATGCAAGTAATAGATTGAGAAAAAATCAAGGGTAAAAATACATCAATTTAAAAGAGATGATAATATTATTTTCATCCACACGACTTAAGGAATGATGGATAGTGTTATATGAAATAAACATTATGAAAACATAGGTAGTTATGTCAACTTTGTGAAGCTTGATGTATTTTTTACAACCTTGAGAAATATTAGTGTAATTGACCCACATTTTGATATAACATGCTTAAAAGGCCAAAAAAAAAAAAAAATTCATATACACATCAAGATAATGAGTTTAGGAATGTATGTATGTACCTTTCTAAGAGGCACTACAGAAAAAAGTCCAAGAAAGCTAACAATAAAAAGAAATCCAATCATCCAACCCACAGCTGGGTTCTTTATATTCTGTGCATCATCAGCTTCAGTTGACTGTTTGGCAATTTTTTCACTCATGCCAAAAAGGTAACTCCCAAAGCCTCCTGCTTGTTTCAAATTTCAAGAAAAATAATATGTTAACAGTTCGATGTTGGAAGCTGATCCATGAACAGATACAGATATGGACACATCTACAATATTAATTAAACATGAAAAAATTATTCGATTTATAATTTAAACATTAGCCTATACACAAAATGCTATTTTTGTCAATCATAAATCATTACATCACAAATGTCAAAAATATTTAAGTTAATAATTAAATGAATATATTATCCACCAAAAACACAAAATAATCACAAGTTAAATGTGCTATAGAAAATTCGTTACCTACAAATGTGTGAGTGTGAAAGTTTAGGCACATTATTGTTGCAAGTAAGTTTTACACCTTGATTATATTTATCTTTATTCTTGAGAGTCAGAGGAATAAATAAATTAAAAATTAAAATAATTCACTACAAGCCATCCTTCTCCTTCCTTCCCCGACTTCCTCACCCGGTCCCCTTCCTCTCTCCTTTCCACCCGACCATGCCACCTACTCCCTAACTCTCTCCTGCCATTGGGGAGGGAAGGGGTTGGGTGGTGTCACGGATGAGTAAAGAGTGGGCGACAGTGAAGAAAACACAAATAAAATACACATAAACATGAGACAAAGGGATCAACTCTCATGTGCATTTCATAATACAAGGATTATTGTTTATCACTCGATATGAACATAGAACAAAAGTATGCTAAAAGTCTAATGATTAAACCGTGTGAAAGCAAAATAATGAAGTCAAAGTTTGGCCATCCACCTTACTTCATAGTTTATAAATTTCTAAAAATTATATACTATCTTGTTTTCTAGTCATATAACGTAAAGACACCTACTAAAGTGTTCTAATCAATAATTTCAGTCCATTTTATAGTAATAAGACCCACGTTTCTTCCATGATTGAGTCAGGAATATTAAAGTATTTTTTTATTTGAAAGCAATGCAATCAATTTACTTTTGTTTTAACTATTATTAAAACTAAAAATATTTACACACAAATCTTAATTTATAAATTTATACTTCATTAACTAATATTTTTTTGAACCTTCAAGTCCTATTAAATTTTTAACAATCGGAACCACTCTTCAAACAATGATTGTCCATCATTTATGATTATCCATAAAAGAACATGATAATTTGACATTTATATTGATTTTCAAAATTTTAAAATATCTACTTTTAAATAAAAAAATTTTAAAAAAAAATTTATGTGCAAAAAAAAAAATGTTTTTTTTAAAAAAAATTGAATTTTTTTTTGTGCAAAACTGAAAATTTTGTGTTTATAAAAGAGTATGATGATAGAACATTGACGTGCAAAAATTTTTTTTAAAAAAATTTTAAAAATAAAAAAACTGATAATGTTCTCAGTTTTAAAACTGAAAAAAACTGAAAATATTATTAGTTTTATTCAATCAAAGCTATCACCATGGCCTATTTTGGCAATTAAGAAAAAAATCATTTTATTGACTTATTTGAATTATAAATTTGTTTGGAGAAGTAGATTAAAAATTAATTTTTAATTTAAAAAAAATATATATAAAAAAAATAAAGAAATGATGTAATCCAAAACAAGTTAAAAACAAAAAAGTAACTTTTAATTAAGTTTCCAAAACAGTCTATATTATTATTTTTATTTTTTTCACATTTTTAAAAAAAATTAGAAAATTACCAAAATAGCCATGCATTTGTAGTCACACTAAAAATGGCAACGGCGACCAACTTGAATTGAATTCTTCGGCATGAAGAAGATGGCAACGGCGACAACTTGAATTGAATTCTTCGGCATGAAGAAGATGGCAAGAACGGCCGACTTGAATTGAATTCATTGGCATGAATGATTAGACCACCGCCACCAACTGCCACTAATTTTTTCTCATTAATTTATTCACAGTTTATACGTGGTAAAATTATATTGGAGTATCGGTAATCTTGGGTTTCGCAGTTGGGGCCCAGCCAGCAAATTATTGATATTTTATTTTTTATCTATTCTATTATTAAAAGTCAATACCAATTTTGGTGTCATGAAACCCAACTTTTGTCTCCAGAAGCTTTTGCCACCGGTAATTAGATAATAAAAATCTATACTATATATTAAGTAAAATGAGGTTTCTAACCCCCAAAGCTTGTGGAAGTTTCAATATGTCAATCCTAATTTTCTAATTTTTTGTTTTTTTTTTAAAAAAAAAATTAACCTAAGCATTTATTAACTTCTCTCAACCCATAAGATTTTTTGACTTCTCTCATAATTACTGCAGTACATTTTCCAAAACAAATAATATGTATATTAAAACAAATATAAATATCTATATATATATATCTATTTATTTATTTATATCTATCTCTAACCTACAAGTTTTGTGGGAGTTCCAATATCCCAATCTAAATTTCTTGATTTTTTTATTAAAAAAAAAAACCTTAGCATTTATTAATTTCTCACAACTCCCAAGCCTTACCCTTATAATAACACTTTAATGCATTAAGAATAAGTATAAAAAAAAATTCCTTGAAAAGTCCAACACATATGAATTTCTTGAAAAGTCCCAACACATATGATTATTATCCCTCATGATAACACTTTAATGCATTAAGAACAAGCATAAAAAAAATTCTTTGAAATGTATAACACATATGATTATTATCAAAATATTAAACTTTAATATAATATATAAAAACAAGACGTTTAATTCATTGAAAAGTCCGACACATATGATTATTATCAAAATATTAAACTTTAATATAATATAAAATAGAAAAAAGAAAAAGAAGGCATTTAAAAAAAAAGACATTTAAAAATCACAATTCACATATATATCCCCTGAGCAGCATTTATTACCTTTTTTCAATCCACATGTCTTTCTACATGTCTGAATTTATTGATTTGGTCAAAATTCTCTAATCAGCATTTAAAATCCCCTCATACAGATAATTATAGATACAACCCGTGCATAGTTACTGCAGTATCATTTTTAACTTCTCCAATACACTATGGTTAGTGATAAGATTGTTAAATTATTATTATAAAAAATTTTAAAAAACATAATTTATATACTAAAAAAATATAAAATAAATATAAATATTTATAATTATCCCGTGCATAGCACGGGTGATAGGCTAGTAAATAAATAAATAAATACATCCACCCCACCCCATCCCATCCCACGTTCCCTCACATATCTCAACCAAACCAATTCTGAACTTCCACAGACACCTTTTTTTTTTTTTTTTTTTTTTTTTTAACGATCCACAAACACCTTTTCAAACGCATATTCATCTCTAACATATTTAAGACTATTGTTTTTCACATATAAAAAAAAAAAGAAGACAGGGCAAGACTATTGTTTCTCTTTGATGGTAAGTAATTTAAGAATCATTAATTTTATATTTTCATTGATTGAAATTTTTGTTTTTTTGTTTTCCATATATGTTTTGTTTATATGTTCTGTAAATTGTTTAAGAATTTTAAATTTTTTATTTTCCAAATCAAATCAAAATCAATTCGATAGTTCGAATGGTTTCTGGTGTTGTGTGGTGGCGTGTGTGAGAGAGGGAGAGGGAGAGAGAGAGAGAGAGAGAGAGAGAGAGAGCAGGCGGAGAGGTTGCTGTACAACGAAGAATGGTTGTTGGATTGTTGTGTGTGCCGATTTGATTTTCTAACAATATTTTTATGAATTTTTTTTCATAATTTGAATTTTAAACTTATATTTTTATGAATTTTTTTTCATAGAAACCGCCATATAAAAATCTACATGTTTATAATGTGATTTTTTTTTTTAAAGTTTTATTGATGGAAACATGTAGACATTATGATGTGAAATTTTTCAATTTTTCTTTTTATTTTTTTTTTTGATGGATGAACCAATTCTCTCTCTTAAAGTCTTTATTTGTTATTTGGATTCTAGAGTTGTGTTCATATATCAATTGTGATGAATTAATTCTTCACTGTTTTTTTCAGTTCTTTCTCTCAATTTTTTGGACTGAAACTTTTTCTTTCTCAATTTCTTTTTATTTTATTTATTGTATTTTTTATTATAAAATATTAATTGTGATGAATCAATTCTCCACTATTTTTTCCATTTCTTTCTCTCAATTTTTTTTGACTGAACTTTTTTTTTCTCTTTCTCAATTTCTTTTTAATTTATTATATTTTTTATTATGATATATCAATTTTGATTGACCAATTCGCCTTCTCTCAAACTCTTATTTGTGTTTGATATGTATTACTAGCTAAAATTTTTTCTCCAATTTTCTCTCAATAAGAAGTTATATTATAAGATAAGGAAATTTTAAAATATTTTAAAAATAACAACAGAAAACATATAGGATAGCTATAAGATTATGCACGAGTAACAAATAATTTTCAATTTATTTGTTATATCAGATAAGGTTCAATTTATTTGTTTATTTTTTATACTTATTGATTAACAAATTATTTGTAGATAATAAGAAGGTTTCAACAAATATTAAAATTGAAAAAATAATAATTTAAGATACCTCGAAAAACTATGTATGAGTATAGTTTTAAATTTGATTCAGTAAATAAAAAATAAATTTATAGATAACAAGGAGGACACCAAAAGTTATTAAAATTAAAAGTAGATATTTAATTTTTTTTTTTGTGATCTTTCTTTCCAGTTCTCTCTCAATTTCTTTTTATTTCTTTTATTTTTCTTTTTTCATGATATATAATAAAGTTATTAAAATTAAAAATAGATATTTAATTTTTTTCATGATGTTTCTCATAATTTTATGAATTCATAATGTGTATATATATATATTTGGTGGTGAAAATTAGGAAATATTGTATATTTTTAAAAGATTTGTGTATATTATATTGTTCATATTTTTGTTTGAAATATATACCAAGTAAATGTTATATTATATAGTTAGAAATATTTAGCTTGCATTACATTACACTTATAATACATATGTATATTATTATTAAAAAATATAATAAAAGAATAATATAATTTTTTGCTAAATTTGCACACGCATCGCGTGTGCCTCGGCCGCTAGTTTTTTAAAAGGGATCAATTTGCCTCCCGTCCAAGATCGAATTGGATGGTGCTGTTTGATTCGTAGGGTTCATCACGAGTCTCGTTTTGATAATTTAGAACTCATTGAGTATTATATGCCTGTAAAAAATCACGTTGATCGGATATCGATATCTATCTCATCAGTCAGTTTTTTTGTCAACCGTTAATTTGTTCACCGTCCATTTTTTTTTATACAACACTGATTTGATCGCATAGCTATTGATATCTGATTAATATGATTTTTTATAGGCATATAATACTCGACGAATTCTACACATTGAACAATTCAGATTATCAAAACGAGATCCATGGTGAGCCTCCACAGGTCGAACAGTACCGTCCAATTCGATCTCAGACGGGAGCCAAGCTACTTCCTTCTTAAAAACCTTATTCTGTTACTTAATTTTTTTTTTCTTTATATAGTGAATCTCCATTGTCACATAGCCTTTGATTGGATTGTGGGTTGATTTTTGACTTTTTAATTTTTTAATTTGTTTGGGTTAACCTAAAAAAGTACATTTTTTTTAATTATATAAATACACTTATTTAGGTTACATCAATCAACATATATCAATATCTATCAACAACTCCATTATATTTTTCTAACCACTTTCTCTACTTTTCTATATATTTTTTTTTTTATAAAAAGTCAAAAAGTACACTTATTTAGGACACCCCAAACAACCCCTTAGTCGGAGGCTAAAAAGCCTCGTTTGAAATGAGCTTTTTGACTTTTTTAGTTTTTGTGAGATAAAAAATGAAATAATTATGATTTGAATGTAATATTTTATCTTATTAGACTAAAAAATGTATTTGGTCTTTTTGTAACTAAAACGGCCAAAATCTAACCCAAACCTTTATGCCAAACGAACCTATAAAAGGTCTTAAGAACTAAACTTTTGTTTGTAAAAATTTTATTACAAAAAATATTAACTGATCAATTTTTATAATTACGAGTCTTTTGTAAAAGGTCATTTTCAAAATCAAAAAGTTAACATTTTCGTGCCAAAAAAATATTATTTTTGGTGACGAAATGATAATAATTTATCATTAATATCAAATTTTATTATTAAAAATATAATAATGATACTTTGAAGAAATATTTGAATATTAAAAAGTAAAATCATTCCTATAATTTTATATATAAAATCTTGATTTGTTGTAATAAGTTATTAAATTTATGGACCAAGTTTTAGATGCTTGTTATCAATGTGCTAATATAAGACATGAAAGAGTTTATTAAAGTTCCGTTTATTTCAATGAAAAATTTTGCGAACCAAATGTATTTTACAATTATTTTTGGAAAATGAGCCGTAGCTCGAAAACCTTGGCTCGAATGTCGTTTTGGGTGGTCTGAAACAGAGGAGAAAGAGGGAGAGAAGAGAGGAAAAAGAGAGGAGAAGCGGAAGAGGAGGGGAAGAGGGAATGGAGAGAAGAGAGGGCCCCTCCGCTTCTGTCATCGGCCGAGCCCCTCCACTTCGTCGCAGCACCAGCGATCGTCGCAGCACCACTGCCGTCGCCTCCGGTCTCGCCGAGCCCCTCCCCTTCGTCGCAGCACCACTGCCGTCGGCCAAGCCCCTCCCCTTCCTCCTTCCTCCTTCCTCCTTCCTTATCTTCTCCCCCTGTGATTATGCCCCTTCCAGTCCTCTTCCTCCTCCTCCTTCCTTCTCTTCTCTTTCTCTGCTTCTGAAATTGGATTCGAGCCAATTTCGAGCTCAACAATTCGAGCTACGTAGCAGTTCTGATTATTTTTCTTCAATTTTCAATTATAATTTTTAAAAAATGATGACGTTAACAGCGTGAGTGGTGGGGGTGGGGAGGTGCAGATTCAATTCAATCAAATCCAATCTATTGACAAACTAAAAGGTAATATGGAGCGGAATTGATTTTTCTAGATTCGCTTAAAAAAAATATAAATTAATTTAAATATTCAGTTATAAAAATAAAATAAAAAAAAAAGAAAAAAAAAAAAGGGGTAAAATATATGGTTACCGAACTTCAAACAGAGAAGCATTAGTGGATTACTTTTTAATTTTCTAGTTCTTCCAGCAATTGATGACCATGTGGTCCCAGGACCTTCGGCTCATCTTACGGCTCAGTCCACAGTCAACCCATAACCCACTCCACACTGCACTACAACTTGGGCACGCTCAAAATTCTACACTACCAGTCATTCCTATCAAATCGGCGGTGGCAAAGCAAACACATGCAAAACATAGGACTGTTTTGGCAACCTACTTATATTAAAAAAAAGAAAAAAAAAAAAAAGAAAAAAAAAAGAGAGAGAGTTACAAATCAATTTTTTAATTTGTTTTGAATTGCATCACTTCTTACATAAAATAGTCAAAAAAATTTTAAAAAATCAAAAAATTAATTTTTAACCATTTTCTCAATACATAAATAATCAAAACAGTTTAAAAAATTAAAAAAATCAATTTTTAACTATTTTTTCAAAACACCCATAAGAGCAGAACTTTTTCAAGTTTAAATAAGAATTTGAGAGGTTTGTAGGTTTCACAATTACGGTTTGTTTCGATTATTTTGAACTATTATTTTGTAAAGCTTTACTTGTATTTTATTTATAAAAGAAAATATTAAGTGATTTAATAATATCTTTTTATTTTATTGTATTTGTTTAAAAAAATAAATAATCTATTTTAAAAAATATATTTGCCATCTTAATCGATAATTTTAAAATTATTGGATTGATTTTTATTTTTATTTTTATTTTTATATATGAGATATATATATATATCTTAAGAACTCTGCAAATTTACTGATATAAACTTGAGATAAGTCCAACCAAACACAAACAAAAGCATCCAGGGACACAGAGAACAAGCTGTGTTTTAGGATATTTTAATATAAGAGAGTTTGAGAAGTCTGTAAGATCCATTCAAACTTGTTCATTTTAAGGGTCATTTATTATATATTATTCATGAAAAAAAAAAAATTCAATCTAATAATAGTAATTTTTTCATTTTATTATATTTATCTTTCAAAAAAATAGATAATAAATATATTTTTAAAATAAATCATGCAAATACAATAAAATAAAAAAAATTACGATTATTAGAATGATGATAGATGATATATATTGAGAACCCTACAAATAAATTATTCGGATCATCAAAATAAGATTCCTACTCAGGCACGTCAAATTTTATCTCAAAACATAAGAGAAATTTGACTCATTTCAAAAGTTTAGATACAAGAATAGATGACAAAATTGAAACATAAAAAACGTTTCTTTCTAAAAGTGAATTGCAGCACACAAAAAAAAAATACATTAAATTTTGTTTATTTATGCAACTTTTGTGTAATCTTTCAAAAATGTATAATTTAAAAATTTTAGAGGGTGAAATGATAAAAGGGTGTCATTCATCGTTTTCACAACTTAAAAAAGTCAGTAAAACTTTATAATTAAAAAATCCAAAAAAAATTGAAGGAGTAAAGTGAAAGCATATGAGAAATAATAATAATAAGAATAATAACATACCGCTGAAGGCGATGCCGGAGGCGGCAACGACGCAGGTCTGGATGACGGTGTTCTCTTGGCGGGTGAATGGTTGGCGGAGGAGTCCGGACTTTTCGAGAAACTTGGTCCAGGTCTTGACGAAGAAGAAGCCTAAGAGCCCCGCCGACACGTTCAGAGAAGGTATAATACCAGTGGTGAGATTCAGCTTCATGACTATGAAGGTGAACATCACCGACAAGAAGAAGCTCACCACGAACGCCCTAACCGTCAGCTGGCTCTTCCACGACGGCACTTCCTTGTTCTCGAATATTCTCTCTATCGACTCACTCTCCTCTTCCTCCTCCGCCGCATCTTCTCTCTCCTCCTTAATCATCTCTTTTTTGTCGTCGTGAGAGTAGTCTCCGTCGGTGGCGGTGCCATTCTCCTCGCCGTTTTCAGATTTTCTGTTGTTGATGCTGTATCTCTCCATTCTAGGATTCTCCTCCGTGAATGGTAGTGCTGCTGAGTGTCCCAATTGTGTGGATCTGTGTGAGTGGGGGTGGGTTTGAAATTCCAAATGATTTATCTCTCTCTCTCTCTCTCTCTCTCCCCCCCTCTCTCTGTCCTTTAATATCGTGAAATGGGGGTGTCGTTATCGAATGTGGAGTGCTGCTGCCGATATACATACAGATGCAGAAATTGACTTGATATGGACACGGAATATACAATGAATTTTTATAATAAATATAAAGGTAAATTATATTGATATCTTTTTAAGTTTGAGTTGTGATTCGGACCTCGAATTCGAAGGTCCCGAATCCCCCGAAACCATGAAACGACAATATAAAGGTAAATTATATCACTACGCCAAAAATGAGCATTAACGGCGGTTTTTTTAACGGCGGTAACGAAAACCGCCGTTAAAAGTACTATTAACGGCGGTTTTCGTTACCGCCGTTAATAGTACTTTTACCGGCGGTTTCGTTACCGCAGTTAAAAAAACCGTCGCTAAAAGTGTCTTTAACGACGGTAATTAAATTCACTTTTAACGGCGGTAACGAACCGCCGTTAATGCCCACTTTTAACGGCGGTAATAAAACCGCCGCTAATGCTCAACCATTACCGCCGTTAATGCCGGCGGTCTTTGCCGGCGAATCTCCGGCGAAGCTCTGGCGACACTCCGGCGGCACTCCGGCGACACTCCGGCGAAACCATCTACAAAGTAAAAGTAATGTTTAAATATTTATTTAGGTAATATATTTCATGAAAAGTGGCTGTGGCAAAGTGGTTGGTGGTGTGGGTGGATGAGAGGTCATGGGTTCAAAACTTGGGGAGTGCAAGAAGAAAGAATTATTTTTTGAAAAATTCTAACCTATTTACGGCGGTAAAAAACCGCCGTTTTTGGCCCTACGAAACCGCCGTTTTTGGTCGATTTTTAACGACGGTATTTTGCCTTTTTACGACGGTTTTACTTTTTCCGACACGCGCATAAACGGCGGTAACGAAACCGCCGTTAAAACCGCCGTTAAAGGCTTTAACGGCGGTTTTACATCCTTTAACGGCGGTAAAAAACCGCCGTTAATGCTCATTTTTGGCGTAGTGTATTGATATCTTTTTAAGTTTGAGTTGTGATTCGGACCTCGAATTCGAAGGTCCCGAATCCCCCGAAACCATGAAACGACGTCGTTTCATGGTTTTAATTTAATTTTATTTTTTTTTCAGCAGAAGACGAAGACGAAGACGGGGGAGGGGATTTTTTTTTTTTTTTTTTTTTTTCAGCAGAAGACGAAGACGAAGACGAAGACGAAGACGGGGGAGGGGGAGGGGGAGGGGAGGGGGCCAATAAACTCGGGGATGAGGCAGGGGCGGAAGCCGGGGCGGCGAGGCAGAGCCGGAGCTGCGACGAGCGACGAGCTGGAGCTGCGACGAGCGACGGCGGGCGACGATCGGGCGGCTGCGACGAGCGTCGACGGGCGACGATCGGGCGGCGAGACGACGCCTCTCTCCCTCTCTCTCTCTCTCTCTCTCCCTCTCCCTCTCCCTCTTCTTCCTCTGCGTCGAAAATGGCAGAAAAAAAGGAAAAAAAAAAAAAAAAAGCCTAAGCCCAAAACGACGTCATTTTGGGCTTTAGGGGCATTCGGGACATTCAGATTCGAGGACCAAATCATTTTTCTTTAAGTTTAGTTCAATTATATCTTATTAAATTTTTACTCTCTGTTTAATAGTCTTATTTTACAAATATCTGCTTATATAAGAAATAATAATTTCTAATAGAAAAATAAAAAAATAGAAAAAATTATATTAAACAAAAAGCAAAAGAAAGAAGAAAAAAAAATTAAAGAAGTAAAGCAAATCAAGAAAAGAGAGTCTATAAATTTAATATTTTTATTCTGTCTAAATAATGGTGTTATAATATAACAAAATATACGATGGCTTTTTTTGGATTAATTTTAAAATTTTACCAAATACTACATTTTATTCTCTTAATTTTTTCCCTGACTCTCCTAGCAAACAATATCAAGTAATTAATTCTTTTTAAATTCTTTTATTTCTTTTTAAAATTATTTGTCACATTATTGTGAAATGTTCGGAGAAAAAAAGTTAGAGAGATATAAGATTGCTCGTTATGTGGCCTGTGGTTTTAGATTTATCAATTTAGTATAATTATTATTAGCCACAGCTTTTATTTTTTTAGTCCAAAATTACATTGGACGGTATTATTCTGCCATGGTTGGCCTAATTTTTGACTAATCTTGATGATTCAAATCGTTAATGTGGAGAGTTCGTCAAGTATATCATCCTTATAAAAAATCACATTGATCGGATATCGATAGTCATTTGATTAACTCACATTTGTTTCAATGACAATTATGATTTTGAAAATAAATAGCATATACAAATGTAAGCTGATTAAGTGGCTATCAATATCTGATTAAAGTGATTTTTTATAAAAATAGTATACCTTACAAACTCTACACATTAAATAGCTTGGATTATCGGAATGAATCTGGAATGAAGCCCACTGCGGCCCAACAACAACATATAGTTTGTTTTTAGATGGAAGAGGAATTAGACCTATTATTATTATATTTAGTGTAAATTACACTTACACCCCTTGAAGTTTGGGTTTAATACATATCACCCTCTGACGTTTGAAAAATTACACTAACCCTTCTGTTATTGTAATTATCTAGACTGAATGAAAATGTTGAACTTATGGACTCCCTTTTTGTTTTATTCTCTATGTTTTTTTTTGTTTTTTCTTTGCTTTACTTTTTTTTTTATTTTAAATATGATTTTCTCTATTTTTTTTTTTTTTTTGGGAAGCATGACTTAAAGAGGGAAATGTTTGTCTTGTCAATTATAATAGCATAATTTTAAGGAGGTAATGTAATAATGTTATGGCAAATTAAAGTGTTTTAAACTTTATTTAAGAAAATATAAAATTATTTATAGACCAATCAAATTACAATAAATTATTAATAAAGAATAAATAAAATAAAATAAAAATGAAAAAAAATTGAACTTTTCAATTGTGATAACTCTACAATATTTTGCTTATTTTGAAAAATTATTGATCTATTTAAGGATGTCCTGTAATTATATTTTTTACTAGTCATAATTTATTATATTTCTTTAAAAATTTTAATTATTCAACACAAATTTATCAATTACAATATTGCTGTGGTATAATGTTATGTTACGATATCTGGCCCCGTTTTTTTGGAGAGTTAGAGGGAGGATTGAGATTGGTAGTGAGGTGAGACCTATTAATATTGTGTTTGTTTTGAGAGATGGGAAAGGGATTGATAGTGAGCTTCAGATTCTGATGAGCCTCCCAAGGGGATTTGGATGGGCTTCTAAGACTTGGTATTAGAAAAATAGTCCACCGGACTAGAAATTTTTTATTTTTATTTATTTTTTATTTTATTTTTCACATGTTGGGCATTTTTTTTTGAACATTAATGTATCATTTTTTATATTTTTTGTTAAGTAAAAATCATTATTTTATTTGGAATTTTTTTATTTTTAAAATTTTTTTTTACATGTTGGGCAATTTTTTTAAAATATTAATGTTTAATGTTTTCGTATTTTTTTATTTGTTTTATTATTTTATATTTATTTGATATAAAAATAATTTAACAATTCCTACACTAATAATTATCATCAAAATAAACATAATTTTACTTAATACCCTCACTAATAATTCATTCACTACCAATCCCTTTATTCTACCTTTGAAAACAAACGAACCTCTCAAATCAACTAATAACTTCACATAAATATTTTGTGGACACGTGAAAGTGTCCCCGCAGTGTATGACTCTTTCACTCACCCAATCAAACACCATTCTATCTCCAAAAACAAACGAGCTTACCAAATCAACTAATAACTTGGCATAAATATTTTGTGGACACGTGAAGGTGTCCCCCCATATATGGCTCTTTCACTCACCCACTCAAACGCCATCCATTACCGTCTCTATCCGAAAAGCATTCAGAACGAATCACACGGCCAAACACTCATCGCGCCTAGATTTTTTTCCCAATAGTCTTCCTTCCAATTCGTAAGGTACAAAGGGCCTTTTCAGATGTAGGCTTTCCACTGCTGTGTCAAAGGCATAGCAGTCACTGTTGTGGCTCATTTTGTTGTACATTATGAATTTATTTTTATAATCTGAACCGTTAATGTTGTAGGGTTTGTTGAGTACTTCATATCTACCAAAAATCATATTAATCGGATATCAATAACTACATGATTGATAACCAAAAAAATAAACAAGAAGTTTTTCGTCTGAAAAATAGTATAAAAATATGCAATTCGATCATATAGTTATTGATATCCGATTAATATAATTTTTGGTAGACATGAAATACTCAACAAACCCTACAATATGAACGGTTCAGATTATAAAAATAAATTCATAATGTACAACAAAATGAGCCACAACAGTGACTGCTGTGCCAAAGGCACAGCAGTGACCCCCATTCCTTCCAATTTTTAGTTGATTTTGAACTTGTGGTAACCGTGCTATCCGCCAGATCTTATAAATTAAAAAAATAAATTATTATAATTATTTTAAAATAATTTAATATTTTATCTTGTGATGTACATATAATTTATAAGTTAATTTTTATGTTTATAACTTTTTAAATTATTAGTTTAAAAATATATATATATATATATATAAATTTATTTAGTGCAATTTTTATAATTTATATTAAAAAAAAGTTAAATCTTATTAAATGTGATTAAATGAGTTATGACATATTTCTTCTTGTTATGAAAATATACAAATTTAAAAGTTATAACTAAGATAAATATATAATTTTATTATTAAATGTGAAGTGAAGTGATATTTAACAATAATTAATATGATGTTTCTACCATTAATCAAATAATTTAAGTTACATTTCTTTTGATTTCAATTTTATAACTAAAAATACAAATAAAATTTAAAATTTACTGATATCAAAGATTTTTAAAATTTAAAATTGGTTGAGATGCAAAGAAAGATTTTAATTGAATAAATAAAAATAAAATTTATTAATTTTATCTGTTTGTATATTTGATTTTTAGTTTTTTTTTTTTGGTTATGTTATAATATAAAATATAAGATATAGATAGATATTCACAACTTTTATAAAAAACATTATCTGATTTTTTGAGAAAGATAGAGAGTAGGCAAGTTTTAATATTTTTTTTGGAAATCTGTGAGGGAGGTTAGGATGGAGAAATTATGGCTCTGTTTGTTTGTGTTTTCAAAAGTTAGTTCTACATTGTATTTTCAGTATGGTGTTTGGAACGTGTTTTGGAAACACGTTTTCAAAACTCTGCAGAGTTATCTGCAGCAGCCGCGCTTTTTAGATTTTTTTTTTCAAAATTTTTGCTAATGGGACGTCCGGCCGGTTGACCGGAATAGTGATTTTTTTTTTTTGCAATTGATATGTTAATTTTTATATAATCGAAAAAAATATTTTCTGAAATTTTTAAAAAAATTTATGTGCTTTAAAATAATTTTGAGTTGTATATTTAGTTATGAGTTGTAAATTTTTGTATTAAATATCAAATGTCACATCAACAATGTCTTACTCAAATCAAAACTCTTTTCAAAACTATTTTCAAAATTCTTTACCAAATAAATTTTCTACACTCAAATCATAATTCCACAACACACAAACTCAAAATACAACTCATACTCTCAAATCACATTTACAAAACTCTACCAAACACTACCTATGAATTTTTTTTTTTATCTTTCTATTTGAAATTCATAAATTAAAGGATAATTATTATTTCTAAAATAATTAAATAAATAAATCAGTCAATGGTTTTTTTTTAGGGGGATGCACCAATAAATCCCAAATTTATATCTTATAACCCATTTGGTCCTATGAATTTTCTTATGAACCGTTAGGTCCTATCCCAATGTTAATGACCATTAAACATCAAACATCATCATCGTCAAAACAACATTATCATCATCAAAACAACATCAAACATCAAACATCATCATCAAAACAACATCAAACCTCAAAACATCTTCATCAAACAACATACACAGATTTTCAACCATTAAACATTAGGATTATTCATCAAACATCAAACATTGATCTCCGATTTTCTAGACAATTAAATCTCACTTTAATGTCACATATCATCAACAGATCGAATTCGGGTCCCCTTCTTTCTCTCTAGGGTTTTCGAATCTCAAATTTCTCCTTAAAGCGGTTCAACAAATGTTTTCGAATCCCATAGATGAATCATACACAAAATCAATTAGTAGAGAGGGAAGCAATAACAAATCAATGTCGAAACATTGACAAATATCAACCTCAAATCAAACCCACAACTCAAAAAGAAAATCAGAACAAATTAGAAGAAACCCACAACTCAAAAAGGAAAAAATAACATATTAAAAGAAACCCACAACTTACTTAAACTTGGTACCAAAAGATCCATGAAAACCCTTGAGTTTTTCCAGGAAAATTTCTGGGTTTTGAGCGATTTCATCAAATTCAGCCTCAGCAGGTGGATAAGACTTCTGGTAGTTGAAGCTAGTGAAAGATTGGCCATTTGAAGCCTCGTTGTATGAAGATGAGGGATGATAAACTATAGCGGTTTCAGTGTTGTTGGGGCTTGGGTTGTTGGACGAACCAGTTGACATTTTTAATCAGAGGTAAAAACAAGGGATTATAGATATAATCAACCTATCTGTATGTGCATCCATATAACATTTGTGGGGTTATATTTCTGAGTATCAACACGTGGCAAGGGGACGCCGACGTGTCATCCGAGGTGCTACGTGTCACGGTAAAGTTTTGCCAAGGTACTCAAGTAATTGCCGAGGTAATTTCCGAAGACATCTTAATTCAGGACAAAGGCCTCCAACCTCGGCTTAACATACAAAGGCCGAACTACCCGCAGAAGAATAAAGCCGAGGTTGATATTATAAAATATTATCTTGGTTAGGTGGATGTCCAACCAGATGGAGAAAGCCATGAGGCCATTATCTCACCAACTAGTGGCCTTGAGGCCATGTGAAATAGCCATGAGGCCACTAGTTGCCGTGTGAAGGAATAAACAGCTTTTACCTGGAAAGCTGCCAAAAGTGCTACATTGGGCTGGCAAGCCAGCTCAAAAGCTGGAAACCACTCCATTAACCTTTCTGGTATATATATGGAATGGTTAGGACACAGAGGAGGGCATTCGGGCATCAACACAACAGTTAAAACAGACATAGAGAGGCAACAAACTAATTGTAACATTTACAATTATATACTCAGAGAGTGAGAAAGTTACTGAGAGTGAATTGTAATTCTTGTTACTGTTCATAGTGAAACACCTCGGCCTCCCGTGGACGTAGGCAATTATTGCCGAACCACGTTAAATCCTTCTTGTCTTTGTGTTATTATCTGTGCCATCTATTCTGCTTGTGTTTTTACCGCTGAATCACTAAGATAGACAGTGTGATCGAAAAATCACTCACACAATTTGGCGCCGTCTGTGGGAAAGTACGACGAATAGATGGCCAGTAACGCACAAAACGAAGAGGTTGGGGGTGACACTCCCGCTGGGAGTGACAGGCTTATTAACCTTGACGTCAACGGAGATAACCACAATGACAAAAACCGTGGCCAGGGGCACGGGGGAAAAAACGTCATACAGGAGGACGACACTTCAAAGAAGACGGACCGGAGCAGATACTACAAGGAGGATAACCTCCAGATATGGAGAGATAGGTGCATACGAAGGGATGAGGAACTCAAGGATCTGGCAAATAAGTTGGCAGACCTGTAGTCGGTCGTCAACTTCATGATGCAAAGCAAGGTCATGCAGCCACCATACCCACTGCAGGATACGCCAATCCCAGCAGTTAAAGCTCGGAATGAAGGAAGGACAACAACTCCTGAAGCACCACAACGCTCCAGGAACAAGAAGCATTCTCACCCGTCCTCCGGGGAGGTCGGCAAGTCCCAGAGAACGTATAATACAAAGGATCAGGAACCAAGAGAACATCGGCATGTACAAAAGCAGGTTCTCTGCTTCGACACACCCCATGGAGAAAGATCAAAACGGGCGTACCACGAGGCCGAGAGTAGCGTGCCAAAGGGACTAAAATCAAAAGATAGCCGAGCTCCGGGGAGGAGTAAAGAAGACTTGAGAAACTACCTCAAGAGGAGGGAGCAGAACGCTGAAGCCGAGGTAAACTCGTTCATCAAGCCAAGGACACCATTCTCGGTGGAACTGGACAAATTTGAAGCACCAAAAAGGTTCAGCATGCCGAGATTTCAAATCTATGACGGTAAGTCAGATCCTAACTTCCATGTTGGATTGTTTTTAAACTCAATGGCGTTATACAGTGGAAATGAGCCTTTGCTCTGCAAAGTATTCCCTTCGTCCTTTGGAGAAATTGCATCAGATTGGTTCCACAAGTTACCAAAAGGAAGTGTGAAAACTTGGGAAGACCTGGCCGAGATGTTTGTGGCCACGTTCGTGACAAACAAGCTACAGCCATTAAGGGTAGACGCACTAATGGCTTTGAAGATCAGCAAGGATGAAGGCCTTAGGGCCTACGCAAAGAGGTACTACGAAGTGTTCAACCGAATACCTGAATGCAACCAGGAGGTAGCGGTCGTGTCTTTCAAGAACGGCCTGAAACAGATTGTTCACTACGGAAATCTTTGGCGAAGACATTGCCGAAGAGCATGGAGGAACTCATGGCAAGAATCGAAAAATATGCCAGAGCCGAGGAGGATACATCGGCACCGAAAGAGGTCAAACAGGAAGGAAACAACTCGCCGAAGCGAAGCCGAAGTAACAACGGGTTCAGCAAGGCAGAGGTAGAGTTAAGGGCTAAACAGGCAGTGACAACCGTGTTCCGACTTCCAATCCAAAAAGTCCTAGGAAAAATCCGGAGCCAGCCCTATTTCAGAACACCAGTAAGGGAACCCGGGAAGTTTATGGGAAGAAACATGGACAGACATTGTTCTTATCACAATGAAAACAGACATACAACACAGGGTTGCAGAGCCCTCAAAGCACACTTGGAAGATCTGGTAAGGCGAGGCCACCTCAGAGACCTTGTCGATGAAACCAGAACGAGGGAAGAACAGGCAAGGCTGCCTCAGGCTGAAGCAGCTCCACCACCACCGCAACCTCGGGAAGAAAGACCTCGGGTAGTAAATGTGATTCATTCCAAGGTGAATGAAAACGACATACGGGGGGAAACCCAAAGAGTAAAACACTTGCAGTACGTGAACCAGGTCGGATTGAAAAGACCTCGGCCGGGGGATTGCCAAGGTCCGATGATAAACTTCACCGAGGCCGACCTAGAGATGGTACAGCAGCCGCATAATGATGCCTTGGTTGTATCCCTCCAGGTTGGGGAGTGCCAGGTAAAACGCATCCTCATAGATCTAGGCAGCTCTTGTGACATCATGTACGTTAGATGTTACAAGGAGCTAGGCCTTCACCCCGACGACCTGGAGCAATCAAATAGTCCGATGGTCGGCTTCAATGGAATGCCGACGTGGCCACTGGGTGCCACAAACTTGGAAGTGCAAGCAGGCACTAAGAAGATCAAGACCGAGTTCATTGTGATTGATACGCCATCACTATACAACATCATCATGGGCAGGCCGTGGTTGCATGCAATGGGGGCAGTTCCCTCAACATTGCACCAACTACTGCGCTTCCCAACAGAGCATGGGATTGAAGAAGTCAGAGGAGATCAATTGCAGGCAAAGAATTGCTCCATGGCAGCAATGAAGACTACCTGCAATGTCCGAGATCCAGCCAAGGCAGAAATTGAAGACGAAGACATGGAAGTCCTGGACGATGTCGGCAAGGAGCCAGCCGAGAAGAGTGAGGAAACACTAAAGAAAATCCTCGTCCAGGAGGGCGATGAGGAGCGCTTCTTTCTTCTCGGCTCAGGTTTAGCCGAAGAAGAGGAAAGAGAACTGGAGGCCTTTTTAAGAACAAACATAGAGGTGTTTGCCTGGACACCTTATGAAATGCCTGGCATTGACCCCGAGGTCACATGCCACAGATTGAACGTCGACAGGTCGGCTAAACCTGTGATACAGCGAGCTAGAAGACCGACGTTGATACACGTCGACGTAGTGGAGGAAGAAGTTGACAGACTTCTAGAAGCCAGGGCCATCAGAGAAGTCAATTATCCAACATGGCTATCAAACACTGTGGTGGTAAAAAAGAAAAATGGTAAATGGAGGGTTTGCGTGGATTTTACAAGCCTCAATAAAGCCTGTCCCAAAGACAGCTTCCCTCTGCCAAAAATTGACCAGCTGGTGGATGCTACATCTGGACATGGTAGGATGAGCTTCCTGGACGCATACAGGGGATATCACCAGATAGCCATGTACCCTCCCGACGAGGAGAAGACAGCGTTCATCACCCCAAAAGGCCTGTACTGTTACAGGGTGATGCCTTTTGGACTAAAGAACGCAGGAGCAACCTACCAAAGGCCGGTGACCAAAATGTTCAAACACCAGATAGGCCAAACAGTGGAAGTCTACATCGACGACATGGTCGTGAAGACCAAAGAGCCAGCAGATCATCTTACCGACCTAGCCGAGGTATTTAACATACTTAAAAACATATCGGCTTCGACTCAACGCATCAAAGTGCGCGTTTGGGGTTGGATCTGGAAAGTTTCTAGGGTACCTGGTAACAAGAAGGGGAATAGAGGCCAGCCCAGATCAGATCAAGGCCATCCTAGATCTACAGAGCCCAACCTCGGCAAAACAGGTTCAAATGCTCACTGGCAGGGCCGCAGCCCTAAACAGGTTCATAAGCCGAAGTTCGGATAAGTGTAAACCTTTCTTCAACCTGGTAAAAAAGACTGCAGACTTCCTGTGGACCGAAGAATATGAGGCCGCTTTGGCCGATCTAAAAAAGTACCTGATCACGGCTCCCATCCTCTCGACACCTGAGCCCGGGGAAGAGTTGTTCTTGTACTTAGCCGTGTCAGAGCACGCGGTGAGCGCAGTATTAATCCGAGAAGAGCAGGGAGACCAGAAGGCTGTCTATTATGTAAGTAAAACCTTAGCCAGTGCTGAAACAAGATACTTACCACTGGAGAAGTTAATGTTGGCCTTAGTTATGGCTTCAAAGAAGTTGAACCACTACTTCCAAGCACACAAGATTGTGGTATTAACAGAGCACCCATTGAAATCCCTGTTACAACAAGGAGACTTGACAGGAAGAATTGCAAGATGGGCAGTGGCCTTAGGCCAGTATGACCTGGAATTCAAGCCCAGAACAGCAATTAAGGGCCAAGTTTTGGCCGACTTTGTGGCAGAATTCACTCTGGAATCCATCGAACGTCGGCCTTCATTGAGCCGAGATGAACAAGGTCCTAGCAAGCAAGAAGAATCCCAGCCAAAAGCAAAAGAGCAAAGGAAGGAAAAGCTCAGGCCTTGCAGCATCTACATCGGCGACTCATTCAGACTCTTTGTCGATGGAAGTTCAAACCGACGAGGAGCGGGGGCAGGAGTGCTGCTGATATCCCCAGATGGAGAAATAATAGAACAATCCATCCGTTTGGGTTTCAAGGCCTCAAACAATGAAGCTGAATACGAAGCATTAATTGCAGGACTAAAACTGGCAGCAGCAGCAGAAGCAAATGAGGTAATAGTTTTTTGTGATTCACAGTTAATTGTTAACCAATCGATAGGAGAATTTGCAGCCAAAGACGAGAGGATGTCGGCTTATGCAAAAGAGGTTATCAGATTAGCCGAGTTATTTCAGAACTGCCGACTTCTTCAAGTTAGCCGAGATGATAACAGCCACGCCGACGCGTTGGCCAACCTGGCGAGTTCAATGCAGACTGGAAAGACAAGAACAATTATGATCGACTACATGTCGGGCCCAAGCATAGAACTACGGAACGCAAAGCAAGAAGCAATGTGCGTGGACATGGGGCCGAGCTGGATGGATGCAATAGTTGCATTCCTGAAAGAAGGAAAACTGCCAGAAGATCGCAATGAGGCACACAAGGTCAGACTGAGGTCGGCAAGATTCAGCCTGACTGCGGACGGACATCTCTACAGAAGGTCCTTCACTGGACCCCTTCTAAGGTGCGTACACCCTTTACAAGTTGAAGATTTTTTATATGAAATTCATGAAGGGATTTGTGGAAGCCACACTGGGGGCAGATCGTTAGCCCATAGGGCCATTACCCAAGGGTATTGGTGGCCATACATGCAAAAAGATGCAGAAGCATATGTGAAGAAGTGCGAACCCTGTCAACGGTTTGCACCTTTGATTCATCAGCCAGCTGCCGACCTGAATCCGGTATCCAGCCCTTGGCCGTTTGCCCAATGGGGCATGGATCTGGTCGGACAACTTCCCCAAGCAACTGGGCAGAGAAAATACTTGTTGGTCGCAACAGATTACTTCACAAAGTGGATAGAGGCAGAACCTCTTGCTAAAATCCAAGATGTGGACGTCAAGAATTTCATATGGAAGAACATTATCACCAGGTTTGGCATTCCCAGAGCCATTGTTGCCGACAACAGAACGCAGTTCGACAGTAAACTTATCAAGGGCTTTTGTGCAAAATTCAAGATCAAGAATTACTTTTCAACACCAAGTTTCCCCCAAAGTAATGGACAAGCAGAAGCATCCAACAAAGTAATCTTGGATGGAATAAAGAAGAGGTTGCAGGCAGCAAAAGGGAAGTGGGTAGATGAATTGCCCAACGTGCTTTGGGCATATCGGACTACGCCGAGAAGATCAACAGGGGAATCTCCCTTTGCCATGGCCTATGGCACAGAAGCAGTCATTCCACTGGAGGTCGGCATCCCAGGGATCCGAACCCAGGGAGTTGAAAATGGGACTAATGATGTACTCTTAGCCCGAGATCTGGATCTTTTGGAAGAACGAAGAGAGAAGGCTGCAATTCAGCTTACAGTATACCAGCAACAACTTGCCAGAGCATACAACAAGAAGGTCAACCCAAGAGATTTTCAAGTCGGCGACCTAGTCTTGAGAAAAGTGGTCGGCAACAAGAAAGATCCCAGAGAGGGCAAGCTTGGCCCAAACTGGGAAGGGCCTTACAGAATTACCTCGGTGCTAGGTAATGGAGCTTATCGGCTTGAGGACAACGAGAGCAAAGCATTGCCAAGACCCTGGAACACTTGCAATTTGAAATTTTTCTATCATTGAGATGATCATTATTCTTGGCCGATGTCATCAGATGCTGGAAGACATGAACAATGAGAACCCAAGCGGAACTCAGGTTCACATTGGGGGCAGAGGAGCAGAGAAGATACAAAGCCTACCACTTGTTGAAATTTGTAGCAATTTACAAGTTGGTCTGGCCGAATACAAAGCCTACCACTTGTTGAAATTTGTAGCAATTTACAAGTTGGTCTGGCCGAATACAAAGTCTACCACTTGTTGAAATTTATAGCAATTTACAAGTTGGTTTGATCGAATACAAAGCTTAGCTTCGCTTGTTGAAATTTGTAGCAATTTACAAGTTGAAGTTAAGCCGAGATGGTTCCTTAGCTTCGCTTGTTGAAATTTGTAGCAATTTACAAGTTGGTCAGATTGATTAAAAAGCTTAGCTTCGCTTGTTGAAATTTGTAGCAATTTACAAGCTGAAG
The DNA here is from genome assembly GCA_036172215.1 of Camellia granthamiana. Taxonomy (NCBI): domain Eukaryota; kingdom Viridiplantae; phylum Streptophyta; class Magnoliopsida; order Ericales; family Theaceae; genus Camellia; species Camellia granthamiana. The sequence goes on along the minus strand of CM069903.1, from coordinate 53,618,212 downwards.
TTAAGCCGAGATGGTTCCTTGGCTTCACTTGTTGAAATTTGTAGCAATTTACAAGTTGGAGTCAAGCCGAGATATTTGTTTCTCTTCGCTTGTTGAAATTTGTAGCAATTTACAAGTCGAAGTGAAGCCGATGTTATCACCTACAGACTTATAGCAATCTGCTAAACCAAGGAAGATGTTTAAACACTTGTTGAAATTTATCTACAAGTTAAAGTTAAGCCGACATGTTACCATCTGTTGAAATTTGCAGCAATTTACAGGATGAGGCAAAGCTAAGTATACGGTTTACATTCTGTTGAAATTTGCAGCAATTTACAGGTTAAGCTAAAGGTTAAGTATATTGTTTAAACCCTTGTTGAAATTTGCAGCAATTTACAAGTAGATCATTGTTTAACACTTGTTTTAACTTAAGTAAAGTTTACTGTTTATACTAATCCTTGTTGAAATTTGTAGCGATTTACAAGTAAGTCAGACTGAGATTGTTGTTTAAACTTAAGAAAAGTTTGCAAACGCTAACATTGAATAGTATATGTTTTATACTTGTTGAAATTTATGAAAAGATTGCAGGTCAGTATCTTGCCGAAGTAAAATTTGTAGTTGTTATATCCGAGGTATGTAACCCCGAGAAGATTGCGCAAGGGACGAATTATATGAATCATGCGAAATATTCTAAGTGTATAGAAGCAATGAAGAATTAAAGACTGAAGCATAAAAATAGTTGTATATGAAGAAGGCACAATGGCCTAGCAGAAGTGAATTGTTCTTAAGCAACAAAAAGGCACATCGGCCAAAAAGATGAAGCTTACATTGTCCAAAGAACAAAGAAAAGAAACACAATACAAAGAAGAAAATACAAAGGACATTCAAACTTCTTCTACTTGAACAGATAGTTGGGCTGAAACCTCCGAAGGCTCTGACAGAACCACCTCGGCATCTTTTTGTTTCACAACCTCTGCGTCTTCTTCTACCACAGCCTCAGCATCCTTGTCTACTATGACCTCGGCCTCCTTATCTGCCACAATCTCGGCATCGATCTCGGCCAAAGTCTCCTCCACACTCCTTTCAGCCAAAAGTAAGTCAGAGGAAAGCTTCCCTATGCCAGCTTCCTTGGGCACCTTCTCAGCCTCCTCATCTCCGGTTAAATCAAGGATCTGCTCAACTGAAGGAGGAGACTTGTCCCCAGCAGCATCCCTAGACTTTCTCACCAAGGCGTCTTCATCATTAATGTTTTCATCTTCATCTTCAGCCTCGACTTCAGAATCAGCTTCTTCTTCAACCTGAGTTGAAGGTGCAGGAGGAGGAAAGGGAAGACGAATGGCTTCGGTCTTGCGCCAGGGCGAGTCGGCAGGAAGATCAAGCTTTTTGGCCAAAGAGTTCCAACCTAGGGAAAATCCCCTGTTGTATGCCTCCTTAACTTGTAACTTGTAATCTTCTGCAACGTCGGCCATGCCTTGGGCATACGCCTTGTCATCGGTTGCTTTGATTTCGGCATCCTTTGTAGCCAGCGCTTCCTGGAGCTCTTTCTCGGCCTGGGCCGCTTTTTCCTCGGCCTCCTTCTGCTGAGCTATGGCAACGGTTTTAATAGCTTCTGCAGCCTCGGCCTTTTCATCGGCTATCTGTTTAGCCTTAGTTGCCTCCTCGGCCTGATCCTCTAGTTTTTTCATCTTATTTTGGAGACTCCTGTTTTGTTTCTGGAGGGCAGCAAACTCCTTCTTCATCTCGGCTAACTCCTCCCCCATTTCAAAAGCCTGCATGGAGAAGGAGTAGGCGTGTTGAATGGCCTGAAAGAACACAAGGCAAAAGTTATTATAGAATATTTCAAAATTTTACAAGTATCAGAGACAAGTTATCAAATTCAAAGACTTACTTGAACAGAATGCTGCAACATAAGGGCGTAATTCTCATATCTACTCATATCTGGGCGTTACGCTCTAGATTTTGAAATATTATAGAATATTTCAAAATTCTCATATCTGGGCGTTACGCTCTAGATCGCCCTCCAGGAGAACTGCAGTACTGAGTGCAACGCCGATTTTGACATCGGCGGCACTTTCATTGGCATAAACTGGCCTGTTTTCAAGTGTAATTTTGGGCTCCCAGGGAACTTTGGGAACCGTGGATCCCGAAGTTGTGGCAGACGAAGACCTCGGCCTTTTTTGCTGAGTGGACCCTGATGGCTGGGCTTCAGCAGGTCTTTTGGCAGGTGCAGAAGTAGTCTTCTCGGCCAATTTGGAGATTGGCAAAGCGTCTTCGACCTCGGCTTCGGTAGCCTTGGCCTTAGGCTGGGCCTTCTTGATTCTTTTTGATTTTGGCAGAGGCACCGTTTTGGATGGTACAGCATCCACGTCGGCTGGAAGGTCGGCGAGAAGGTCTAGCACTACTGGCTTGGGGCGCACCATTTCGCCAGTTTTGACAAGACGTCGGCGACGCTTTCTTTCTTGAACTGGAACCAAGTATGGTGTCGATGTAGAAGGCTGATCGGCTGGGTCAGGTATGGACTCTTGATCGGTTCCAGATGTGGAGGCAGCCTGTTCAGTAGAAGCAGTTGATGGAGGGGCGCTCTTCTTCTTTTTCTTCGGAACGTCGACCAATTTGGATGTGTATGTTGGGATGAAATTCAGTAACAATGGAGCCTTGCGCTTCTGGAGTGGAAGGTCCAGGAGCTTCTTCAAGCCTTTCCCAGGGAAATAGGACTGGCGGAAGTCCTTGGAAGGCTTGCGAACGTCTGCAAAGAAAAACACAACATCAGAAACAGATAAAATTTTGGAAAAAATGAAGAAAGCAACAGTTAAGCAGTTGACACAGGGATCTTACCCTTGCCCTCCTTGACCGTTCGAGGAAGAGGGAAGAGTTGAACTTCTTCATCTGGGCCAAATTCCCAGTTTCCAGAAGCGATCAAGTAATCATCTCCAGCCCCTTTGTTGAAGTCTGGAAGGTCGGCTACTATTTTAAATGCAGTGGACCTCGGCTTAAGGTAATAGACATAACCCTTTTCTTTGAGGTCAAGGGCACACATGGTGTAACAATACTGAACGTCGGCAAGAGTGATCCTAACACCCTCTTGCCGAGCTAGGGCTATTATACTATTAAGTGTTCTAATGGTGTTTATGGTGAGTTGCATGGGGTTGAGGGTGTAGTAATGAAGGACTTCGCGGAAAAGGGGATCTAGAGGGAACCTAAGTCCACACTGGACGAAGGCTACTACAGGGAAAGGCATCTTATCCTCATCGGGCATAATGGAGTCCTTCTCCTCAGCTAGTCTGAGATGGACGTCGTCTGGGATGGAAAACTCTCGCCTAAAATGTCCTAGTTTGGATGGGGTGTTGACCCTATCTCTCCACACCCCCATGGTTTAGATATAAAAGAGTGGGATAACAGAAAGAAGGAGATCTACAGGGTTTTAAGGACCTCGGCTTAAACCTAGGTATAAATTGTTTCAATTTTTCCTAAGGATTGATGGTTCTATAGCAAATCCCAAACCTAAATCTACGAGTATGGAAGGCAGAAATCTGGAAAACAGAAAAGCAAAAACGAAGTCTCAGAGTCAAGAACAGAAATGGTGGAAGGCCACGAACAAAGGTGAAACAGTGCAAGTGTTCATGGCATGTGCAAAACCAGGAAATAATACATACACAGGCGAACGATTTACAAATTGAATGACAAGCAGAGCAGTAGGAGCAAGAAATTCCAGAAACAATCAAAGAACTGAGAAAAGAAGGGAACGGTGGCTTACCAGAAAAGGTGAGGCCGGGATGAAGCTTCGCCGAGGTTAGATAATGGACGCAACAGCGGCAAGAGCTTCACAGAAATGGCAGATGAAGGCAGTTGCAGAGCTTCGAACTTGGAGTAATGGCAGATTCAGTGGAGGAGAAGTTTAGAGAGAGAGAGAGAAAGCAAAGAGATTCGAAAATGCAAAAGTGAAGAGAAGGAGAGAGAAACAATTATTTTTGTCAAAATTTGAAACAGCGGCAAAACAGCAATTATTGCGCCTTGGGTAACGCATGCGTCAGACGGCGCGGGCAGAGAAAAACGGCTTGCAGGCGCGTCTCCAGCACGCAGCAATGGGAGTAAAACGCGTCATCGGAACAGATGAAAAACGGTGCATGACAGCTCATGCGCGTAAGGGAACCGTTCTGAATCTTTAAAGACATTTTGGCCTGAAGTAAATGATCTCGGCTAGAAAATTCTTAAGCCGAGGTCTGAGAAAGAAGTTCAATGTAAGTTCCATCACCTCAGTATGCCGAGGTAATAGAACTTAGGGGGCAGTTGTGGGGTTATATTTCTGAGTATCAACACGTGGCAAGGGGACGCCGACGTGTCATCCGAGGTGCTACGTGTCACGGTAAAGTTTTGCCAAGGTACTCAAGTAATTGCCGAGGTAATTTCCGAAGACATCTTAATTCAGGACAAAGGCCTCCAACCTCGGCTTAACATACAAAGGCCGAGCTACCCGCAGAAGAATAAAGCCGAGGTTGATGTTATAAAATATTATCTTGGTTAGGTGGATGTCCAACCAGATGGAGAAAGCCATGAGGCCATTATCTCACCAACTAGTGGCCTTGAGGCCATGTGAAATAGCCATGAGGCCACTAGTTGCCGTGTGAAGGAATAAACAACTTTTACCTGGAAAGCTGCCAAAAGTGCTACATTGGGCTGGCAAGCCAGCTCAAAAGCTGGAAACCACTCCATTAACCTTTCTGGTATATATATGGAATGGTTGGGACACAGATGAGGGCATTCGGGCATCAACACAACAGTTAAAACAGACATAGAGAGGCAACAAACTAATTGTAACATTTACAATATATACTCAGAGAGTGAGAAAGTTACTAAGAGTGAATTGTAATTCTTGTTACTGTTCATAGTGAAACACCTCGGCCTCCCGTGGACGTAGGCAATTATTGCCGAACCATGTTAAATCCTTCTTGTCTTTGTGTTATTATCTGTGCCATCTATTCTGCTTGTGTTTTTACCGCTGAATCACTAAGATAGGCAGTGTGATCGAAAAATCACTCACACAACATTGATGTTGTAACGGGTGATGTTGTTTTGATGATGATGGTGTAGTTGATGTTGTGCTAATGTAGCTAATGTTTTGATGATGTTAATGATGTTGTTGATGTTGCTGATGTAGATAGTGGGACTAAATGGTGCATAAGAAAATTTGTAGGACTAAATGGTTTAACTTTCTATCACATAGGATTTACTGGTAATTTTTCTTTTTTTTTTTAAATATATTTTATAAATTAAAAAATCAATAATTTTAGAAAATTGATTAATTTGTCCCATTAAGTGATTTAAAATTTTGATAGATATACATAAAAAAATAGATAATTATATTATTAAATCATAATTCAAATTTAGATATTGTTATATCTTTTTGAGATCCATATCCAAATTCTTATTTTCTTTACTTTTGTGTGGTTTCTATTTTTTTTTTTTCAATTTATTTTAGATGGAGTTGTGGGTTTCTATTTTTTTTAAAAAAAAAATTAATTTATCTGTGGTTCCTATTTATTTTTAATTATTATTATTTGGGTAAGTTATGATGCGAGTTAAATATGTGATAGATATGTGAGTTTTATTGATAAATTTTATAGATTTTTAAATTTTAAAATTGGACATTGGGAGACAAAAGAAATATTTTAACTGAATAAATAAAAATCAAATCTATTAATTTTATCTGTTTGTATATTTGATTTTCAATTTTTTTTTTTTGTTATGTTACAATATAATATATAAGATATAGACCGATACCTACAACTTTCATGAAAAATATTATCTGATTTTTTGGAGGAGAGAAAAAGAATGCAAGTTTTAATTTATTTTTTTTTTGGAAAATTGGTGAGAGAGATCATGATGGAGAAATTATGAAATATTTTTGTTATCTTCCCATTATTATTTCTAAAATTATAAAATATATCAGCCAGTAGGTTTTTTTTAATCTATTTTATAAATTGGAAAATTAATAATTTTAGAATAAGAGTTTGGAACTCTTAGGAGGTTTCTCATTAGAAATCTCATTTTTTTTATAATAATATATTGATATAGATATAGATATTTATATTTATATTTGTTTTAGATATTTTTTTAATATACAAATTATTTTTTTAGATTTTTTATAAAAATAATTTAACAATCCTATCACTAACCATAGTGTATAAGAGAAGTTAAAAAGGGTACTGCAATAACTATGAGAGAAGTCAAAAAAGTTTGTAAGTTGAGAGAAGTCAATAAATGCTGAGATTATTTATTTTTTTAAATCAAAAAATTAGAAAATCGGGATTGGGATATTAAAATCCCCTTTTTCGTATATAATATATAGATATAGATAGATAGATATAGATAAATAGATACTCACAACTTTTATGAAAAATATTATCTGATTTTTTGGATGAGAGAAAAGGAATGCAAGTTTTAATTTTTTTAAAAATAATTGGTGAGAGAGATCGTGATGAAGAAATTATGAAATATTTTTGTTATCTTCCCATTATTATTTCTAAAATTATGAAATATATCAGCCAATAGGTTTTTTTTTAATCTATTTTATAAATTGGAAAATCAATAATTTTAGATTGAGAGTTTGGAACTCTTAGGAGGTTTCTAAAAACCTCATTTTTCTTATATAATATATAGATATAGATATAGATATTTATATTTGTTTTAGATTTTTTTTTAATATACAAATTATTTTTTTTAGATTTTTTATAAAAATAATTTAACAATCCTATCACTAACCATAGTACATAGGAGAAGTTGAAAAGGTTGCTGCAATAACTATGAGAGAAGTCAAAAAGGTTTGTAGGTTGGGAGAAGTCAATAAATGCTGAGGTTATTTATTTTTTTAAATCAAAAAATTAGAAAATTAGGATTGGGATATTGGAGCTCCTACAAAACTTGTGAGTTAAAACCCAATTTTCCTTATATAATACTAGCCTGTCACATGTGCTATGCACGAGATAATTATTGTAATGCCTTCAAAATAAACCCATAATCATACATTTATGATACAAAAAGAGATATCATATTACCAACATCAGAGTATTCTTACAATAAATATTACATGTTGACAACAAAAGTAAATGCCCTATAGGCTTACAACTTTCCAAGTCAACACTTGGGTTCAACAAAAATAGAGTTCTAACTCTTTTTACAAAATAAGCCATTGGCTTGATATATATGTAATACACAAAATGATCACAAAAAAAGGAAGCCTTCAGCTTCTACAACCTCTCAAGCTACATCCTTGGAGGCGGTATATCACCTGCACCTAAAAAATGATGTCCCATATAGGGTGAGCTAACGCCCAGTAGAGATATGCTAGACATAATATGAGCAATAACTAAAACATTAGCATTTAGTAAATGTTACCACTTATAAATCAACTTACAACATTACCCAGTTCCATGATAAATATGTCCATATTTCATTCCACTTTCTTTTACTTAACAAATTTTCAATTTATGAACATGGCTCAGAACCTGGCCAAACAATTTAATGAGACTACAACTCATATCAAAGCACTTCCCTTTCAAATGATTTCAAATGAGTTAACAACTCATATCAACAATATTTCAATTTCAAATGAGATAACAACTCATAATAAAACACTTCCATACTTCACAAATGATACACAGATTTGCTGTATCAATGGAGTCCATCCCCTATTTCCTCCCAAACCGTGGAGTATATCCCTTATCTCCTCCCACACAATGCAATGTAATGTATATAAACACTTATCATATACAAGATCAATCAATACACATATTCGATGTATTATTCCAACCGTCATATTCAATGACATATTCAACGTGATTAGTTTCAGTTTTCCCTAATCAACATACAGTGTCTACAACAATCAAGATTATCCTCTACCGATAGCCCAAAGCAATTATTTCTAAACAGATAATAAATGCATCAACAGATAAATTATCAATATTTTCGAAAGTGAGTGATTTATCAATCCAACTCCACCATTCTTTCTCATAATTTCTCAATTTCACTATTTCCAAGCCAATTTCATTATTTTACAATGATAGTCATTAATTACACTAATGACCCAATAAAACCCAAATATGGCATTTTTCCCATTTTTCCAATATTGACCCAAATGTCCAAATATCATTAATAAACGTTCATAACCTCATTTTAAAACCCACATACACATATATAGTTCAAAGGGAACAAAACCCCTCTTTTCAATATTTCAAACCTCAAACCCTAACTTCCCAAATCAAACCATTTATACAAAATGCCCAACATCTATGTTAAAGATCATAAAAATGAATAGTTATCCCTACCTCAAGAGATGAGACCAAATGGAGAAGATGAAGAATTTCGAAGGTGCACCAAATCCCAAGATTTTCGGATCAAAATGTAGCCCACACCATGCTGAACACTTTTTACAAAGGAACTATGGTAGAAGATCACTCAAACTAGATGATTCCTTAAAAGAGAAGTTAAAATTTAGAGTGAGGAGCTCTCCAATGGAGGTTTTTGAAAAGGTAAAGAGAGAGAGAAAGCCAAAAAGTAATCCAAAAAGTGAAATCCTGAACTGATATAAAAACAAGTCCGCTCGAGCGTGGGATTCTCCGCTCGAGCGTCAAAAGCGCCGCTCGAGCGCTGGATGCACACTTCCAGGAGTTTTGCAGTTGATGGTCCCCGCTCGAGCGTGAAAGTGGACGCTCGAGCATCCGATGACCTGCAGAACAAAATACTGGGAGATGAATAATCACGCTCGAGCGTCAAAATGTCCGCTCGAGCGGAGAAGCAAAAACAAAGGGCCCGCTCGAGCGTGAAGGCCAAAATCTGGACATCAACTTTTGGTTTCTAAACACAACCACCTGTTCCCAACTTGCCCAAAATAACCCAAGACTCAAACACAAAGAGTAAAGGATAAAAATGAGAATAAGACACGACCAACGTCCACGGAACCGAGTCCGGAATACAATTAAACAATGAAGGGAAAACCGGGATTGCTATAATTATAGATATTTATATTTGTTTAAATTTTTTTTTAATACATAAATTATGTTTTTTAAGATTTTTTTATAAAAATAATTTAGCAATCTTATCACTAACCATAGTGCATAGGAGAAATTAAAAAGGTTATTGCAGTAACTATGCACGGGTTGTATCTATAATTATTTGTATGAGGGGGTTTTAAATGCTGATCAGGGATTTTGACTAAATCAATAAATGCAGGTATGTGGAAAGACATATGGATTGGAAAAAGTTAATAAATGCTAATCAGAAGATTTTGACCAAATCAATAAATACTGAGGTTTTTTTTTTTTAAATAAAAAATTTAGAAAATCAAGATTGGAAGATTGGAGCTTCCACAAGAATTGGGGGTTAGAAACCCTTTTTTCCTTAATATATACTAGCATATCATCCGTGCTATGCACGGGTTGTGTTTCACCACTTTGTCTTTTTTTTTTTTTTTAAATATCTTCTTTTTTCTTCTTCTCTTTTTTATATTATATTAAAGTTTAATATTTTGATAATAATCATGTGTTGGACTTTTCAAGGAATTTTTTTTATGTTTGTTCTTAATGCATTAAAGTATTATTATGAGGGATAATAATCATATGTGTTGGACTTTTCAAGAAATTCATATGTACTTCACAATTATTTCTATGTATGTTTAATTGTGATTTTTAAATGTCTTATTTTTTTTTATATTATATTAAAGTTTAATATTTTGATAATAATCATATGTGTTGGAATTTTTAAGAAATTCATATGTTAGACTTTTCAAGAATTTTTTTTTATACCTGTTCTTAATGCATTAAAGTGTTATTATGAAGGATAATAATCATATGTATTGGGACTTTTCAAGAAATTCATGTGTTGAACTTTTTAAGGAATTTTTTTTATGCTTGTTTTTAATATATTAAAGTGTTATTGTGAGGGTAAGGCTAGGGAGTTTGGAGAAGTTAATAAATGCTAAGGTTTTTTTTTTTTTTTTTTTTAAATAAAAAAATCAGGAAATTTAGATTGGGATATTGGAGCTTCTACAAGGCTTGGGAGTTAGAAACCCTTAAATATGATTTAAAAATTGATTAATTTGTCCCATTAAGTGATTTAAAATTTTGATTAATTTATTTTTTTCAATTTATTTAAGATGGAGTTATGGATTTCTATTTTTTTAAATTTAATTTATCTATGGTTTCTAGTTGTTTTTAATTATTATTATTTAGGTAATTCACGATGTGAATTAGATATGTGATAGACATATGAGTTTAATTGATTTAAAATATGATAGTGTAAGATATTTTCAAATAAAATTTGTTTAGATAGACTCTAAATATTTTTAAAATTTAAAATTGGGTATTGAGAGGCAAAAGAAAGATTTTAACTAAATAAATAAAAATCATATTTATTAATTTTATCTGTTTTTATGTCTAATTTTTTTTTTTGGGGGGGGGGGTTATGTTATAATATAATATATAAGATATAGATAGATAACCACAATTCTAATGAAAAATATTATTTGATTTTTTTAGAGAGAGAAAAGGAAAGTAAGTTTTAATATTTTCTTTTGGAAATCGATGAGAAAAATTACAATGGAGAGATTATATTTACAATTATCTATATATGTGAATTGCGATTTTTAAATATCTTTTTTTTTTAAATGCCTTTTTTTTTTTCCTTTTTTATATTATATTGAAGTTTAATATTTTGATAATAATCATATGTGTTAGACTTTTCAAGGAATTAAATGTCTTTTTTTTTTATATTATATTAAAGTTTAATATTTTGATAATAATCATATGTGTTGGGACTTTTCAAGGAATTCATATGTGTTGGATTTCAAAGAAATTTTTTTTTATGTTTGTTCTTAATGCATTAAAGTGTTATTATGAGGGTAAGATTTATGGGTTAAGAGAAGTTAATAAATGCTAAAATTTTTTTTTTTTAAAAAATCAAAAAATCAAGAAATTTAGATGGGGAGATTGGAGCTCCCACAAGGCTTGGAGTTAAAAACTCCATTTTGCTTAATATATAGTATAGACTAGCCTATTACCCGTGCTATGCACGAGATAATTATAGATATTTTTATTTATTTTAGACTTTTTTAATATATGAATTATGTTTTTTAAGATTTTTTATAAAAATAATTTAACAATCTTATCACTAACCATAGTGTATGAGAGAAGTTGAAAAGGGTACTGCAGTAACTATACACAGATTGTATCTATAATTATTTTTTTGAGGGGATTTTAAATGCAGATTAGGGAATTTTGACCAAACCAATAAATGCAGGCATGTGAAAAGACATTTGGATTGAAAAAAGTTAATAAATGCTGATCAAGAGATTTTGACCAAATCAATAAATGCTGAATTTTTTTTTTAAATAAAAAATTTAGAAAATTCAGATTGGGATATTGAAGCTACCACAGGCATTGGGGTTAAAAACCCCCTTTTGCTTAATATATAGTATAGATACTAGCATATCACCCGTGCTATGCACGGATTGTGTTTACAATTATCTATATATGTGAATTGTGATTTTTAAATGTTTTTTTAATTATTTTAAATGTCTTCTTTTTTTCCTTTTTTATATTATATTAAAGTTTAATATTTTGATAATAATCATATGTGTTGGACTTTTCAAGGAATTAAATGTCTTTTTTTTATTATATTATATTAAAGTTTAATATTTTGATAATAAGCATATTGTGTTTAGAATTATCTATATATGTGAATTGTGATTTTAATTTTTTTTTTAAATGTCTTCTTTTTTTCCTTTTTTATATTATATTAAAATTTAATATTTTGATAATAATCATATGTGTTGGACTTTTCAAGAAATTAAATGTCTTTTTTTTTATTATATTATATTAAAGTTTAATATTTTGATGATAATCATATGTGTTGGATTTTTCAAGAAATTTTTTGTATGCTTATTCTTAATGCATTAGAGTATTATTATGAGAGATAATAATCATATGTGTTGGGACTTTTCAAGGAATTCATATGTGTTAAATTTCAAAGAATTTTTTTATGAAAAGTGTTATTATGAGGGTAAGACTTAAGAGTTGGGAGAAGTTAATAAATGCTAAGATTTTTTTTTTTTTAAATAAAAAAATCAAGAAATTTAGATTGGGAGATTAGAGCTACCATAAGGCTTGGGGTTAAAAACTCTCTTTTGCTTAATATATAGTATAGATAATATACTGGTGGTAACCCATGCTATGCACGGGACTTTATAAATTAAAAAAAAATTATTATAAATATGTTGAAGTAATTTAATATTTTGTCTTGTGGTATACATGAAATTTATAAGTTAATTTTTTGTTTATAACTTTTTAAATTATTACTTTTAAAAAATTATATATATATATAGTGCAATTATGATAATTTGTAATAAAAAAAAGAAGTTATGCCTAATTAAATAAGATTACATGAGTTATGATATACCTCATCTTGTTATGAAAATAGACAAATTTAAAAATTATAATTAAGACAAATATACAATTTCATTATTAAATGTGAAGTGAAGTAATATTTAACAATAATTGATATGATATTTCTGTTATTAATCCAATAATTTAAATTACATTTCTTTTGATTTTAATTTCATAACTAAAAATACAATACGAATATAACATGCACACGAATTTCTAGTCTTTAAGAATAAAAAGGTTTTAGAATATTTCCAACCTTTCATCATTTTCTTTTATTTTATTTTTATCTAATTTGATTTTAAATTTGAATAAAAAATTGATTTGATATGAATTACTTTAACTTGTTTCATTAAATTTTTATTAATTTTTAAAAGAACTTTAATTCTTATCCCAATTTTTTTTTTCTTTTCATCAATTTTGATGGAAACAAATAATAATTTCCAACACTTCATCTTTTTAAATTTTATCAAATTATAATTCGATAAAAAAAATATTAAGGGTTGAAGATTCTCTTAATTAGAATTATAGTGAAATAATATCTTGAAATAGTGAAAGTTTGAGAATGTAGTTGGTTGAAATATATAATTTGATTAATTTTATTCTCATATTTGTAACAAAACTGACACTTACGACCATTATAAGTCGGATTATGGAAAGTTTTTTGAGGTGTCGAACAATTTTCATTTGTAAATATCTTACCTATTATAAAAGAAAAAAAAAAAGATTATGAATGTGTGTTTATCAATTTTGTTTTGTGGACATAAAGAACTAATGTTTCAATTTAAAAAATTAAAAAGTATAAAAAAAAAATAGATTGAGTTTTTGGGGATAAAAGAAACCATCTAACCCCTCTATATATAGATGGACTATTTTAAACACATAAAAAAATAAAAATTATATTTGGAGATTATTCATATATATTATGCTATTATATACAGATTTAGCGGTAACAAATTAATTAATATATATGAAAAGTTATACTAAGCTTTCATTTTCAATTAATTGAATTATGATTAACAAACTAACAAGTAGCAGTAATGGTATAATAGAATAGAAAAAGGATAAAAATAAAAAACACAATGATATTTAAAAGTTTTAAATTTATCTAGTTATACAAAAATCTAATGTTATAGTACAATCTTGAAATCCCAATAAATTTTCACATTTTCTATAAAATAAAATGGCAATAAAAAATAAAAAAATTTGATACCCATTTTTTTTCTTCAATTTTACGGTTTTCATTGAAAAGGATAAAATCCTATCAAAATTCTTGGCACAGAATGGGTATAGATACTTCGATTGCAACCATCATCGCCAATAATTCTTCTCCACCATGTAAACCTGTAAACAAACACATAAATCTCACTAAAATCGAAACCAAACCAAATCAACAATAGAGAGAGAGAATTACATAAGGAAAAAAATCAAATTAAAAAACAAATAAATTTTTGGAGTGGTAGAATATTACCCCCCAAACTTTGTCCTTACCTCGCCTAATTCGTCAGCTCCTCCACCAATGCCCACGAAATCTAGGAGTTAGGATGACTAATCAGATTATTCTTTAAATAAGACTTAAAAATTGATTAATTTGTCACATTAAGTGATTTAAAATTTTGATAGATATACATCAAAAAAATAGATATTTATATTATTAAATCATAATTCAAATTTTGATATTGTCATATCTTTTTGAGATCTATATCTAAATTCTTATCTTATTTATTTTTGTGTGGTTATTATTATTTTTTTTCAATTTATTTAACATAGAGTTGTGGATTTCTATTTTTGTTAAATTTAATTTATCTATGGTTTCTATTTGTTTTTAATTATTATTATTTAGGTAATTTATCATGTGAATTAGATATGTGATAAACATGTGAGTTTTATTGATTTAGAGTATGATGATGTGAGATATTTTCAAATTAGATTTGTTTACATAGACTTTAAAGATTTTTAAATTTTAAAATTTGATATTAAGAGGCCAAAGAAATATTTCAGCTGAATAAATAAAAATCATATTTATTAATTTTACCTGTTTGTATATCTGATTTTTATTTTTATTTTTTTGGGTTATGTTATAATATAATATATAAGATATAGATAGATATCCACAATTTTCATGAAAAATATTATCTGATTTTTTGGATGAGAGAAAATGAAGGCAAGTTTTAATATTTTCCTTTAGAAATAGATGAGAGAAATTACAATGGAGAGATTATGAAATGAATGGATAATTATTATTTCCAAAATAATTAAATAGGTATGGGAGAAGTTGAAAGGAGGGATAATTATTGTCACGCCCCCAAAATAATACAATAAAGATAACTCATATGCGGAATAAATATGAGAAACAACATACTTTCATATATCAAAGTTCACTATTTAACAACTAGTTAAATGCCATGTAGGCTTACATGTTTCCAAGTCATTCCTTGGTTACACAAATTGAGTCTCGCTCATTATATCTTAAGCTCTTGGCTTTACAAATAACAAACATACACACATAAGGCATAATTAAGAAGCTCTAGCTTCCCAAAACTCCATCCACACTATTGCCTTGGAGGAAGCATCTCACCTGTACCTGAAAATGGTATTCCCATATAGGGTGAGCCAACAGCCCAATGGAAATAATTTAACACAATTTATGAGGTTTAGCAAAGGTATAAATACCACGTGCATAAACAATACCGATCTTGAAACATCTACAAGACCTGCATATCCACATGCCACTAAGACCATCCTTATTCCATTTTCCTTTAATTTCATTTCCAATTCATATATGCTACTCAATTCATGAGTTAAATTCGTTATCTTTCAACAATCAAAATGAGACTACAACTCAATGATTTTCCACATAAACACTTCAAACCTGCCATTTTACAGATATTAATTCCGAAGAAATAGGCACCCATTTATATATAAAATTTCAGATCTTTCACCCAGGACACTCCGACCAACTTGCTTTAAATGGAGTCCATCTCCTTTCTCCTCCCAAACAAATATACATATGCAATGTATTTGTAAACATAATCACATATAAAGTACATCCCCTTTCTCCTCCCAATAAACATACATATACAATATATTTATAATATGGTCATATTCAATGACACCAACAATGGATTAGTATTAAATCGCCTAATCTTCATGTAATTTCTATAACAATCATAGCTATCCTCCACCGATAGCCCAATGCAATTATTTCTAAAGAAATGTTCAATATCAAAATAAATAGTTTATTCAAAACTTCCATAGATGAGATAATACATATCCAATATCACCATTTATAATCACAACCTTTCAATTTCATGTTTTCAATGTTAATCCCAATTATTTATGCAAAATAATAATTTAATCAAGATTTGGGCAGAATCCCCCTTTCATCAAATATCAACCCAAACACCATAATCAACTATTTTGGCACAACATGATTTTATATTCAAGCCTCATACTCGTTTACCTCATATTCATCAAAATCCCTCTTTTCATTTCACACCCAAATCCTAGATTTGTCCAAACCACAACTAAATCTCATCATCTATACACAATAGCAAATAACTAAGCTAAAAACCATATTAGAGTGTAGAAAATCCCTACCCCGAGTTTTGAAAAAAATCTGATATGAAACCCCAAAATTTACGGTGTCGAAACTCGATTTCCACCGTACACAATGAAGCCCTCGAGGTGATAACCAACTTTGGTGAAGAACTTAGGCCTAAATCCCAGTGGATTTGGAGAAATCAAAGAGAGAAGATGACTTCTAGAGAGAGAATCTCTAGACCTGAAAATTTGGAGAGTTTTAGAGAGAAAGGGGGCTGCAAAAAGTGATTTGAAACCCTAATTTACGGACTGATATAATAAGGTCACTCGAGCGTGAAATACACTTTCCCGTAAGCAATTTCGAATGCATTTTGCATGTTTTCTTTCAGCGAGCTGACCGGGCCCGAAGTTGACTGGGTCAAAATCGGGATCGCTACAATTATTATTTCCAAAATAATTAAATAGGTATAGAAGAGGTTAAAAAGAGTGTGTATGAGAGAAGTCAAAAAGACTTGGGAGAAGTCAATAAGTGCTGAGTTTTTTTTTTTTAATCAAAAAATTAGGAAATTAAGATTGAGGTATTGAAGCTCCTATAAGGCTTGTGAGTTAGAAACCCCATTTTCTTTATATAATATACTAGTGTTTCACCCGTGCTATGCACGAATTGTATTTATAATTATTTGTATATATGTGAATTACGATTTTTAAATATCTTCTTTTTTTTTTCTTTTTTTTTTGCACACAGAAAAAAGAAATATAACAAATGTAGCATATTTCAATCAATTATTTTATATTTGCTTTTATTCAAAATTTAAGAATAATGTATGGGCAAAATTTATAACTACATTAAGGAAAAATTTATTCCTAACAACATTTTTTTACTTCTATATTGTAACGCCCTCAAAATAATACATAAAACCCCACATTCTCGACAAGCATTGATATAAGAGAAATAAACATCTTTCTATTCATCAGAGTATTCATTATAAAGGTATTACATGTTGACAACAAAAGTAAATGCCCTATGGGCTTACAACTTTCCAAGCCAATACTTGGTTACAAAAAGAGAGTACTAACTCAAATACATATTAAGCCCTTGGCTTGAATTTACATGTAATACATCAAAAGATAACGAAATAACCAAAAAGAGTCTTCAACTCCCAGAACCTTCCAAGCTATGATCTTGGAGGTGGCATATCACCTGGACCTGAAAATGATGTCCCATATAGGGTGAGCCAAAGCCCAGTAGAGATATACTAAACCAAATATAAGCAATGCCTAAAATAGTAGCATGTGATAGATGGTCAACACTTATAACAATTTATACCACATTACTGTTCCATGACAATCATGTCCATGTTACATTTCACTTTCCTTTACTTATCAATTCATTTCATAAACGTGGCTCAGAACCTGGCCAGATAACTCAAAAGAGATTACATCTCAAATTTGCAATATTTCCAATTCAATTGAGATAACAACTCATGTTAAACATTTCTTACTTCATAATAGATACACATTTTGGTGCTGTACCAGTCTCAACCAAAATCACTTCCATACTTCACAAATGATACACATTTTAGTGCTGTATCAATAACAAACAAAATCCGGTTTAGAGGTCCATCCCTTATCTTCCCCTAAACCGTGGAGTACATCCCCTATCTCCTCCCATATAACACAATGTATATAAGCAATTATCATATACATGATCACCCAATCAATACACAATTTCGATGTATTATACCAACCACCATATTCTATGGCATACTCAATTGATTAGTTTTAGTTCGCCTAATCATCATGCATTGTCTACAACAATCAAGACTATCCTCCACCGATAGCCTAAAACAGTTATTTCTATACAGAAATTAAATGTATTAAACTAATACAATATCAACAATTTCTTCGGTGAGTGATAAATTAATCCAACTACACCATTCAATCCCATAATTTCCCAATTTCATGGATGTCAACTCAATTTCATATTTTTCCAAATTAATTATACTAATTAATTTATTTCCATAATTGGGGCATTTCCACCTTTTATCAAAATCAACCCTAAGGTTCAATTTCCTCAATTTGACACTAATAATGCCATTCTCCAAATCTTGCAAACACATGGAGTTTAATATATGAAAAACCCCCTTTTGTTAAATTACACTCAAACCCTAACTTTTCCCAAAATTACCAAACAACCCCAACGTATCAAAATGCCAAAATTTAAAGACAAAACTCATAAGATGGAGTAGGGTATCCCTACCTCGAAATGAAGAGCTCAAATGAAGAAGATGATGAAAATCCAAAGTGCTCCAAACTCACATGTAACGCCCTCAAAAATATACATAAAACCCATCAATCTTGACATGCATCGATATAAGAGAAATAAATATCTTTCCATTTATCAGAGTAGTTCTTACAAGAGTATTACATGTTGACAACAAAAGTAAAGGCCCTATGGGCTTGCAACTTTCCAAGCCAACACCTGGTTTCAAGAAATGAGTATTAACTCATATACATATTAAGCCCTTGGCTTGAATTTACATGTAATACATCAAGAAAAGCAAAACAACCAAAAAGTCTGCCTGCCTCTAGCCTCCCAAGCTATGTCCTTGGAGGTGGCATGCTACTTGCACCTGAAAATGATGTCCCATATAGGGTGAGCCACAGCCCAGTAGAAATATACTAAACCAACTATAAACAATGACTAAGATAACAACATTTAATAGATGGCCCACACTTATATTCCCACTTACCACATTACAGTTTCATGACATTCAAGACCATGTCACATTTCATTTCCCACTTCTTTTTCAACTTTGAGTTTGAAAACAAGGCTCAGAATCTAGCCAAATAACTTAATGAGATTGAGACTCATCCTTAAACACACATAAACCACTTCCATATTTCACGAAAGATACACATTTTGATGCTGTATCAATATCACATAAAGTACTTCTATGCTTCACAATTGATGACGATATACATTTTAGTGCTATATCAAATCAATTCAAACATTTCCATAATCCACACTTGATACACATTGTAGTGCTGTATCAATGTCAAATCAAATCCGGTTTAGAGGTCCATCTCCTATCTTCCCCGAAACCGTGGAGTACATCCCCTATCTCCTCCCACACAATATATGTATATAAACATAGATCATATACAATCAATCAATACATAAAGTTAATGTATTATTCCATCCGCTATATCCTATAGCATACTCAATTGATTAGTTTTTGTTTGTCTAATCCTCATGCATTGTCTACAACAATCAAGACTATCCTTCACCGATAGCCCAAAGCAGTTATTTCTAAACAGAAAATAAATGCACCAAATGGATATATATTCAACATTTCAATTAGGTGAGTGATAAATAATCCAACAACACCTTTTAATCCCATACATTCCAAATTCCAACATTCTTAATTGAATTCCTCATTTCTCAAATTAATTATACCAATTAATTTATCAACGTAATTTGGGCATTTCCCATAATTAACATCATAACCCTAAGGTTCCATTTTCATCCACAATCCATCATTTAACTTATTTCTCCATGCTAAACATGCATATAGGTTTATTATAAATAAAACCCAACTTTTGTAAAATTACACAAAAGACCCAAACTTTTCTCAAAATTACCCAACAACTCCTAACATATCAAAATGCTAAAATTCAAAGACAAAGTTCATAAAGAGAAGTAGGATATCCCTACCTTGAAGTTTGAGCTCAAACGAGATGAAGACCAAAATTCAATGTGCTCTAAAACCCAAATTTTTCAGATTAAAACAAAGCCCTCAACACCCTCTATCTTTTTAACAAAGGACTTAGGGCAGAAACTCACCCTAGGTAGATCAAATCTTAGAGAGAGTACAGGTTTAGAGAGAGAGAGTCTCGGATCTAGGGTTTGAAAAAGAAAAGGGGATGAAAAAGTGAAGTTAAAATCGCTGTTGTCTGCTGATATAAAACAGGCTCGCTCGAGCGAAGGATTGGTCGCTCGAGCGACCAAACACAAAGAATACTCGCTCGAGCGAATAAAGTCTCGCTCGAGCCAATAACTCGAAGCTTCAGGTCTGCAACCCAGAAGCACGCTCGAGCGACAGAATGCTCGCTCGAGTGAGGAACTCGAAAACATACACCTCCTCCCTGACCCTCAACTGGTGGTAACCCGATCTCAAGTCTATCTTAGAGAAACAACGGGAACCCTTCAATTGGTCAAACAAATCATCTATACGGGGCATAGGGTACTTATTCTTAATCGTAGCCCGATTCAACTTCCGGTAGTCGATACAAAGTCTTAAGGCGCCATCTTTCTTTTTAGCAAAGAGGGCCGGTGCTCCCCACGGCGAAACACTTGGGCGAATAAAGCCCTTATGCAGCAACTCCTAGAGCTGAATCTTCAACTCAACCAACTCAGCTGGGGCAAAACGGTAAGGTGCCATAGAAATCGGCGCCGTGCAGGGCACTAGATCAATAGAGAACTCAATCTCTCGATGAGGTGGCAAACTAACGAGATCCTCGGGAAAGACGTCCAAGTACTCACAAACCACTCTCGGCAACACATTCTGGGTCTCACCACACTCACTTCTCAAAAAGCTAGCAAGTAGACCACTAAGCTCACTCTGCCCTCGCGGATCATACACCGGTGGCAACACACTACCCACCCGATCCCCCAGAAAATGGAAACAATCCCCACTCACGGTACAAACTGTGACCCTCTGGCGGTAGCAATCAATAACAGCCCAGTATGACGATAACCAGTCTATACCCAAAATAACATCAAATCCCGACATGGGCATCACTACAAAAGGGAACGGAAGCTGGCGATCGGCGACCTCTATATCACAACCCCTACATCCTTGTTTCAAAATCAACTCACCCCCAATAGGTGACACTACACAAATAGGAGATGCCAACTGTGCCAACTCTAATCCCAGAACAGATGCAAATGCAGCAGATACAAAAGAATGAGATGCACCCGTATTAATCAATACACTAGCAACTGAGTTGCAAAACAAGAAGGTACCTCTCACAACTGATGGAGCAAGTACAAGATCCTACGCGGTAACAGCATACACGCGCCCAGTAGGCCCCTGATCTACCTGCTCACCCCTCGAAGCATACGACTACGGCACAGACTGGGATGATAAAGCTCCCGGATTGGCCCTCGAGGCCTGCACAGACTGAGCTGGCTGAAAACCCTGCATCTGCCTAGAACCAGACGCGCCCGAAGTGGCACTTAACTGTGGAAAAAACCTCTTTAGGTGCCCAAGCTGACCACACTGATAACAAGACAAGGGCTGGCTCCTGCCCTGACTCTAGCTCTGCGGTCTAGCTGAAGATGAAGCAGCTCTCTGACCTCCTTCCCTCTGTGGGCAAACTTATGCCTTGTGGCCCTGCTGACCACACTTGTAACAGGTGAAATCTCCCTGATTGCCTCTCCCCGAGCCCGTACTCGGCACTAGAAAGGTCGATCTAGCAACACCACCCTGAGACTGCTGAGGGTTAGCACCCCTCTGTCTCCTGCCATCACTCTGACCATCCTGGCTCCTCTTGGAGCCTCTCTGACCCTCCTCCTCCTGCATCATAATCTCCATATGGGCTGCAGCATCAACCAAGCGCCCATAGTCTCGGATCATAGAACCCCTAACTCTCATCTTGAGGCCACGCCTCAGCCTCTTCTCAAACTCGATACAACGGCGTTCCTCGAACACCACAAGTTCAGGTGCGAACCTAGACAAGCTAGTAAAAGCAGCCTCATACTCGGCCACTGAAGAACTCAACTGCAAAAGCTGGCAGAACTGGTCTCTCAGCTTCTCCCTAAATGCTGGAGATAAGAACTTCTCCTGGAAAGCACTCACAAAAGCCTTCCAAGTGCCACCAATACGACCCCTCATGAATTTCCACCACTGACCCGCATCCCCCTTAAGCTGGAAAGATGCCAAGGTCACTTTCAAAGTCCCGTCTTTGATGCTGAGCATCTCAAACATCTTAGTCATTTGCTCCAGCCACTCATCAGCCTTAAGCGGCTCTTTCGGATCCCCCAAAAACTCATCCGGGTTTGACCGGAAGAACTCCCTCTTTAGAAAGAAGGCACTGCATCAACAACCTGGGCCTGGACTTGATTCTCAGCTCTGAGAATGTCCATAGATGCTCTCAAGGCTTCTACCATCTCGCGGGCTAAGGCGCCCATGGCCTGCTGACCTACTGGCTCAGCCACATTGGCCTGGCCAACCCCTTCCTACTGCGCCGGAATGTCATCCGGTATAGGCACCTCCTGCCTCCTAGGCCTACCTTGCCTACCACCACGTCCTCGCCCTGACATCCTAATAAAGGTAACGAAGAACATTAGCATATTCATAAATGTGCCAAAATTAAACACTCGCGTCCTAATGGATGGACAACTGTAATTCACTCCACGTAAGCACATAAACACATAAGCACTTATAAATTTCATTTCCGGATAATGATAGTCCTGAGGCGTTACTAGAGTTCCAGTTAGAAACAGTATTGATCAAGTGCTTTTCCAATAGGACTCCCAGAAACCCAAGGATCTAATCAACATCCTAGAAACTAAATCCCATACCCACATAGTCACATAAACATGTTATCAAATAAACACATAATGTCACACATAGGTCTCTAACAAGCGAGACAAACCCATTGTGATACTAATCATTTCCCACGTACCCAAAGTATTCGAACCCTATACGCTCTGATACCAAGTTGTAACGCCCTCAAAAATATACATAAAACCCATCAATCTTGACATGCATCGATATAAGAGAAATAAACATCTTTCCATTTATTAGAGTAATTCTTACAAGAGTATTACATGTTGACAACAAAAGTAAAGGCCCTATGGGCTTACAACTTTCCAAGCCAACACCTGGTTTCAAGAAATGAGTACTAACTCATATACATATTAAGCCCTTAGCTTGAATTTACATGTAATACATCAAGGAAAGCAAAACAACCAAAAAGTGTGCCTGCATCTAGCCTCCCAAGCTATGTCCTTGGAGGTGGCATGCTACTTGCACCTGAAAATGATGTCCCATATAGGGTAAGCCACAACCCAGTAGAAATATACTAAACCAACTATAAACAATGACTAAGATAACAACATTTAATAGATGGCCCACACTTATATTCCCACTTACCACATTACAGTTTCATGACATTCAAGACCATGTCACATTTCATTTCTCACTTCTTTTTCAACTTTGAGTTTGAAAACAAGGCTCAAAATCTAGCCAAATAACTTAATGAGATTGAGACTCATCCTTAAAACACATAAACCACTTTCATATTTCACGAAAGATACACATTTTGATGCTGTATCAATATCACATAAAGTACTTCTATGCTTCACAATTGATGACGATATACATTTTAGTGCTATATCAAATCAATTCAAATATTTCCATAATCCACACTTGATACACATTGTAGTGCTGTATCAATGTCAAATCAAATCCGGTTTAGAGGTCCATCCCCTATCTTCCCCTAAACCGTGGAGTACATCCCCTATCTCTTCCTACACAACACATGTATATAAACATAGATCATATACAATCAATCAATACATAAAGTTAATGTATTATTCCATCCGCTATATCCTATAGCATACTCAATCGATTAGTTTTTGTTTGCCTAATCCTCATGCATTGTCTATAACAATCAAGACTATCCTCCACCGATAGCCCAAAGCAGTTATTTCTAAACAGAAAATAAATGCACCAAATGGATATATATTCAACATTTCAATTAGGTGAGTGATAAATAATCCAACAACACCTTTTAATCCCATACATTCTAAATTCCAACATTCTCAATTCAATTCCTCATTTCTCAAATTAATTATACCAATTAATTTATCAACGTAATTTGGGCATTTCCCATAATTAACATCACAACCCTAAGGTTCCGTTTTCATCCACAATCCATCATTTAACTTATTTCTCCACGCTAAACATGCATATAGGTTTATTATAAATAAAACCCAACTTTTGTAAAATTACACAAAAGACCCAAACTTTTCTCAAAATTACCCAACAACTCCTAACATATCAAAATGCTAAAATTCAAAGACAAAGTTCATAAAGAGGAGTAGGATATCCCTACCTCGAAGTTTGAGCTCAAACGGAGATGAAGACCAAAATCCAATGTGCTCCGAAACCCAAATTTTTTAGATTAAAACAAAGCCCTCAACACCCTCTATCTTTTTAACAAAGGACTTAGGGTAGAAACTCACCCTAGGTAGATCAAATCTTAGAGAGAGTACAGGTTTAGAGAGAGAGAGTCTCGGATCTAGGGTTTGAAAAAGAAAAGGGAATAAAAAAGTGAAGTTAAAATCGCTGTTGTCTGCTGATATAAAACAGGCTCGCTCGAGCGAAGGATTGGTCGCTCGAGCGACCAGACACAAAGAATACTCGCTCGAGCGAAGAAAGTCTCGCTCGAGCCAACAACTCGAAGCTTCAGGTCTACAACCCAGAAGCACGCTCGAGCGACAGAATGCTCGCTCGAGTGAGGAACTCGAAAACATACACCTCGAGCGAGAGAAAGCTCGCTCGAGCCAAGAAACACAGCTCTCAGGTCCAGAACCAGACACAATCGCCCGCTCGAGCGAAGCCACTCTGGCTCGATCCACCAGACACAAAACTCAACTCTCGCTCGAACGAAGAAACCATGGCTCGAGCGAAGGACCAAAATTCTGGGCAGCAACCTTTTATTCCCAAACATAACCCACCTGTAACAAACCTGCCCAACACATCCTATAACTCAAATACGAAGTATGAAAGGACGTAAACAAGATTTATACAACTACTAACATCCACGGAACCATGTCCAAATCACTGTACAACAAGGGATAAAACCCGGGATCGCTATAACTCACAAATTTTCAGATTAAATCGATGCCCTCGACACCCTCTATCTTTCTTGTAAAGAGAGTAGGCTAGAAACTCAATGGAAGTAGATCAATCCCTAGAGAGAAGGTGTTTAGAGAGAGACGGAGCTCGGATTTAGGGTTTTGAAATGAAAAGAGATGAAAAAGGTGAAGTGTTTACCCGCTGCTGTCTGCTGATATAACACAGGCTCGCTCGAGCAAAGGATTGGTCGCTCGAGCGACCAGACAAAAAAATAGACTCGCTCGAGCGAAGAAAGTCTCGCTCGAGCCAACAATGCAAAGCTTCAGGTCTGCAACCAGAAGCACGCTCGAGTGATAAAATGCTCGCTCGAGCGAAGAACCTCAAAACATACACCTCGCTCGCTCGAGCGAAGGAAAGCTCGCTCGAGCGAAGAACTGTACCCTTCAAGTCCAGAACTAGACGCAGACGCAGACGCAAGCTCGAGCCAAGAACTTCTCGCTCGAGCCACCAGATACAAAACTCAACTCTCGCTCGAGTGAACAAACCCTGGCTCGAGCGAAGGATCCAAACAAAGAGCTCGCTCGAGCGACAAAAGGCTCGCTCGAGCGAAGGACCAAAATTCTGGGCAGCAACCATTTGCTCCCATTCACTTTCAACCTGTAGCAATCCTGCCCATAACATCTTATATCTCAAATACAAAGTATAGAAGGACAGAAACAAGAGATACATAACATCAACTCTACAGAACCTAAGTCCGGAATACAATAATCAATGGAGGGAAAACCGGGATCGCTATATATATAAATATTTTTTAAAAAAATAAACATGAAAAACGTAGTCAATATAATATTATACATCAAGTAAAAAAATGTGATTAGCAATTATGCTTACATAAATTTACTATAGTTTTGATTTCAATTTTTTTTAAAAAAAATTCTATTTTAAAAGCATTTTATTTAGCTAGTACTAAATAGAATTTTCTTAGCATAAAGAAATGTTATAAAATTTTGTTGCAAATTTTCAAATGTCTATTGTTAAACATTCTATTCTACTTGCTTGTTTGTTTACTTGCTTACTTTGAGAGTTTTGATCTTTGATCTTTACTCCATATTCATTGTATTGTTTTATTTATTTGTCTTCTTCTTACTTGATTTTCTCATGATACTTCTTTCATAGTGCATCTCCGAGTGTATTAGTAAAAATATCATATACTTAAAATGCACAAAATTACAATATATAGAAGAAAAAAAAAAGTAAGTAATTGCCCAAATCTAAAACTACTTTAAGAAAAGATAAAAATAAAACAAAATGAAATTGTTTAAAATAAAAAATGATTTATTTATTTATTTATAAATTTTTAAAAATAAACTTTTACAGAAAACAAAGAAAACTATATAAAAAAAAGTAAAAAAAACTAAATTTGAAATATAATACAAAAAATAAATGAATTATAAGATTTTCAAGAAGTGAGACTCACAAATAAATTTTGTAAAATCTTGTCTATTTATGTACTTTTTTGTATATTTTTTGTATTTTTAATCCCGAGAATGACATTGAAATAGTTTACACTTCTTGCATTAGATCCATCTAATAGTTTTAACAAACACAGATGTAATAAATTTCATAATACAAAACACAAATAATTGTGAGACAAAATATCTAAAAAAAAATGAAAGCAATGTCCAATGATGATGTAAAAGCACACCTGATGTTTTAATTGGAGGTATAATCAGATAAATCGCCATAGAAAATGAAGACAACCTTTATTTTTCATCACAACAATTACATATCTCAATATATAATTTTAATGCCGCTCACTCTTCCACAAGCTCAATTCTCTATCAATATTAAAATGAATGCATGAACCAAAAAAAAAAAAAAACATTTGAGAAGACAAAGAGATGTGGTTTGAGATCTTTCAATTGCTGAATTCTATTAATTAATAGTTATTAGGCTTTAATGGTCGCGTTTCTAATATTTGTTATCCATTAAAGTTGAGTTATTTGATTTCATCTATATTCACTTAATAATTTAAGAGTGGGTACGTGTCAAGCTTTTACACAAACACTTGGCACATTTTTGCTTTTTTGCTAAAATACACAATGTAATTTTTTTCTTATTTTTTTCGCAATTGCAACCTGTTATTTTTTAATAAGAATTTATATTTGTTTTAGATTTTTTTTAATATACAAATTATTTTTTTTTAGTTTTTTTATAAAAATAATTTAACAATCTCATCACTAAACATAGTGTATGAGAAAAGTTGAAAATGGTGCCCCAGTAGGTATGGGAGAAGCAAAAAATGCTTGAGAAATTTAGCCAAAACCCCTTCATTGGACCATTGTTTAGTGAAAATGACAGCTCAATTTATTTTACTTCATAAACCCCTAAGGAGAAAAGCACATAATTGAGTAAGGACAAAAGTAAAATGTCTTTTTTTTTTCTTGGACAATATTACCAGAGTAACATGTTATTATGAACCAGAGTAACATATTACTGTCAGACAAAGTAACATGTTACAGTGAGATAGAATAACATGTTACTATCAAACAGAGTAATCATCAAACAGAGTAACATGTTGCTGTTACTATTTATATCAATTTCAACGGTAATAAAATTTTTTTTTTTATAAAGAATTTCATAGTCAACATGAATCTTAGTTGATAAATTTTGAGGAGAGAATTCTAAAAATACTAAATTTATTACAAACTAATATCTACATAAAAAGTTATATTATATTAAAATTTAATATTTTGATGATAATCATCTGTGTTGGAATTTTCAAGGAATTTTGTTTATGGTGGTCTTTAATATATTAAATTTTAATTATGAGGGGGTTTTTGTGTTGGAATTTTTAAGAAATTTTGTTTATGCTGGTCTTTAATACATTAAAGTTTAATTATGAGGGGGTTTTGACCAAATCTCCCAAAAGGCATGGGGGTAGGGACAAATTAATAAATGCTGAGATTTTTTTTTAGATCAGAAAATTAGAAAATTAGGATTGGGATATTGGAACTCCCACAAAGCTTGTGGGTTAAAAACCCTATTTTCCTTATATAATACTAGCATATCACCCGTGCTATGCACGGATTGTATTTATAATTATCTATATATGTGAATTGTGATTTTTAATTTTTTTTTTAAATGTCTTCTTTTTTTCCTTTTTTATATTATATTAAAGTTTAATATTTTGATAATAATCATATGTGTTGGACTTTTCAATGAATTAAATGTCTTTTTTTTTTAATTATATTATATTAAAGTTTAATATTTTGATAATATTCATATGTGTTAGACTTTTCAAGAAATTTTTTTTATGCTTGTTCTTAATGCATTAAAGTGTTATTATGAGGGATAATAATCATATATGTTGAGACTTTTCAAGGAATTCATATGTGTTGGATTTCAAAGAATTTTTTTTATACTTGTTCTTAATACATTAAAGTGTTATTATGAGGGTAAGATTTGGGAGTTGGGAGAAGTTAATAAATGTTAAGATTTTTTTTTTTAAAATCAAAAAATCAAGAAATTTAGATTGGGAGATTGAAACTCCCACAAGGCTTGGGGTTAAAAACCCCTTTTTGCTTAATATATAGTATAAATATAGATACTAGCATATCACCCGTGCTATGCACGGATTGTGTTTATGTGAATTGTGATTTTTTAATGTTTTCTTCTTTTTTTTTTTTTTTAAAATGTCTTCTTTTTTTCCTTTTTTATATTATATTAAAGTTTAATATTTTGATAATAATCATATATGTTGGACTTTTCAAGGAATTAAATGTCTTTTTTTTATTATATTATATTAAAGTTTAATATTTTGATAATAATCATATGTATTGGACTTTTCAAGAAATTTTTTTTATACTTGTTCTTAATGCATTAAAGTGTTATTATAAGGGATAATAATCATATGTGTTGGGACTTTTCAAGGAATTCATGTGTTGGATTTCAAAGAATTTTTTTTTATGCTTGTTCTTAATGCATTAAAGTGTTATTATAAGGGATAATAATCATATGTGTTGGGACTTTTCAAGGAATTCATGTGTTGGATTTCAAAGATTTTTTTTATACTTGTTCTTAATGCATTAAAGTGTTATTATGAGGGTAAGACTTGAGAGTTGGGAGAAGTTAATAAATGCTAAGAATTTTTTTTTTTAAATCAAAAAATCAAGAAATTTAGATTGAGAGATTGGAGCTCCCACAAGGCTTGGGGTTAAAAACCCCATTTTGCTTCGTAATGTATTAAAGTGTTATTATAAGGGATAATAATCATATGTGTTGGGACTTTTCAAGGAATTTATGTGTTGGATTTCAAAGAATTTTTTTTATACTTGTTCTTAATGCATTAAAGTGTTATTATGAAGGTAAGACTTGGGAGTTGGGAGGAGTTAATAAATGTTAAGATTTTTTTTTAAATCAAAAAATCAGGACATTTAGATTGGGAGATTGGAGCTCCCACAAGACTTGGGGTTAAAAACCCCCTTTTACTTAAGATATAGTATAGATATTATATTAAAATTTAATATTTTGATAATAATCATATGTGTTGGACTTTTCAAGAAATTTTTTTTATGCTTGTTGTTAATGTATTAAAGTGTTATTATAAGGGATAATAATCACATGTGTTGGGACTTTTCAAAGAATTCATGTGTTGGATTTCAAAGAATCTTTTTTATGCTTGTTCTTAATGCATTAAAGTATTATTATGAGGGTAAGACTTGGGAGTTGGGAGAAGTTAATAAAATGTTAAGATTTTTTTTTTTAAATCAAAAAATCAAGAAATTTAGATTGAGAGATTGGAGCTCCCATAAGGCTTGGAGTTAAAAACCCTCCTTTTGCTTAATATATAGTATAGATACTAGCCTATCACCCGTACTATGTACGAGATAATTATAGATATTTTATATTTGTTTTAGATTTTTTTTAATATATAAATTATGTTTTTTAAGATTTTTTATAAAAATAATTTAACAATCTTATCACTAACCATAGTGTATGGGAGAAGTTGAAAAGGGTACTGCAGCAACTATACATGGATTGTATCTATAATTATTTGTATGATGGGATTTTAAATGCTGATTAGGGGATTTTGACTAAATCAATAAATGCAGGCATGTGGAAAGACATGTGGATTGAAAAAATTTAATAAATGCTAATCAGGGAATTTTGACCAATTCAATAAATGCTGAGATTTTTTTTTAAATAAAAAATAAAAAATTTAGAAAATTCAGATTGAGATATTGAAGCTCTCAAAGGCCTTAAGGGTTAAAAACCCCATTTCGCTTAATAAATAGTATAGATAATATATATATATATATATAGATTATAAGATGAGAGAAATAAAGTGCTATCTTATTATAATGGAAGAGATCTTATAAAAAAAAACGTGTAGACATGAATGCCCTCCTATTTTATTGTGTTTACAATTATCTATATATGTGAATTGTGATTTTTAATTTTTTTTTTTAATGTCTTCTTTTTTTACTTTTTTATATTATATTAAAGTTTAATATTTTGATAATAATCATATGTGTTGGACTTTTCAAGGAATTAAATGTCTTTTTTTTTATTATATTATATTAAAGTTTAATATTTTGATAATAATCATATGTGTTGGACTTTTCAAGAAATTTTTTTTATGTTTGTTCTTAATGCATTAAAGTGTTATTATGAGGGATAATAATCATATGTGTTAGAACTTTTCAAGAAATTCATATGTGTTGGATTTCAAAGAATTTTTTTTATGCTTGTTCTTAATGCATTAAAGTGTTATTATGCAGGTAAAACTTGGGAGTTGGGAGATGTAAATAAATGCTAAGATTTTTTTTTTTTAAATCAAAAAATCAGGAAATTTAGATTGGGAGATTGGAGCTCCCACAAGGCTTGGGATTAAAAACCCCCTGTTGCTTAATATATAGTATAGATAGATAGGTATAGATATATAGATAGTGGTAACCTGTGCTATGCACGGAACTGTATAAATTAAAATATATATATATATATATTATAATTATTAGATAAGCTTTATAGATTTTTTTTTTAGTTTTTTTTTTATTTTTTTTTATTTTTTATGTTATAATATAATATATAAGATATAGATAGATATCTACAACTTTAATAAAAAAATATTATCTGATTTTTTGGGGAAGAGAAAACGAATGCCAGTTTGAAATTTTTTTTTTTTTGAAATTGGTGAGAGAGATTAGGAGGGAGAGATTATGAAATATTTTTGTTATTAAATAAATAAATCAGTTAATATTTTTTTAATCTATTTTGTAAATTAAAAAACTAATAATTTTAGAAAATTGATTAATTTGTCTCATGAAGTGATTTAAAATTTTGATAGATATACATATAAAAAATACATAATTATATTACTAAATCATAATTCAAATTTAGATGTTATATTTTTTTGAGATCTATAACTAAATTCTTATCTTCTTTATTTTTGTGTGTAACCATAGTGTATGAGAGAAATTGAAAAGGGTGCTGTAGTAATTATAAGAGAAGTAAAAAGGGATTGTGGGTTGGGAGAAGTTAATAAATGTTGAGGTTGGGTTGGGAGAAACAATAAATGTTGAGGTTTTTTTTTGTTAAATCAAAAAATTAGAAAATTAGGATTAGGATATTAGAGCTCTCACAAGGTTTGTGAGTTAAAAACCCCATTTTGCTTAATATATAGTATAGATAGATATTTATATTTATATTTATATTTGTTTTAGATATTTTTTTAATATACAAATTATTATTTTTAAATTTTTTATATAAATCATTTAATAATCCCATCACTAACTATAGTGTATGGGAGAAGTTAAAAAAGGTGCTATAATAACTATGAGAGAAGTCAAAAGGCTTGTGGATTGGAAGAAATCAATAAATGCTGAGATTATTATTATTTTTAAATCAAAAAATTAGAAAATTAAGATTGAGATGTTGGAGCTCCCACAAGGCTTGTGGGTTAGAAACCCCCTTTTGCTTAATATATAGTATAGATAGATAGATAGATAGATATAAAAGATATAGATAGATAGAGATAGAGATAGAGATAGAGATAGATAGATAGATAGATAGATAGATAGATAGATAACTTTTCAAGGAATTAAATGCCTTCTTCTTTTTTATATTATATTAAAATTTAATATTTTGATAATAATCATATGTGTTAGATTTTTCAAAGATTTATATCTGTTGGACTTTTTAAGGAATTTTTTTTATGCTTGCTCTTAATACATTAAAGTTTTATTATGAGGGATAATAATCATATGTGTTGGGACTTTTCAATGAATTCATATGTGTTGGACTTTTCAAAGAATTTTTTTTTATACTTGTTCTTAATACATTAGAGTGTCATTATGAGGGTAAAGCTTGGGGATTGGGAGAAGTTAATAAATGCTAAATTTTTTAAAAAAAAATAAAAAAATTAGGAAATTTAGATTGGGATATTGGAGCTCCCATAAGGTTTGGGGGTTAGAAACCCCATTTTTTTAAATATATATACTAGCCTATCACCCGTGCTATGAACGGAATAATTATAGATGTTTATATTTATTTTAGATTTTTTTTAATATATAAATTATGTTTTTTAAGATTTTTTATAAAAATAATTTAACAATCTTATCATTAGCCATAGTGTATGAGAGAAATTGAAAAGGACACTGCAGTAACTATACACAGATTGTATCTATAATTATTTGTATAAGGGGATTTTAAATGCTGATCAGGAAATTTTGACCAAAACAACAAATGCAGGCATGTGGAAAGACATGTGGATTGAAAAAAGTTAATAAATGCTGATTATGAGATTTTGACCAAAATAATAAATGCTGAGTTTTTTTTTAAAAAAATAAAAAATAAAAAATATAGAAAATTCAGATTGGGATATTGAAGCTCCCATAGGCCTTGGGGTTAAAAATCCCATTTTGCTTAATATATAGTATAGATAGCCTATCACCCGTGCTATGCATGGGATAATTATAGATATTTATATTTATTTTAACTTTTTTTAATATATAAATTATGTTTTTTAAGATTTTTTATAAAAATAATTTAACAATCTTATCACTAACCATAGTGTACAGGAGAAATTAAAAAGGCTACTGCAGTAACTATGCATGGGCTGTATCTATAATTATTTTTATGAGGGGATTTTAAATGCTAATCAAGGATTTTGACCAAATCAATAAATGTAGGCATGTGGATTGGAAAAAGTTAATAAATGATGATCATTGGATTTTGATCAAATCAATAAATGGTGAGTTTTTTTTTTTAAATCAAAAATTTAGAAAATTAAGATTGAGAGATTGGAGCTCCACAAGGCTTGGGGTTTAAAAGCCCCATTTTCCTTAATATATTTACAATTAACTATATATATGAATTTCAATTTTTAAATATCTTTTTTTTTTAAATGTCTTCTTTTTTTCCTTTTTTATATTATATTAAAGTTTAATATTTTGATAATAATCATATATGTTGAACTTTTCAAGGAATTAAATGTCTTTTTTTTTATTATATTATATTAAAATTTAATATTTTGATAATAATCATATGTGTTGGATTTTTCAAGAAATTTTTTTTATGCTTGTTCTTAATGCATTAATATTTCTTAATGCATTAATATTTTGATAATAATCATATGTGTTGGGACTTTTCAAGAAATTCATATGTGATGGATTTCAAAGAATTTTTTTTATACTTGTTTTTAATGCATTAAAGTGTTATTATGAAGGTAAGACTTGGGGGTTGGAAGAAGTTAATAAATGCTAAAGATTTTTTTTTTTTTTAAATCAAAAAATCAGGAAATTTAGATTGGGAGATTGGAGCTTCCACAAGGCTTGGGGTTAAAAACCCCCTTTCGTTTTCTTCATCTTCTTCGTTGGGTGTCATCTTTTGAGGTAGGGATTCCTACTCACTACTATGGGTTTTGACCTAGATTTTTTGGCATTTTGTTAAATGGTTAAAGTTTGGGAAGTTAGGGTTTGAAAATGTGGAAAGAGGGTTTTGTTATTTTGATTCTAAAATGTGTATTTTGGGTTTCAAAATAATGATATTGTTGTTGGTTGTTGAAATATAGACCATTGGGTTAATATTGGGAAACGGGGTAGAAGACCCTAATTTGTTGTATAAATTAATTGGTATAATTAATTTGGAAAAATTGTGATTATTTGGAATTGAGTTGGAAATAATGAAATTGGCTCATTATATTGAAAAATGGTGGAGTTGGATTTATTAATCGCTCACTTTAGAAAACATTGATATTTTATCTGTTGGAGCTTTTATTATCTGTTTAGAAATAATTGCTTTGGGCTACCGATGGATGGTAGTTTTGATTGTTGTAGACAATGCATGATGATTAGGCAAACTAAAACTAATCAATTAGATGTGTCATTGAGTATGACAGTTGAAAGAATACATTAACTGTATGTATTGAGTGAATATGTATATGACCTATGTGTATATACGTTGTGTGTGTGGGAGGAGATAGGGGATGTACTCCACGGTTTAGGGGAATATAGGGGATGGACCTGTAAACCGGATGTTGTTTAGGAGGAGATAGGGGATGGACTCCGCTGATACAGCTCATATGCTTGTCAGTTAATGTGTTGATATAGCTCATATGCTTATCTGTGGAAGTGTTGATATAGCTCATATGCTTATCTGTCGAAGTGTGGATACAGCTTGTATGCTTATCTGTTGAGATGTTGATATAGTTTATATGCTCATCTATCGAAGTGTTGATATAGCTAGTATGCTTATCTATTGTGAAATGGGAAATGTTTAATATGAGTTACTATCTCATGTAAATTGTTGGCCAGGTTCTGAGCCATTGTTGTAAATTGTGAACTTGATAAGAAATGGAAAATGAAATGGAATATGGACATAGTGGTCATGTAATGGAAACGAGTTATGAATTGATTTATGGGAATTAAACATTTATTAATTGCCAATGTCTTAGTTACTGCTCATACTGTGTTTAGCATATCTCTACTGGGCATTGGCTCACCCTTTATGGGACATTATTTTCAGGTACAGGTAACATGCCACCTCTAAGGACATAGCTTGGATGGTTATGGGAGTTAAAGACTCTTTTTGGTTATTTTGTTTGTATTACATGTATATCAAGCCAAGGGCTTATTTTGTATAGAGCTAGTACTCTTCTTTTGTGTAACCAAGTGTTGACTTGGAAAGCTGTAAGCCCGTAGGGCATTTGCTTTTGTTGTTAACATGTAATACCGTTGTAAGAACTACTCTGATGAATGGAAAAGTGTTGATTTTCTTATATCTCTGCATGTCTAAATGATGGGTATTATGTATTATTTTGAGGGCGTGACAGTAACTATGCACGGGCTGTATCTATAATTACTTGTATGAGGGGATTTTAAATGTTAATCAGGGATTTTGACCAAATCAATAAATGTAGGCATGTGGATTGAAAAAAGTTAATAAATGCTGATCAGGGGATTTTGACCAATTCAATAAATGCTGAGCTTTTTTTTTTTAAATCAAAAATTTAGAAAATTAAGATTGAGAGATTAGAGCTCCCACAAGGCTTGGGGTTTAGAAACCCCATTTTCCTTAATATATTTACAATTATTTATATATGTGAATTGCGATTTTTAAATATCTTTTTTTTTTTATTTTTAAATGTCTTCTTTTTTTCCTTTTTTATATTATATCAAAGTTTAATATTTTGATAATAATCATATGTGTTGGACTTTTCAAGGAATTAAATGTCTTCTTTTTTTTATTATATTATATTAAAGTTTAATATTTTGATAATAATCATATGTGTTGAACTTTTCAAGAAATTTTTTTTATGTTTGTTCTTAATGCATTAAAGTGTTATTATGAGGGATAATAATCATATGTGTTGGGACTTTTCAAGGAATTCATATGTGTTGGATTTCAAAGAATTTTTTTTATGCTTGTTCTTAATGCATTAAAATGTTATTATGAGGGTAAGACTTGGCGGTTGGGAGAAGTAATAAATGCTAAGGTTTTTTTTTTTTTTTTTTTTAAATCAAAAAATCAGGAAATTTAGATTGGGAGATTGGAGCTCCCACAAAGCTTGGGATTAAAAACCCCCTTTTGCTTAATATATAGTATAGATATATACTAGCCTATCACCCGTGCTATGCACGGGATAATTATAGATATTTATATTTGTTTTAGATTTTTTTTAATATATAAATTATGTTTTTTAAGATTTTTTATAAAAATAATTTAACAATCTTATCACTAACCATAGTGTATGAGAGAAGTTGAAAAGGATATTGCAGTAACTATACACAGATTGTACCTATAATTATTTGGGGTACTTACGTGTAGGTCCTATTAACTAGACTTATTTATTTATAGGTCCTAATTAATAAATTTAACATTATAAAAATAAGATATTGATAAATTTATCACTATAAATTTATTCATAAAAATAAAGAGACTGATATATTTATCACTATAAATTTTTTCATAAAAAAAAAAGACTGATAAATTTATCTTTATCACTTAATAAATTTATCAAATAGGACTTAATGGATAATAAGTCTTCAAAGTAGGACCTATTGGGTAATAAGTCTCCAAAGTAAGACCTATTGGTAGTTTACTTACCAATTAGTCCTATTAACTAGACTTATTTACATACAGGTCTTAACTAATAAATTTAACATTATAAAAATAAGAGAGTGATAAATTTATCACTAAAAATTTATTCATAAAAACAAAGAGACTGATAAATTTATCACTATAAATTTATTCATAAAAAAAAAAGACTGATAAATTTATCTTTATTACTTAATAAATTTATCAAATAGGACTTAATGGGTAATAAGTCTCCAAAGTAGGACCTATTGGTAGTTTACCCTTGAGGGGATTTTAAATACTCATCAGGGGATTTTGACTAAATCAATAAATGCATGCATGTGGAAAGACAAGTGGATTGGAAAAAGTTAATAAATGCTGATTAGGGGATAGATATTTATATTTGTTTTAGATTTTTTTTAATATATAAATTATGTTTTTTAAGATTTTTTATAAAAATAATTTAACAATCTTATCACTAACCATAGTGTATGTGATAAGTTGAAAAGGGTACTGCAATAACTATACACAGATTGTATCTATAATTATTTATATGAGGGAATTTTAAATGCTGATCAGGGGATTTTGACCAAATCAATAAATGTAGGCATGTGGAAAGACATGTGGATTGAAAAAAGTTAATAAATGTTGATAAGGAGATTTTGACCAAATCAATAAATGCTGAGTTTTTTTTTTAAATAAAAAATTTAGAAAATTCAGATTGGGATATTAAAACTCTCACAGGACTTGGGGATTAAAAACACCCTTTTGCTTAATATATAGTATAGATATAGATATGGGATCATCATGATCAGTCTGGCGTGAAAGGAGTAATTTTCTTTTTCGACATAGTCGATTGATTTTAAAAGTAACTGTATCACGTTCCATCCTGTAAAAACACAGAGATTGTTACAACGCAAACAAAATTTTTTTGTAGCGATCCTGGTTTTTCTCCATTTGGTTGTTGTATTCCAGACTTAGGTTCTGTGGTGTTGATTGTTGTATATATCTTGTTGTTATCCTTTAATTCTTTATATTCGAGTTTTGGGATGTGTTGGACAGGTTTGTTACAGGTTGGTAGTGAGTTTAAACCAATAGTTGCTGTCCAGAATTTTGTTTCTTCGCTCGAGCGAGGCTTTTGTAGTTTGAGCGAGCTCTGTGTTTTAGTTCCTTCGCTCGAGCCAGGGTTTCTTCGCTCGAGCGACAGTTGGGTGATGTGTCTGGTGGCTCAAGCGCAAAGCCTTGTGCTCGAGCTTGCTTCTGCATTTCTTTTTGACCTGATGGTTGCAATTCTTGACTCGAGCAATCTTTCCTTCGCTCAAGCGAGTGAGGACTATGTTTTGAGTTTCTTCGCTCGAGCGAGCTTTTCTTCGCTCGAGCGTGCTTTTGGGTTGCAGACCTAAAGCTTCGAATTGTTGGCTCGAGCGAGGCTTTCTATGCTCCAGCGAGGATCCTTTGTGTCTGGTCGCTCGAGCGACCAATCCTTCACTCGAGCGAGCCTTGTATATATCAGTTGGCAGCAACTTCTTCTTTTTCACTTTTTCATCTCTTTTTCTCTCAAACTCTGGAACGGCTGCCTCTCTTTCTAAACCACCACTTCTTTCTACAAATCCATTTAGTTCTAGTGTGTTTCTACTCTAGTCCTTTTGTTAAAAGTGTGGAGCTTGGTGTGGGCTACATTTCAATCCAAAAATTTGTGGATTTGGAGCATCTTCGGTTTTCATCATCTTCTCCATTTGGTCTTTTCTTTTGAGGTAGGGATAACCTACTCCTTCTTATGGGTTTTAACATAAATTTCAGTCATTTTGATGAGTTGGTGTAGTTGGATAATTTTGGAAAAAGTTAGGGTTTGATGTGCAATTTATAAAAGAGGGGTTATGTTTTAAAAACTCCATGTGTATGTGAGACCTTGGAAAATGGCATTATTGTTGTTAAATGGAAGAAATTGAACCTTAGGGTTAATATTTGAAAAAGGGAAAAAATGCCCTAACTGTGTTGAATAATTAATTTGTGGAAATATGAAATTGAGTTGAATTCATGAAATTGGGAAATTTTGGGATTGAATGGTGTAGTTGGATTAATTAATCACTCACCTATGAAAATGTTGATATTATATCTGTTGATGCATTTATTATCTATTTAGAAATAATTGCTTTGGGCTATCGGTGGAGGATAGTCTTGATTGCTGTAGACATTGTATGATGATTAGGGAAAACTGAAACTAATCACGTTGAATATGTCATTGAATATGACGGTTGGAATAATACAGCAAATGTGTGTATTGATTGATCATTGTATATGATGAGTGTTTAAATACATTGTATATGTATATTGTTTGGGAGGAGATAGGGGATGTACTCCATGGTTTGAGAGGAGATAGGGGATGGACTCCACTGATACAGCAAATATGTGTATCATTTGAAATATGGAAGTGTTGAAGTATGGAAGTGTTTTAATATGAGTTATATTCTCATGTGAATTGTGAAGTATGGAAATGTTTTAATATGAGTTATATTCTCATGTGAATTGTGAAGTATGGAAATGTTTTAATATGTGTTATAGCCTCATTGAATTGTTTGGCCAGGTTCTGAGCCATAATTATGAATCGAAACTATATAAGTGGAGGAAACTGAAATGAAAGATGGATGTACTTGATGTTGAAATGAAAAGTGTTGTAAATTGGTTTATAAGTGTCAACCATCTATCAAAGGCTATTGTTTTAGTTATTTCTCATACTTGGTTTAGTATATCTCTACTGGGCATTGGCTCACCCTATATGGGACATCATTTTCAGGTTCAGGTGATATGCCACCTACACGGACATAGCTTGGGAGGCTTAGAGGTGGAAGATCCCTTTTTATTGTTTACCTTTTTGTGTATTACATGTAAATTCAAGCCGAGGGCTTAATGTGTATGAGTTAGTACTCTTTTTTTTGTTGTAACCAAGTGTTGGCTTAGAAAGTTGTAAGCCCGTAGGGCATTTACTTTTGTTGTCAACATGTAATACTTTTGTGATAAATACTCTGATAAATAGATGTACACTTTATTCTATTGAATATATTGTCAATTTCTTGTATCATGAATGTATGAATTCTGGGTTTATTTTGAGGGCGTTACAACTTGGTATCAGAGTGTACCGGGTTCGAATACTTTGGGTACGCGGGAAGTGGTTAGTACCACAATGGGTTTGTCTCGCTTGTTAGAGACTTATGCATGTTGTTATATGTCTATTTGATAACATGTTCATGTGACTATATGGGTATGAGATTTAGTTTCTAGGATGTTGATTGGATCCTTGGGTTTCTGGGAGTCCTGTTGGAAAAGCACCTGATCAATGCTGTTTCTAACTGGAATTTTAGCAACGCCTCGGGACTGTCATTATCCGGAAATGAAATTCGTAAGTGCTTATGTGATTATGTGCTTACGTGGAATGAATTACAGTTGTCCATTGCATTAGGACGTGAGTATTATAGCTTTGGCACATTTATGAATGTGTTAATGTTCTTCGTTACCTTTATTAGGATGTTAGGACGAGGACGTGGTGGTAGGCGAGGTAGGCCTAGGAGGCAGGAGATGCCTATACCGGATGAGATTCCGGCGCAGAGGGTGTTGGTCAGGCCAATGTGGCCGATCCAGTAGGTCAGCAGGCCATGGGCGCCTTAGCCCGCGAGATGGTAGGAGCATTGAGGGAATCCATGGACATTCTTAGAGTTGAGAATCAAGTCCAGGCCAATGTTACTGATGCA
This sequence comes from Camellia granthamiana, assembly GCA_036172215.1. NCBI lineage: Eukaryota > Viridiplantae > Streptophyta > Magnoliopsida > Ericales > Theaceae > Camellia > Camellia granthamiana. The sequence continues at coordinate 53,578,063 of CM069903.1, read as the reverse complement.
GGGCCTTCTTTTCTAAAAAGGGAGTTTTTCCGGTCTAACCCGGGCGACTTTCTAGGGGATCCTAAAGAGCCACTTAAGGCTGATGAGTGGCTTGAGCAGATGACGAAGACGTTTGAGATGCTTGGCATCGAAGACGGGGCTTTGAAGGTGACCTTGGCGTTCTTCCAGCTGAAGGGAGACGCGGGTCAGTGGTGGAAGTTTGTTCGGGGCCGTATTGGTGGGACTTGGGAGGTTTTCGTTGACGCCTTCTAGGAGAAGTTTTTGTCTCCCGCTGTCAGGGAGAAGTTGAGAGATTAGTTCTGTCAGCTCAAGCAACTGAGTTCATCAGTGGCCGAGTTTGAGGCCGCATTTACCAGTTTATCTAGGTTTGCACCTGAGCTAGTGACATCTGAGGAACGCCGTTGTCTAGAGTTCGAGAGGAAGTTGAGGCATGGACTCAAGGTTAGGGTTGCTGGGTCCATGACTCGGGAGTATGGACGCCTTGTGGATGCTGTAGCGCATCTTGAGATTATTATGCATGAGGAGAAAGAGAGGTTGAGGGGCTCCAAGAGGAGTCAGGATGGCCAGGGAGATGGCAGGAGGCAGAGGGGTTCTAACCCTCAGCAGTCTCAGGGTACTTTTGTGAGATCTACCTTTCCAGTGCTGAGTTCAGGTTCTAGGAGAGGCAGTAGGGGAGACGTTACATGTTACAAATGTGGTTAGCTGGGCCACAAGTCTCCAGCTTGCCCGCAGAGAGGAGGAGGACAGAGAGCAGCTTCATCTTCGGCTCATCCTCAGAGCCAGAGTCAGGGCAGAGGTCAGCCGATTTCTTGTTACCAGTGTGGTCAGGCGGGGCACCTGAAGAGGTTTTGCCTGTAGTTGAGTGGCACATCTGGTGCATCTGGTTCGAGGCAGACTCAGAGCCATCAGCCAGCTCAGTCAGTTTAGGCCTCGAGGGCCAATCAAGGAGCCTCATCGTCTCAGTCTGTACAGCAGACTTTTGCTCTGAGAGGTGAGCAGGTAGATCAGAGACCTTTAGGGCGTGTGCATGCTGTTACCGCGCAGGATCTTGTACCGGCTCCATCTGTTGTGAGAGGTACCTTTTTGTTTTGCAACTTGGTTGCTAGTGTGTTGATTGATACGGGTGCATCCCATTCCTTTATTTCTGCTGCATTTGTATCTGTTTTGGGGTTGGAGTTGGCGTAGTTAGCATCTCCTATTTGTGTTGTATCACCAGTTGGGGGTGAGTTGATTTTGAAACAGGGGTGTCGGGGTTGTGATATAGAGGTCGCTGATCGTCGGCTTCCATTTTCTTTTGTGGTTATGGCCATGTCGGGTTTTGATGTGATTTTGGGTATGGACTGGTTATCATTATACCAGGCTGTTATTGATTGCTACCGCCAAAGGGTCACTGTATGTACCTTGAGCGGGGATTGTTTCCATTTCTTGGGGGATCGGGTTGGTAATGTTTTGCCACCAGTGTATGATCCGCGAGGGCGGAGTGAGCTTAGTGGTCTTCTCGCTAGCTTTACGAGTAGTGAGTGTGATGAGATCCAGATTGAGTTACCCAGAGTGGTTTGTGAGTACTCGGACATCTTTCCCGAGGATCTTGTTAGTTTGCCACCCCATCGAGAGGTGGAGTTTTCTATTGATTTAGTGCCCGGCACAGCGTCGATTTCCATGGCACCTTACCGTTTTGCCCCAGCCAAGTTGAGTGAATTGAAGATTCAACTCCAGGAATTGCTAGATAAGGGCTTTATTCGCCCTAGTACTTCACCGTGGGGAGCACCAGCCCTCTCTGCTAAAAAGAAATATGGGGCTTTGAGACTTTGCATTGATTATCGGAAATTGAATCGGGCTACGGTTAAGAATAAGTACCCTATGCCTCGTATTGATGATTTGTTTGACCAGTTGAAAGGGTCCCGTTGTTTCTCTAAGATAGACTTGAGATCGGGTTACTGTCAGTTGAGGGTCAGCGAGGAAGATGTTCCGAAGACGGCATTCCGTACGCAGTATGGTCACTATGAGTTTCTGGTGATGCCTTTTGGGCTCACCAACGCACTGGCAGTGTTTATGGACTTGATGAACCGGATATTCCAGGAATTCTTACATCGTTTTGTAGTCGTTTTCGTGGACGACATTCTGATTTATTCACCTTCGGAGGAGGAGCACAGGGAACATTTGAGAGTGGTGCTTGAGTTGCTTAGAACCCATAAGCTATATGCTAAGTTCGGGAAGTGTGAGTTTTGGCTAACAGAGGTTAAATTCTTAGGCCATGTGGTCTCTGGGGAAGGGGTGTCTGTTGATACATCCAAGATTGAGGCAGTACAGGATTAGGCACAGCCTAAGAGTGTTTTTGAGATCCGCAGTTTTCTGGGATTAGCTGGGTATTACCGCCGGTTTGTGAAAGATTTCTCCAGGCTAGCTTCACCATTGACTAGATTGACGCGGAAATGGGTCAAATTTGTATGGAGTGAGACTTGTGAAAAGTCGTTCCAAGAGCTGAAAGTTAGACTTAGGTCTCATTTGGGAACAGGTTATTTTAGTAACTTTTTGGCTTTTTACGAAAAGATGTGCAGAAAAGTAGAGAGGTGATGTAACAACTTTTAGTAACTTTTTGGCTTTTTGGCTAAAATAGCCATTCCCCAAACGAGGCACTACCGCTCCAGTTTTGATTATTCCGGAGAGAGGCTTGGGTTATGCGGTTTATTGTGATGCCTCACGAGAGGGTCTGGGTTGTGTATTGATGCAAGAAGGGAAAGTAGTAACTTATGGCTCGCGGCAGTTGAAAATACACGAGAGGAATTACCCTACACATGACCTAGAATTAGCAGCTGTGATTTTTGCCTTGAAGATTTGGAGGCACTACCTTTATGGTGAGAGATTCGAGGTGTTCTCGGATCATAAGAGTCTGAAGTATCTGTTTACACAGAAAGACTTGAATTTGAGGCAGAGGAGGTGGATGGAGTTTATTGAGGATTACGACTTCGAGTTGCATTACCATCCGAGGAAGGCCAATGTTGTGGCCGATGCCCTTAGCAGGAAATCTATTCGTGATGTAGCTTGTATAGCCATCTGGGAGTGGGAGATGTTGGGTGCACTTGGCGAGTTCGATTTGCTTCTGGGCGAATCGGTTAAGTTTGCGGCTTTGTTTTCAGTAGTTGCGTAACCTACACTTGTGAATCGAGTGTTAGAGGCACATAGAGGTGATCTTGAGGTAGAATCCCTCCGGGAGAAGATCTCCAGTGGGAAGGTTGAGAAGGGTTTGACTGTGTATCCCGACCTGAGTGTGAGATACCGAGACCGTTTGTTTGTGCCGGAGTCTTGTCGAGAGGAGGTATTCCGAGAGTTTCACCATTCACGCCTTGCGGTGCATCCGGGAGGCACTAAGATGTATCGTGATTTTGGTCGCCAGTTTTGGTGGCAGGGTATGAAGAAAGATGTGGCAGTTTTCGTGTCTAAGTGCCTTACTTGTCAGCAAGTGAAGGCTGAACATCAGAGGCCAGCGGGTTTGTTGCAACCCTTGCCTATTGCCGAGTGGAAGTGGGAGCATGTCACTATGGACTTCGTTGTAGGTCTTCCGAGGACTCAGCGGGGTAGTGATACTATTTGGGTGGTTGTAGACCGGTTGACTAAGTCGGCGCACTTTATCCCTATGCGCGTGAGAGATTCGGTAGATCATCTTGCCGGTTTGTGTATTCGGGACATAGTGAGGTTACACGGGGTCCCAGTGTCGATCGTTTCAGATAGAGATCCACGTTTTACTGCTAGGTTGTGGCAGAGTTTGCAGAGTGCCTTGGGCACTAGATTGACCTTTAGCACGGCTTATCATCCTCAGACTGACGGGCAGTCCGAGTGTACTATACAGATCCTTGAGGATATGCTTTGAGGTTGTGTCATTGACTTTAGTGGGTCATGGGAGAGGCATTTGCCCTTAGTAGAGTTTGCCTACAACAACAGTTTCCAATCGAGTATTGGTATGGCACCGTTTGAGGCCTTGTATGGCCGACCGTGTAGGTCTCCAGTTTGTTGGGCTAAGGTGGGTGATGCACCTTTGTTGGGCCCGGAGTTGGTTCGGGAGACGACGAAGAAAGTTGAGCTTATCCGTAAGAGACTTGTTACAGCCTAGAGTCGTCAAAAGTCTTATGCCGACTGTAGGAGGAGGCCTTTGGTATTTGAGGTGGGTGATCATGTTTTCTTGAAAATATCACCTAGGCGGGGATTGATGAGGTTTAATAAGAGTGGAAAGTTGTCCCCTCGATTTATTGGCCCTTTCGAGATCCTTGAGAGGATTAGCGAGGTTGCCTACCGTTTAGCTTTGCTGTCGCAATTGTCCGAAGTGCATGACGTGTTTCATGTTAGTATGCTTCGGAAATACGAGCCGGATCCATCTCATGTATTGGATTGGACCGACTTAGAGGTAGATGAGGATGCCTCGTATGAGGAGAGACCGGTTCGGGTCTTGGATAGACGGGATCAAGTCTTGCGAGGCAAGACGATACCCTTGGTAAAATTTTTATGGAAACATCACGGGGTTGAGGAAGCCACTTGGGAACGTGAGTTGGATGTCCGTGAGAAATATCCAGACTTGTTTTTTAATGTTTAACCATGTATTGGAAATCTTGTTGTATTGATAAACTTTAAGAACATTGAATATGTCTTAAGTTGTAAAACATTGTGTATGTTTCGATTTTTGGGACTATTGTAATGGTTGAGTATGCCTTAAGAATGGAAGTTTATTTTAACATTGTGTATGTTAAATATGTTGTGGAAATGCAAGTATGTTAATAACATTGAATATGTTATAGAATTGTGGAATATGATATTGGAAATTGTTGGATTTCAGAAAATGCATGTTGATAATGCATGTTATAACATATGTTGTAATTTGCCTCTTGAAAAGAGATGGGATGACCTGTAATGGGTCAAGATGTTGAATACGGAATTGTAATGTTGTTGAGAATTGAAAATTCTTGTTTTTGAAACTTGTATCTAATTTCGAAGACGAAATTCTTTAAGGGGGGGAAGTTATAGCGATCCCGATTTTTCTCTTTCCTCTCTCGCGTGTGATACGCTGAGAGATTTTCTCTTTCCTCTCTAACGTGTGATACGCTGAGAGATTTTCCCTTTCCTCTCTTGCGTGTGATACGTTGAGAGGTTTACTTTCTTTCCCTTGCGTGTGATACGCTGAGAAGTTTACCTTTCTTCTTTTGCGTGTGATACGCTGAGAAATTTACCTTTCCTCTCTCGCGTGTGATACGCTGAGAGGTTTACCTTTCTTCTCTTGCGTGTGATACACTAAGAAGTTTACCTTTCTTCTCTTGCGTGTGATATGCTGAGAAGTTTACCTTTCCTCTCTCGCGTGTGATACGCTGAAAGGTTTACCTTTTTTCTCTTGCGTGTGATACGCTGAGAAGTTTACATTTCCTCTCCTGCGTGTGATACGCTGAGAGATGTTGTGTTTGAGACTTTGGTTGTTCCCGGTAGTCGCTTTTAGCCTTCTCCGCGTGAGACGCAGTGAGATTGTATAATTTTCTTACATCATTTCTGCATGAAATGTAGTTTGGTTCGTATTCGCTTGCTTAAACTGTTGCATTTATTTTGCATAATTGCTTCATCACAGCTTTCTTTGCATGATCATAAGTTATGTTCGGTCTCTTGCATTGTCACTTGCATTGTGCCATTGCCTGCGGGCACATTTCTTTGTTATCTTGCCTGTTTGTCTAAGTCTTCGGCCTTGTCAAAAATGGGTCGTCTCTGGGCTTTGACATTCACTCCCGTCACTTATGACTTTCGAGTTCTGTCAAAGAGGGGCAACTGTAGACACTCCATTTTTGACCGACCTTAAGACTCAGACGTCATCGATTGAGCGCTCGATGATGGTGCATGTTGTGCTCGTTCTGAGGTTTTGGAGTGTTGGCTGAGAGCCTTGCTTCCGGGCCTCTGAACTCTTTTGTGCTTTGGCTCGGTTTGCGGACCAAGTCTTGTTTTCCCTTCCCGGAGGGAGGGAGTGGTCTTGTAGACCATCTCTCTGTGGTCGTAGGCCACTTTTCCCGTTTGGAGACTAGTTTCTGGTTTTTTGAGCCTTTGGCCGCACGCCTTGTCTCGGGACCGCTTAACATTCTCCATTTGGCGTGGTTTTTAAACCACACCTTGTTGCCTCTACCTAGAGGAACACTGTGGTCCGGGAGACCACTTTTGTGGTTGCATACCACTTTTGATGCTCGTCAACTAGTTTTCGGGACTTTTGGACGCGTGTTTCGCCTCCCGATTTTTTGTTTTGCATCCGTTTTGGTTTGTTTTTGGTACAAACCTTGCTTTCCTTGTTTGGAAGGTGGTACAAGGGTGGGAGACCAGTATTTCTCCTTGGAGACCACTTCTCCTTTTTCCAGCTAGTTTTCCTGTCAGACAACTGGCTTTCTTGGTCTTTGGACCATTTTTTCTGGTCGACCACCATACCATCACCTTGCATTTAGTGTGTTGACCTGTCCTACCTATGGCCGACCAGTTTTTGCTCTGGTTGACCACCTAAAGTGGTCGGCCGACCACTTAAGCTAGCAAGCCGACCACTTCAAGTGGTCAGCTGCTTTTTGGCACCTTTTTGGAGATATTTTGGGACAGCTGGCACAGCTGGAGAGCATTTGAGCCATCCTCCATACACGTGTATGGAGGGATGGCATTCAAGCTTAGCTTCTCCAAGAAGCTTTGGCTTTCCTCTTCTATAAGAGGGAGGCTCCTCCTCCCTCCTCCAGGTTTAGAAAAATTAGGTTAGAGTGATAGATTTAGTTTTGTATCTATCTTACCTTGTTTGATCTTGTTTTGTACTCAAAAGTGTAGTATTGTCTTACTATTGTACACAAACACACACTAGAACACCATCCTCTTGGAGTTGAGGTCCCTTGAGGTTGATTTCAGAGTTCTTGGGTTGGTTTGAGCTTGGAAAAGTTGCTGGAGCCTTGTTCTTGAAAGTGTTCTTCAAGGGTGAGCATTCTTGTTTTTAATCCCCCTTTCTTGCTTAAGCTTTTAGACTATCTTGCATACTGTTTTAAGCTTAACTTATAACTAATAAAAGTTCTGTTTTTGCATGCTTTTGATCTTTGTTTAAGATCACTTTTGTGTTTGGGGTTGTTTACCCCCTCTTAGGCCTTGTTTGGCCTTGTTTTTGAGCCTTTTTTGTGAGCTTCGGGACCACCTTGTATTGGCCTTCTCACCATTGAAATCCAGAGGGATTTCAGTGGTGGGGATGGTGTTTTAAGGTCCTAAGAAGGGGAGGGTCATCCCCTTCCCTTGCACCTTCAATACATGCCTTAATAAGCGTCATGTTTGAGCATCTTTACTAAGTGTTTGTTGACCATATCTTAGCTTGTATTTGTAGTTATTTTGCTGTGGCATACCACTATTTTTGCTTAGTTTGGTCACTCCATGTATGGTTAATACACTTGTAGTGTAAATCACACAATCTAGTCTTGTATGCCTCATGTTTGAGCACGTGTTTTTAGCTTGTTTTGGGGCCATCTCAGTAGGTTTTTGGTGTTGTTTTAACATGCCTTAGATCTGTTTTGGGTTGGTTTGGTTGGCTCTTGCATGCCTAATACACTTGTAGTGTAAATCACACACACTAGCTTTGTATGCTTCATGAGGTAGCATGTCATTCTAGCCTATGTTGTGTCCATTTCAGCATGTTTTTGGGCTTGTTTTACCATGCCATGCCTCTGTTTAGGTTTGGTTTGGTTAGCCTTTGCATGCTCTATGCACTTGTAGTGCATTTCCATGAAATAGCATAACGTGCATCATGTTGTAACATGTCATTCTAGCATGCTTTTGGCTTAACTTCATGAGACTTTGTTCATGTTTTATCATGCTTAAGGTCTGATTTTGGTTGTTTTGGTCATCCATGACTTGCTTTGTATAGCCTTAGTTCAATCTAGCTTGGTAGCTTTGTGTATTGAACCCACTAGCATGCATTGCTTGGCCTATTTCAGTGATTTGGCATCACTTGTTATGTGATTTCAGTCCTTGTTTCATGGCCATACACTTGCATCTTTCGCTTATTCAATGCGTTGGAGGGTTTCCCCCTTTATGCTTTAACATGAACCATTGCGTATGCCTTCATGCCCTTGCTTGCGAGCCACCATTTCAGTGCTTATTTGGGGTTATTATGCCATGACATAACTTTGATTTTTATTGCTTAAGTCATCCTATGCTTGGTCTTAATAGGTGTAGTGTAATCCATCTTATTTGCCTTGCATTCACCATGCCTTATGCCCTTCATGCTAGCTCATTTTGGCTTCCTTTCATACATGTTTTAGACTCATTTTAACATGTTCTAGGACTGTTTTGGGTTGCCTTAATCACATGCTTCATGTTTTGTATACTTGTAGTACAAATGCTCTTGCTTGCCTTAAGCTTTGGGCACCATTGCATGCTTAATTTATGTTGTGTACATGATTTGGCATCACTTAACATGACATTTCAGAGCATTTAGCATTGCCATGTTCCTACTTTATTCATGTTTTGAATGCCTCTAAGTATTGTCCATGTTTGCCTAGCTTATGGCTTAGCTCGTATGCTTGCATGCCTAGGCCTTTGGGCCCTTATCTCAGCATGTTTTGGTCCTTGTTTTGACCTACTTGAGCTCTGTCCATGCATTTGTACCATGTATTGCATGCCTCCTTTGTGTTGCTCTTTGCTAGTTTTCATGCCTTAGGACCCTAGCATGCTTTACTTATGTTATTTGAATGATTTGGCATCATTTCTTGCTTCATTTCAGTGCACTTAGTGTTGTTACACTTCCACTTTTGTCACTCATTGAGCACTCTTGAAAGTTGTGCTCTTTGGCCTCTTTGATGGCCAATGCATTGTGTATGCATGCCTTGCTTTATGTGCCTTCATTTCATCACCAATGGCTACTGATTTGGGCATGATTGAGGTCTACCCTTTTGGTTTAAGCCCATTGAGTATACCATGTATATTGCATTGAGCATGCCATGCTTGGTATATTACATAAGTTGCCCTTATTGCATTGCATTGTGCATGCATGCATTACATTGTGTTGAGAACCCTTATGATTGCCTTGCATCAAGTATGTCATCCAGTTCTTAGCATTTAGCATTGTGCATACCATGTTATTCCTTGCATTGTGTATGCTAGGTTGCTAGTTGCATTGTGCATGCCATGTAGATCATCGCATTGTGTATGCCATGTTCATCGTATTGTGCATGCCCTATGCCTTGCATTGTGTATGTTTAGGTTACATCATGGCATTATGCATACTAATTGATATTTAGCATTGTGTATGCTAGTTGTTACATGCTTTAGCATCATGCATGCCATTAGCCTTGTTAGGTTGCCCTTATTGCATTGCATGTTTGCATGCTTAAGTCATATTACATACTTGCATGCTTGAGTCGCATTGTGTATGCCATGCTTGCTTGCATCGTGTTTGGAATAGGTGTTAGTCCAAACACGGGAAACGAGGGACGTTTCATACTCATAGTGATGAAACGTGTCTTAATTCCCGGTCGCCGACGCTCTTGATCATACATGATAGAGTTTTAGGCTTTATGTATTTACTTGTGCATTCATTTCATATTGAATCGTGCAACTTCGCCTCTCAGCCATCATGCATGGAAATGCGCGATTGGTGGCCCGAGGGTCGAGAACCATACCCCCTTGAGTTCATTACATGATAGGGAGGGTGGTTGTGCACACATATCTTGCAAATACATTGCCATGCGCTCTATTGCTCTCTGTTGCAGCAAATTGCAATTCAGCAGCAACAACTGGTCGGCCAGCCAGAAAAAGTAGTTGGCCGACCACTTTTCTTGATTTTCAACAACAAAAAGTGGTCGGCAGGGGTCTGAAGAGACCAAAAGTGGTCGGCCACCCTCCCACAGGATTCCCAAGGTGGAGTTTCAGCTTTCTGGAGCTTGGTGCAAGTTTCTGAGAACAAATGAAAACAGAGGCAAATCGGGGCATCGCACTGGATTTCCGAACGAGGCGACCGGACATGCATGCATTCCTCTACCTCTGAGGCTCCTGATTTATTGCTTTCCTTAGCTGCCATGCTTAGATAGCTAGGCTTTTGCTTTGGTTTGTCCTTTAATTAGTTAATGCATTAGTTATTTCAATTCATTTTGTAATAATTAGTTAACTAGGATTAGTTAATTAATTTGTTGTGTAATAATTAGTTTAATTAGCTTAGACTAGCTAGTTAGCTTCTTATTCGGTCCCTCCTTCGAGATGGCGCATTATTGTAATAAGCGTCCGTGTGTGTGATGCATGTCTTCCAATCCCCATTTCTTTCTCTCTTTTACTTAACCGCTTATGATGGTTAGTTTTAGGGCATATTTCATTTAGCATACCTTATGCTCGCATGCATGCATCAATTCATCTGTATTGCATGCACCAGGCTCGGCGCATCATACTAACTGCATTGTATTTTCAATACATTATTTGAATACATGTATCAAGTTGTATTTCATATGACATTCTAAGAATAGCCGAGCCTATTTTAGTTGCATTTTTCGCATGTGTTGCATTAGCCATCTTAACATGAACTAGGATCATGCATGATTTCTAACTAGTTCTTTGTTTTGGCTTGGAGTACACTGTGAGTGTTTACGCTTTAGCATACTGCATGTGTGTTAATGTTGCCATGAAAACATGCTTGCCATGAGGCTATTTGTGTCACGACCCAAACCCGGCCCTATGGGTTTAGCACCGTAACTGGCCAGTAATCCGAGATTACCGAAGGCCTACTGAACAGTAATACAGTTAAACAGAGTACAGGGCCTGGCGGAAGCCAATACAGTAAGTAACTAGTGTCCATTGAGCTGTGAAAATCTGTATGCCAAAAACATTTTCATGCATTCATACAGTTCAGAACAGTACAGTCTATATACAGTCTATACAATCATATACAAACATTCAGTACGGGGACCTAATCCCTCGATAACATTACAGTAAAACAGTAGACAGTCTATACAGTAATACAAAACAGTAAGGAGACCGATGGGGGACACAAAAACACCCCAAGCCATAGCATGGCAACTCGAAACCTCGCAGTGAGGCACATAGGCTGGCTTGACAAAACTGGGGACCAACCCACGCTCCTAGCTCTGGTCTGGCTGCTGAGAACCTACATATATATATAAACAGTGAGCTAAAGCCCAGTGAATAACATAAAGCGTAAAGAGGTTATGAATGAATGTCCTTACAGTAATGAAAACAGTTCATTAAACAGTATTTCAGTCAATCAGTCGTATGTGGTACACCCATTAGCCTATAAATAGTAGGTCCAAAAGGATCGGGTCTTAACAGACCCAACAGTAATGATGGCCATCAATCAGTAAACAGTATGGTTCCACAAGGGAACCGACAGAGCTCTGTAACAGTAACGGTGAACAGTAAGTGCTAAGGATGCCACAATACAGTTCAGAATACAGAACATACATTCGTTCAGTAAATAATATCAGTTCAATAAACAGTTCAGTTCAGTATTCAAAAGATAACCATTTTGAACATATCTTTACACAATCGTTACTCACAGAGATTGGGCTACAGTATGCTAGAGCGCGTCCCGAGTGCCAACCCTAAACAGTTAACAAATTGAACACACTTTAAGTTTAACAGTTGGGGAAGTACAATAATTAACTTCCTATTATGCCTCGGTGTGTTCTACATCGATATCCTCATTAAGATGTCTTAAACTAGGCCTAAGAATGCCTAGGATGGGATGAGGATGCAAAGATGCGCATGGAACACAATTGCAGAATTTTCAGTGAAACAGAGTCCCGCTCGAGCGCAGGTTTCCCCGCTCGAGCGGACAGGCAAACAAAGGTCCCCGCTCGAGCGCAACATCCCCGCTCGAGCGGACCAAAAAGTACTGGATAGGTGAAATCTCCGCTCGACGCCCGCTCAAGCGCGTCACCCAGTCCTCCGCTCGAGCGGACTGATGCACAGTACAAGATGCTGGAAGCTCGATTTCTCCGCTCGAGCGTTACTTCCTCCGCTCGAGCGGACAACAAAAATCTGGAAATTCCAGATTTGAGTCCCAAACTCAAAACCAAGTTCAAAAGCAACATTTTCGATCCTCTTGGGCTATTTTCTGGAAAAACTCTTTTAAACACATAGAATAACATGTTTCAAAACTCAATTTAAGAAATCAAAGCCCAAGGGTGTTTAATCAAACTCATTTTCAAACCCAAATTTCATGAACATGCATGATCATACTACAAAGTGGCATGCATGAGTTTAAATCAAATCAAAGCTTCCATTTCAAGCTCTAATGAGCTCTAAGTTCCAGAAACAAGTTGAAAACATGGACTAAAGTCTAATTATGAACATGCATGTACAATTTTACCATGAATTCAACTCAAAACTCATCAATTCAAACATGCATGCATGAATTCTAGCATAATTCAACATGTATGAACTAAAACATGCCTTAACTCTACAATTGGGCATGAATCATGCAAGATCAATCTTAATGACAACAATAAGAGGATGGATGGCCTACCTTAGTCTTGTATTCAAGGCTTAGGAGCTCAATTATGAAGTTAAGTTAACAATTCCTTCAATTTTGCTAGCCAAAACCTCAAGATCAAGTCAAGACCCTCACTCTCCCTCTAATTCTCTTCTTTGGTCGGTTGGAACAAGAATAAGGCTGAGGGAAATGTTTTGTTTCAACATGTATAAGGCTCCAAGTGTTGACATAGTGGGCCACTAGGTGTGGCATAATGGTAAATAAGCCAAACTTAGTTTTTAACCAATATTTAATCTAATTTAATCATACCTAACCAATTTTCGAATAAATATACCATTAAATCACAAATATTCTACTGATCCCAAAACTCTAAACAGTTCCTAATTCGGCCGCCGATAAGGCCTTCAATTAGCAGTTTAAACATAAAACACGAACAGATAAAGGATCAATCAAACAGATAGAAATGCAATACAATAGATATACTTATTCAATTTCAGTTTCGATTTCAATCAGTCCATTCAGTACTTCAGTTAATTCAATTATCAGTCATTATCAGTTCAGTTTAGCAGTAATCAGTAGCTAATTCCGTAGTTTATCGGTAATCAGTACGAGAGTTGTTACAGTTTGCTTACGTGATTAACTGCCTGAATGTCTGTGGGTGAAGGTTGGATTACTTGAATTAGGACAATTCATCGAAATCCGCATTTTAGCCTACTTGTGAGTAGCAAACTTCAAACTATTTTCCAAACAAACGGATATGCGATGCTTTGTTCCAAATTAGGCGATCTAGTCTATACTTGTGTGCTGTGCGCATCACGTAGTAAGATTAGCTAATTAATCGGAATAAGAGCACATGTGTTTTCAAAAACAAAATATCATGTTTAGAACAGGCCGATCTTTGATTGGGCGAGCGGGGGTGCTCATAGATGACTTTCCCCAATCGTACCCAAGTTCCCGAGCCGAGGCAACTTTGGTGATGACAGACATGTGGCCTTAGGCACGAGTCAGGGTTTTCTAAATTTTTCCAAAATAAAATATTTAGGTGGCGACTCTGTATTTGGCAAAGCAGTCCATGTTTGGCACTTCTTTATAAAAATCAGTTTTCCAAAACGATTTGCCGGATTTGGACTCTTTGGTGATTTATCGGTCTTACATCGCACATTGTAAGATTAGATTCAAAACCGTGACATTTGAGTCCAAATTGTAGTAGCTTAAAGAGAACAAAACGAGGTTCCCTCGGGAGTTCTCTGGGAGCGCGTCTACAGTGGCTCGAGCGAGAAGTCTTGCGCTCGAGCTTGCTTCTGCGTCTCTTTTTGACCTGATGGTTGCAATTCTTAGCTCGAGCGAGCTTTCCTTCGCTCAAGCGAGCAAGGATTATGTTTTGAGTTTCTTCGCTCGAGCGAGCTTTTCTTCGCTCGAGTGTGCTTCTGGGTTGCAGACCTGAAGCTTAGAATTGTTGGCTCGAGCGAGGCTTTCTACGCTCGAGCGAGGATCCTTTGTGTCTGGTCGCTCGAGCGACCAATCCTTCGCTCGAGCGAGCCTCGTATATATCAGTTGGCAGCAGCTTCTTCTTCTTCACTTTTTCATCTCTTTTTCTCTCAAACCCTGGAACGGCTGCCTCTCTCTCTAAACCACCATTTCTTTCTACAAATCCATCTAGTTCTAGTGTGTTTCTACCCTAGTCCCTTTGTTAAAAGTGTGGAGCTTGGTGTGGGCTACATTTCAATGCAAAAATTTGTGGATTTGGAGCATCTTCGGTTTTCATCATCTTCTCCATTTGGTCTCTTCTTTTGAGGTAGGGATAACCTACTCCTTCTTATGAGTTTTAACATAAATTTCAGTCATTTTGATGAGTTGGTGTTGTTGGGTAATTTTGGGAAAAGTTAGGGTTTGATGTGCAATTTATAAAAGAGGGGTTTTGTGTTTTAAAAACTCCATGTGTATGTGAGACCTTGGAAAATGGCATTATTGTTGTTAAATGGAAGAAATTGAATCTTAGGGTTAATATTTGAAAAAGGGGGAAAATGCCCTAATTGTGTTGAATAATTAATTTGTGGAAATATGAAATTGGGTTGAAATTCATGAAATTGGGAAATTTTGGGATTGAATGGTGTAGTTGGATTAATTAATCACTCACCTATGAAAATGTTGATATTATATCTATTGATGCATTTATTATCTGTTTTAGTTATTGCTCATAGCATGTTTAGCATATCTCTGCTGGGCGTTGGCTCACCCTATATGGGACATCCTTTTCAGGTACAAGTAGTATGCCACCTCCAAGGACGTGACTTGAGAGGCTTAGTGACTGGGACATCTTTTGTGATTTCATTCTTGTATTACATGTATATCAAGCCAAGGGCTTATTTTGTGTTTTGAGTTAGTACTCTCCTTTTTGTAACCAAGTGTTGGCTTGGAAAGTTGTAAGCCCGCAGGGCATTTACTTTTATTGTCAACATGTAATACATTTTTTAATGAATACTCTGATGAAATGTAATTATGCTTTATTCTCCTATGTCTAAGCATGTCAAGAATGTATGATTTATGGGTTTATTTTGAAGGCGTTACAAAGTTAATATTTTGATAATAATCATATGTGTTAGACTTTTCAAGAAATTTTTTTTATGCTTGTTCTTAATGCATTAAAGTGTTGTTATGAGAGATAATAATTATATGTGTTGGGACTTTTCAAGGAATTCATATGCGTTGGATTTCAAAGAATTTTTTTTTTATGCTTGTTCTTAATGCATTAAAGCGTTATTATGAGGGTAAGACTTGGGGGTTGGGAGAAGTTAATAAATGCTAAGATTTTTTTTTTCTGAATTGAGATTTTTAAATGTATTTTTTTTTTTAAATGTCTTCTTTTTTCCTTTTTTATATTATATTAAAGTTTAATATTTTGATAATAATCATATGTGTTAGACTTTTCAAGGAATTAAACGTTTTTTTTATTATATTATATTAAATTTTAATATTTTGATAATAATCATATTTGTTAGACTTTTCAAGAATTTTTTTTTATGCTTGTTCTTAATGCATTAAAGTGTTATTATGAAGGATAATAAATATATGTGTTCGGACTTTTCAAGTAATTCATGTGTTGGATTTCAAAGAATTTTTTTTATACTTGTTCTTAATGCATTAAAGTGTTATTATGAGGGTAAGACTTGGGGGTTGAGAGAAGTTAAAATGCTAAGGTTTTTTTTTTTTTTTAAATCAAAAAATCAAGAAATTTAGATTGGGAGATTGATGAGGGTAAGACTTGAGGGTTGGAAGAAGTTAATAGAGCGATCCCGGGTTTACCCTTGTTGTACAGTGATCCGGACTTGTGTCCATGGATATTAGTAGTTGATTATTATCTTGTCTACATCCTTTCCTACTTTGTATTTGAGTTATAGGATGTGTTGGGCAGGTCTGTTACAGGTTGGTTGTGTCTGGGAGCCAAGTGTTGCTGTCCAGAATTTTGGGCCTTCGCTCGAGCCAGGGTCTGGTCGCTCGAGCGAGAGGTATGTTTTGTGTCTGGAGGGTCGAGCCAGAGTGACTTCGCTCGAGCGAGCGATTGCGTCTGGTTCAGATACTGAGAGTTGCATTTTTTGGCTCGAGCGAGCTTTCTTCGCTCGAGCGATCTGGTTTGTATTTGCTCGAGCGAGCGTTCCGTCGCTCGAGCGTGCGTCTGGTTGCAGACCTGATGGTTTGAGTTCTTGGCTCGAGCGAGCTTTTCTTCGCTCGAGCGAGCTTCTAAGTTTTTGGCTCGAGCGAGACCTTATTGGCTCGAGCGAGAGTTTCTGTGTCTGGTCGCTCGAGCGACCAAGTCTTCGCTTGAGCGAGCCTGTTTATATCAGTTAGCAGCAGCCGAGATGAACATCACTTTTTCAAAACTTTTTCATCTTCAAACCCTAAATTCGGGACCCTCTCTCTCTAGACTTGTCTTCTTTCTAAGAAATCATCTCCTTCTAGTGTGAATCTACCCTAAGTGCTTTGTTAAAAAGGTAGAGGGTGACTTGGGCTTCGATTTAATCTGAAAATCTTTGGATTTGGAGCACATTGGTCGTTGGGTCTTCATCTCCTTTTGAGCTCAAACTTTGAGGTAGGGATATCCTACTCCTCTTTATGGACTTTGTCTTTAAATTTTAGCATTTTGATATGTTGGGAGTTGTTGTGTAATTTTGAGAAAACTTTGGGCCTTTGTGTAATTTTACAAAAGTTGGGATTTTATTTGTAATGAACATAGAGACGTGTTTGGTCTAGGGAATTGGAATCTATGTTAATACATTGATGAAAATGGAACCTTAAGGGTTATAATGTTAATTATGGAAAATGCCCTAATTACATTAATTAATTAATTGATATAATTAATTGTGAGAAATGAGGAATTGAAGTGGAAATGTTGAGATTGGAAGTGTATGGAATTAAAGGGTGTAGTTGAATTACTTATCACTCACCGAATTGAAATGTTGATTATATATCCATTTGTTGCATTTATATTCTGTATAGAAATAACTGCTTTGGGCTATCGGTGGAGGATAGTCTTGATTGTTGTAGACAATGCATGATGATTAGGCAAACTAAAACTGATCATTGAAATGTGTCATTGAGTGTGACAGTTGAAGGAATACATTAAATTTATGTATTGATTGATGTGTATAATAATTGTTTATATACATTATGTGTTGTGTTGGAGGAGATAGGGGATGTACTCCACGGTTTAGGGGATGGTAGGGGATGGACCTCTAAATCGGATGTTGGTTGGGAGGAGATAGGAGATGGACTCCATAGATACGACTCATATGCTTATCTAGTGATGTGTTGACATAGCTCATATGCTTGTCTTTGGAAGTGTGATATTGCTCTTATGCATGTCTACGGAAGTATTGATATAGCTAGTATGCTTGTCTTTAGTGAAATGGGAAAATGTTGGATATGAGTTACTGTCTCACATAAGTTGTTGGCCAGGTTCTGAGCCATGGTTATAAATTGAGAATTTGTAAGGAAATGGAAAATGAAAAGTAACATAGACTTGTATGTCATGAAACTGTAAAGTGTTGGCTACCTATCAACTGCTAATCTGTTAGTCATTGTTCATAGCTAGTTTAGTGTATTTCTACTGGGCTGTGGCTCACCCTATATGGGAACATCATTTTCAGGTACAGGTAGCATGCCACCTCCAAGGACATAGCTTGGGAGGCTAGCGGCTGTCAGACTTTTTGGTGTTGCTTTCTTTTGATGTATTACATGTAGATTCAAGTCAAGGGCTTAATGTGTAAATGAGTTAGCACTCTCTTTTTGTAACCAAGTGTTAACTTGGAAAGCTGTAAGCCCATAGGGCATTTGCTTTTATTGTTAACATGTAATACTTTTGTAATGAACTATTCTGTTGAAGGAAAGAATGATGAGTCTTTACAAATATCAATGCATGGCAATATTGCGGGTTTAATGTTATTATTTTCAGGGCGTTACAGTTAATAAATGCTAAGTTTTTTTTTGAATTGCGATTTTTAAATGTCTTTTTTTTTTCCTTTTTTATATTATATTAAAGTTTAATATTTTGATAATAATCATATGTGTTAGACTTTTTCAGGAATTAAATGTCTTTTTTTTATTATATTATATTAAATTTTAATATTTTGATAATAATCATATGTGTTAGACTTTTCAAAGAATTTTTTTATGCTTGTTCTTAATGCATTAAAGTGTTATTATGAGGGTAAAACTTGGAAGTTGGGAGAAGTTAATAAATGCTAAGGTTTTTTTTTTTTTTTTTTAAATCAAAAAATCAAGAAATTTAGATTGGGAGATTGGAGCTCCCACAGGGCTTGGGATTAAAAACCCCATTTTGCTTAATATATAGTATAGATACTAGCCTATCACCCGTGCTATGCACGGGATAATTACAGATATTTATATTTGTTTTAGATTTTTTTAATATATAAATTATGTTTTTTAAGATTTTTTATAAAAATAATTTAACAATCTTATCACTAACCATAGTGTATGAGAGAAGTTGAAAATGGTACTGCAGTAACTATACACAGATTGTATCTATAATTATTTGTATGAGGGGATTTTGAATGCTGATCAGGGGGATTTTGACCAAATTAATAAATGCAGGCATGTGGAAAGACATGTGAATTGAAAAAGTTAATAAATGATAATCAGGGGATTTTGACCAAATCAATAAATGCTGAGTTTTTTTTTTTTAAATAAAAAATTTAAAAAATTCAGATTGGGATATTGAAACTCCCACAGGCCTTGGGGGTTAAAACCCCCTTTTGCTTAATATATAGTATAGATATAGATAGATAGAATATAGATATAGATATAGATATAGATATAGATATAGATATGTACGGGTTATGTTTCACTACTTTGTCTTCTTTTTTTTTTAAATGTCTTTTATATATATATATATATATTATATTAAAGTTTAATATTTCGATAACAATCATATGTGTTGGACTTTTCAAGGAATTTTTTTTATACTTGTTCTTAATGCATTAAAGTGTTATTATGAGGGCAAGGCTTAGGGGTTGGGAGAAGTTAATAAATGCTAAGATTTTTTTTTTCAATTAAAAAATTAAAAAATTTAGATTGGGATATTGAAACTCCCACAAGATTTGGGGATTAGAAACCTCTTTTTCTTTAATATATAGATAGATAGATAGATTATATTATTTTTAATATTTTTTATATGTTTTGTTAAAAAAAAATTTAAAAAATTAAAAAGTCTATTTTAACCATCTTCTCAAAATAACTCAAAGATCAGCTTGTTTATTTTTGGTTTTCAGAAAATAATTTTAAAAAATTTTACTTTTTTTTATTTTCCACATTTTTTTTAATATTTTAAGTATTTATTTTTAATTTTTAGACACACCTAACATAAATACACTTTAAAAAAAAAATTTGTGAAAAAAAATCTTTAAAAAATTCACTAAATACCAAAAATATAAAAAATACGAAAATTCAGTACATTTTTTTTATCAATAGCGATTCCGGTTTTGACCCGACCCATCTTGTATTCTGAACTCGGGCTTTATGATTTCAGAATGTTGTTCGTGTCTTTTTCCCTTTATTCTTGTTTGATTTTGGCTTTTGGGTTGTCGTGGTTGTGTTTGGAACAGGTTGGTTGCTTGCTTTTCAAATCTTTGTTGCCTAGATTTTTGGTCCTTTGCTCGAGCGTCACTTTGTACGCTCGAGTGGACTTTGCAAACTCTCAGTATTTTTTGCAGACCTGCAAAATACTAGAAGAGTGTATTCTATGCTCGAGCGGCGCTTTCTACGCTCGAGCGGCCAATCTTGAGCTCGAGCGGTGTCCTTTGTGTGCAAAACCTCTAAAAGTATGTATTCTATGCTCGAGCGGAACATTGTGTCTAATGCTTGAGCGTCACTTCTCACTCTTGAACGGATTACGTGTATATCAGTTCGTGAAGACGACTTTTTGGTTCACTTTTCATTTCTCTCTCTTTGTAAAACTCTCCAAAACCTTAGATCTTGAGTTTCTCTCTCTAAAACTCATCTTCTCTCTACTATTTCACCTAAATCCATTGGGATCTTCACCCTAGTGCCTTTGAGAAAAAGGTAGAGCGCCTCAAGAGCTCCGTTTTGATCCGAGTAGAAGTTGGTTTCAACATCTTTGAAGTTTCTCCTTTGTTACTTTGGTCTTCTAAGTTTGAGGTAGAGATTTTCTACACTTTCATATAATTTTTAACTTAGTTATTTGTTGTTGTGTAACAATGGTGGGATTTGGAAGTATTATGGACAAACCTAGGGTTCAGATTTAAAATCAAAAGAGAGGCTTCTACGCAAATGAGTTATAAATGGTTATGGGGTTGAATATAAGATTATAGTTTGACTAAATAGTGGATTTTGGCCTTTGGGTCGATATTTAATAATAATAAAAAAAAGAGTTTGCCCTAAAATGGTTTAAGTATTTATTTTGCATAAATAAATGGAATTGGTGTTGTAAAGATGAAATTGGATAAATATTGAAATAAACGGTGTAATTGGAATATATATATCACTCACATGTATGGAAATTTGAATACATTATCTGTCTTGAGATTGAATATCTGTTTAGAAATATCTGTATTGGGCTATTGGTAGAGTATAGCTATGATTGTTGTAAAAATTGCATGAGGATTAGGTGAATTGAAACTAATCTCTTGTTGATTATCATTGAATATGACTATGTTTTAAATACATTGTATATGTATGATGTTTGGGAGGAGAAAGGGGATGTATTTCATATTTTGGGAAAAGAAAGGGGATGTACTCCATATTTTGGGAGAAGATAGGGGATGGACTCCATTGAAACTAAGTTGGCTGGAGTGTCCAGAGTGAAAGTCCCGAAACCACGTATATACATGGGTGCCGATCCTGCGGACGAAATTTGCGTAAAATGACAAATGGAAATGTTGTATGATGATTGTGTTATTTTGGGAACCACTGAGTTATAGTCTCAGATGGGTTGTTTGAACGATAATGAAATTGGCTCATGAACTGGGATGAAATGAATTAACTTGAATTGACTAAAAAGAAAAGGGTTGAGATATGAACTTTGGTACTTTATGACTATACAGAATATGAAAGTTTTACTACTGGTATTGTAAATGTACATCATGCTTATATCTTCGTTAAATCTCATATATTGTGTTATATTATTCTTACTAGGCTTTGGCTCACTCAAATTTGGGGAAAACCATTTTTAGGTGTTGGTGACATGTCTCCGCCAAGACAATATGTAACGCCCCCAAAATAATACAATAAAGATAACTCATATGCGGAATAAACATGAGAATCAACATACTTTCATATATCAGAGTTCACTGTTTAACAACCAGTTAAATGCCATGTAGGCTTACATCTTTCCAAGTCATTGCTTGGTTACACAAATTGAGTCTCACTCATTACATCTTAAGCCCTTGGCTTTACAAATAACAAACATACACACATAAGGTATAATTAAGAAGCTCTTGCATCCCGAAAGTCTATCCACACTATTGCCTTGGAGAAAACATTTCACCTGCACCTGAAAATGATATTCCCGTATAGGGTGAGCCAACAGCCCAACAGAGATAATCTAACACAATAAATGAGGTTTAGCAAAGATATAAATACTACGTACATAAACAATACCGATACTAAAACATCTACAAGGCCTGCATATTCATATGCCACTAAGACCTAACCACACTCCATTTTCTTTCAATTTATTTCCAGTTCATATATGCTACTCAATTCATGAGTTAAATTCATTATTTTTCAACAACCAAAATGCGCCTACAACTCAATGGTTTTCCAACTATGCAAAACACACATAAACACTTCAAACTTGCCATTTTACGGATATTTCGTCCAAAGGAATCGGCACCCATTTATATATGATATTTCGGGCTTTTCACCCAGGACTCTCTGGCCAACTTGCTTTAAATGGGGTCCATCCCCTTTCTACTCCCAAACAAATATACATATGCAATGTATTTATAAACAAAATCACATATGGAGTACATCCCCTTTCTCTTCGCAATAAACATACATATACAATGTATTTATAACATAGTCATATTCAATGACACTAACAATGGATTAGCATTAAATCGCCTAATCCTCATGTAATTTCTACAACAATCCTAATTATCCTCTACCGATAGTCCAATGCAATTGTTTCTAAAAATATGTTCAATATCAAAATAAATGGTTCATTCAAAACCTCCATAGGTGAGATAATACATATCCAATATTACCATTTATAACCACAACCTTCTAATTTCACATTTTCAATGTTAATCCCAATTATTTATACAAAATAATAATTTAATCAGAATTAGGGCAAAATCTCTCTCTTTCCAAATATCAACCCAAACATCAAAATTAACTATTTTGGCACAATACAACCTTATATCCAAGCCTCAAATCCACTATGCCAATTTCATTAAAAACCCTTCTTTTCATTTCACACCCAAATCCTAGATTTGTCCAAACCACAATCGAATCTCATCATCTACACACAATAGCAAATAACTAAGCTAAAAACCATATAAGAGTGTAGAAATTCCTTATCTCAAGTTTAAAGAAGAAGAGAGTTGAAACCCCCAAAATCAACGACGATGAATTTCGATCTCCATCGCACACAACGAAGCCCTTGAGAAGTTACACAACTTTAACGAAGGACTATGGCCAAAATCCCAATGGATTTGGAGAAATCAAAGAGAGAAGATGGTTTCCAGAGAGAGAGGCTTTAGATCTGGATCTTGGAGACTTTTCGAGATAGAGAGGATTACAAAAAGTGATCTGAAATGTCACTTTCGCGAGCTGATAAAACGCGGTCCGCTTGAGCGTGGAAAGCCCAGCTTGAGCGTCAGACACAGATTCCCACTCGAGCGTGCAACCCTGCACTCGAGCGTGAAATACGCTCTCCCAGTATTTTTGCAAACACAGTCCCCCTCTGCTCGAGCACCCGAATTCTCGCTCGAGCGTGGAGCGAAATTTATGAAGCTCGCTCTAGTGGAAGAGCCAAATTCTGGGCAACAAAGGCTTGGAAAAACAAGCAACCAACTTGTTCCAAACACACAACTACAACCCAATAACCAACATTAAGGAGAAGACCAAGGAAACAAGACATGAACCACCATCCAAACCATACAAACCCGAGTCTGGAACACCACAAGAGACAGGTCAAAACCAGAATCGCTATACAATAGCTAGGAGGGACTTTTGGGAGCAAGAGCTTCTTTCTTTTGTTGTCTTCTTTTTGTATAGCTAAGGGCTATAATTGTATTGAGTTCGGCTCATTTTTGTTGTAACCAAGTAATGACTTGAAAAGATGTAAACCTATAGGGCATATGATTATCTGCTTAGGTTTCAGTTCTTTTATCATTACAACACATGTTGTAGATTTCGGATGAACAATTTGTGAATATCGCATGTTTTATCTTATGTATACATACTCTGATGAATGGAAGTGTATTACTTCAATTATCTTTCCGCTCATGGATTGAATTCATTGTATAATTTTGGGGGTGTTACATTTTTCGTATTTATTAATTTTTAAAAATATTTTTTCACAAATATTTTACTATTTAGATAAATCTAAGTAAGGTGTATCTAAACAAAGTAAAAAAATTGCTTAAAATTTTAAAAATATTCACTAAAGACAAAAAATACGAAAAATAAAAAACTCAATTTCCAGAAAACTGAATTCAAAAATTAAAGCCAAACATACTGAATTATACTCCATAGCCTTAAAATTAAAAAGGGCAAATTTGGTAAAGTGATGGATGTCATTACCCCGATTTTTTACGGTACAATTTTTATTTAATAATTAATTAATCTTATGAAAAAAAATAAGATTTTCCATTCATAAGCAACCTAGTCCTTCTATATTACATTTTTTTAATACTCAAATTAAATGAGAGATCAATGATAAAATGGTTGCTTGATCATGTATATTAAAAAATTTATGTTTGACACTGTTGCCAATAAAATTATCATATAATAATTAAAAAAATAACACATCATTGAATATAATTATAAAAGTTTATGTATATATATCTTTTTGTTTAAGACAATAATATTGTATTAAAAATTTATTTTACTTAAAGGTGGAGAAGTTCAAATGTTAATTGATTTTTTTTTTTTGGTTGATAAATTTGTGAATATTAAAATTTTTAAGTGACCTTATCTATAAATTTTATGGAGCCACCATTTATATATTTGGATCATATCTATTTTAAAAAGATGAATTGTTAGTGTTTTGAGAAAAAATTGTCTATATTTTTTTAGATAAATATAATCTAATCATTTGATTATTGATATTTAACTGTGAACTATAACACCATCTATTTTTATATAAAACTGATTTGATCATGTATTTAGCGATATCCAATAGACGTGATTTTTTATAGGAATATAGTACTAGACGAGTTCTACTTATTGAACTGTTCAGATTATCAAAACGGGACCCATGGTGGGCCCCCACAGGCCCAGCTTTATCATCCAATTTAGTGAATATTTTACTATATTTTTTTTTCCTTCCGGTCACTGACTTCACCATCTCGTTAGTACTAATCCATGAGTTTATTTTTTGATTTGTATTAATATGTGTATATTATTTTTTTAATATTTTATTTTGGTGAATAATATTAACTTTTTAACTTTTTGGGTAACTTTTTGTCTTTTTGGATTTTTTAAGGGTTGCCAAACTTGGCCTAAATTGTCTATATTTTTTAAGATAAATATAATCTAATCATTTGATTATTGATATTTGATCAATCTAATTTTTTACATTGATGATTTGTGCAATGAAACCACTAACAAGGTTATTTGATGCAACTTATAAAATTGTTTATAATTTTTTTAATTTTAGTAAGTGTTAAAATATTCGGTGCAATTCTTACTTTTACATAAATGGACAGAACTAATTTATATATATTGATATATATATATATATATAATAACTATTAAGAAGCATGAAAAAACATGATTTTTAGTTTATACTTTATAATTATCTATTTTTACTTGTTAAAAATTACACTAAACAGACGCTTAATATAAATGATTTGGTTAACAAAGGTGGGTATCTAATAGGCCCACACAATTGATTCATTATTACAGTTTGGCATATGGGTTGAGAGTAAATTAGTCCGTAAAAATATAAAATAGGTTAAATTATTTAATTAGATAAAATGTCATATTTAAATTATAAGTACTTTATTTTTCTCTAGCAATCATCAAATCAATTACAAAAAAAAGTCAAAATTTATCCTAAACATAACTTTTTTAATCAAATTAAAATAACAAAAAAAGTTAAGCTAAAAAAGTTTATCCCAACCAAAGCCAATGGAGCTTTTTGGCTAAAATAGTTACAAAAAGACAAAATAAGTTTTTTAACTCAATAATACAAAATGTCACATTCAAATCATAATTATTTTAAAATTTCTCTTACAAAAGTCAAAAAAGTTAAAAAATCTATCATAAACGAGACTTTTTAGCCCCAGGCTAAAAAAATAAAAAAGCCAATAAAGTCAAAAAGCCAAAAAATCAACCCACATCCCAAACAAACCCTTAATTTGATTTAAAAAATTCTTTTTGAGATAAATTTTGACCTTTTTTGTAATTGATTAGATGGTTATAAGAGAAAAAATAAAATAATTATAATTTGAATGTGACATTTTATTTTACTAACTAATTTAGTCTATTTTATAAAATCTTTTTACTGACTAATTTAATCTCAATCCATATGCCAAACTGTAATAATGAATCAATTGTGTGGTCCTATTCGATCCCACCTTTGTTAACCAAATCATTTATATTGTGTCTGTTTAGTGTAATTTTTGACAAGTAAAATAGATAATTATAAAGTATAAACTAAAAAGCATGTTTTTTTCATGCTTCTTAATAGTTATTATTTATATATATCAATATATATAAATTATTTTTGTCTCATTAGGTCTAAGTAAGAATTGCACCGAATATTTTTACACTTTTTGAAAATAAAAAGGATAAATTACAAATACACCCCTTGAAATTTGCTTAAAATATAGATTACTCACTGTGATTTGAAAAATTACAAATATCTCATTGTTAAAAATTTTTATTTAACAGAATTAACTTAAAAAAGAAAATTCATAATTGTTCTCATATATAATAATAAAATTACCTAAATTATTAATTGAAACATATTTCTAACATCATTAAAAACTGTTAATTAACTTGATGATTTATTAATAAAAGAGGCGATTTGTTATGAAATTAGAAACCTCAGGGGATGGAATGTAATTTTTAAAACCACAGGAGACGATTTGTATTTCAATTAAATCTCAGTATAGCGATCCCGGTTTTATCCCGACCTTTATTGTGTTCTGGACTCGGGTTTCGTGATTGTATATTGTTGTCTATGTCTTGTTTCCTCCCTTTAATTCTTTGAATTTGAGTTTTGGGACTTATTAGGCGAGTTTGGAACATGTTGGTTGTCTTTTGGTGCAAATGGTTGTTGCCCAGAATTTGACTTTTCCGCTCGAGTGGGCATTCTTGCGCTCGAGCAGGCTTCATAAATTTTGCTCCAAGCTCGAGCAGGCATTCGGGCGCTCGAGCGGGGAATATGTCTGTAAAAATACTGGGAGAGCGTATTTCACGCTCAAGCGCAGGGTTTCACGCTCGAGCGGGGCTTTCCACGCTCGAGTGGACCGCACTTTATTAGATTGTGAAAGTGACATTTCAGATCATTTTTTGCTTTCTTTCTCTCTCTAAAAGTCTCCAAATTTCCAGATCTTGAGCTTCTCTCTCTAGAAACTCACCTTCTCTCTAAGATTTCATCTAAATCCATTGAGTTCTTGACCTTAGTGTCTTTGAGAATAAGGTAGAGGGCTTCAAGAGCTTCGTATTGATCTAAGTAAAAGTGGGTTTCGTTATTTTTGGAGTTCAACCTTGTTTTGCTCGTCTTCTCTTTTTGAGGTAGGGAATTTCTACACTCTAATATGGTTTTTAGCTTAATTATTTGCTATTGTGTATAGATGATGAGGTTTGGTTGTAGTTTGGACAAATTTAGGATTTGGGTGTGAAATGAAAAGAGGGGTTTTGATAAATATGAGGTAAATGAGTATGATACTTGAATATAAGATCATGTTGTGCCAAGATAGTTGATTTTGGTGTTTGGGTTGATATTTGGAAAGAGGGAGATTTTGCCCTAATTTTGATTAAATTATTATTTTGTATAAATAATTGGGAATTAGCATTGAAAATGTGAAATTGGAAGGTTATGGGTATAGATGGTAATATTGGATATGTATTATCTCACCTATGTAAGTTTTGAATAAAATATTTATTTTGAGATTGAACATCTCTTTAGAAATAATTGTATTGGACTATCGGTGGAGGATAGTTATAGTTGTTGTAGAAATTACATGAGGATTAGGCGATTTAATGCTAATCCATTGTTGGTGTCATTGAATATAACCATGTTATAAATACATTGTATATGCATGTTTATTGGAAGGAGAAAGGGGATATACTCTATATGTGATTATGTTATAAATACATTGTATATGTATGTTTATTGGGAGGAGAAAGGGGATGTACTCCATATGTGATTATGTCTATAAATACATTGCATATGTACATTTGATTGGGAGGAGAAAGGGGATAGACTCCATTTTAAAGCAAGTTAGCCAGAGTGTCCTGGGTGAAAGACCCGAAATTTCATATATAAATGGGTGCCGATTCTTTCAGACGAAATATTCGTAAAATGGCAGGTTTGAAGTGTTTATGTGTATTTTGCATAGTTGAAAAACTATTGAGTTGTAGTCTCATCTTGGTTGTTGAAAGATAATGAATTTAACTCACAAATTGAGTAGCATACATGAACTTGAAATGAATTGAAGGAAAATGGAAATGAGGTTTGGTCTTAGTGGCATATGAATATGCAGGCCTTGTGAATGTTTTAATATCGGTATTGTTTATGCACGTATTATTTATACCTTTGCTAAACCCCATATATTGTGATAGATTATCTCTACTGGGCTGTTGGCTCACCCTATACGGGAATATCATTTTCAGGTACAGGTGAGATGTTACCTCCAAGGCAATAGCATGGATGGATTTTCGGGAAGCAAGAGCTTCTTAATTATGCCTTATGCGTATATGTTTGTTATTTATAAAGCCAAGAGATTAAGATGTAATGAGCGAGACTCAATTTGTGTAACTAAGAAATGTCTTGGAAAGATGTAAGCCTACATGACATTTAACTGGTTGTTAAACAGTGAACTCTGATGTATGAAAGTAGGTTGTTTCTCATATTTATTCCGCATGTGTGTGTTAATTTCCGACCACACTGCCCGCTTAGTGATCAGTTGGTGAGCACCGGCAGAATAAATGGCTTCTAGATAACCTGCAACAGAAAGAGAAGAATCCCGTGGTGGTTCGCTACTCGGGGGTACTCCGACGATCAAGTCAGTACTCAATGTCTCTCAAAGATAAATCAACTATTCAACTCACAAGCTTGAGTATCAAAAAGCATACCTTAGACCCATGGGGGTGCCTCTCTTTTATAGCCAATACAATCCTAGTCCCAATAGGAGCCTGGCCCTAATGGACTTAGGATTACTGCTAATCTGGGACTCCCAGTGGGATTAGGATAAACTCTCTAAGAGTCTTATCTTTACCCAAACTGAAGTCTTCTCCCAATCTAGGACTCTTGTCCATATCCAGGTTGAGTTCCCTCTTCATTCTCGGACTCTTGTCCCTTATCCGCTTATCTCGGATTCTGATATCTTCGGAGGTAACCTCGGCCTAGTCGAGATGACCTCGGTACAACGACCAAGACACGTGGCACCTCGGCTGACACGTCAGCGTCACCTTGCCACGTGTTGGTACTCAGAAAATATATCCCCACAACTGCCCCCTAGGTTCTATTACCTCGGCATTCTGAGGTGATGGAACCTATATCTGTTCGTTCATCTGTGCCCCTCTGTCCGAGATCAGACTCGCTGACCTAAAAGTTCCCTGGACTTTACTGTCCACTTTTGTCAAGTATCAAGCTTCATGCTTTCCAAGCTGCTCGAGATCACACCTCCGAGCCGAGGTTCTTGTTCCATTAATTCGTAAACTCCAAGAGCTTTGCAACTGCTCCACTCATATTCTCCGGTGGGTTCCTGACTTCCAGTCATCTATATGACTCCGGCGATCTTCATATCGGCGTTCATTTCTCTTGGTAGGTTCATAAACTCTTTTATTAAGCTCAATCTTTCATAAATCTTCTGGCTTTTTTTCTTTCTAGCTCTTTTGCTTAAATCCGTCATTGCTTCAAGCTTTCAAGCTCTGCAACTGTCTTTGTTCTCCTCTCCTTCAGTGAAGCTTATGTCATTCTGTCATTTTCGTATCCGTCGTCAGACTTTGGCAATTCTCATTCTGGCTTCCCTCTTTCTGGTAAGCCACTGTTCCTCCTGGTTTTATTTCTTGTTGCTTTTCAAGAAGCTCTGCTTCATTGTTAATCACCATTGTTGTTTTACCCGTTGTTTCCAAATAATCTTCTTGAATACACACTGTTCATACATCTATTGATTTCTGCCACTGTTCTTAGCTTGACACACCTGTGCAATCTTTTTGTCTTGATTTCCTGATAGCTTCATCACCATTCTTGATTACGAATTATATTCTTGTTTTTGTTTTCTGTGTCTTTTTCCAGATTCTTGCTTTTGCCCAAATCTTGAATACACGCACTATTTCACCACTTTCTTGTGCTTCTTTGTTTTAGAAATGTGTAAGCTGCTTCATATGGCCGATGTGCCTTTGTTTTCCACTTTTATGCTTAATACAATTTGTCTCCTCTGAGTATTTGTACCTTTCTCTTCTCTTGACTGCTTCTGCATGATTCTATACTTAGAATATTTTGCAAGTCTTTTCTTCTTTGTGCAATCTTCTCGGGGTAACATACCTCGGGTATAATAACTGCAAGCTTTATTTCGGCAAGATATTGACCTGCAAACTTTTCATAAATCTCAACAAGTGTAAAGCATATACTGTTTTAATTTCAACTTATAAATTTTTCTCAAGTTATATCAAGTGCTAAACAATGATCTATTTCAACAAATTTAAACATTATATATCGGCTTAATTTTACCCTGTAAATTGCTGCAAATTTCAACAGGTGAAGATAAGGAACACTCCCAGCTTAACTTGAACTTGTAAATTGCTACAAATTTTAACAAGTGAAGATAAGGAACAATCTCAGCTTAACTTCAACTTGTAAATTGCTACAAATTTCAACAAGTGAAGATAAGGAACACTCTCAGCTTTACTTCAACTTGTAAATTGCTACAAATTTCAACAAGTGAAGATAAGGAACAATCTCAGCTTAACTTCAACTTGTAAATTGCTACAAATTTCAACAAGTGAAGATAAGGAACACTCTCAGCTTAACTTCAACTTGTAAATTGCTACAAATTTCAACAAGAGTTAAACATCATCTCGGTTTAACTTCGGTTAAACATTATCTCGGCTTAACGTCGGTTAAGAATCATCTCGGCTTAACTTCGGTTAAGCATCATCTCGGTTTAACTTCGGTTAAGCATCATCTCGATTTAACTTCGGTTAAGCATCATCTCGGCTTAACTTCGGTTAAGCATCATCTCGGTTTAACCAACTTGTAAATTGCTGCAAATTTCAACAAGTGGTAAACATATTCTTCTTCTCCCTGCCCCCTGCATGGCTTCCACATACTCCTTTGCGAACCTTATAAAAGGTCTTCAACCTGGCTAATTGCAGTCCAACCTTGTGTGTTTTCTTTTTTATCTTCTGGGATCTGAGATCTGCTCATTGAGCTCTTCTCTTCTCGGACTTAAGTGCCGAGATCTTGTCTGCTAGAATCTTGGATTTGCTCACTCAGGCTGAGTTCTTCTCTCCTCGGACCTACTTATCTAGGCCGAGATCATGGATCCGGGATCTGAAATCACGTCTTCTCGGATCTGGGATCCAGGATCTGGAATCTGGGATTTGCTCATTTAGGCTGAGCTCTCGTCTTCTCGGGCCTACTCATCTAGACCGAGATCATGTCTTCTCGGATCCGGGATCCGGAATCCGAGATCTGCTCACTTAGGATGAGTTCTTCTATACTCGAATGTTATCTCCTTGGGAGCGTTCATGCCCCCTGTCTTTGCATCCCTTCTAGAAGGGTCTTCGTTCCTCCGCAGGTATCTATCCTTCCATACCTGGAGGTCATCTTCGTTGTAGTATCCGCTTCGATCTGTTGTCTTTGGTGCGTCACCTTCCTGGCCGGCGTCTTTCACTTCGTGACTCTGGTCATGAGTTTCTGTGTTGCGGTTGTCCCCTTCAACGTCGAGGTTGATAGGTCTCCCACTCCCAGCAGGAGCGTTGTCTCCAATCTGATCCTTTTGTTCTTCACTGGCCATCTATTCTTCTTTCTTTCCCACAGACGGCGCTAAATTGTGTGTGTTAATTTCCGACCACACTGCCCGCTTAGTGATCAGTTGGTGAGCACCGGCAGAATAGATGTCTTCTAGATAACCTGCAACGGAAAGAGAAGAATCCCGCGGTGGTTCGCCACCCGGGGGTACTCCGACGATCAAGTCAGTACTCAATATCTCTCAAAGATAAATCAACTATTCAACTCACAAGCTTGAGTATCAAAAAGCATACCTTAGACCCATGGGGGTGCCTCTCTTTTATAGCCAATACAATCCTAGTCCCAATAGGAGCCTGGCCTTAATGGACTTAGGATTACTGCTAATCTGGGACTCCCAGTGGGATTAGGATAAACTCTCTAAGAGTCTTATCTTTACCCAAACTGAAGTCTTCTCCTAATCTAGGACTCTTGTCCATATCCAGGTTGAGTTCCCTCTTCATTCTAGGACTCTTGTCCCTTATCCGCTTATCTCGGATTCCGATATCTTCGGAGGTAACCTCGGCCTAGCCGAGATGACCTCGGTACAACGACCAAGACACGTGGCACCTCGGCTGACACGTCGACGTCACCTTGCCACGTGTTGGTACTCAGAAAATATATCCCCACACCACATATGAGTTATCTTTATTGTATTATTTTGGGGGCGTTACACTCAGGGGATGTATTTATAATTTACCCAAATAAAAAATTCCAAACAACTTTATAAGTTGCATCAAATAACCTTGTTATTGGTTTCATTGCACAAATCATCAATGTAAAAAATTAGATTGATCAAATATCAATAATCAAATGATTAGATTATATTTATCTAAAAAAATATAGACAATTTATTCTCAAAACACTAACAATTCATCTTTTTAAAATAGATATGATCCAAATATATAAATGGTGACTCCACAAACTTTATAGATATGGTCACTTAAAAATTTTAATATTCACAAATTTATCACCCAAAAAAAAAAAAAAATCAATTAACATTTGAACTTCTCCACCTTCAAGTAAAATAAATTTTTAATAAAATATTATTGTCTTAAACAAAACAAAAAATACATAAATTTTTATAATAATATTCGATGATGTGTCATTTTTTTAATTATTATATGATAATTTTATTGTCAATAGTGTCAAATATAAATTTTTTTATATACATGATCAAGCAACCATTTTATCATTGATCTCTCATTTAATTTGAGTATTAAAAAAAACGTAATATAGAAGGACTAGGTTGCTTACGAATGGAAAATCTTTTATTTATTTATTTATTTATTAAGATTAATTAATTATTAAATAAAAATTTTATCCAAAAAAATAGGGGTAATGACATCCATCACTTTTCCAAATTTGCCCTTTTTAATTTTAAGGTTATGGAGTATAATTCAATGTGTTTGGTTTTAATCTTCTGAATTCAGTTTTTTAAAAATTAAATTTTTTATCTTTCATATTTGTTTTTGTCTTTAGTGAATATTTTAAAATTTTAAGCAATTTTTTGACTTTTTTTTAGAAACATCTTATTTAAATGTATCTAAATAGTAAAATATTGGGTAAATTACGCTTACATCCCCTGAAGGTTTGGGTCTAATACATATCACTCATCGACGTTTGGGAAATTATACTAACTCCCCTGCCATTGTAATTATTTAGACGGAATGAAGATATTGAACTCATGCACCCACTCTTTTTTTGCTTTACTTTACTTTCTATTTTTTTCCCCTTTCCTTTACTTTTTTTTTTTAATGTAATTTCCTCTGTTTTTCTACTAAGAGTTATTACCTTTTATATAAGTAGGGAGATTTGTGAAATGAAACTATTAATGTAATGACCCAATTTTTTTATAGCAGGCCTTCTCTGAAACGCTATGTAAGAGTGATGAGTGGCTATTATTTGCTTGCAAGGAAATTGTAATTTTTTAGAGGAAGTAATAAAATTGGACCCACTACATACACTTTAGCTGATGCTGTGGCAATTGCTCAACATCGTGATGCAGTTAGTGGCACCGAAAAGCAACATGTGGCTGATTAAGAGTATAGAGTTCCTAGAGATTTGTTTGCTGGGGAGAGTCAGTAATCCCACCTCTATCTTATTTTTTTTCTTTGATCTATGGTGTTGAGACTATGTAAAGTAGTGTGTCATGCGCGACACCACCATAGTTCAGTGTGGTGCTTGGATGAGATGGAAAGTGGATGGTTATTCTGATTCCAACCTCTCAGATCAAATTTCTGGTATTCCTAATGCTTTGTTTATGTTTTTTTTTTTTTTTTTTGTGTGAAGAGAGGAATCTTTTTGGTTGTGTGTTGTCGGAGTTGTGCCAGAGAAGAAGACAACGATGCATTTTGTTGGAGCTCCGAAGGCTATGTGTTGCACTGCTGCTGAGCTACTGCACTAGAGTTTGGCCGCCAATCTGTATCTTTGCAGGTCCAGCATAAGGTGAGGATGAAGCTTGTGCCATGTCTTCTGGTGCTGGTATGGCTTTTGCTCTTCCGGTGCCGTGCGTTGAGGATAATGAAGTTGCTTTCAGTTGCTCTAATTCTGGAAGCCAAGAGGTTTCAATGAAGATCAATCACACTGGAAACAAACAGGGAGGAACATTTAAGTGCAACTCCTTGACTGAAGTTACTCCCAATCAAATGAGGTTTTAGACCATAGTTCTTAAGATCAAAGTGAAGAGCTTGGTGAGAGCAACGTTTTGACCGGTGGAGATCGAAATCCAACAAAGTTGAAAATTTGAGTTTTTGCTTGTTTCCTCTTCTAGCTTGAGGTAGGAATTTTTCCTACACTTCTTTATGCACTTTTACTTGATTATATGGAGCATAGAGTTGTATATAATTTAATTAGAATTTTTGAAAAATTTGTGATTTATTTGCTTAAAAGGGGAATTTTGAGAAAAATAAAGAGTTGATGTCTAAATTGCGAAAGTGTAAACTGGGAATATGTTTGTAAGGTTATGAAAGAGCTATATTTTAAATTTAAACAAAAACGGACTTCGATTCGATCGTTTTTTAAATTTTTTACATAATCCCATCATTTAATAGTTCTATATTCATGATAGATAATCACATTTCCATACGTACATTAGAGTTAATATTACAAAAGAGTATTTCATATATATTCCCAAATGTTTACAAAAATAATAGAA
The DNA here is from genome assembly GCA_036172215.1 of Camellia granthamiana. Lineage (NCBI taxonomy): Eukaryota > Viridiplantae > Streptophyta > Magnoliopsida > Ericales > Theaceae > Camellia > Camellia granthamiana. The sequence continues at coordinate 53,543,551 of CM069903.1, read as the reverse complement.
TGTCCTGAGGCTTACATCTTTCCAAGTATTACTTGGTTATACAAAAAAAGAGTTCTAACTCTTTTACAAGTAAAGCCCTCGGCTTAGATATACATTTAAATACAAATATAGGCAAAACAACAAAATGAAGCCTTCAGCTCCAAAACCTCCCAAATATAGTCAAATAAATGTATATAATGCGTAAATATAGAATATAGATACATATATGTATACAACTTTCCCGCTTCTCTCTCTTCCTTCGAAAACTGCGTCTGATACGCGGCCTTACTTTTGTGTCAGTTGGCTGACAAAAGCAAACCTCCTCGATTTGTAAGCTCGCCTCGGCTCTCTCTCCCTCTTGTCTTCTTCTCTTCTACATTTTTCTGAATCAGTATCTTCCATCTTCTACTTATTCACTCATTTCTCCTTCTTCTTCATCATTCTCTTCCATCTCCTTCTTCTTCATCACTTTGCTTCTGTTTCTTCTTTCTCATCAAGAGAAAAAGAGAGACTGAACAGAGGAGAAAAGTTGTCCCAAAACTCAGTCTATTCTCTACTATTTCTCAAACCCTCATTTCTTTCTCTTTACATCTCTTACCACATATGGCCTCATCTCGTCCCCTCACTCTCTCTCCGGACCTCAATGATCTAAGCTCTCCTGGACCAAGTGCCCCTACTCCTACTCTTCCTAACCTTCCTGGACCGAGTGCCCCTGTTTCCACTCTTCCTAACCTTCTTGGACCGAGTGCCTCTGCTCCCACTCTTCTTAACTTTCCCATGATGTTAGTTAAGCAAATCATGGTTGCTCAATCTGACATTGAGGCCAACCACTTCACACTGAGCTCTTGCATGGAAACAGTGACTGCGGTTACCAAAGTATCTCACCGGTTGCAAAATAGGACCAGTGAAGTACAACAGTTAAATGCCCAACTTTCTCTGCTACAGCGCATGTACAAAGATGCACGAGCAGAGATTTGCGCCCTGAAGGTGGAGAACAAAGAGTTGAAACGGAAGACCACTGTCATGACCCAACTCGGAGCACCTTCGTACTTCGCCTTTGACAGCCAACAGGGAGTCAACTTCCTCGGCGGTCCTGTACGCACTGAGGCAGGGCCTTCAAGGGTCACCCAAGACGACAAAAAAAGGAAGAGCTCGGCGGGAGAGTCGAGTAAGTGAAGTCAGCATGTGGTTGTTATAAAAAATAAGATCCCTCTTTTTCTTTTTCTTTTTCTTTTGTTGTTGTTGTTGTTGCCTCTGTAATCGGGGATGTTATCCCCTGACTTCAATAAAATCAAATTTTTTTTTTTTTTTGATAATCAATGGCATAACTGGCATAACACTTTGAGCTCGAAAACAATTTTGTTTGACTAAATTCGAAAACGATTAAATTTTGAACTCTGAACTGGACATTGATTCCATACTGATCTGAATCAACATCATGGCTTAACGAAAAAAAAAATGAAGCAAAACAATCCAAACGCACTTATAGCAAACGAAGGGTCAATATAAGAGATCCACCACTCTTACTCCAAGGATACAAAACAATCTTGTAGCTAAAGGACAAAGGATACAAAATAATCTCCATTTCCATTACATGAATCACACCATCATGGCACACACCAAATTTAACCCAAAACACTCTCCTATACCTTCCATCTTCACAATTTCAACTCATACATAAAAGTAACCGTAAAAGTTAACATCAATCACTCTTGATGGGTCAAGCATAAATTCCCATAGAAATACTCAAATTACCACCATACTAATTATCCTAGAGCACCTACTTTAGAATTATAATATCCTCACAAAGAAATCTTAAAATTTCCTCTAAGAACATTGGTTGCTAACACAACTCCACAACATCCATCCTATCATGTCCTTCAACACTCATTTATTGCACTCGAAAACATCAACCACTAACTTTGAGGCAATGGACTTCACCAACCTCAAAGGCACACGGAACTCGCCTACATGTTCTAAAATATCGACTCACGAGTCAATGTTGTTACTACTAATAATCCCATCAAATGGCATAACCCAAATCAAATTTAATCTCATTCCAATCTATCTCAAAATTATTTATCTCATTTGCCCTCTTAGAATTTGCAGCAAAATTATAAATAAAACAAACTCTCTAAGAAACACATCTCTTACTACACGATATAATTTCTATCATGCTAAGACTACGTTCATTCCCACACACATACAAAATAATTAGCCTAGGGTCTATCACTAACCTCACAAGTAGTCCATCAAGCAAGTGAAACAATCCAACTATAACCAACTTCGTCTATCCCAAGGAAATTTAGAAATAGTCTTACGTGTTCTAATGTCAACAATCCAAAGCATATTATCTTATATAAGAGACAGAATTTAGCTCAGAAGTAGGTACTCCACACTAGTCCTAACACGCTGCATATGGCTTAAACATAAACCTACACATGTATCTACATCACATAAGGCAAACCATAGAAGCACATACTCACATAAAGCATATACAGATTTTCTTTCTAGATAATGATTGTCCCATGACGTTGCTAGAGTTCCAATCAGAAATAGCGGTGATCAAGTGCTCTTCCGACTAGACTTCCAGGAACTCACAGACCCAATCAACATCTCAGAAATCAAACCCCATACTTATATAATCACATAAGTATGTTATCACATAGTCACAAAACGCATAACACTTCCTAAGCATGCTAAATGAAACCATTGTGGTTAAACAACCACTTCCCACGAGTTCCAAGTATTCAAACCCGGTAACTTTGATACCAAGTTGTAACGCCCTCAAAATAATACATAATCCCATCATTTAATAACTCTATATTCATGATAGATAATCACATTTCCATACGTACATAAGAGTTAATATTACAAAAGGGTATTTCATATATATTCCCAAATGTTTACAAAAATAATAGAATGCCCTGAGGCTTACATCTTTCCAAGTATTACTTGGTTACACAAAAGAAGAGTTCTAACTCTTTTACGAGTAAAGCCCTCGGCTTAGATATACATTTAAGTACAAATATAGGCAAAACAACAAAATGAAGCCTTCAGCTCCAAAACCTCCCAAGCTATACCCTTGGATGTAGTATATCGCCTGTACCTGAAAAATGGTGTCCCAAGTAGGGTGAGCCATAGCCCAGTAGAGATATGCTAAACCAAATATGAGAAATAACTAAAACATTAGCATCTGATAAATGTTCACCACATGTACATCGCTTTACACCATTTCTATAACCCATCAACATTGATATTCATCTTTCAACCCGGTTTCATTTCTATTTCCAATTCACTTTATTGACATGGTTCATTTATCCAAGTAATTCAAATGAGACTACAACTCATAAAGACAACACTTCAATTCATCAATAATTCAAAATGAGACTACAACTCATAATATCAACACTTCAACTCATCAATATCATTTAGATGTATATAAGGTTTCGGAACTTTCACCCTAGACACTCCGACCAACTTAATTATCAATGGAATCCGTCTCCTATCTCCTCCTAAACAGTGGAGTACATCCTCTATCTCCTCCCATACCATGGAGTACATCCCATATCTCCTCCCAAACAAAGATACATATGCAATGTATTTAAATACTTCATCATATACAATGATTAATTAGTACACATATTCAATGTGTTATTCCAACTGTCATATTCAATGACATATTCCAATTGATTAGTTTTAGTTTACCTAATTATCATGCAACTCTACAACAATCATGGCTATCCTCCACCGATAGCCCAAACAGTTATTTCTAGACAAATAATTAAATTTATCAAACAGATAAATTAATAGATTTTCCACAAGTAAGCGATTTTCAATCCAACTACCAATTTATTACATTTTCCCCCAATTTCATCATTTCCAACTCAATCATGCATTCCCATAATTAATTTCATTATTTTGACAAATAATTTATTTAATCCTAATTAGGGCATTTTTCCCTCTTTCTCAAATAACACTTCTAAGGCTCAATTTCATCAATTGTACACCCATAACCCCATTTCAAAACCTCACATTCGCAATAGAGTTCAAAACCAAGAACCCCTCTTTTATAATCTCAAATCAAACGCTAACTTTCTAAAATCCCTACATTTATACAAATGCCCAACATTTATGTTAAAACTCATAAAAATGAGTAGATTATCCCTACATCAAGTTAGAAGAGGAAACAAGCAAAACTCCAATTTTCGACTTTGTTGGGTTCCGATCTTCACCGGTCAAAATGTTGCTCTCACTAAGTTCTTCACTATGATAACAAGCCACCACAGTGCTACAAGTGTAAACAATCCAATATAACCAAACAACTTTTGCACATCAACTCTTTCTCCTTCCTCACCAAAAAAACTTGTTGAGTAGTACAGTGAATAGCCCATATGACACAGCTGAGAGAAGACCAAAAAGATCTCCAACAAGAGAGCGGTTTCCATTTTTTTCATAGATGAAGCTTTACATGAATTCTCTATATCTAGGCATCATATCTCTCCAAAGAATTCAATGGAACTAAGGCTTGTTGAGTTGAGTTGAGCACATCTAAAGAGGCATTTACTGGTGACTCATCTGCGGCCCAAGTTTTCCCTAGAGTTGTCATGGCAACACCAGCCATGCTGACAAATACAACAGCTACCTTTGCTATGTTTAAGGAATCTTGGCCAAGAAATACACCAATGAAAAGTGTAAATAGTCCTGAAGTTGAGGATAATACTATTGTACTCGCAACACTTGTACGTGCAAGTGTAGCTTTTGATAAATATTCTGTAATAAACCAAAGAGGGGCAATACAAAATCCATAAGCAGCAATCTCCCTGGCTGTAAGTTGTTTGTGTTGTTTTAATGTGTTGACATCATCTTTGTGTTTAGGAACTAATGGCTTTCCTTCTTCCTGAACAGGAAGGTCAGCTTCCCTGTCTTTTCTATTCAAAGTCCCTTGAAGTTCCATTTCAAACATATTGCTTCCAGCAGAGGACTCATTACTAATTAGATTCGTAAGGGTATAAGTATTATTCGATCGAGATCTAGACAAACCCATTTTAGTATACCTGGTTCCATTGTCGATAACGACGGCAGGGCGAGAGGTCGAGGAGTCCATGAGAGAGAGAGTGTGAGGAGGAGAGATATAGGAGGTGGTGGTGGATCTGCGGCTGAGATCCGAGAAGGCGTTTGAGGGGAGTGATCATGGTCGTGGGTCGAAGGAGACAAAGCGGGTGGTGGTGATTTTCAGTCCATCCATTTCACATTTCATTTACAAGATTGTGAATTGAATGCATAAAGTTTCATCTCTGCTTCTGAGTCATCACTATGGTCTTTTTCTCTTTTTTTTTTTTTTTTGATTCTTTTCTTAACAACCAAACAGTGCAACGACTCTCTCTCTCTCTCTCTCACTTACATAATAATTCTCCACCCACACACATGAACCCCTCCACCGAATTGAACACTCAAAGAGGGAGATATATTGTATTAAAAAAAAAACAAATCATTTTCCACCCACTAAACACCCTTTAACATTTAACACCCACTCTGCACTCACTTCCCTTTTATAAAAAAAAAAACAAATCCTCCACCACAAAAACCATCATCAGAAAATATTCTCTACCTTTATTTTATTTTATTTTATCTTATTATTATTATTTTTTTGAGCCCTTACAGATATGGTTTAAAATGGAAATGGTTTTATATCTGTTGTTGCATATCAGCATTGCATGCTTTATAAAAAGAGAGATAATTGTTTTATCATGAGCATGGCATGAGCATACTCCTCTTTGGTCTTGTCATGATTCATATGTTGTGTAGTATATCTCCACTGGGCTGTGACTCACCCTATATGGGAAACCATTTTAGGTACAGGTGCTATGCCTCCGCCAAGACATTGACTTGGGAGGACTCGGAGCTGAGGCTTCATTTTTGTTTTATTGTTATTTGTTGAATGTAAGCCTAGGGCTGTATTTGTGTTGAGTTGAAACTCCATTTTATGTAACCAAGAATGTTCTTGGATAAATTTGTAAGCCTGTAGGGCATTTATTATCTGTTTGGCTTCCATTTCATACTTGTTGTAAAATGCATGCTTGGGATTGGAATTGGGGCATTGAGATGTGAACAACATGTATTTGGCATTTAGGATTTAATGGAAATGGATGTATGGAATAGTTAGCTATATATATGTGTTTGTCTATCACGTGGGTTTTGTTGCATAAATAGATATACCCTGCCCAATTTTCGAGGCGTTATAATTATTTAAAATATTAAAAAAATTCATTGAAAATAAGAAAAAATACGAAAAATAAAAAAAAAGTAATTTTTTAAAAAAAGTATTTTTTAGAAACCAAAAATAAACAAGTTAAACTTTGAATTATTTTGAGAAAATAATTAAAAGTTGATTTTTCAATTTTTTTAAATTTTTTTTGACAAAACATATAAAAAAATATTAAAAATAATATAATTTAAAATGAATTAAAAATTAAAAAGTCACTTTTAATCCATCTCTGAAGAGAGCCCTTTGTACCTTCCGAATTGGAAGGAAGACTATGGGGGAAAAAAAATCTAGGCGTGATGGATTTTTGTCTTGTTTCGGACTTCTCCGTAGAGTGAGTGTTTGGTTGTGTTGTTTGGTCTGAATGCTTTTCGGATAGAGACGGCAATGGATGGCGTTTGGCTGGGTGGCCGCGAGTGAAAGAGTCATATGGGGGCGCCTTTCACGTGTCCACAAAAATCCATGCGAAGTTAATAGTTGGTTTGAGTCATACACTTGGGGGGGCACCTTTCCCGTGTCCACAAAAATCCATGCGAAGTTATTAGTTGGTTTGAGATACCACCATATGATATAATAATAATATTATAATTGATAAATTTGTATTGAATAGTTAACATAATAAATTATGATTAGTGAAAAATATGATTATGTGACATTCGTAAACTAATCAATAATTTTTCAAAATAAGCAAAATATTGAAGAGTTAGTACAATTGAAAATTTTATTTTTTTTCATTTTTATTTAATTTTATTTATTCGTTATTAATTATTTATTGTAATTTGATTGGTCTATAAATGATTTTGTATTTTCTTAAATAAAGTTTAAAACACTTTTAATTTGTCATAACATTGTTACAATTTTTTTTTTTTTTTAAACTGAACATTGTTACGTTACTTCCTTATAATTATGCTATTATAATTAACAAGACAACCATTTCCCTCTTAAGTCATGCTTCCAAAATATTTTTACTTGAATAAGTTATACGTATCAATTGATATATCAATTAGTATATTAACGGATGATATGATATAATTTTAGATATTTTAAATCATGAAGTTTGTATAATTGATGGGTTCCATAATTTTAAAGTGATAATATCATAACATATGTTGGTACATTAATTGATACATCAATTAATGTGTGTAGCACCACTGTTTTTAGTTTGTATATTCCATAACAATTTCAGTGAATATAATCAGTAAATGTCCATAAATATATATTGGGAAAATTATAAAAAAAAAATAATAATTAGGATTTGACCCTTTTAACAAATTAAATCTTAAATTTTTAATTTTGTCAATTTAACCTCCAAACTTTTAATATGTTTTCAATTTAAACTATTTGTTTATTTTTGTTAAGTAAAATAAACGGAAATAATAATATTTTAGTCATTTTATGTGTATTTACATTAAATTTAATAACTAAAATATTTTTTTCTATCAATTTTACTTAACAAAAATAAGAGAATGGTTTAGATTGAAAGCAAATCAAAAGATTGAAATTTAAATTGACAAAATTAAAAATTAAAAATTTATTTTGTTAAAAGCCTCAAATTTTAAGATTTTTTTTTTTTTTTTTAATAATTGCCCCCGTATGTATATTTTTTAATTACTTAGTGCCTTAGAGTATCATTATCAAGCTCATTAAAAATTTTCTTTAACTATTTTATAGCACAAAATCATGGAAATGCATTCCATCAAACTCAATTTATGGCTAGCTACTTTAGTTGAATATCAAACTATGTAGTTAGGCAAATAAGACTTAGCAAATGATTTAAGGTACTAAAATATTTAATATATTATATTATATTTATCATTTAATCAATCATTACTATATTAATAATAAACATGAATAGTGAAATCATTAAACTAATACAATTGTAATATATGAGATAAAAAAACACAATTTGATAAATTAAGAAAAATTATTTATAAACGAAATTTGTATATAAAAAAAATTGAATCAGAATGATATAATTTTGTTATTTTTTAAAATATAAGTTAGAATAATATGTATTTTAAATTGAGATGAACGGAGCATAAAGTGTCACAGTATTTTGTATGTAAATTCAATATAATTTATTTTAGGATAAATTAAATTGATTTTCCTAAAATTTGGATACAGCAAACCATGTGTTTTGAGATAATTAAATCAACCTTTTTATTACTTAATGGGATCAGTATGAATATAGGTAGTTTTAAGACTCAAATATAAATAATATAAAATATATATTTTAATGTAAAAAAGATAATAACAATCACTTTTTTATCTATAAGACTAACAAATTATAGAGAAAAATCAATTAAGTATTACGTAAATTAAAATTTTAAATGAGTCTACCACAATTATGCAAACTTGTGAATTTTTTTTTTTTATATTTTTCTCAAATTTTAAGAGATGTGAATGTAATTTATCAAATATTTTATTTATATATCATTATCCTAAACAAATGTAATCATTCATTATTTTAATTTTCTCTCAAATATTAAATTTGTAATTAGAAAAAAGTAAAAAAAATATATAATAGAGTAAAAAATAAAGAGTTTGTTGAAAAATATATTTGAAATGATAGTTAGCTAAAATAAAAAAATAAATTTTTAGTTAAAATTTAATCAAAAATTTAACTATTTTAATAAAGTGCTATTTTAGAATGGTCAAACGAATATAGCGCAATTGTCTCCTATTTCATATGTCATTCTATCAGAACCTTCAATTTTCAAATGCGAAGGTTCAAGGAGGGTTTTGAAGCTATGGTCATTAATTGTTGTTGACTTGCTCTCCATTGGCCGTGGTGCACTTTCCTTGTTCTTCGAGTTCGTGTCCATCAGCTTGTGAAATCAGTGGTGTTTTACGGACTTAGTAAAAAAGTCCAACTTGTTTCAAGTTGAGATTACGATTGGATTCGTTCAGTTCGATTTATGGAGCTTATTTTTTGGATCCGTTTTGATAATTCGAATCGTTCAATATGTAGAACTCGTCGAGTACTATATGTCTGTAAAATCATGTTGCTCGGATATCAATAACTATGTGATCAAATCATTTTTATATATAAAAAAAATAGACGGTGAAAAAATTAACGGCTGATAAAAAACTATTTGTGTTCACATAGCTATCGATATCCGATCAACGTGATTTTTTACAAGCATATAGCACTCGACAAGTTCTACACATTGAATGGTTCGGATTATCAAAACGGGACCCGTGGTGGGCCCTCACAGGTCCAACAGCACGGTCCAGTCCGATCTTGGACTGGACCAAAGCCACTTCCTAGTAAAAAGTTAATTTTTTAATTTTTTTTAATGATTTTTTAGCTTCTTTGTATTAAAAATTTGATTTTTTTGTGATTTTTTTATGTCAAAAAAATTAAAAAGTCAAAAAAATTGACTTTTTAAAAAAGTTTCCAAAATACCCCTGAGCGTGTTTGTTTAGGTATGTGATAGTGTAGTTTAAGGTGTGTTTTGAGAAGTAACTTTTTTTGATTTATTATTATTTTTAAATATGTGAAAAAATAAAAAAGTGATGCGATTAAAATAAGTTAATAAATTGTCCTTTTTTTTAATTGCCAAAATAGGCCTAAGAATATAAAATTGTGAAACAATTTTGAAAAATAATTTTGTGAAAAGAGTTCATAAAATTTAAAAATTTATTTGATTGTATGCTTTGAAAATAGTTTTGGAGTTTGGGTTGATTTAAATTTTTTTTTCTTGATAATAAAATAAATGAGTGTAAGAGAAAAATTGATTAATTAATGTGTAAGATGTAAAAGAATGAGAGAGGAGAGAGGAGGGAGAAAAAAAAGTGATTAATTAATGGATAATAAAAAAAAAGTGATTTTAGATTTTTTTTTAATAAAAAATTTCAATCAAATAAGTTTTTTAAATTATTTCTCAAAAATTATCTCTTAAGAGATAAATCAAACAATGCCAATGTTTTTGTTTGTAATTATAGTTGACAAATAATTTGTTTCTCACTTTTCACAAAATAATTTTGTTTGTTTCTACCGATTGTGTTTTTGTTTAGGTGGTTGATGAATGTGATTATTTACGTTTTAATTGAATGGTTTAAAAATATAAAATTTTATATTTATAATTTTTGTGTCAAAGATTTAAGTATGAATATTCACACTTAAAACCTTATATGCCTAAAAAATTTATGGTTGTGTTTGGTTTATGTTTTGAGATATTTTCAAAAAAGAAAAAAAAATTAGTGAGAGAGTTTAGAAATTTTTTTAATTTGTTTGGTTGTATATTTTGAAAAGAGTTTTGAAGTTTGGGAGTTTAGGATGATTTGATATTTTGTTATAATTGAGTACACTACATGAAATTTCACTTTTGGCGACTAAAATTTTAGTCGTCAAAAACCTTATTTTAGTCGCCAATTACTTTTGGCGACTAATATATTTGGTCGCCAGTTTGGTCGCCAATAGTTCGTCGGGAAAGACAATCGACGACTAAAATTTTTTTGGTAGCCAAAAGTGACCTATCGGCGACTAAAACTTTAGTCACCATATATTTTTAAAAAAATAATTAAATATATATATTTTTTACTTTTACGGACTATATTATTTAGTAGCCAATTGAGCATGCATATTTGGCGACTAACTATTTGGTAGTCAAAAGTTTCACTTTTTAAAAATTGGCGACTAAAAATTTAGTAGCCAAAAGTTTCCTTTTTACAATTGGCGACTAAAAGTTTACTACTGAAAAGTTTCACTTTTTGACAATTGGTGACTAAAATTTTAGTAACCAAAAACCAACCTGTGATATTTGTTTAGTTGCCAAAAGGTTTTATTTAGTTTTTATAATTTGTTCTGTAATATATTTTGCGCCACCTGTAACCTGTGTATATACAAAATTGTTCCTCCATTCATTCATTTATTCAATTTTCAACCGTTCAATAAAAATATTTCTCCACAACCTGTAGCATTCAATTTTCAACCATATACAAAGCTCAACAATAGCAATCTCCAGTTTTACCCCGACCTTTATTGGGTTCCAGACTTGGGTTCTGTGAGTATATATTGTTGTCTATGTCTTGTTTCATTCCTTTAATTCTTTGAATTTGAGTTTTGGGACTTGTTGGGCGAGTTTGGAACAGGTTACTTGTCTTTTGGTACAAATAGTTGTTGCCCAGATTTTGGCTTCTTGCGCTCGAGCGAGCCTTGTGTAATCTGTTCTTCGCTCGAGCGAGGCTTTCTACGCTCGAGCGAGCTCTATGAAGATGTTTCGTCGCTCGAGCGAGGCTTCTTGCGCTCGAGCGTGCGTCTGTGTTGGGTGGCAGACCTAAAGCTTCTCGTTCTACGCTCGAGCGACGCTTCTTGCGCTCGAGCGAGGCGACCTTTGTGTGTTTGGTCGCTCGAGCGAGAACTCCTTCGCTCGAGCAAGCTTGCGTATATCAGATTGCAGCAGTGATGTTTTACATCACTTTTGATTCAATTTTTCCCCAAAACCCTAATTCGGCTGTCTCTCTCTCTAAAACTCACATTCTCTCTAAGATTTCATCTAGATCCGTTGTGTTCTTGACCCTAGTGTCTTTGAGAATAAGGTAGAAGGCTTCAAGAGCTTCGTTTTGATCCAAGAAGTAATTGGTTTCGTCATCTTTGAAGTTTCACCTTGTTGCTTGGGTTTTCTACACTTGAGGTAGGGAATTTATACATTCTAATATGGTTTTCAGCTTAGTTATTTGCTATTGTGTATAGATGATGAGATTTGGTTGTGGTTTGGACAAATCTAGGATTTGGGTGTGAAATGAAAAAAGGAGTTTTGATGAATATGAAGTAAATGAGTTTGAGGATTGAATATATGATCATGTTGTGTCAAAATAGTTGATTTTGGTGTTTGAATTGATATTTGGAAAGAGGGAGATTTTGCCCTAGTTTTGATTAAATTATTATTTTGTATAAATAATTGGAAATTTGCATTGAAAATGAGAAATTGAAAGATTATGGGTATAGATGGTGATATTGGATATGTAGTATCTCACCTATGGAAGTTTTTGAATAAAATATTTATTTTGAGATTGAACATCTCTTTAGAAATTATTGTATTGGGCTATCGGTGGAGGATAGCAATGATTGTTGTAGAAATTGCATGAGGATTAGGCGATTTAATGCTAATTCATAGTTGGTATTATTGAATATGACCATGTTATAAATACATTGCATATGTATATTTGTTTGGAAGGAGAAAGAGGATGGACTCCATTTTAAAGCAAGTCGGCCAGTGCGTCCTAGGTGAAAGACCCGAAATTTCACATATAAATGGGTGCTGATTCCTTCGGACGAAATATTCGTAAAATGGAAGATTTGAAGTGTTTATGTGTGTTTTGCATAATTGGAAACCATTGAGTTGTAGTCTCATTTTGGTTGTTGAAAGATAATGAATTTAACTCATGAATTGAGTAGCATATATGAACTTGAAATAAGTTGAAGGAAAATTGAAATGAAATTGGTCTTAGTGGCATATGGGTATGCAAGCTTTGTAGATGTTTCCATATCGGTATTGTTTATATATGTGGTACTTATACCTTTGTTAAACCTCATACATTGTGCTAGATTATCTCTACTGGGCTGTTAGCTCACCCTATACGGGAATATCATTTTTAGGTGCAGGTGAGATGTTTCCTCCAAGGCAATAGCGTGGATGGACTTTTAGGAAGCAAGAGCTTCTTATTTATGCCTTGTGTGTGTATGTTTTTTATTTGTAAAGCCAAGGGCTTAAGATGTAACGAGCGAGACTCAATTTGTGTAACCAAGCAATGACTTGGAAAGATGTAAGCCTACATGGCATTTAACTGGTTGTTAAACAGTGGACCCTGATGTATGAAAGTATGTTGTTTCTCATATTTATTCTGCATATGAGTTATCTCTATTGTATTATTTTGGGGGCGTTACTTCAACTATTAACCATACATATTAAAGAAAATAAGAATCAATAAACATAGTATAATCCAACAAATACATACACTATCCAAACCAACAATTAAAATCCAAATTAAAAAAAATCTCAATAACAGAACATATCAAGTGTATATGTTTTCCACAAACAAAAATATAATGTAAATTGCGCCCATGCAAACATCCTCAATCTGGCCCAAAAACATCACTGTATCCATGCTAACATTGTTTCAAACCTGCATTTATCAAAACAAAAAAAATAAATAAATAAAAAGAGCAAAAATAGAGATCTAAGTGAAACAATAATTGAAGAATGAGTAGAAGAAAACATAAAGAGAAAAAAAAAAATTTCCAGCTCTCTTTGGGAGGTTTCTCCATTGTCATTGCATAATGGCAACCAAATAATCCAAGCATGTTTTGGACATAATGCAAAGTACTCAATGCACGATAACTAATTTGGGACAAACAATAATATATTTACAATAATGATCTAGAAATAGATAAGATAACACAGACAGTTAAAAGTAATAAACCTAGCAAAGCATGTTCATGCATAACCAATTGAGTTCATTTTGTAGATGAAATTTTAATAAGTTTTTTTTCACAAACAATCATCCGTGACACCATTAAAATAGTGTCTAGTGTAAATTGAGTTTGATAATTCGGAACAACAATGCAAGGTTTAAGTATTAAAAGAGTATTCAGAAAGTGAAATGTGTAGACAAGGCCTCATGATGATATGTAAACAAGGCCTTAAGTTTAGTCCAATTATAAATCTCAAAGTGGAAATAATTAAGGACAATATATGCTTCCCATAAACTATATTCCGTTTTGTAGCCATAAATTCTATAAGATACAGTTAAATTTATCTGAATTTATATATAATATCAATCCTCGTTATTGAGAACTACTCTAATTTAATTAGTAAGGCTACTTTGATCAATAATTATGACCGTCAATATGTTGAAAATTGTAATCCACAATTTTCTAGATTATAATTATATTGGGTGGTACATTTATCTATAGGAAGATACATAAACTAGGAATATAAAAGGCTCTTCTAGGGGTGTGAGAGTCATGTACCAAGTGTATTAAGGACACTCTAGTGTGCTACAAGTAAAGTCACAAGAAAGATTAATAATATAGAAGTATATTCTGATTGAATTCTAAGTTCATATTGAATGAACTCCTAATTCACAAAGTTGAGAACAAAGGTGAGTCAATGTTACTTTCCTAATTGACAAAATTCTTTTGAAAGGGATTATAGGATTGTGAGATTAATCTATCTACAAACTTCTATGTTAATCTTATATAAAGGAGATTCTATTGTGCTACAAGTAAAATTAAGAAAATAAATGTTAATAACATAGAAATATATTCTAATTGAATTCATTTATTTTAGTTCTGCCTTGTTAGTTATTCCATAATTGTAGTTCTTTTTTTTTTCCCCATAATTGTATTTCTTGCTTTAAATTAAGGGAATGCTAATTAATTTTGTAGAATATCATTAATAGCCATCCTATGTTAGTTTTTTCATTTGAAGTAAATTTGTGTAAAAAAATTAATCATTTGTTAGTAAAAATGACTTATATTTCATTAACAGATGTAGGCTATTATGTTTCAGCCAAGTCTTCACATAGGATTGATGTAGTCTTTATACCAGCAACTGCAGAAACACTTTATTCTGCAAACTGAAAGTTTTTCTAGAAAATAAACGCACTGGCTACAAAAAGATCTATTTGTAAACTTGGTATTAACTTTTCAATATTCTTGAATTCATTTTATCCACTAAGCTGTTAAAGAAGGATCTAACTTCTAATCAATGTGATCTAATTTCCAATCAATGGATTCTAACATAAATATACTCAATTTTCAACTAACTTTAACCATGAATTAGAAGAAATCTGAACTTTTAACCAACTATTCATAATCCCACGGTTCTTGATTGTCCAAGAAATAAAACAGGGCCAATATTAACCTTCTTCTAGTTTTCATTTTGTACATTCTATAAATTAGATATGAACTTTTCAACCAAAAAATATTTTCTCTCTATCTACCCATTGTCATTCAAGAAGGGGAAAAAAAAACAGAGCCTGAGTATCAACAACTAAAATTTCCTCTCATCAACTGTATAACTCTGAAGCAATAGAAGGGGAAAAAACAGAGCATGAGCATATATAATCTATATCAATCTATACTCCTTAGAGGAAGAACTATAAGCATATGTAATCTATATCAGTATACTCCTCAAATTTTCCATTAACTTACCTACTAATAATATTCTTAAATTGTTCAGTACCTTAAATCAATTGCTATCTACCTAATAATACTATATATATATATATACACATATAACTTTACTTAGCAATTTAAGCAGTTCTTCACGATTGCTTAAATAGAGCAACAAAAGTTTGGAATTAAACACAATTTGTAATGCCCCCAAAATAACACAATAATGATAACTCATATGCGGAATAAATATGAGAAACAACATACTTTCATATATCAGAGTTCACTGTTTAATAACTAGTTAAATGCCATGTAGGCTTACATCTTTCCAAGTCATTGTTTGGTTACACAAATTGAGTCTCGCTCATTACATCTTAAGCCCTTGGCTTTACAAATAACAAACATACACACATAAGGCATAAATAAGAAGCTTTTGCTTCACGAGAATCCATCCATACTATTGCCTTGGAGGTAACACCTCACCTGCACCTGAAAATGATATTCCCGTATAGGATGAGCCAACAGTCCAGTAGAGATAATCTAACACAATATATGAGGTTTAAAAAAGGTATAAATACCATGTACATAAACAATACCGATACTAAAGCATCCACAAGGCCTGTATATTCATATGCCACTAAGATCAAACCTCATCTCCATTTTCCTTTATTTCATTTCAAGTTCTTATATGCTATTCAATTCATGAGTTAAATTCATTATCTTTCAACAACCAAAATGAGACTACAACTCAATGGTTTCCAATTATGCAAACACACACAAAATCACTTCAAATCTGTCATTTTACGGATATTTCGTTCGAAGGAATCGACACGCATTTATATATGAAATTTCGGGTCTTTCACCTAGGACACTCTGGCCATCTTGTTTAAAATGGAGTCCATCCCCTTTCTCCTCCCAAACGAATATACACATACAATGTATTTATAAACATAATCATATATGGAGTACATCCCCTTTCTTCTCCCAATAAACATACGTATACAATGTATTTATAACATGGTCATTTATATAGAGTACACCCCCTTTCTCCTCCCAATAAACATACATATACAATGTATTTATGACCACCAATAATGGTTTAGTATTAAATCGCCTAATCCTCATGTAATTTCTACAACAATCATAGCTATTCTCCACCGATAGCCCAATGCAATTATTTCTAAAAAGATGTTCAATCTCAAATAAATATTTTATTCAAAATTTACTTAGGCGAGATAATACATATCCAATATCACCATTTATAACCACAACCTTCCAATTTCACATTTTCAATGCTAATCCCAATTATTTATGCAAAATAATGATTTAATCAAAATTAGGGCAAAATCCCCCTCTTTCCAAATATCAACCCAAATGCCAAAATCAACTATTTTGGCACAACATGATCATATATTCAAGCCTCATAATCATTTACCTCATATTCATCCAAACCCCTCTTTTCATTTCATACCCAAATCCTAAATTTGTCCAAACCACAACCAAATCTCATCATCTATACACAATAGCAAACAACTAAGTTAAAAACCATATTAGAGTATAGAAATTCCTTACTTCAAGTGTAGAAAACCCAAGCAACAAGGTGGAACTTCAAAGATAACGAAACCAATTACTTCTTGGATCAAAACGAAGCTCTTGAAGCCCTCTACCTTATTCTTAAAGACACTAGGGTCAAGAACACAACGGATCTAGATGAAATCTTAGAGAGAAGGTGTATTCTAGAGAGAGAGTACGAACACCTGCGTTTTTGGAGAGTTTTGAAGAGATTGTTGTAGACACCCCATTTTTGACCGTCCTCAAGACTTGGACGTCACCGTTGGAACACTCGGTGATTATCCATGTTTGTGTTCGTTTGGAGTTCCCGGAGATCTCGGCTGCGCGCGCCTTGCCTCAGGACCTCCGAACTCGACCGTTTGTGTTTGGTTTTGCACCAAACACTTGTGTTTTGCCTTTGAGGGGCAGGGAATGCCTTCTGAGGCATCCCCACACACCACCGGCTGGGGCTAGAGGCCACCGGCTGGCTGTAGTTGTCACCGGCACTATATTGTGCCGGTCGGCACTATTTTGTGCCGGTCGGCACCATTTTGGGCGAAATGACCAATTTGCCCAGCCGACCACTGTGCACTTGCTTTCTGAGATATTTTCAGACAGCTGTGTGCAATTGTCTTCCCCTCCATACACGTGTATGGAGGGATGAGCTTGTTTGGTAACTTAACTTGTAAGTTTGGTTGCCTATACAAGAGAACCCTCTTCTCTTGGCTCAAGGGTTACAAAAATCCAAGAGCTTTAGACATTGTTAGAGAGTTAGAGCTCTGGTTTTTTTTAGGGTTAGAATAGATATACTTACTATCTCTCTCTTTCTCTTTGAAATCTAGGTGTTTTGTGCCTTACTATTGCACTAAAACACCTAGTGTTCCACCTTTCTCTTGGTTCTGAGGTTCCAAAGGTTGGTTCTTACTGTTTTTGGTTGATTTGAAGCTCAAAGAGGCCATCACTCCATCTTTGTTGAAGAAGGCTACAAGGGTAAGAAACTAGCTCTCTTTTTCCCCATTTTTGCATCTTGTTTTTACCTAGTTTAGAACAGTTTTTGGGCTTAGTGTTTGGCACATAAAAGTTCTGATTTTTGACTCTCTTTATTGTATATTAAGAGTGTTTTGTGGTTTGGGGAAGTTTGACCCCCTTTTAGGCTTTGAAAAGGCCCCATTTTGTGCTATTTTGGAGAGATCCGAGATTTTGGTGATAGGATCTCTTCACCACTGAAATCTTGAGGGATTTCAGTGGTGAAGAGCATGCCTTGAAGTCTCAAAAAGGGGAGGGCCACCCCCTCTCCTTGATGTCCTTGAAAAGGGCAAGTTTTGGCTTCCAAAGGAGCACCATGTTTGAGTGTGTGTTGAGCATGCCTTGGTTGTCTTTCATGCTTATATTGCCATAATATAACATGTTTTCAAGTTGGTTTTAGTACTCTTTGCATGATTTGCATAGTTACTTTGTAATGCCTTAATATTGCCTTAACATGACTAGCTTGTTAGCTTTAGTTTCTAACATGTTTTAGACTTGTGTTTGTGAAGCTTGTGTACTTATTTTGCCATGATTTAACTCTGCCCATAGCCATTTGGGTCGATCCCATCATGCATTATGTAGCTCCTTTGCATTTGGCTTGTTGGCCTTGAGAGTATGAGTGTATAGCATGCCATGCTTGCTTCATTTTTGATGGTTTGGAACCATCTAGCATGTTATTTCAGACTTTTTGGTGTGCTTGTATGCATGCTTTAGTTGTTTCTTTAATGCTTTAAAAGCATATGTTGAATGCTCCATGTTTTGGTCATGTTGCATGCCTTTGTACTTGAGCTTCTTAGATGCCATCTAGGTACTCCTTAGGCTTTGTTTAGGTCTGCTTGTGACCTGTTTTGAGTCCCCTTAGCCTTGTGAGGCTTGGCGGACTTGGCCTTGGTTTAAGCCTTCATGGTTTGTTTCAAGACTTGGGCCATTCGTTGTATATTTGGCTTGCTTCATTGCATGTTTTGGCATCATGCTTAACATGGATTTCAGAGTTTTTTTATGCATGCTATTAGCCCATGTTTGTGTCTCTTAAGTGTGCATGAGAGTTGACTTTGTATGCCTTGGGTTTGGACCTTAACATGTGCATGTGTGTGCGACGTGTTTAGTCTCTATTTCTAGGCACTTTGGCCACTGATTTTGGGCCCTTTTGAGTTGCCTAATTTATGTCTAAGCCCATCCTCCATGTGGTTTGCATGCTTGCCTTGTGTGCTTACTTAGGTTTGCATTGTATTGCCCTATTACATACTAGTTGACATGTCTAGGATTGCATCACATTGGCATGCATGTTAGGCCTCTTGATCAAGTCATGATAGAGGTTTAACACCCTTGTTTGCTTGTTTGCATCGTATTGCATTTGAAATCAAAGTTGCATGCTTGGTTCTCCGAGCCATCACGCATGGAAATGCGCGATTGGTGGTCCGGGAATCGAGGCACATGCCCTCTTGAGTCCATAGCATGATGTGGGATGTGTTTGGTGCATACATGCTTTGAATTACATTGCCATGCATAGTTTGCCCTCTGCTGCTGTGAGTTGCAGGATCTGCAGAACATTTTGTGCCGACCGGCACTTTTTAGTGCCGACCGGCAGTTCATCCCCAGCCGACGGAACAATTCAGTGCCGATGGCCAAATTCTTCAGCCGGTGGAAATTCTGTGCAGCCGGTGATGATCTCCAGTACCAAAGAAAGTGTTCCTAGGACTTTGGTGATTTTCAGAGTTGGATAGCAGAAGAAACAGAGGCATACTTGCATGGTAGTGCGATTCCGAGCGAGTCCCGGGCACGCGCTGCAGTTAGTCCTCATCCCGAGGCGTTTAATGCTTAATTAGATTAATTATTTAATTTAATTAATTTAGTTAATTTGTAATAATTACTTAGCTTGCGTAGTTAATTAATTTGTATTATTATTTTGGTCCCTCCGTGTGAGGGCATAATTGTAATAAGTGTGTGTGAGTGGGTGTATGTCTTCCAACCCCCATTTCTTTCTCCCTTTTATTTACCCGCTTATGTTGGTAGATTAGGACATATTTAAATCAGCATACCTTATGCAATGCATGTGTGCATTCATGCATTTGTTTACATGCATTCGGGCTCGGCACATCATGCAAACTGCATCGTACTTTCAATTCCAAATTGAATACGTGATAGTTGTTGCATCTCATGTGCCATGTTTAGGGTTAGCCGAGCCTACTTTAGATTACATCTCTGTGTGTGATGCATTAGCCATTGGACATGAACTAGGACATGCATGTTTGCTAACTAGTTTGTTGTTTTGGCACGGAGTACGATGTAAGTATTTTACGCTTTAGCATACCACATGCGTGTGAATGTTTCCATGACAGTATGCTTGCCATGCGGCTAAATGCTTACATGATAAAACTGTTTGAATGCCTGTGGGTGGAGGTTGGATTGCTTGAGTTGGGAGTACTCATTGAAATCCGTATTTTAGCCTACTTGCGAGTAGCAAAAACCAACACGTTTTTCGAAACAAAACGGATATGCAATGTTTATTTCAAAATTAGGCAATCTAGTCTATACTTGTTTGCTGTGCGCATAACATAGTAATTCTAGGCTAATAATTGGAATAAGAACGCATAAAGTTTTCAAAAACGGATATCACGGTTAGTAGAGGCCGGTCTCCGGACCGGGCGAAAGGGGGTGCTCATAGCTGACCTTCCCCGATCGTACCCAAGCTCCCGAGCCAAGACCACTTTGGTGATGACGGACATGTGGCCTTCGGCACCGAGTCAGGGTTTCCTAAATTTCCCATTTTAAAATATTTAGGTGGCGACTCTGTAATCTGGCAAAGCAGTCCATGTTTGGCACTACTTTTCAAAAAAATCTGTTTTCTCAAACGATTTGCCGGATTTGGACTCTTTGGTTCAGATTTAGAACCGACACAAATTGAGTCCGAACTGTAGCGTGAGGTCCCCCGCGGACGTGTTACAGTTTCTGGCGACTCTGCTGGGGATTTTAGAGAGCTTGACTCGAACTCGTGATATCCTGTTTTGATTTCATTTATGTGTCTCTTTGCATTGCATGTGCATTGGTGCGCCTAGGACACCGTGTTGGCCATCTGCTATTCCTGAGCGGTTTGCTGGAGGCTTGTCTTGTCAAGGCATGTCCATAAGGCTGACCGGTTGCGGGCTCTGCCAGTATGGGAACACAAACCCCGGTTTTACCGGGGCACCCTTTTTGACCATTCGACCTAGTGCATATCGAAATCCATAGTGACCATTCCAAACTAGGACAGGTTGCTTACCCGATGTTAGGTTGTTTGAAACCGCTGTGTGCGTAGTGAAACCCTAGCTCCTGACAAAATAGGACAGGGAAACCCTACCCCAACATAGGGGTGTTTTGGTTCTCATCTATCTGCTATGTGCTTTAGAGTGTAACTCTGCAGGGAACGTACATATCAGTTTGCGAGATTTGGGTATCCGACCCGAAGGCACCGGTATCAGTGTTATTGAGAATTAGCTGTGTCTGTGGGTCTCAGTTCAGTTTTGATAGTGACTCCGGGGAATAGTGTTCAGTAGAAGAGCGCAGTTGTCCGGCTATACCCGTGTTTGATCTGTTTTGGGGCTGAAATACTGCTTGTTTCCAGGGTTTCAGTGCAGAGATTCAGTGAGTTGATCCAGGACAGTTAGTGTCTTCTCCTTGCTGAGGCAGGACTGAACATGGCGCAGAACTCTGAAGAGGTTGTGGTCATGACGGCCGCATTGAGTCAGGAAACCATCCCACAGAATGATGCTACTGTTGATATGCCGCACCCACCCAGGTCGCCCGCTGCACACCCAAGCTGGACCCCCCAGTTCTATCAGGCTCGCGAGCCCACTACATTCGAGTTAATGGGGATGATAGGTGATCTCCAGAGGTCCGTGGCGGATCTCGCTTACGGAATGTCAACTTCGCCACCGGTTGCGCCATATGCCGGAAATTTCGAACCCCAAGAGCCCCCGCTGCTGGGGCGGATTGTGATCGAGCTCAACCAGTCGGAGATGACCTCCACCCACAACAGTGATGTACCAGTACCAACCCAAACCTCTCATCAGGCTGAGGCCAGAGGCAAAAACAAAGTGAAGGCAGATGCCGACCCTATCGAACAATTGCTGTGGGCAGTCGAGGCTTTGAAAGCCGGGGGGATGAACAAGCAACAGGTATCTGCAGTTGTGACAAAAGCTGTAGAGGATGCTTTCCCCACTCTGCCTGAAGGCAGTTCCAGTCAGTCAGAGAACCGGGATAGGCCCCGTCATGCCGAAACAGTTCTTCCCACTCCTAGCCTTGCACCTGCAAAGAATCGGAAGTCCAAAGCCGCACCCGCTGACCCGTTCGCTAGTGCCTCTAGCAAGAACGCTCAGGTTCCGAAGTATCTGCCCCGAGGGCGCAGGGTCTTCCATCCCCTCTATATGCCTTTGTCTAGGGCACTTCTGATTTTGGCCAAAAAGGGGCATCTTACACCCCTCGATCCTAGGCCACTCCCCAAACCCCTTCCAGCAGGCCATGATGCCACTCAGTACTGTGCGTACCATCAGCAGACTGGCCACCCTACTGATAATTGCTTCCGCCTCCGTCATGAGGTACAGGATTTGATCGATAACAAGGTTATCCTCCCGCCTACCTCGGCCAAATCAGTCACTACAGAGTTCTTGGAATATGAGGACACAGATATCGAGGACACAGATACTGCGAGTATGTGATCAGAAGGTGAACCGCCTGCGGGCAGTTTTAGGAACATTTTGGATGCAGCGTTTGGCACGCATTTTTGAGCATCGACCAATATTAGTTTTGTAAAATCTGACTTGGGTGTCGAGTCAGTCTTTTGTTTTGTCTTGAGCCTGTCTCATTGTTTGGAGACATTCCTTTTGCTTAAGGGTCTGTCTAATTGTAATGAGTCAATCCCTCTTGAATAGAATACCAGGTGATTTCGGGGTTGTTGCCCCAAACACCATTTTGTCTTGTAATCATTTGTTTTTCCTTTTGAGTCTGTCTCAGTTAAGGAGCCGGTTGCAATCAGGGTTTTGGAATGAAACAGCTGCGGCTATCCCGTTTTTTATGCTTGCTTTCAGATTGAGCTAATTGTGCCAGAAGATGTGAATGGAACAACAGTACCTTCTACCTACTCTCTTGTGCCTTGAATTCGTTATAGTGACCTAAGTTTTTCAAAACCTTCTTTAAACACTGCGGTGATAAAAACGAAGAGGAAGGAATTCCTCCGGTTTTGCAAAACTTTGATCGAAATTTAGAGAAAGAGGAGCACGTTGAGCTTTTAATGAATGAAATCATACTTGTCAGCATGAGTACTGAGAAGGACCCTAGCTTTGATCCAGATTGGTTCCACACCATCTTCAGCGTGAGCGATTCGTCGCCTTCTTAAAAACTTTCAAAAATTCAAAAAAATATTTTGCGCAGTCCTGTGAAGACCTGTGTGGAATTGCTCTTGAGATTGTACAGCCTAGGATCGCTCTCAGCCTCAAGGTTCCATCTATCTGTTCCAAACCTGGAATCTTTCCAGAACTTCCAAGCAGTCAAGCGCCCGTGTGGCCCGATTTGAAGCAGTTTTCGAGCAAGAGGCACCAAAGTCAGATCAAGAAGGCTAGATCTCACCTGGCAAGGCTCGAGAAGCAACCGTGATGGACCTTTCTGCAAATCAATACAACAGTCACTCTCTTGGACACAGAGAGGCTTCAACCTCAAAACCATTTGGCATGGACTTGCTACACTTTTACCCTTTGAGAGGCTCGCTGGGCCGAAAACCCGGAAGGGCGACCCAGGCAAAAGTTAGAGCAATGAAAAGAAAAGAAATAAGAAGAAATACAAAAAAAGAAAGAAGCAAAAAAGAGAAAAAGAACAAAAAAATATAGCAAAAGAAAAAGCAATGAAAAATCAAAAATATAGAAAAGGAAAATAAAAAGAAGCTCGCAAGGTCGAAAACCCGCATTGGGCACCTTGGCAAAAGTTAGAGCCTAAAAATAGTGAAGGTTAAAATACCCGAGTGTACCTTAACCGGAACTACGTAAGGCTTGATTCCCATGTTTGGGATACGTAGGCAACTTCATCTTGAAGTCCAGCCCCAACGCTTCCATAGCGTCTCAGTCCATGTCATGGTTTTGATCACTTGTGCCTCTCCGAATCCAATGTCCCGATTGCAGCAATCCGGAGCTACGTGATTAACTTCCTCTTGAAGCCAAACCACCAACACCTTCCAGGTGACTGTGTCCATATATTGATTCAAGCCATCTTCGACTTCTCCGCGTCCGAGGGTCCGATCGTCATCGACAAAGACTGGCTTACAACATGCCGCGGCATCATCCAAACAAGGGGCAACTTTCCGTTGCCATCCATTGCCATAAGTTGCCCTGAGTTACGTTCAAACCAGGGGCAACTTTCCGTTGCCTTCCCCCCCTTTAAGCCAGGGGCAATTTTCCATTGCCTCCGATCCGAGGTTGCATATCTCGAGGGTAAGTTCCGCGCTCGTTCGAGCATTGGCTGTTTGCAAAACTAGTTTTTGAAAATTTTTTACTGAGGTTGACTGTTTTCAGGAAAAACTATTTCATTTTCAATTGGGCCATGTTTGGACCCAAAAAGGAAAATTTTCAGTGCTCACAGCCTGACTGGCATGATTTTCAAATCAAAAATTGAATAAGTGTGTTAATCTAACTCTCATTTTTGATCAAAGCTGTCTTAGGAAGAAAACAAAAATGGTCGAAATGACGAACTAAGGGCACGATTGAGTCGGGTCCTCTGTCTTCCCCCCGCTAATATGCTTTCCAACAGGGCGCTCTATCCGCCAGAAGGAATAGCTGTGAGCTAATAGCGTCGGGCGTGAACCCGTGACTTCCTATTCATCTATCATTCACCCTGGGGAGGGATGCAAAATGAGAGAATAAAGAATAGAGAGGAGTAAGTTGAGAGAAAAGTGAGAAAAGGGGTTTTGAAAAAAAAAAACCGAGCCTGAGGGCCGAGCGATGTGAGTATCACAAATGAGAAAAGGGTGGGAGGTATACCCGGAGGAACTGGCTCCTCGAAATTTGAGGTCTCTTCCTGTAAACACGTCTGTGTGTCGTGTCTTTTGATTTGTCGACCTTAATTTTCGCTTTGAGTCTTTTCCGAGCATGTCTCGTTATGTCAGGTCGTGTGCCTTTTGTTTCCTTGTTTGAGTCTGTTTTGTCGTGTCCTACGGTAGGCTCGATACCCCGGTCGTGAAACTCTTTTTCAAAATCGTTTGTGCTCGGAATGTTGTGCCATTCTCTACATTTATACGAGGCAGGAGAAGAAAAGGAAAAATTTGGGACATCCAAGTGTGTTTCAACTTCAACCGTTTTAGTTTTCGTGGTCCGTCTTGTCAGATTGGGTTGTTTGTTCAGGGTTTGCTGTGTGCAGAATGAACCATATGCTGTGTTATGGGCTGTATGCAAATCAATCCCCAGCAGATTAGTCCCTAGCAGAGTATGGGTTGTGAACCCAGTTCTGAGCAGTGGTTTGTATGAGCTGTTCTGCCGTTTAGTTGGTTGGTTATTTGATTATCACAGTGCAAGTGTTCAATTGTCAGAAAACAAATCAATATCATTTACATGTGAGGTGTAATATGATGCAATGTAGTGCAGGATATGAAATATGCAGATACAGACCAATATAACATTTTTCAGATAAAAAGTTTGTTCCATATCATCGTCTTTTCAAATACATAATTTGAGAAAAGCAAAAACCTGCCTGCGGCAGTACATAGTACTCTATCTACCCAAAAGAGAAAAGTACAAGGAAAGAAATAAAGAAAAGAAGCAGCAAAGATCATCATCATCAGCAGTAGGCCTCATGCCTAAGGGTCAGTCCTCGCCCTCTTCCGGGGCAGAAGCACAAAAGCATCGTCGGAGCCGTCACTGTCAGAGCCCGAGCCCGAGCTATCCCCGGCCTCCTCCGCAAATGACTCAGTCCCCGCCTCCGACTCACCGTCTCCTGGAACTGGAGCTCGTGAGCTGCTCCCCACATGACCACGTCCCCCCCTAGTACGAGGGAATATCCTGCCATCCCGGGTAGAGAGGGGAGGCCCAGCTGGAGCAGCGCCGCCCACTGGAGGGATCGGGAAAGGAGGCTGAAAATATGAAGAGCAAACACATCAGAATGCTATGAGCAGTTTATCAGTATAGAACGCAGTGTATGAGTATAGTAAGTGAATGCCGTGAGCAGTTTATCAGTACAGAATGCAGTATATGAGTACAGTGTGTGAATGCTGTGAACAGTAAATCAGTGCGAGATGCAGTACATGAATACAGTGTATGAAAGCCGTGAGCAGTTCATCAGATTCTTGTGCAGTATAGCGGATTGTGCGAAACAGAGTATGATTTGAGACTGTGATCAGTAGAACATACCGGCAAGCCGTAGACGGCCAAAGCGTCGAGGGTCCGCTGCAGCATCCCCATCAGGGAGGCATTCAGCTCCACAGACTGACGGGTATACTCGGAGGAAGCCTGCAAAAGTGTTAAATATATCAGTATTCTGTGGGATATCTGAATGAACTGAAATAACAATGCAAGATGCAGAAATAAAGTAATACATACCGGCGGCAAGTCAGGAATACCAGCCAGCTCATGATCAGCCGGGGGAGAAGCAAAAGGGATCTGGTAGGTCTCCCCACTCTGCCCCCTATAAGTCAACATAGTAGGCAAAGCGGGCCAGCCCGTCCCTCGCCCCCTCTGCACTCCCCTCCTGCCGCGAGCCTGAGCCCTCTGTGATGGCCCCGCTCCTGCTCCTACCTCTGCCCGGGCCGCTGGCGCCGCAGGTCTCGCTGGATCAGCTCGAGAGCCCCTGCTCAGAGGCCGCATGATGAAGGTCCGGACGTACTCTGAGTAGTCGCCCTCGCCCCTGTAGGCATCTACGTCCACGGCCCAGCCAAGGGTGTAGTCCTCCATCTGCTGGAAGCTGTACCCCTCAGTCTCCCTCACGCGCTCGGGAGGATGGATCGGAACTATCTGCTCTGGCAATCCTAGGGTCTGACGCAAGAAGCGCTCACCCAGGTACCAGGCCCGACAGACCGGGCCCTCCAGGAGAATCCGGTAGCGCGAGGTCTCGATGGCGCCGGCATACCGATCTCGTATCACCGCTGGTAGTGGAGCCCACGGCTGCCAGATGACCTGAAATGAAATACAGTTGATTATCTATGGATACAGGAATGTACGCCTGGAGGCGAAGCTTAAACGGACTGTAAGTGAAACATACCTCGGTGGGAGTGATGGTGTCGAAGAAACGGCGGAAGAAGCTGAAAGTCTCCCGCGGCCTCCGGGTACACCTCCCGTCGTAGCGGCGTGAAAAGGGGACAACCAGAGGAGTCTCCGTCTCCGGCACTGGCTCTAGCCTGGGGAAGTAGGCGTAGACCCACAACTGCAAGACAGATGTCAGAACATTTATCAGAAAAGCAGAATACAGAATAAAGCAGAAATAGCGGAGCCGTGTGTTGTGCAGTGTATTGAGCAGAGTGTACAGTGTGAACAGTGTACAGTCAGTATAAAGCAGAAGTATGTGTGTGCCGTGTGTACAGTATACAGTCAGTATAAAGTAGAAATATGTGTGTGCCGTGTGTATAGTGTGCAGTAATTGTAAAGCAGACAACAATGTGTGCAGTGTACAGAATACAGAAAGTACAGAGCGGAAATGTAAAGCAGAGGAGAAGACATACCTCCCAGGCTCGCCAATAGCCTCCTAGCAGCTGTCCACTGCCACGAGAGACTGAGCTCATATAACCGTAAAGGGTGGCCAAAGCCGCGCCTCCCCAGTCATACTGCACAATCCTCTCGACATCCACCAAAGCGCTGAGCAGGCAGAGGGGCACTGTGTTCGCCCGGTCGGCAAACAGGGTGGTCCCCAGCAAAAACATGAGAAAGCCGCGTGCATATCTCTCAGCGGCCTCCTGGGTCATCAGAGCTGCGTCCACCAGCATGGTCCGCACTCGAAACTGCACCTCGAACCAGGAGTAGCGGACGAACCCTGGACGAACAAGCGGCGGCGCCTCGCCGAGCAAATGAACCTGAGCGGCGATCCACTCGTCCATGTCTGTGTCGAAGGGGATCGGATCACCCCCCACCCCGATGCCGGTGAGCATCGAGAAGTCGTAAGGGGTCATCGTCATGTCCCCGGTCGCTGATAGATGAAAAGAATCGGTGGTGTCCCACCACCTCTCTGCCAGAGCGGCAAGAAGAGGTCTGCAGGCAGAGAGCCTGGAGAGTCCCCTGCAGAAGGTACCGAAGCCGGCCCGATCCACAATGCGGCTAACGGCGTCAGGCAGCTCGGCGTACCAATCGCGAGCGGTAACGTTCCCATACCCGCGGAGAGTATGGGAGTCTCCCTGTAGTCAAGAAATTGCAAAGCCATATGAAGATATGCAGTTGGTGTAAATCTGGTATGCGTGCAGATTATCTTTAAAATTCAAACAAAAAAACGGGTGCCGGTGTGTTTACAGTAAACTACAATGTGCGATGCGTCAGTGTGTTTTTTGTTTGAACGGTGCAAATCTGTGTAAGCATCGTGCACGTGTGTACGTTTCTCAGATGCAAGCAAATGTCAGGTTTCAGTATACTGCGGTGGAATACGGCCTGTGATGTGTCAGTGTGTTTTGTGAGAAACAGCATACAGATATGGTGCACGTGTGCGCATTTTTCAGATTCAAGCAGATAACGGGTCATCGTGTGTCTGCAGTGAGCTACAGTATGTAATACGGCAGCGTGTTCGAGTGGTTCGATTCAGTGCAAAACTAGCATGCGTGCAGGTTTTTTAGATTCAAATAAGCACCGGGTGTCTTTGAATTTGCAGTGCAATGTGTGCCGTGTGTTTGAGTGCTTGAGGATAATGTATTGTGTGTGCATGTGCGTCGGTCCTAAACAGATGTCAGTTATGAGTTTGTCTACAATCAACTACAGTACAGTACATCAGAACTAAGCAGTTAATGGGTTCGGTTAGCTATGGCAGTTGACAGGAAATCCTACATTGCAGAAAATAAAAGACCAGAATGTTACCTCGGTGGCACCAGCAGACAAGTGGGAGGCCGGCTCGCGCAGCAAGAGCTCCGGGTCCAAAGCCCTGTCAAAACCGCGGAAATGGCGAAGTCCATCGGGTGGTAGCACGTGGATGGCCGGGCGATAGGTCGCCGGATCGAATGGGCGCTCGCTCAACGGGAGGAGCTCAACCCCGGGGTCCATCTCATGGTCCGGGGGAGTCCCGACATGTGGAACATCGTCTGCCATGGGTAATGGTGGTGAAAAATGACCGAAAAATGAAAAATGGGCCGGAATACGAAAAGTCAACCGACAAAGTCAACCCCGAGAGGGTCGGAAATGGCCGGAAGGGTCGGAATGTGAAAAGACACGAGAATGAAGAGAAAATCGAGGGGAACAAGTCCCGAAAAGGCGAAAATGGCGAAAAATGCCCCGAAACAAAGTTTTGTTCGGTCGAAAATGTCCGAAACGCGAAGAATATCGCGAATCCGACGAGAAAATGGGCGTGAAACGCGAAGAAATCGGCGAAAAATCGAAAGGAAAACACTCTAGAGAGAGAGAGGAGGAGTTTTCGGCGGCTTGAAGTGTGAGGAATAGGGTTTCAAGCCCTATTTTAAAAGACCCGAGGCAAAATGGCAAAACTGCCCCCGATCAGGCATTTTCTGTCGGTCGGCACTATTTTGTGCCGATAGATGATTTTATGCAGCCGGTGGTAGCCGGTGACCACCCCACTCAGCCGGTGGTGTTCCCAAGGCCCTTTTTAGGCAAATTGAGGAGTTTTGGGTCTTTATAGCTCAAGAAAGTGCAAGAAAATGCATCCCCGATGCTCAACCGGCCTCCGTTTTGACTTCGGACCGTCTCTACTGTGCGTGGCACTCAGATTCAAGCAAAGAATGTATCCTTTTGTATCCTTTTGTCTTTTATAAGATTCAAAAGTTGCCCCGTGTGTGTCACGCGCATCCATCACATTGTCCGGCGCATCGTATCGCGCCATCTTGCACGTCCCTTGCGACTTGCACCGTCTTGCATTGTCGTATGGCATGCGTGTCATACTCTCTCATTTTGCATTTCATTTTGATCCACGTGAGGTGTACTACTTCACGTGTTTCATTTTGCATTTCATTTTGATCCACGTGAGGTGTACTACTTCACGTGTTTCATTTTGCATCTCATTTTGATCCACGTGAGGTGTACTACTTCACGTGTTTCATTTTGCATTTCATTTTGATCCACGTGAGGTGTACTACTTCACGTGTTTCATTTTGCATTTCATTTTGATCCACGTGAGGTGTACTACTTCACGTGTTTCATTTTGCATCTCATTTTGATCCACGTGAGGTGTACTACTTCACGTGTTTCATTTTGCATCTCATTTTGATCCACGTGAGGTGTACTACTTCACGTGTTTCATTTTGCATCTCATTTTGATCCACGTGAGGTGTACTACTTCACGTGTTTCATTTTCCATTTCATTTTGATCCACGTGAGGTGTACTACTTCACGTGTTTCATTTTGCATCTCATTTTGATCCACGTAAGGTGTACTACCTCACGTGTTTCATTTCGCATTTCATTGCATCCCGAGGTACGTGTGCCTCGTTTTGCATTTCATTGACCATCAAATGAGGTATGCGTGCCTCATTTTGCATTTCGTTGCATCTCGAGGTACGTGTGCCTCGTTTTGCATCTCATTTTGATCCACGTGAGGTGTACTACTTCACGTGCTTCATTTTGCATGTCATTTTGATCCACGTGAGGTGTACTACCTCGCGTGCTTCATCTTGCATTTCGCATTCCATCGCGCTATTTCGCGCACCTTAGAGTTTGATCCGGGTCCGGCGGGACCTTAAACACGCCCGGTCTGGCGAGACCTTAAACACGTACGGTCCAGGAGACCTTAAATCCTTCGAAGAGGCAAAACCTTTGGCGCATGCATTGTTATGTATCATCATCTCAGCAGCCGCGCATTGCCGCGCATTTTGAAACCATGCACCCATCCGGGTCTGGCGAGACCTTAAAAACGTACGGTCTAGGAGACCTTAAATCCTCGGGAGGTGCAAGACCTTCGGTGCACTAAGGTTGCCCCTCATTGCATTTGGCATGCATTTCATCGCGCCGTTTGGCGCACCCCCATTGCACTTCATTTTCCATCCTTTGAGGCACGCGTACCTCATTGCATTTCATTTTCCATCCTTTGAGGCACGCGTACCTCATTGCACTCCATTTTCCATCTTTTGAAACACGCACGGTCCAGGAGACCTTAAATCCTCGGGAGGTGCAAAACCTTCGGTAAAAGGTGCACCTCATTGCATTTTGCATGCATTCCATAGCGTTGTTTTGCGCATCTCATTGTTGCCCCGTCTGGTCTGGCGAGACCTTAAACACGCACGGTCTAAGAGACCTTAAATCCTCTGAAGGTGCAATTCCTTCGGTGTTTGTCGTGCCCGAACGACTTTCGGTGGTCTGGTAAAGCCACCTGTCTGTGTCCGCGGTGAGTTCCTAGGAGACCAATGGGGACGGTGAAGACTAGAGTTTGAATGGCTTATGCCTAGAACGCAAAGGTTCGGAATTTCCGAGACTAAAGTCTGGTTTAAATACCCAGGGGGGTGTACCCTCGGCTTGAAATCTGTATGGAAACCCCATAGGTTGAGGTGGCGTGTCTACGCCTCAATTCTGGATACTGAACCAACCTAGTTATCGCCCTGTTGGTAAGATAGGGAAAGCTGCGATCATAGTCTTGCATAACATGCATGTCATGCATCATCATCGTAAATATTGCATATGTCATGCATTTCAAAAAATCAAAAACAAAAATACATGCACATGTCACGCATCATGCTAGGTTTTGCATATGTCATGCATTTTAAAAAACAAACAAAACAACATGCATATGTCATGCATCATTGTAAATACTGCATATGTCATGCATATCATTGTAGTATAGTGCATGTGTCATGCATTCCCATTTCTATTGCATCGTAGTTACATGCATCCATTGCATCACTTCCATCCATGGCCTGCGCCTTTCCAGGTTGAGCTTGGTCTGGTATGTGCCCCTACTTCTCACGTTGAAGCCCGGTTCTGTGTACGCGCCTATTCCTTGATGAGCTTGGTTTGAGGGTTGCGGCACATTTTCTGTGTTAGACGCGGTTCGTATGCGTACATGCCTTTCCTAGGCAAGATTCGGTTTGGCCCGCGCGCCATATCCATTGTATCCATTTCCATTACATTGTAGTGTAATTGTTGCATCCTGCATTAGGATCATTGTCCATCCCCAGCGGATCGTTTCCCCACATATGTCAATCCACCCAATACTTGTTCTTGTGTTCGTGCGTATTACTCATAGATCAGACATCGTTCTATGGGACACGAACTTGTTACTTCCATCAATCTACCTGACATTCGTGTGATTTTGAACCGCTCGTGATTAGATCATGATTCAATTGCATTGCATATTTACATTGCATATTATTTGCATTGTTTATATTTGTTTTTAGTTTTGCATATCATTTGCATTACATTTAGATTCAATTGCATATCATTTTGCATTCATTTTGCATGACATGCATATTGCTAACAATATTATACCTGTTAAGTTTACTTTCTTTGCAGGCACGATATTGTATGTACGGCTCATTTGAGGCCGGCACGACCGGACGAGCCGCACAGGTATTGTATCCTCTGCGTGAGACGTTTTGAGAATTGCATAATTCTCTTACATCCTTTCTGCATTGTAGTGTAGATTGGTGCATGTTAGCTTATAACTGTCGCATGTGTGCTTCATTACAGCTTTCTTTGCATGATCATAAGTTATGCCCGGTTTCTTGCATTTTCAGTTGCATTTTGCCCCTGCCTTCGGGCGCATATCTTACTTGTTTTGTATGATTGTCTAAGTCTTCGGCCTTGTCAAAAATGGGTCGTCTCTGGGCTTTGACATTCACTCCCGTCATTCTTATGACTTTCGAGTTCTGTCAAAGAGGGGCAACTGTAGACACCCCATTTTTGACCGTCCTCAAGACTTGGACGTCACCGTTGGAACACTCGGTGATTATCCATGTTTGTGTTCGTTTGGAGTTCCCGGAGATCTCGGCTGCGCGCGCCTTGCCTCAGGACCTCCGAACTCGACCGTTTGTGTTTGGTTTTGCACCAAACACTTGTGTTTTGCCTTTGAGGGGCAGGGAATGCCTTCTGAGGCATCCCCACACACCACCGGCTGGGGCTAGAGGCCACCGGCTGGCTGTAGTTGTCACCGGCACTATATTGTGCCGGTCGGCACTATTTTGTGCCGGTCGGCACCATTTTGGGCGAAATGACCAATTTGCCCAGCCGACCACTGTGCACTTGCTTTCTGAGATATTTTCAGACAGCTGTGTGCAATTGTCTTCCCCTCCATACACGTGTATGGAGGGATGAGCTTGTTTGGTAACTTAACTTGTAAGTTTGGTTGCCTATACAAGAGAACCCTCTTCTCTTGGCTCAAGGGTTACAAAAATCCAAGAGCTTTAGACATTGTTAGAGAGTTAGAGCTCTGGTTTTTTTTAGGGTTAGAATAGATATACTTACTATCTCTCTCTTTCTCTTTGAAATCTAGGTGTTTTGTGCCTTACTATTGCACTAAAACACCTAGTGTTCCACCTTTCTCTTGGTTCTGAGGTTCCAAAGGTTGGTTCTTGCTGTTTTTGGTTGATTTGAAGCTCAAAGAGGCCATCACTCCATCTTTGTTGAAGAAGGCTACAAGGGTAAGAAACTAGCTCTCTTTTTCCCCATTTTTGCATCTTGTTTTTACCTAGTTTAGAACAGTTTTTGGGCTTAGTGTTTGGCACATAAAAGTTCTGATTTTTGACTCTCTTTATTGTATATTAAGAGTGTTTTGTGGTTTGGGGAAGTTTGACCCCCTTTTAGGCTTTGAAAAGGCCCCATTTTGTGCTATTTTGGAGAGATCCGAGATTTTGGTGATAGGATCTCTTCACCACTGAAATCTTGAGGGATTTCAGTGGTGAAGAGCATGCCTTGAAGTCTCAAAAAGGGGAGGGCCACCCCCTCTCCTTGATGTCCTTGAAAAGGGCAAGTTTTGGCTTCCAAAGGAGCACCATGTTTGAGTGTGTGTTGAGCATGCCTTGGTTGTCTTTCATGCTTATATTGCCATAATATAACATGTTTTCAAGTTGGTTTTAGTACTCTTTGCATGATTTGCATAGTTACTTTGTAATGCCTTAATATTGCCTTAACATGACTAGCTTGTTAGCTTTAGTTTCTAACATGTTTTAGACTTGTGTTTGTGAAGCTTGTGTACTTATTTTGCCATGATTTAACTCTGCCCATAGCCATTTGGGTCGATCCCATCATGCATTATGTAGCTCCTTTGCATTTGGCTTGTTGGCCTTGAGAGTATGAGTGTATAGCATGCCATGCTTGCTTCATTTTTGATGGTTTGGAACCATCTAGCATGTTATTTCAGACTTTTTGGTGTGCTTGTATGCATGCTTTAGTTGTTTCTTTAATGCTTTAAAAGCATATGTTGAATGCTCCATGTTTTGGTCATGTTGCATGCCTTTGTACTTGAGCTTCTTAGATGCCATCTAGGTACTCCTTAGGCTTTGTTTAGGTCTGCTTGTGACCTGTTTTGAGTCCCCTTAGCCTTGTGAGGCTTGGCGGACTTGGCCTTGGTTTAAGCCTTCATGGTTTGTTTCAAGACTTGGGCCATTCGTTGTATATTTGGCTTGCTTCATTGCATGTTTTGGCATCATGCTTAACATGGATTTCAGAGTTTTTTTATGCATGCTATTAGCCCATGTTTGTGTCTCTTAAGTGTGCATGAGAGTTGACTTTGTATGCCTTGGGTTTGGACCTTAACATGTGCATGTGTGTGCGACGTGTTTAGTCTCTATTTCTAGGCACTTTGGCCACTGATTTTGGGCCCTTTTGAGTTGCCTAATTTATGTCTAAGCCCATCCTCCATGTGGTTTGCATGCTTGCCTTGTGTGCTTACTTAGGTTTGCATTGTATTGCCCTATTACATACTAGTTGACATGTCTAGGATTGCATCACATTGGCATGCATGTTAGGCCTCTTGATCAAGTCATGATAGAGGTTTAACACCCTTGTTTGCTTGTTTGCATCGTATTGCATTTGAAATCAAAGTTGCATGCTTGGTTCTCCGAGCCATCACGCATGGAAATGCGCGATTGGTGGTCCGGGAATCGAGGCACATGCCCTCTTGAGTCCATAGCATGATGTGGGATGTGTTTGGTGCATACATGCTTTGAATTACATTGCCATGCATAGTTTGCCCTCTGCTGCTGTGAGTTGCAGGATCTGCAGAACATTTTGTGCCGACCGGCACTTTTTAGTGCCGACCGGCAGTTCATCCCCAGCCGACGGAACAATTCAGTGCCGATGGCCAAATTCTTCAGCCGGTGGAAATTCTGTGCAGCCGGTGATGATCTCCAGTACCAAAGAAAGTGTTCCTAGGACTTTGGTGATTTTCAGAGTTGGATAGCAGAAGAAACAGAGGCATACTTGCATGGTAGTGCGATTCCGAGCGAGTCCCGGGCACGCGCTGCAGTTAGTCCTCATCCCGAGGCGTTTAATGCTTAATTAGATTAATTATTTAATTTAATTAATTTAGTTAATTTGTAATAATTACTTAGCTTGCGTAGTTAATTAATTTGTATTATTATTTTGGTCCCTCCGTGTGAGGGCATAATTGTAATAAGTGTGTGTGAGTGGGTGTATGTCTTCCAACCCCCATTTCTTTCTCCTTTTTATTTACCCGCTTATGTTGGTAGATTAGGGCATATTTAAATCAGCATACCTTATGCAATGCATGTGTGCATTCATGCATTTGTTTACATGCATTCGGGCTCGGCACATCATGCAAACTGCATCGTACTTTCAATTCCAAATTGAATACGTGATAGTTGTTGCATCTCATGTGCCATGTTTAGGGTTAGCCGAGCCTACTTTAGATTACATCTCTGTGTGTGATGCATTAGCCATTGGACATGAACTAGGACATGCATGTTTGCTAACTAGTTTGTTGTTTTGGCACGGAGTACGATGTAAGTATTTTACGCTTTAGCATACCACATGCGTGTGAATGTTTCCATGACAGTATGCTTGCCATGCGGCTAAATGCTTACATGATAAAACTGTTTGAATGCCTGTGGGTGGAGGTTGGATTGCTTGAGTTGGGAGTACTCATTGAAATCCGTATTTTAGCCTACTTGCGAGTAGCAAAAACCAACACGTTTTTCGAAACAAAACGGATATGCAATGTTTATTTCAAAATTAGGCAATCTAGTCTATACTTGTTTGCTGTGCGCATAACATAGTAATTCTAGGCTAATAATTGGAATAAGAACGCATAAAGTTTTCAAAAACGGATATCACGGTTAGTAGAGGCCGGTCTCCGAACCGGGCGAAAGGGGGTGCTCATAGCTGACCTTCCCCGATCGTACCCAAGCTCCCGAGCCAAGACCACTTTGGTGATGACGGACATGTGGCCTTCGGCACCGAGTCAGGGTTTCCTAAATTTCCCATTTTAAAATATTTAGGTGGCGACTCTGTAATCTGGCAAAGCAGTCCATGTTTGGCACTACTTTTCAAAAAAATCTGTTTTCTCAAACGATTTGCCGGATTTGGACTCTTTGGTTCAGATTTAGAACCGACACAAATTGAGTCCGAACTGTAGCGTGAGGTCCCCCGCGGACGTGTTACAGTTTCTGGCGACTCTGCTGGGGATTTTAGAGAGCTTGACTCGAACTCGTGATATCCTGTTTTGATTTCATTTATGTGTCTCTTTGCATTGCATGTGCATTGGTGCGCCTAGGACACCGTGTTGGCCATCTGCTATTCCTGAGCGGTTTGCTGGAGGCTTGTCTTGTCAAGGCATGTCCATAAGGCTGACCGGTTGCGGGCTCTGCCAGTATGGGAACACAAACCCCGGTTTTACCGGGGCACCCTTTTTGACCATTCGACCTAGTGCATATCGAAATCCATAGTGACCATTCCAAACTAGGACAGGTTGCTTACCCGATGTTAGGTTGTTTGAAACCGCTGTGTGCGTAGTGAAACCCTAGCTCCTGACAAAATAGGACAGGGAAACCCTACCCCAACATAGGGGTGTTTTGGTTCTCATCTATCTGCTATGTGCTTTAGAGTGTAACTCTGCAGGGAACGTACATATCAGTTTGCGAGATTTGGGTATCCGACCCGAAGGCACCGGTATCAGTGTTATTGAGAATTAGCTGTGTCTGTGGGTCTCAGTTCAGTTTTGATAGTGACTCCGGGGAATAGTGTTCAGTAGAAGAGCGCAGTTGTCCGGCTATACCCGTGTTTGATCTGTTTTGGGGCTGAAATACTGCTTGTTTCCAGGGTTTCAGTGCAGAGATTCAGTGAGTTGATCCAGGACAGTTAGTGTCTTCTCCTTGCTAAGGCAGGACTGAACATGGCGCAGAACTCTGAAGAGGTTGTGGTCATGACGGCCGCATTGAGTCAGGAAACCATCCCACAGAATGATGCTACTGTTGATATGCCGCACCCACCCAGGTCGCCCGCTGCACACCCAAGCTGGACCCCCCAGTTCTATCAGGCTCGCGAGCCCACTACATTCGAGTTAATGGGGATGATAGGTGATCTCCAGAGGTCCGTGGCGGATCTCGCTTACGGAATGTCAACTTCGCCACCGGTTGCGCCATATGCCGGAAATTTCGAACCCCAAGAGCCCCCGCTGCTGGGGCGGATTGTGATCGAGCTCAACCAGTCGGAGATGACCTCCACCCACAACAGTGATGTACCAGTACCAACCCAAACCTCTCATCAGGCTGAGGCCAGAGGCAAAAACAAAGTGAAGGCAGATGCCGACCCTATCGAACAATTGCTGTGGGCAGTCGAGGCTTTGAAAGCCGGGGGGATGAACAAGCAACAGGTATCTGCAGTTGTGACAAAAGCTGTAGAGGATGCTTTCCCCACTCTGCCTGAAGGCAGTTCCAGTCAGTCAGAGAACCGGGATAGGCCCCGTCATGCCGAAACAGTTCTTCCCACTCCTAGCCTTGCACCTGCAAAGAATCGGAAGTCCAAAGCCGCACCCGCTGACCCGTTCGCTAGTGCCTCTAGCAAGAACGCTCAGGTTCCGAAGTATCTGCCCCGAGGGCGCAGGGTCTTCCATCCCCTCTATATGCCTTTGTCTAGGGCACTTCTGATTTTGGCCAAAAAGGGGCATCTTAGACCCCTCGATCCTAGGCCACTCCCCAAACCCCTTCCAGCAGGCCATGATGCCACTCAGTACTGTGCGTACCATCAGCAGACTGGCCACCCTACTGATAATTGCTTCCGCCTCCGTCATGAGGTACAGGATTTGATCGATAACAAGGTTATCCTCCCGCCTACCTCGGCCAAATCAGTCACTACAGAGTTCTTGGAATATGAGGACACAGATATCGAGGACACAGATACTGCGAGTATGTGATCAGAAGGTGAACCGCCTGCGGGCAGTTTTAGGAACATTTTGGATGCAGCGTTTGGCACGCATTTTTGAGCATCGACCAATATTAGTTTTGTAAAATCTGACTTGGGTGTCGAGTCAGTCTTTTGTTTTGTCTTGAGCCTGTCTCATTGTTTGGAGACATTCCTTTTGCTTAAGGGTCTGTCTAATTGTAATGAGTCAATCCCTCTTGAATAGAATACCAGGTGATTTCGGGGTTGTTGCCCCAAACACCATTTTGTCTTGTAATCATTTGTTTTTCCTTTTGAGTCTGTCTCAGTTAAGGAGCCGGTTGCAATCAGGGTTTTGGAATGAAACAACTGCGGCTATCCCGTTTTTTATGCTTGCTTTCAGATTGAGCTAATTGTGCCAGAAGATGTGAATGGAACGACAGTACCTTCTACCTACTCTCTTGTGCCTTGAATTCGTTATAGTGACCTAAGTTTTTCAAAACCTTCTTTAAACACTGCGGTGATAAAAACGAAGAGGAAGGAATTCCTCCGGTTTTGCAAAACTTTGATCGAAATTTAGAGAAAGAGGAGCACGTTGAGCTTTTAATGAATGAAATCATACTTGTCAGCATGAGTACTGAGAAGGACCCTAGCTTTGATCCAGATTGGTTCCACACCATCTTCAGCGTGAGCGATTCGTCGCCTTCTTAAAAACTTTCAAAAATTCAAAAAAATATTTTGCGCAGTCCTGTGAAGACCTGTGTGGAATTGCTCTTGAGATTGTACAGCCTAGGATCGCTCTCAGCCTCAAGGTTCCATCTATCTGTTCCAAACCTGGAATCTTTCCAGAACTTCCAAGCAGTCAAGCGCCCGTGTGGCCCGATTTGAAGCAGTTTTCGAGCAAGAGGCACCAAAGTCAGATCAAGAAGGCTAGATCTCACCTGGCAAGGCTCGAGAAGCAACCGTGATGGACCTTTCTGCAAATCAATACAACATTCACTCTCTTGGACACAGAGAGGCTTCAACCTCAAAACCATTTGGCATGGACTTGCTACACTTTTACCCTTTGAGAGGCTCGCTGGGCCGAAAACCCGGAAGGGCGACCCAGGCAAAAGTTAGAGCAATGAAAAGAAAAGAAATAAGAAGAAATACAAAAAAAGAAAGAAGCAAAAAAGAGAAAAAGAACAAAAAAATATAGCAAAAGAAAAAGCAATGAAAAATCAAAAATATAGAAAAGGAAAATAAAAAGAAGCTCGCAAGGTCGAAAACCCGCATTGGGCACCTTGGCAAAAGTTAGAGCCTAAAAATAGTGAAGGTTAAAATACCCGAGTGTACCTTAACCGGAACTACGTAAGGCTTGATTCCCATGTTTGGGATACGTAGGCAACTTCATCTTGAAGTCCAGCCCCAACGCTTCCATAGCGTCTCAGTCCATGTCATGGTTTTGATCACTTGTGCCTCTCCGAATCCAATGTCCCGATTGCAGCAATCCGGAGCTACGTGATTAACTTCCTCTTGAAGCCAAACCACCAACACCTTCCAGGTGACTGTGTCCATATATTGATTCAAGCCATCTTCGACTTCTCCGCGTCCGAGGGTCCGATCGTCATCGACAAAGACTGGCTTACAACATGCCGCGGCATCATCCAAACAAGGGGCAACTTTCCGTTGCCATCCATTGCCATAAGTTGCCCTGAGTTACGTTCAAACCAGGGGCAA
This sequence comes from Camellia granthamiana, assembly GCA_036172215.1. NCBI lineage: Eukaryota > Viridiplantae > Streptophyta > Magnoliopsida > Ericales > Theaceae > Camellia > Camellia granthamiana. Next base: position 53,503,474 of record CM069903.1, on the reverse strand, counting down.
CTTTCCGTTGCCTTCCCCCCCTTTAAGCCAGGGGCAATTTTCCATTGCCTCCGATCCGAGGTTGCATATCTCGAGGGTAAGTTCCGCGCTCGTTCGAGCATTGGCTGTTTGCAAAACTAGTTTTTGAAAATTTTTTACTGAGGTTGACTGTTTTCAGGAAAAACTATTTCATTTTCAATTGGGCCATGTTTGGACCCAAAAAGGAAAATTTTCAGTGCTCACAGCCTGACTGGCATGATTTTCAAATCAAAAATTGAATAAGTGTGTTAATCTAACTCTCATTTTTGATCAAAGCTGTCTTAGGAAGAAAACAAAAATGGTCGAAATGACGAACTAAGGGCACGATTGAGTCGGGTCCTCTGTCTTCCCCCCGCTAATATGCTTTCCAACAGGGCGCTCTATCCGCCAGAAGGAATAGCTGTGAGCTAATAGCGTCGGGCGTGAACCCGTGACTTCCTATTCATCTATCATTCACCCTGGGGAGGGATGCAAAATGAGAGAATAAAGAATAGAGAGGAGTAAGTTGAGAGAAAAGTGAGAAAAGGGGTTTTGAAAAAAAAAAAACCGAGCCTGAGGGCCGAGCGATGTGAGTATCACAAATGAGAAAAGGGTGGGAGGTATACCCGGAGGAACTGGCTCCTCGAAATTTGAGGTCTCTTCCTGTAAACACGTCTGTGTGTCGTGTCTTTTGATTTGTCGACCTTAATTTTCGCTTTGAGTCTTTTCCGAGCATGTCTCGTTATGTCAGGTCGTGTGCCTTTTGTTTCCTTGTTTGAGTCTGTTTTGTCGTGTCCTACGGTAGGCTCGATACCCCGGTCGTGAAACTCTTTTTCAAAATCGTTTGTGCTCGGAATGTTGTGCCATTCTCTACATTTATACGAGGCAGGAGAAGAAAAGGAAAAATTTGGGACATCCAAGTGTGTTTCAACTTCAACCGTTTTAGTTTTCGTGGTCCGTCTTGTCAGATTGGGTTGTTTGTTCAGGGTTTGCTGTGTGCAGAATGAACCATATGCTGTGTTATGGGCTGTATGCAAATCAATCCCCAGCAGATTAGTCCCTAGCAGAGTATGGGTTGTGAACCCAGTTCTGAGCAGTGGTTTGTATGAGCTGTTCTGCCGTTTAGTTGGTTGGTTATTTGATTATCACAGTGCAAGTGTTCAATTGTCAGAAAACAAATCAATATCATTTACATGTGAGGTGTAATATGATGCAATGCAGTGCAGGATATGAAATATGCAGATACAGACCAATATAACATTTTTCAGATAAAAAGTTTGTTCCATATCATCGTCTTTTCAAATACATAATTTGAGAAAAGCAAAAACCTGCCTGCGGCAGTACATAGTACTCTATCTACCCAAAAGAGAAAAGTACAAGGAAAGAAATAAAGAAAAGAAGCAGCAAAGATCATCATCATCAGCAGTAGGCCTCATGCCTAAGGGTCAGTCCTCGCCCTCTTCCGGGGCAGAAGCACAAAAGCATCGTCGGAGCCGTCACTGTCAGAGCCCGAGCCCGAGCTATCCCCGGCCTCCTCCGCAAATGACTCAGTCCCCGCCTCCGACTCACCGTCTCCTGGAACTGGAGCTCGTGAGCTGCTCCCCACATGACCACGTCCCCCCCTAGTACGAGGGAATATCCTGCCATCCCGGGTAGAGAGGGGAGGCCCAGCTGGAGCAGCGCCGCCCACTGGAGGGATCGGGAAAGGAGGCTGAAAATATGAAGAGCAAACACATCAGAATGCTATGAGCAGTTTATCAGTATAGAACGCAGTGTATGAGTATAGTAAGTGAATGCCGTGAGCAGTTTATCAGTACAGAATGCAGTATATGAGTACAGTGTGTGAATGCTGTGAACAGTAAATCAGTGCGAGATGCAGTACATGAATACAGTGTATGAAAGCCGTGAGCAGTTCATCAGATTCTTGTGCAGTATAGCGGATTGTGCGAAACAGAGTATGATTTGAGACTGTGATCAGTAGAACATACCGGCAAGCCGTAGACGGCCAAAGCGTCGAGGGTCCGCTGCAGCATCCCCATCAGGGAGGCATTCAGCTCCACAGACTGACGGGTATACTCGGAGGAAGCCTGTAAAAGTGTTAAATATATCAGTATTCTGTGGGATATCTGAATGAACTGAAATAACAATGCAAGATGCAGAAATAAAGTAATACATACCGGCGGCAAGTCAGGAATACCAGCCAGCTCATGATCAGCCGGGGGAGAAGCAAAAGGGATCTGGTAGGTCTCCCCACTCTGCCCCCTATAAGTCAACATAGTAGGCAAAGCGGGCCAGCCCGTCCCTCGCCCCCTCTGCACTCCCCTCCTGCCGCGAGCCCGAGCCCTCTGTGATGGCCCCGCTCCTGCTCCTACCTCTGCCCGGGCCGCTGGCGCCGCAGGTCTCGCTGGATCAGCTCGAGAGCCCCTGCTCAGAGGCCGCATGATGAAGGTCCGGACGTACTCTGAGTAGTCGCCCTCGCCCCTGTAGGCATCTACGTCCACGGCCCAGCCAAGGGTGTAGTCCTCCATCTGCTGGAAGCTGTACCCCTCAGTCTCCCTCACGCGCTCGGGAGGATGGATCGGAACTATCTGCTCTGGCAATCCTAGGGTCTGACGCAAGAAGCGCTCACCCAGGTACCAGGCCCGACAGACCGGGCCCTCCAGGAGAATCCGGTAGCGCGAGGTCTCGATGGCGCCGGCATACCGATCTCGTATCACCGCTGGTAGTGGAGCCCACGGCTGCCAGATGACCTGAAATGAAATACAGTTGATTATCTATGGATACAGGAATGTACGCCTGGAGGCAAAGCTTAAACGGACTGTAAGTGAAACATACCTCGGTGGGAGTGATGGTGTCGAAGAAACGGCGGAAGAAGCTGAAAGTCTCCCGCGGCCTCCGGGTACACCTCCCGTCGTAGCGGCGTGAAAAGGGGACAACCAGAGGAGTCTCCGTCTCCGGCACTGGCTCTAGCCTGGGGAAGTAGGCGTAGACCCACAACTGCAAGACAGATGTCAGAACATTTATCAGAAAAGCAAAATACAGAATAAAGCAGAAATAGCGGAGCCGTGTGTTGTGCAGTGTATTGAGCAGAGTGTACAGTGTGAACAGTGTACAGTCAGTATAAAGCAGAAGTATGTGTGTGCCGTGTGTACAGTATACAGTCAGTATAAAGTAGAAATATGTGTGTGCCGTGTTTATAGTGTGCAGTAATTGTAAAGCAGACAACAATGTGTGCAGTGTACAGAATACAGAAAGTACAGAGCGGAAATGTAAAGCAGAGGAGAAGACATACCTCCCAGGCTCGCCAATAGCCTCCTAGCAGCTGTCCACTGCCACGAGAGACTGAGCTCATATAACCGTAAAGGGTGGCCAAAGCCGCGCCTCCCCAGTCATACTGCACAATCCTCTCGACATCCACCAAAGCGCTGAGCAGGCAGAGGGGCACTGTGTTCGCCCGGTCGGCAAACAGGGTGGTCCCCAGCAAAAACATGAGAAAGCCGCGTGCATATCTCTCAGCGGCCTCCTGGGTCATCAGAGCTGCGTCCACCAGCATGGTCCGCACTCGAAACTGCACCTCGAACCAGGAGTAGCGGACGAACCCTGGATGAACAAGCGGCGGCGCCTCGCCGAGCAAATGAACCTGAGCGGCGATCCACTCGTCCATGTCTGTGTCGAAGGGGATCGGATCACCCCCCACCCCGATGTCGGTGAGCATCGAGAAGTCGTAAGGGGTCATCGTCATGTCCCCGGTCGCTGATAGATGAAAAGAATCGGTGGTGTCCCACCACCTCTCTGCCAGAGCGGCAAGAAGAGGTCTGCAGGCAGAGAGCCTGGAGAGTCCCCTGCAGAAGGTACCGAAGCCGGCCCGATCCACAATGCGGCTAACGGCGTCAGGCAGCTCGGCGTACCAATCGCGAGCGGTAACGTTCCCATACCCGCGGAGAGTATGGGAGTCTCCCTGTAGTCAAGAAATTGCAAAGCCATATGAAGATATGCAGTTGGTGTAAATCTGGTATGCGTGCAGATTATCTTTAAAATTCAAACAAAAAAACGGGTGCCGGTGTGTTTACAGTAAACTACAATGTGCGATGCGTCAGTGTGTTTTTTGTTTGAACGGTGCAAATCTGTGTAAGCATCGTGCACGTGTGTACGTTTCTCAGATGCAAGCAAATGTGAGGTTTCAGTATACTGCGGTGGAATACGGCCTGTGATGTGTCAGTGTGTTTTGTGAGAAACAGCATATAGATATGGTGCACGTGTGCGCATTTTTCAGATTCAAGCAGATAACGGGTCATCGTGTGTCTGCAGTGAGCTACAGTATGTAATACGGCAGCGTGTTCGAGTGGTTCGATTCAGTGCAAAACTAGCATGCGTGCAGGTTTTTTAGATTCAAATAAGCACCGGGTGTCTTTGAATTTGCAGTGCAATGTGTGCCGTGTGTTTGAGTGCTTGAGGATAATGTATTGTGTGTGCATGTGCGTCGGTCCTAAACAGATGTCAGTTATGAGTTTGTCTACAATCAACTACAGTACAGTACATCAGAACTAAGCAGTTAATGGGTTCGGTTAGCTATGGCAGTTGACAGGAAATCCTACATTGCAGAAAATAAAAGACCAGAATGTTACCTCGGTGGCACCAGCAGACAAGTGGGAGGCCGGCTCGCGCAGCAAGAGCTCCGGGTCCAAAGCCCTGTCAAAACCGCGGAAATGGCGAAGTCCATCGGGTGGTAGCACGTGGATGGCCGGGCGATAGGTCGCCGGATCGAATGGGCGCTCGCTCAACGGGAGGAGCTCGACCCCGGGGTCCATCTCATGGTCCGGGGGAGTCCCGACATGTGGAACATCGTCTGCCATGGGTAATGGTGGTGAAAAATGACCGGAAAATGAAAAATGGGCCGGAATACGAAAAGTCAACCGACAAAGTCAACCCCGAGAGGGTCGGAAATGGCCGGAAGGGTCGGAATGTGAAAAGACACGAGAATGAAGAGAAAATCGAGGGGAACAAGTCCCGAAAAGGCGAAAATGGCGAAAAATGCACCGAAACAAAGTTTTGTTCGGTCGAAAATGTCCGAAACGCGAAGAATATCGCGAATCCGACGAGAAAATGGGCGTGAAACGCGAAGAAATCGGCGAAAAATCGAAAGGAAAACACTCTAGAGAGAGAGAGGAGGAGTTTTCGGCGGCTTGAAGTGTGAGGAATAGGGTTTCAAGCCCTATTTTAAAAGACCCGAGGCAAAATGGCAAAACTGCCCCCGATCAGGCATTTTCTGTCGGTCGGCACTCTTTTGTGCCGGTCGGCACTATTTTGTGCCGATAGATGATTTTATGCAGCCGGTGGTAGCCGGTGACCACCCCACTCAGCCGGTGGTGTTCCCAAGGCCCTTTTTAGGCAAATTGAGGAGTTTTGGGTCTTTATAGCTCAAGAAAGTGCAAGAAAATGCATCCCCGATGCTCAACCGGCCTCCGTTTTGACTTCGGACCGTCTCTACTGTGCGTGGCACTCAGATTCAAGCAAAGAATGTATCCTTTTGTATCCTTTTGTCTTTTATAAGATTCAAAAGTTGCCCCGTGTGTGTCACGCGCATCCATCACATTGTCCGGCGCATCGTATCGCGCCATCTTGCACGTCCCTTGCGACTTGCACCGTCTTGCATTGTCGTATGGCATGCGTGTCATACTCTCTCATTTTGCATTTCATTTTGATCCACGTGAGGTGTACTACTTCACGTGTTTCATTTTGCATTTCATTTTGATCCACGTGAGGTGTACTACTTCACGTGTTTCATTTTGCATTTCATTTTGATCCACGTGAGGTGTACTACTTCACGTGTTTCATTTTGCATCTCATTTTGATCCACGTGAGGTGTACTACTTCACGTGTTTCATTTTGCATTTCATTTTGATCCACGTGAGGTGTACTACTTCACGTGTTTCATTTTGCATTTCATTTTGATCCACGTGAGGTGTACTACTTCACGTGTTTCATTTTGCATCTCATTTTGATCCACGTGAGGTGTACTACTTCACGTGTTTCATTTTGCATCTCATTTTGATCCACGTGAGGTGTACTACTTCACGTGTTTCATTTTGCATCTCATTTTGATCCACGTGAGGTGTACTACTTCACGTGTTTCATTTTCCATTTCATTTTGATCCACGTGAGGTGTACTACTTCACGTGTTTCATTTTGCATCTCATTTTGATCCACGTAAGGTGTACTACCTCACGTGTTTCATTTCGCATTTCATTGCATCCCGAGGTACGTGTGCCTCGTTTTGCATTTCATTGACCATCAAATGAGGTATGCGTGCCTCATTTTGCATTTCGTTGCATCTCGAGGTACGTGTGCCTCGTTTTGCATCTCATTTTGATCCACGTGAGGTGTACTACTTCACGTGCTTCATTTTGCATGTCATTTTGATCCACGTGAGGTGTACTACCTCGCGTGCTTCATCTTGCATTTCGCATTCCATCGCGCTATTTCGCGCACCTTAGAGTTTGATCCGGGTCCGGCGGGACCTTAAACACGCCCGGTCTGGCGAGACCTTAAACACGTACGGTCCAGGAGACCTTAAATCCTTCGAAGAGGCAAAACCTTTGGCGCATGCATTGTTATGTATCATCATCTCAGCAGCCGCGCATTGCCGCGCATTTTGAAACCATGCACCCATCCGGGTCTGGCGAGACCTTAAAAACGTACGGTCTAGGAGACCTTAAATCCTCGGGAGGTGCAAGACCTTCGGTGCACTAAGGTTGCCCCTCATTGCATTTGGCATGCATTTCATCGCGCCGTTTGGCGCACCCCCATTGCACTTCATTTTCCATCCTTTGAGGCACGCGTACCTCATTGCATTTCATTTTCCATCCTTTGAGGCACGCGTACCTCATTGCACTCCATTTTCCATCTTTTGAAACACGCACGGTCCAGGAGACCTTAAATCCTCGGGAGGTGCAAAACCTTCGGTAAAAGGTGCACCTCATTGCATTTTGCATGCATTCCATAGCGTTGTTTTGCGCATCTCATTGTTGCCCCGTCTGGTCTGGCGAGACCTTAAACACGCACGGTCTAAGAGACCTTAAATCCTCTGAAGGTGCAATTCCTTCGGTGTTTGTCGTGCCCGAACGACTTTCGGTGGTCTGGTAAAGCCACCTGTCTGTGTCCGCGGTGAGTTCCTAGGAGACCAATGGGGACGGTGAAGACTAGAGTTTGAATGGCTTATGCCTAGAACGCAAAGGTTCGGAATTTCCGAGACTAAAGTCTGGTTTAAATACCCAGGGGGGTGTACCCTCGGCTTGAAATCTGTATGGAAACCCCATAGGTTGAGGTGGCGTGTCTACGCCTCAATTCTGGATACTGAACCAACCTAGTTATCGCCCTGTTGGTAAGATAGGGAAAGCTGCGATCATAGTCTTGCATAACATGCATGTCATGCATCATCATCGTAAATATTGCATATGTCATGCATTTCAAAAAATCAAAAACAAAAATACATGCACATGTCACGCATCATGCTAGGTTTTGCATATGTCATGCATTTTAAAAAACAAACAAAACAACATGCATATGTCATGCATCATTGTAAATACTGCATATGTCATGCATATCATTGTAGTATAGTGCATGTGTCATGCATTCCCATTTCTATTGCATCGTAGTTACATGCATCCATTGCATCACTTCCATCCATGGCCTGCGCCTTTCCAGGTTGAGCTTGGTCTGGTATGTGCCCCTACTTCTCACGTTGAAGCCCGGTTCTGTGTACGCGCCTATTCCTTGATGAGCTTGGTTTGAGGGTTGCGGCACATTTTCTGTGTTAGACGCGGTTCGTATGCGTACATGCCTTTCCTAGGCAAGATTCGGTTTGGCCCGCGCGCCATATCCATTGTATCCATTTCCATTACATTGTAGTGTAATTGTTGCATCCTGCATTAGGATCATTGTCCATCCCCAGCGGATCGTTTCCCCACATATGTCAATCCACCCAATACTTGTTCTTGTGTTCGTGCGTATTACTCATAGATCAGACATCGTTCTATGGGACACGAACTTGTTACTTCCATCAATCTACCTGACATTCGTGTGATTTTGAACCGCTCGTGATTAGATCATGATTCAATTGCATTGCATATTTACATTGCATATTATTTGCATTGTTTATATTTGTTTTTAGTTTTGCATATCATTTGCATTACATTTAGATTCAATTGCATATCATTTTGCATTCATTTTGCATGACATGCATATTGCTAACAATATTATACCTGTTAAGTTTACTTTCTTTGCAGGCACGATATTGTATGTACGGCTCATTTGAGGCCGGCACGACCGGACGAGCCGCACAGGTATTGTATCCTCCGCGTGAGACGTTTTGAGAATTGCATAATTCTCTTACATCCTTTCTGCATTGTAGTGTAGATTGGTGCATGTTAGCTTATAACTGTCGCATGTGTGATTCATTACAACTTTCTTTGCATGATCATAAGTTATGCCCGGTTTCTTGCATTTTCAGTTGCATTTTGCCCCTGCCTTCGGGCGCATATCTTACTTGTTTTGTATGATTGTCTAAGTCTTCGGCCTTGTCAAAAATGGGTCGTCTCTGGGCTTTGACATTCACTCCCGTCATTCTTATGACTTTCGAGTTCTGTCAAAGAGGGGCAACTGTAGACACCCCATTTTTGACCGTCCTCAAGACTTGGACGTCACCGTTGGAACACTCGGTGATTATCCATGTTTGTGTTCGTTTGGAGTTCCCGGAGATCTCGGCTGCGCGCGCCTTGCCTCAGGACCTCCGAACTCGACCGTTTGTGTTTGGTTTTGCACCAAACACTTGTGTTTTGCCTTTGAGGGGCAGGGAATGCCTTCTGAGGCATCCCCACACACCACCGGCTGGGGCTAGAGGCCACCGGCTGGCTGTAGTTGTCACCGGCACTATATTGTGCCGGTCGGCACTATTTTGTGCCGGTCGGCACCATTTTGGGCGAAATGACCAATTTGCCCAGCCGACCACTGTGCACTTGCTTTCTGAGATATTTTCAAACAGCTGTGTGCAATTGTCTTCCCCTCCATACACGTGTATGGAGGGATGAGCTTGTTTGGTAACTTAACTTGTAAGTTTGGTTGCCTATACAAGAGAACCCTCTTCTCTTGGCTCAAGGGTTACAAAAATCCAAGAGCTTTAGACATTGTTAGAGAGTTAGAGCTCTGGTTTTTTTTAGGGTTAGAATAGATATACTTACTATCTCTCTCTTTCTCTTTGAAATCTAGGTGTTTTGTGCCTTACTATTGCACTAAAACACCTAGTGTTCCACCTTTCTCTTGGTTCTGAGGTTCCAAAGGTTGGTTCTTGCTGTTTTTGGTTGATTTGAAGCTCAAAGAGGCCATCACTCCATCTTTGTTGAAGAAGGCTACAAGGGTAAGAAACTAGCTCTCTTTTTCCCCATTTTTGCATCTTGTTTTTACCTAGTTTAGAACAGTTTTTGGGCTTAGTGTTTGGCACATAAAAGTTCTGATTTTTGACTCTCTTTATTGTATATTAAGAGTGTTTTGTGGTTTGGGGAAGTTTGACCCCCTTTTAGGCTTTGAAAAGGCCCCATTTTGTGCTATTTTGGAGAGATCCGAGATTTTGGTGATAGGATCTCTTCACCACTGAAATCTTGAGGGATTTCAGTGGTGAAGAGCATGCCTTGAAGTCTCAAAAAGGGGAGGGCCACCCCCTCTCCTTGATGTCCTTGAAAAGGGCAAGTTTTGGCTTCCAAAGGAGCACCATGTTTGAGTGTGTGTTGAGCATGCCTTGGTTGTCTTTCATGCTTATATTGCCATAATATAACATGTTTTCAAGTTGGTTTTAGTACTCTTTGCATGATTTGCATAGTTACTTTGTAATGCCTTAATATTGCCTTAACATGACTAGCTTGTTAGCTTTAGTTTCTAACATGTTTTAGACTTGTGTTTGTGAAGCTTGTGTACTTATTTTGCCATGATTTAACTCTGCCCATAGCCATTTGGGTCGATCCCATCATGCATTATGTAGCTCCTTTGCATTTGGCTTGTTGGCCTTGAGAGTATGAGTGTATAGCATGCCATGCTTGCTTCATTTTTGATGGTTTGGAACCATCTAGCATGTTATTTCAGACTTTTTGGTGTGCTTGTATGCATGCTTTAGTTGTTTCTTTAATGCTTTAAAAGCATATGTTGAATGCTCCATGTTTTGGTCATGTTGCATGCCTTTGTACTTGAGCTTCTTAGATGCCATCTAGGTACTCCTTAGGCTTTGTTTAGGTCTGCTTGTGACCTGTTTTGAGTCCCCTTAGCCTTGTGAGGCTTGGCGGACTTGGCCTTGGTTTAAGCCTTCATGGTTTGTTTCAAGACTTGGGCCATTCGTTGTATATTTGGCTTGCTTCATTGCATGTTTTGGCATCATGCTTAACATGGATTTCAGAGTTTTTTTATGCATGCTATTAGCCCATGTTTGTGTCTCTTAAGTGTGCATGAGAGTTGACTTTGTATGCCTTGGGTTTGGACCTTAACATGTGCATGTGTGTGCGACGTGTTTAGTCTCTATTTCTAGGCACTTTGGCCACTGATTTTGGGCCCTTTTGAGTTGCCTAATTTATGTCTAAGCCCATCCTCCATGTGGTTTGCATGCTTGCCTTGTGTGCTTACTTAGGTTTGCATTGTATTGCCCTATTACATACTAGTTGACATGTCTAGGATTGCATCACATTGGCATGCATGTTAGGCCTCTTGATCAAGTCATGATAGAGGTTTAACACCCTTGTTTGCTTGTTTGCATCGTATTGCATTTGAAATCAAAGTTGCATGCTTGGTTCTCCGAGCCATCACGCATGGAAATGCGCGATTGGTGGTCCGGGAATCGAGGCACATGCCCTCTTGAGTCCATAGCATGATGTGGGATGTGTTTGGTGCATACATGCTTTGAATTACATTGCCATGCATAGTTTGCCCTCTGCTGCTGTGAGTTGCAGGATCTGCAGAACATTTTGTGCCGACCGGCACTTTTTAGTGCCGACCGGCAGTTCATCCCCAGCCGACGGAACAATTCAGTGCCGATGGCCAAATTCTTCAGCCGGTGGAAATTCTGTGCAGCCGGTGATGATCTCCAGTACCAAAGAAAGTGTTCCTAGGACTTTGGTGATTTTCAGAGTTGGATAGCAGAAGAAACAGAGGCATACTTGCATGGTAGTGCGATTCCGAGCGAGTCCCGGGCACGCGCTGCAGTTAGTCCTCATCCCGAGGCGTTTAATGCTTAATTAGATTAATTATTTAATTTAATTAATTTAGTTAATTTGTAATAATTACTTAGCTTGCGTAGTTAATTAATTTGTATTATTATTTTGGTCCCTCCGTGTGAGGGCATAATTGTAATAAGTGTGTGTGAGTGGGTGTATGTCTTCCAACCCCCATTTCTTTCTCCTTTTTATTTACCCGCTTATGTTGGTAGATTAGGGCATATTTAAATCAGCATACCTTATGCAATGCATGTGTGCATTCATGCATTTGTTTACATGCATTCGGGCTCGGCACATCATGCAAACTGCATCGTACTTTCAATTCCAAATTGAATACGTGATAGTTGTTGCATCTCATGTGCCATGTTTAGGGTTAGCCGAGCCTACTTTAGATTACATCTCTGTGTGTGATGCATTAGCCATTGGACATGAACTAGGACATGCATGTTTGCTAACTAGTTTGTTGTTTTGGCACGGAGTACGATGTAAGTATTTTACGCTTTAGCATACCACATGCGTGTGAATGTTTCCATGACAGTATGCTTGCCATGCGGCTAAATGCTTACATGATAAAACTGTTTGAATGCCTGTGGGTGGAGGTTGGATTGCTTGAGTTGGGAGTACTCATTGAAATCCGTATTTTAGCCTACTTGCGAGTAGCAAAAACCAACACGTTTTTCGAAACAAAACGGATATGCAATGTTTATTTCAAAATTAGGCAATCTAGTCTATACTTGTTTGCTGTGCGCATAACATAGTAATTCTAGGCTAATAATTGGAATAAGAACGCATAAAGTTTTCAAAAACGAATATCACGGTTAGTAGAGGCCGGTCTCCGGACCGGGCGAAAGGGGGTGCTCATAGCTGACCTTCCCCGATCGTACCCAAGCTCCCGAGCCAAGACCACTTTGGTGATGACGGACATGTGGCCTTCGGCACCGAGTCAGGGTTTCCTAAATTTCCCATTTTAAAATATTTAGGTGGCGACTCTGTAATCTGGCAAAGCAGTCCATGTTTGGCACTACTTTTCAAAAAAATCTGTTTTCTCAAACGATTTGCCGGATTTGGACTCTTTGGTTCAGATTTAGAACCGACACAAATTGAGTCCGAACTGTAGCGCGAGGTCCCCCGCGGACGTGTTACAATTGTGTGCTGCAAAAATGACATAAATTGCCTTATGATATGAACAGGCTCGCTCGAGCGAAGGAGTTCTCGCTCGAGCGACCAGACACACAAAGGCCGCCTCGCTCAAGCGTAGAATGTGAAGCTTCAGGTCCGCCACCCAACGCAGACGCACGCTCGAACGCAAGAAGCCTCGCTCGAGCGAAGAACATATTACACAAGGCTCGCTCGAGCGCAAGAAGCCTCGCTCGAGCGAAGAAACATTTTCATAGGGCTCGCTCGAGTGCAAGAAGCCTTGCTTGAGCGAAGAAGCCAAATTTTGGACAACAACCATTTGTACCAAAAGACCACTAACCTATTCCAAACTCGCCCAACAAGTCCCAAAACTCAAATTCGAAGAATTAAAGGGAAGAAACAAGATATAGACAACAATATACAATCATGGAACCCGAGTCTAGAACACAATAAAGGCTGGGGTAAACCAAGATCGCTATAACCTCCCGAACCAACTCTGGACCTAACTCTGGACCTAACAAAGGTGCATCACCCATCTCAGCCCAACACACAGGGGATCTACACGGTCGACCATACAAGGTCTCAAACGGTGCCATGCCAATACTCGATTGGAAACTATTGTTATAGGCAAATTCCACTAAGGGAAAATGCCTCTCCATGAACCCTTAAAATCAAGGACACAGCCTCTAAGCATATCCTCAAGGATCTGAATAGTACGCTCAGACTGCCCGTCAGTCTGAGGATGATACGCAGTACTAAAAGTCAATCTAGTGCCTAAGGCACTCTGCAAACTCTACCATAACCGAGTAGTGAAACGCGGATCTCTATTCGAAACAATCGTCATAGAGACCCCGTGCAACCTCACTATGTCCCTAATATACAAGTCGGCAAGATAATCTACCGAGTCACTTACGTGCATGGGAATAAAATGCGCCGATTTAGTCAACCGGTCAACGACCACCCAAATGGCATCACTATCCCGTTGAGTCCTCGGAAGGCCCACAACGAAGTCTATCGTAACATGCTCCCACTTCCACTCAGCTATAGGCAAGGGTTACAACAAACCCGTTGGCCTCTGATGCTCGGCCTTCACTTGTTGACAAGTAAGGCACTTTGATACAAACACAGCCACATCCTTTTTCATACCTCTCCACCAAAACTAGCGACTAAGGTCATGATATGTCACGACCCAAACTCGCCCCTGTAGGTTTAGTACTGTAACCGGCCAATAATCCGTGGATTACCAAAGGCCTCTGTACAAATTAGCAGATAATAAGGGGCTGCGGAAGCAATAATACAAAATAGACAAGGTCCATTGAGCTGTGATAACGTACATGGGACAGAACATTTTAAAACTTATTTATATATATACAAGCATAAACATGCCGGTCAAGGACACCAAATTTACAACATAGTTACAGAAGCGCACTCCCCAAGATCTGACTATACAGTGCATGCACTAAGACTAGCATGAAGTACAAAAACAGCCATGGCATTGAACTTCGATCGAAACCTCCTCGGAGGCATAACGGTTGGCTGACAAAAATAGTACAGAAGGCCATCAACTCTGGCCCTGGTCAAGTGCCGTCTCACCTACATATATAATATAAACCGTGAGCGAAAGCCCAATGAATAATAACAGAGTTAAGGGGTTATATGAATGAAGTCTAGCACAAGTTAAAGTCCAGCATTTAAATCAAAGCATAATCAAACTTCAAACAGAAACAGATTCATATACATTTTCATATTCAGATTTTGCATAAGATCATACGTGGTACACCCATTAGCTATCAGATCAAATTGGTCCAGAGACCCATATACATAGTTGGTACCAACGACCATATAGGTCCATATCTTGCGCGCAAGTAACCATGGTATTGTTACCCCCAGGCAAGGGCCACGTGCAGATTAGCCGCGGTATTGTTACCCCCGGGTGAGGGCCACATGCAGATTGCCCACGGTATTGTTACCCCTGGGTGAGGGCCACGTAAACTAAGGGTGCCACAATTACTTTTCAGAAAATTGGACATTCATTCATAATTCGTAAGATAGCTTTTCAGAAAATAGATCATATCATACCAGTCAGAAAATACTTAAGTTAAACATAACTTTACAGAGTTATTACTCACAGTGGGCCCTGAGACAGACAGACGGAGTAAGCTTGGTCAAACGGTACGAGGCACGTGACCTACACAACACATAACAGATGCACACTTGAAACACACGTTCTAATTGTACAAAACTTATTTCATTGGCTCTTAGTGTGTTTTTAATCTCCTATCCTCATTATAGAGTCTAAAACATGGCCTAGGAATGCCTAGGATGAAATGAGGATGCAAAGATGCACCTAGAAACACTTTTTAAAATTTTGTTGAAACAGGGGTGCCGCTCGAGCGTGGATTTCTCCGCTCGAGCGGACATGCAGACAAAAGGTCTGCGCTCGAGCGTGTATTCCTCCGCTCGAGCTGACTGTAAACTACAGTAAAAGTACTGGATGCATGAAATTCACGCTTGATGGGAGCTCGATACCCGCTCGAGCGTGAGACACAAGTCCCTGCTCGAGAGTGCATTACCCCGCTCGAGCGGACTGTAAACATGTGAAAAGTACTGGATACACGCATTTCACGCTCGAGCGTTATAATCGCCGCTCGAGCGAAAGTGCATGTACTCAGGCTTCACGCTCAAGCATGAAAGGCCCCGCTCGAGCGTGGGTCAAATTTCTGGAAAATCCAGATTGACCTCCAAGCTTGAAATTCAACATTCAACCATTGAAAACTCAATTTTCTGGGCCAAAACCTTGGAAAACACTTGGTAACCCATAAAACAACATGTTTAAAGCTTCAATTCAAGAAATCATGGCCCAAGAGTAGTTCAATTAAACACAATTTCAAACCAAAATTCAAGAACTTGAAGATTAATGCAAAACTAACACATGCATGAGTTCTCCTGAACTCTAATGTTACAAAACATGACCAAATGCAAGTTTTAGCTCAAGGACAAGATGAATTCATGGACTACATTTAAATTATACACATGCATGAAAGGAATTCATGAAGACCAACCTCAAAATGCAAAGATAGGTACATGCATGCATGAATTTCTACTTAACTCAACACTTTAATCCAATTCTTGATTCAACTCACTCAATTACCAAGTACCATGCAAGAGTCTACTAAATTTCATGATCAAGAAGGGAAATTCTCTACCTTAAGTCTTCAATTCCAAGTGTACTAGCTCAATTTTGCATTCAACCTTCAACTCTCCTAAGATCCAAGCCAAATCTTGTTGAAGCTAAATCTTCCCTTCTCTCCTACTCTTCTACGTTTTGTCTCAAAGAATTGGTGTAGACACCCCATTTTTGACCGCCCTCAAGACTTGGGCATTACTGATGGTTTGCTCGGTGTTGAGAGTTGTGCAGGGCAAAGATTCAATTCCTTCGGCAAGGAGAGAGGCGAACCCTTCAAAACACTTTGTTTAGGGGTTTGGAGTTGAAGAAAAGAGGAGAGGAGGGGAGAAAATAGGTTGGAGAAGAAGTTCGCCATGAATCCGGGTAAAAGAAAGTCGAGCGGCCCTCGCTGAATCAGGCTTATTCAATTGCATACTTGGAGTTAAGCTATGAGGCCACTACCATTGGAAAGAAGACTTCCGGGGCTTCATTTTTGGTTCAAGAATCTCCTAGAGCCAAGTCAGGGTGGAGGAGATATGATTGATTGACGCTGGGCATCATCCCGGTTGGATCGAGTCTGTGTGGCTTTACGGAAAAGGGCATAACTTTTTGCATAGGAGGAATTTTGATGCAAGGTTTGCGCCATTGGAAAGCTAACTTCCGGGGCTTCGATTTGCATACCCACCGGCACTTTTTTGGCCTTGGAATCATCTGTCGGCACTCTATTTAGCCGGCCGGCAATATATAGTGCCGACCGGCACTTTATTTTGGCCGATGATCAAACCTTCTGGCCGACCTGAACCCTTTGCACCCCCCAAGCCTGGTGCATACCAGCTGTGCCAGCTGGGATGCATAGAATCAGATCCACGTGCATCCATGTGCCTATTTTGCACCCTTTTGGCCCTTATTTTGCACCCTTTGCTCAAGGCTTCTTGAGGAAGCCTTGACCCCTTGTCTTGGCTTCCTCAAGAAGCCTACCAGCTGTCCAAGCTTATTGAATAAGCCTTGCACCCCCCCTTGAACTCTTTTGACCCTTTGAAGCTTGTTTTGGAAGCTAAGCTTTGTCTATTTAAGAGAGGCCTTCCTCTCCATTGTGGTGGTTGGAGATTCCTAAGCAAAAAACCAGAGGATATACATATATTCTGATATAGATACATATATCCCACCTCCTTCTCTATATCTATCCTATCCAAGCTTCCAAACACCTTGGTTCTTGTATCATTTGCTCTACAACACCTAGCACAACACCTCCATCTTCCATTCCAGCATTTGGGAGGTCATTTGCAGAGGTTAGGAGCTCAGAAACTTGGACCAAGGGGTGCTGGTTTGTTGGTCTACAAGGGTAAGCACACTTTTTCCCAAAACTAGCATTTTCTTGGTTCATATCTAAGCCATAGTTGCATGTATTTTTGAGCTTCGATGTAAACTACAAAGAGGCTTGCTTTGAGCCCTTCTTCAACATCGAAGAAGGGCTCAACCTTGTTTGGGACCCCCATGTATGACTTGCTTCAATACCCTCTTGGGTCCTTATTTTGTTGCATGTTTCTTTAGCCTACCATGCTTCCATTTTTGGGCCTTCAACAGGCCTGAAAAGTGGCTTATCTTTCCCCCCTCTACATGTCTCATGAAGGGTATTTGGCTGTTTGATGATAGCATCTAGCACCTATCTCTTTACCCCCTTGTATGCCATGATTCTTGCATAGTATATTTGGCTGGCGTATAATCTGTTTTTGAGCATGTAATAAACTGTAAGTAGGCTTATTTTGAGCCCTTCTTCAACATTAAAGAAGGGCTCAACCCTTTTTGGGACCCCTATCTTGCACTTGTTTCATAATCTCTTCTATTTACCGTAATTTTGCATGCTTTGTTAGCCTATCTTGCTTCTATTTTTGTGGCTGGTCATAAACTGGAAATGTGCTTGTTTTGCCATGTATAAGGTCTGTCCTAGGTTGTTTGGGTCAATCTTGGCATGCTTTGTATAGCCCCTTTGCATTGTAGCTTGTATGCTTCAAGTAGGTGCATGTGTAGGATGCATTGCCTCCATGATTTCAAGGGTTTGGAACCCTCTTACATGCTATTTCAAACCCTAATCCATGCTCACATGTTCATTTTTGTCATCTCTTTCATGCTTTAAGGGTGTGTCCTTTTATGCATTCAAGGGTGCCTTGTGCATGCTTGTGTGTTTAGAGCTTTTAGGGTGCCGTGAGTGTGAGTTTTGGGTGTATTTTCACATGCTGAAAACCTGTTTTTGGTTGCTCGAGTCTTGCCATGATTGGTCTTGTCAAGTGTGGTTCAAAGCCTCATTACCTTGCTTCAAGCACTCGGGCTATTTGCATGCTTTGTTTGGTCTTGTTTAGCTTGGTTTGGCACCATGTTTTGCATGATTTCAGAGCTTTTCATGTATGCTAATAGTCCATGTTTGTGCCTCTTAGATGTGTTTAAGAGTTGCTTAATTATGCTTAAGTGTTGGTGCCTTAACTTATACATGTGTGCATGTGTGTTTGGCCCTCTTGACTTAGCATTTTGGCCACTGATTTTAGGACTATTTGAGTTGCCTAATTCATGTATAAGACCATCCTTCCATTGATTCGCATGCTTGTCTTGTATGCTTACTTGCATGATTGCATTGTATTGCCATATTGCATACTAGTTGACATGTTTAGGACTTCATTGCATCGACATGCATGCTAAGCCTCTTGACCAAGTCATGATAGAGGTTTGAGCACCCTTGTTTGCTTGTTTGCATTGCATGCATTTGAAATCAAAGTTGCATTCTTGGTTCTTAGGGCCATCATGCATGGAAATGCGCGATTGGTGGTCCGGGAATCGAGGCACATGCCCCTTTGAGTCAATAACATGATAAGGGGTGTGTATAGTGCATAAATACCTTGAATCACATTGCCATGCATGTTGTTGTCCTCTGCTGCTGTGGGTTGCAGGTTCTGCAGGTGTTAAGTGCCGGCCGGCACTATTTAGTGCCGACCGGCAGTCAATTGCCAGCCGATAACTTCATATAGTGCCGGTGGCCTCCTTCTTCAGCCGGTGGTGCTCTACCCCAGCCAGTGGTACTCCCCAGTGCCCTGAGAGGCACTCCTGGGACTTTGGCAATTTTCAGAGGAGGATAGCAGGGGAAACAGAGGCAGTCCGTGCATGGCAGTGCGATTCCGAGCCAATTCTGAGCGCGCGCTGCATTTGAGCCCTCTTCCCGAGGCGTTTACTGCTTTAATTAACTTAGTTAATTTGTTAATTAATTTAGTTAATTTGTAATAATTAATTAGCTTGCGTAGTTAATTAATTTGTATTATTCTTTTGGTCCCTCCGAGCGAGGGCAAATTTGTAATAAGTGTGTGTGAGTGGGTGCATGTCTTCCAACCCCCATTTCTTTCTACCCTTTTATTTACCTGCTTATGATGGTAGATTAGGGCACATCTAAATTAGCATACCTTATGCAATGCATGCGTGCATTCATGCATTTGTTTACATACATCGGGCTCGGTACATCATACAAACTGCATCGTACTTTCAATTCCAAATTGAATACGTGATAGTTGTTGCATTTCATGTGCCATGCTTAGGATAGCCGAGCCTGTCTAGATTACATTCCGTATGCAATGCATTAGTCACTTAACATAAACTAGGTCATGCATGTTTTGCTAACTGGTTTCTTGTTTTGGCACGGAGTACGATGTAAGTTTTATGCTTTAGCATGTCGCATGCGTGTGAATGTTAACATGACAGTATGCCTGCCATGCGGCTAAGTGCTTATGTGATAAACTGCTTGAATGCCTGTGGGTGGAGGTTGGATTACTTGAGTTGGGAATACTCATCGAAATCCGTGTTTTAGCCTACTCGCGAGTAGCAATTTCAAACTGTTTTCAAAACCAACGGATATGCAATGTTTATTTCCAAATTAGGCAATCTAGTCTATACTTGTTTGCTGCGCGCATAACATAGTAATTCTAGGCTAATAATTGGAATAAGAGCATGTAATGTTTTCAAAATCGGATATCACGGTTAGTAGAGGCCGATCTTCGGACCGGGCGAGAGGGGGTGCTCATAGCTGACCTTCCCCGATCGTACCCAAGCTCCCGAGCCAAGATCACTTTGGTGATGACGGACACGTGGCCTTCGGCACCGAGTCATGGTTTCCTAAATTTCTCCATTTTAAAATATTTAGGTGGCGACTCTGTAATCTGGCAAAGCAGTCCATGTTTGGCACTTCTTTTCAAAAATCAGTTTTTCTTCAAAACGATTTGCCAGAGTTGGACTCTTTGGTTCAAGATTAAGAACCGTGACATTTGAGTCCTTTGAACTGTAGTGACCCAATATCGAACTAGAACGGGGGGGACTCGCACTCCTTCCCCGGGATGCGTTCGGGGATGTCTACAATTGGCTGAGGGAAATGTTGTGTCAAAGGCTCTAACAAGCCTCAAGTGATGGTGTAGAGACAAGCCACTAAGTGGCAAAATGATAATTAGTCTAGGTTCAATAGTTTAATATTATTTAGTCTAATTTAATCACACCAAATCAAATTTTAATTAAATCTACCATAAAATCACATATATTCTAACTAGTCCAAAACGCTAATCAGTTTCGAAATCGGGCGCCGATAAGGCTTTCAATTCGCAGTTTAAAGTCAAAGACATGAATAGATCATTTTATGGGGAATAGATAGAAACACATAAATAATGCAATACACATGCAAATTAATCCCAGATTCCTTCTAAATTACTATTAGGCATAATTAGTCATGAATTAGCATTAATTGGAGATCGGGATCATTACAGTCTTCCCTTCTTAAAAGAGTTTGGTCCTCCAAACTCGAATTACCTTCATTCTGAATCAACATTGGGTCCAATGGGAACAATTCCGGATATCTCTTCATCATGTCTTCCTCGGTTTCCCAAGTTGCATAGGTTCCTCCGTGGTTTTGCCAATCCACTTTTACCAACGGTATTTCTTTATTCCTCAACTTCTTGATTCTGCGGTTGACAATCTGAATAGGCCTTTCCTTGTAGGTGTAATCATCTTTCAAAAGCACATGTGTCGGTTCGATGATGTGGAGTGGATCTCTCAAATATTCCCGAAGCATCGATACATGAAAGACGTTATGCATATGTTCCATTACAGGGGGTAAGGCTATCCGATACGACACCGGATTGATCTTTTCAAGAACTTCATAAGGTCCAACGTACCTTGGCGCCAATTTGCTCTTAACACCAAACCGAGTTTGACCCTTCATCGGGGTCACCTTAATGAACACATGATCTCCAACTTCATATTCCCTATCTCTTCGAACATCAGCGTAGCTCTTTTGTCGACTCTGTGTAGTTTTCAGACGTTGCTGTATCAGTTTCACTTTCTTGGTTGTTTCTTGCACAACTTCTGGACCTAACAAAATTCTATCACCTACTTCAGCCCAACATATCGGAGAACGACATTTCCTTCCATACAAAGCTTCATAAGGAGCCATTTCAATGCTTGAGTGGTAACTGTTGTTGTACACAAATTCAGCTAATGGCAAGTAGGTCTCCCAACTTCCTTGGAAGTCTAACACACACATTCTGAGCATATCCTCTAGAGTTTGGTTCGTTCGTTCAGTTTGGCCATCTGTCTGTGGGTGATAGGCACTACTCAGTCTCAATTCAGTTCCCAAAGCTTGTTGCAAACTCTGCCAAAATCTCGATACAAACTTTGAGTCCCTGTCAGACACAATAGATACTGGCATTCCATGCAATCTCACAATTTCAGTTATATAGATATTGGCCAATTTATCAGCATTATAGATAGTTTTGACAGGCAGAAAATGGGCAGACTTAGTTAAACGGTCAACTATAACCCAGATAGAGTCCATACCTCGAGAAGAACGAGGCAATCCCACAATGAAGTCCATGGTAATGTGCTCCCATTTCCATTCCGGTATTAGGAGTGGTTGTAGCAAACCAGCAGGTCGTTGATGTTCAACTTTAACCTGTTGGCAATGTAAACATCTAGCCACAAAATCTGCAATACTCTTTTTCATTCCAGGCCACCAAAAATTTTGTTTCAAATTATGGTACATCTTCGTGTTCCCCGGATGCATGGCAAATTTACCACTGTGAGCTTCGGTCATAACACGTTTCCGCAAATCATAACAATCGGGTACACAAAGACGGTTCTGAAATTTCAGCACATCATTCTCAAATACAAATCCTGGCCTCGGCTTTGACTCAAATTCCTCTGTGATCTTTTTCAAGTATTCATCCTCGCACTGTTTCTATTTGATCTCGTCAAGAATTGTAGGTTGAGCGGCAATAGCAGTTAATAGCCCATCTTGTTCAAGGTCAGTCAACAATTCTTTTCGGTTGGATAACAAACATGACAAATTCGCACTAGATTTCCAGCTCAAGGCATCTGCTACGGGATTAGCCTTTCCTGGATGATACAAGATTTGCAAATCATAATCCTTGATTAGTTCCAACCAACGTCTCTGTCTCATATTCAACTCCTTTTGGGTGAAGAAATATTTCAAACTTTTATGGTCTGTATAAACCTCACAAGTTACCCCATACAAATAGTGATGCCATATTTTCAAAGCGAACACCACGGCTGCTAATTCAAGGTCATGTGTTGGGTAATTCTTTTCATGAGGTCGGAGTTATCTAGAAGCATAGGCAATCACCCTTCCGTTTTGCATTAGTACACACCCTAAACCTTTAGAAGAAGCATCACTGTACACTTGAAACCCATCAGTACCATTAGGCATGGTTAAAATTGGTGCAGTTACTAACCTGGTCTTCAACTCTTAGAAAGCTGCCTCTCTTTGTTCATTCCAGTCAAATGGCACATTTTTCTGAGTTAACTGAGTCAATGGCAAAGCGAGCTTAGAAAAGTCTTTCACAAACCTCCGGTAGTAACCTGCAAGTCCCAGAAAACTTCGGACTTCTGTCACATTTGTCGGTCTAGGCCAATTCACGACAGCTTCAATTTTCTGAGGATCAACAGAAACACCATCCTTGTTAATTACATGACCCAAAAATGCCACACTGTCAAGCCAGAATTCACACTTGGACAATTTAGCATACAATTTCTTTTCTCTCAAAATCTGCAAAGTGGTTCTCAGATGGTTCTCATGTTCTTCCCTGTCTTTAGAATAAACCAAAATGTCATCAATAAATACAACAATGAAGTCATCCAGATATGATGTAAACACCCTATTCATAAGATCCATGAAAGCTGCAGGTGCATTGGTCATCCCAAACGGCATTACCAAAAATTCATAGTGGCCATATCTAGTTCGGAATGCAGTTTTCTCTATGTCCTCAGCTCTAACCTTTAATTGGTGATACCCGGACCTGAGGTCAATTTTGGAAAACACTTTGGGCACCCTGAAGTTGATCAAATAAGTCATCTATTCGGGGCAGAGGGTATTTATTCTTGATAGTCACTTTGCTCAGTTCTCGGTAGTCTATACACAACCTTAAAGATCCATCATTCTTTTTGACAAATAGGACTGGAGCACCCCAAGGTAAAGTACTCGAACGGATAAATTTCTTGTCTAACAGTTCCTGAAGCTGGGTTTTCAATTCTTTCAATTCAGAAATAGACATTCTATAGGGAGTCTTAGAAATAGGCTGTGTCCCCGGGAACACTTCAACAGTGAATTCAATTTCTCTATCAACTAAGTCCCCAGGTAAGTCAGTCGGAAACACATCGGAAAAGTCACAAACCACAGGGATTGTTTCTACAATAGTACCATCAAATGATGCAGTCAGTATACAACACAAATAACCCCTACATCTCTTCCTAAGGAGTTTTATAGCTTTCATAGCCGAAATCAAGTATGGGGGAAGAACTACCCCATTCCTAATAAAAGTAAATTCAGGCATTCCTAGTGGTCTAAACACAAAAGTTTTATTTGCACAGTCAATGGTAGCACAGTATTTAGTCAACCAGTCCATCCCCAAAATACAATCAAAATGACTAATGTCCAGGGGTAATAAATCCACATATAACACCATATCACCGATCATAATATCACATGCCGGATAAACATGAGTACACATCATAGAATCCCCAGACGGTGTGGATACAGATAACACATATGTCATTTGTTCTAGTGGTCTAGTCAGTTTTCAAGAGAAAGCGTGCGATACAAAGGGATGTGTAAAACCAGAATCTATCAGTATACATGCATTTTGAGAACATACAGAGAGTGTACCTGACCCCACAGTATAGGTGTTGGGTACGTCACCAGGCACTAAGGCGAACACTCTCCCTTGCCTTAATGTTTCATTGCTTGCATTCCCTCTAACATCGGCCCTTGCATTTGCTCTTGCTGCGGAAACGAACCCGGTGGAACTTGTCATAGGACGGTTAACCTCATTGGATCTCATCGGGCAATCCCTCACCGTGTGGCCAGTCTTGCCACAGCGAAAACACGCACCTAATGCTCGGTAACAGGCACCTTTGTGCTTCTTTCCGCAGTCAGGGCAGTTTGGAGTAGATCCGCCACTGTGACTAGAACTGCTGGAGCACACTGTATTTTGTTTCTTCGGAAACGACTGGCCTTTCTTGAAACTGAATCCAATCCTCTTTCCTCTCCATTCTGTTGTTGGTGTTGTAGTTTGTCTCTTAGCTGCTATTGTGGCTTCTGCCATCAATGCCCTATCGAGTACCTCCACATAAGTGGGTAATTTTAGGACACCCACTCGATCAAATATTTCCAGGTCCAGCCCTCCCTCAAACTTCTGTGCTTTCTTGTAATTAGTATCCATCATATGCGGAGCAAAGCGTGCCAACTCGGTGAACTTGGCCTCATATTCTGCTACAGCCATTCTTCCTTATTTAAGTTCTTGAAATTCAGACACTTTCCAGTCCCTGAAACATTGGGGAAAGTACTCGTCGTAGAAGATGGCATTAAACTGTGCCCATGTCATATTCCCATTGCCATTTCGGATCAGTAACCACCACTTGCGAGCTTCATCTTTCAGAGTGTAGGTGGCTAGGAGGACTTTCTGAGTTTCAGTACAAGGAAATACTTCATACAACTTTTCCATTTCAAGCAGCCACGTCTCTGCTTTCAAAGGTTCAATTCCACCATAGAACGTTGGCGGTTTCATTTTCATGAATTTCTGTGTCAGATTGATGATGTCATTATTATCTGCCTCGGCTTGTGCCGGTGGAGGCGGAGGGGGTAAAGGTTGTTGTCTCTGTTGTTGTGTCAAGGTTTCAGTTAATACTGCCAACGTTTGTTCCATTCGGCCCATGCAAGCCTCTGAAGATTCGCTTTCACCACTTCCCCTTGCATTCTCCATCTTACTATACAAACATCAAATGATAATAAACACAGGCATAATCTCATTTATTTCCCTCAATTCACTTATTCAAATATACATTCAGTTTTCATGTTCAGCTGTATTACCACACATTCACACATGCAGATGGAATGCCCCTAACTCTTACTAGGACATCCTAAGCTCATACGGACCTGCGTGTGCGGTAGAACACGTGCTCTGATACCACTCTGTCACGACCCAAACCCGCCCCTGTAGGTTTAGTACCGTAACCGGCCAGTAATCCGTAGATTACCAAAGGCTTCTATACAGATTAGCAAATAATAAGGGGCTGGGGAAGCAATAATACAAAATAGACAAGGTCTAATGAGCTGTGATAACGTACATGGGACAGAACATTTTAAAACTTATTTATATATATACAAGCATAAGCATGCCGGTCAAGGACACCAAATTTACAACATAGTTACAGAAGTGCACTCCCCAAGATCTGACTATACAGTGCATGCACTAAGACTAGCATGAAGTACAAAAACAGCCATGGCATTGAACTTCGATCGGAACCTCCTCGGAGGCACAACGGTTGGCTAACAAAAACAGTATAGAAGGCCATCAACTCTGGCCCTGGTCAGGTGCCGTCTCACCTACATATATAATATAAACTGTGAGCGAAAGCCTAGTGAATGATAACAGAGTAAAGGGGTTATATGAATGAAGTCCAGCACAAGTTAAAGTCCAGTATTTAAATCAGAGCATAATCAGACTTCAAACAGAAACAGATTCATATACATTTTCATATTCAGATTTTGCATAAGATCATATGTGGTACACCCATTATCTCAGAGCATAATCAGACTTCAAACAAAAACAGATTCATATACATTTTCATATTCAGATTTTGCATAAGATCATACGTGGTACACCCATTAGCTATCAGATCAGATTGGTTCAGAGACCCATATACATAGTTGGTACCAACGACCATATAGGTCCATATCTTGCGCGTAAGTAACCATGGTATTGTTACCCCCAGGCAAGGGCCACGTGCAGATTAGCCGCAGTATTGTTACCCCCGGGCGAGGGCCACATGCAGATTGCCCACGGTATTGTTACCCCCGGGCGAGGGCCACGTGAACTAAGGGTGCCGCAATTACTTTCCAAAAAATTGGACATTCATTCATAATTCGTAAGATAGCTTTTCAGAAAACAGATCATATCATACCAGTCAGAAAATACTTAAGTTAAACATAACTTTACAGAGTTATTACTCACAGTGGGCCCTGAGACAGACAGACGGAGTAAGCTTGGTCAAACGGTACGAGGCACGTGACCTACACAACACATAACAGATGCACACTTGAAACACACGTTCTAATTGTACAAAACTTATTTCATTGGCTCTTAGTGTGTTTCTAATCTCCTATCCTCATTATAGAGTCTAAAACATGGCCTAGGAATGCCTAGGATGAAATGAGGATGCAAAGATGCACTCAGAAACACTTTTTAAAATTTTGCTGAAACAGGGGTCCCGCTCGAGCGTGGATTTCTTCGATCGAGCGAACATGCAGACAAAAGGTCTCTGCTCGAGTGTGTATTCCTCCGCTCAAGCTGACTGTAAACTACAGTAAAAGTGCTGGATGCATGAAATTCACGCTCGATGGGAGCTCGATACCCGCTCGAGCGTGAGACACAAGTCCCCGCTCGAGCGGACTGTAAACATGTGAAAAGTACTGGATACACGCATTTCACGCTCGAGCATTATAATCGCCGCTCGAGCGGAAGTGCATGTACTCAGGCTTCACGCCCCGCTCGAGCGTGAAAGGCCCCGCTCGAGCGTGGGTCAAATTTCTGGAAAATCCAGATTGACCTCCAAGCTTGAAATTCAACATTCAACCATTGAAAACTCAATTTTCTGAGCCAAAACCTTGGAAAACACTTGGTAACCCATAAAACAACATGTTTAAAGCTTCAATTCAAGAAATCATGGCCCAAGAGTAGTTCAATTAAACACAATTTCAAACCAAAATTCAAGAACTTGAAGATTAATGCAAAACTAACACATGCATGAGTTCTCTTGAACTCTAATGTTACAAAACATGACCAAATGCAAGTTTTAGCTCAGGGACAAGATGAATTCATGGACTATATTTAAATTATACACATGCATGAAAGGAATTCATGAAGACCAACCTCAAAATGCAAAGATAAGTACATGCATGCATGAATTTCTACTTAACTCAACACTTTAATCCAATTCTTGACTCAACTCACTCAATTACCAAGTACCATGCAAGAGTCTACTAAATTTCATGATCAAGAAGGGAAATTCTCTACCTTAAGTCTTCAATTCCAAGTGTACTAGCTCAATTTTGCATTCAACCTTCAACTCTCTTAAGATCCAAGCCAAATCTTGTTGAAGCTAAATCTTCCCTTCTCTCCCACTCTCCTACGTTTTGTCTCAAAGAATTGGCTGAGGGAAATGTTGTGTCAAAGGCTCTAACAAGCCTCAAGTGATGGTGTAGAGACAAGCCACTAAGTGGCAAAATGGTAATTAGTCTAGGTTCAATAGTTTAATATTATTTAGTCTAATTTAATCACACTAACTCAAATTTTAATTAAACCTACCATAAAATCACATATATTCTAACTAGTCCAAAACGCTAATCAGTTTCGAAATCGGGCGCCGATAAGGCTTTCAATTCGCAATTTAAAGTCAAAGACATGAACAGATCGTTTTATGGCAAACAGATAGAAACACATAAATAATGCAGTACACATGCAAATTAATCCCAGATTCCTTCTAAATTACTGTTAGGCATAATTAGTCATGAATTAGCATTAATCGGAAATCGGGGTCATTACATGATACGTCTTTGTGCCTCTCGGATGCACCGCATGGCGCGAATAATGAAACTCTCGGAGTATCTCCTCTCGGCAAGACTCCAGTACAAACAAGTGATCACGGTATCTCACACTTAGGTCAAGATACACAGTCAAACCTCTTTCTACCTTTCCATTTGAAATCTTCTCTCGGAACGATTCCACCTCAAGGTCACCCTTTTGCGCTTCTGACACTCGATTCATAAGTGTAGATTGTGCAACTACTGAAAATAAGGCTGCAAACTCAACAGACTCGCCCAGATGCAAGTCAAACTCATTAAGAGTACCCAACATTTCCCATTCTCAAATGGCGATAGAAGTTACACTGCTAACTGGCTTTCTACTCAAAGCATCGGCCACAACATTGGCCTTCCCGGGATGATAATGCAACTCAAAATCATAATCCTCTATGAATTCCATCCATATTCTCTGCCTCAAATTCAAGTCTTTCTGTGTAAACAGATACTTCAGACTCTTGTGATCAGAGAACACTTCAAATTTCTCACCATACAGGTAGTACCTCCAAATCTTCAAGGCAAATATCACTGCTGCTAACTCTAGGTCATGAGTAGAGTAATTCCTCTCATGTGTTTTCAACTGCTGTAAGCCATAGGCTACCACTTTACCCTCTTGCATCAATACACCACCTAGACCTTCTCGTGAAGCATCATAATAAACTGAATAACCCAAAGCCCTCTCTGGTATAATCAATATTGGAGCAGTGGTGAGTCTAATCTTAAGCTCTTGGAACAACTTCTCACAAGTCTCACACCACACGAACTTGATTTCCTTTCTAGTCAACTTATTCAAAGATGAAGCTAGTCCAGAGAAATCCTTCACAAACTGACGGTAATACTTGGCCAACCCCAAGAAACTACGGATCTCGAAAGCATTCTTAGGTTGTGCCCAATATTGCACTGCATCTATCTTGAATAAATCTATAATCACCCCTTCCCTTGACACTACATGCCCTAGAAATTTAACCTCTTCCAACCAAAAGTCACATTTCCCAAATTTAGCATACAACTCATGGGCTCTAAGTAACTCAAGTACTACTCGTAAGTGTTCTTCGTGTTCCTCCTCAGAAGGTGAATAAACCAAAATGTCGTCCACAAAGACAACCACAAAACGATCTAAGAATTCACAGAAGATCCGATTAATCAAATCCATAAACACAACTGGTGCATTGGTTAGTCCAAAAGGCATCACAAGGAACTCATAATGGCCATACCGCGTATGAAATGCTGTCTTCGGGATATACTCCTCCCTTACCCTCAACTGATGATAACCCGATCTTAGGTCTATCTTAGAGAAACAACAAGACCCTTTCAACTGATCAAACAGATCATTTATACGAGGCATTGGGTACTTATTCTTAATAGTAACCCGGTTCAACTTCCTGTAATCAATACAAAGCCGTAATGCTCCATCTTTCTTTTTAGCAAAGAGAGCTGGCGCTCCTCAAGGTGAAGTACTAGGGCGAATAAAACCCTTACCTAATAATTCCTGGAGTTGAATCTTCAACTCATTCAATTCAGCAGGTGCAAATCTATATAGAGCCATAGAAATCGATGCCGTGCCAGGCACTAAATCAATAGAGAACTCGATCTCTCGGTGAGACGATAAACTGACAAGATTCTCAGGAAAAACATCCGAGTATTCACAAATTACCCTCGGTAATTCAATTCGAATTTCATCACACTCGCTACTCAAAAAGCTAGCACGAAGACAACTAAGTTCACTCCGCCCACGCGGATCATATACCGGTGATAAGACTCTATCCATCCAATCCCCCAAGAAATAAAAGCAATCACCGCTTAAGGTACATACAGTAACCTTCAAACGGTAGCAATCTATAATAGCCCGGTATAATGATAACTAGTCCATACCAATATGACATCAAAACTAAGCATGTCAATCAATACAAATGCAAAAGGTGATGGACGACCAGCAACCTCGATGTCATAACCCCGACATCCCTGTCTCAAGACAATCTGACCACCGATAGGTGACTCTACACAAATAGGAGATGCTAACTGTGCCAACTCCAAGCCCAAAACTAATGCAAACGCATACGAAATAAAAGAATGGGATGCACCCGTATCAATCAACACATTAGCAATTGAATTGCAAAACAAAAAGGTACCTCTCACTACAGAAGGATCAGGTACAAGATTTGGCCCTATAACTGTATACATACGTCCAGTAGGCCTCTGCTCAACCTGCTCACCCCTTGGAGCATAAGCCTGATGCACAGACTGAGCCGAAGAGACTCCCTGATTGGCTCTCAAGGCCTGTGCTGATTGTGTAGACTGGTAACTCTGTGTTTGTCTTGAACTAGACGCACCGGATGTACCACCCAACTGTGGACAAAACCTCTTCAGGTGCCCCGCCTGCCTATACTGATAACAAGTGAGCGGCTGGCCTCTTCCCTGACTCTAGCTCTGAAAACGAGCCGAAGATGATGCTGCTCGCTGTCCTTCTCCTCTCTGAGGACAAGCTGGAGACTTGTGGCCCAGCTGACCACACTTAAAGCAAGTAAAATCTCCCTGCCCACCTCTCCCAGAACCTGAACTCAGTATTGGAAAAGTGGATCTCGACTAAGTTCCCTGAGACTGCTGAGGGTAGGAACCCCTCTACCTCTTATTGTCTCTCTAACTATCCTGACTCTTCCTGGAGCCCCTCATCCTTTCATCTTCTGCCTGCATAATAGTTTCAAGATGGGCTGCAGACTGCACAAGACACCTATAATCTCTAGTCATGGAACCGGCAACTTTATACATTAACCCGGTCCTTAACCTCTTTTCAAACTCCAAACAACGGCGCTCCTTAGTTGCCACCAACTCAGGTGCAAACCTCGACAGACTAGTAAAGGTTGCCTTAAACTCAGCCACTGGCGTGTTCAACTGCAATAATTTAGAGAATTGATCTCTCAACTTCTCTCTAATCGTGGGAGGTAGAAATTTATCCTGGAAAGCCTCAACAAAAGCCTCCTAAGTTCCTCCAATGTGCCCACGCATACTTCCACCACTGACCCGCATCCCTCTTCAATTGGAAAGACGCCAAGGTCACTTTCAACTGATCATCCTCGATGCCAAGCATCTCGGATGTCTTCACTAACTGCTCTAGCCATTTATCTGCCTTCAATGGCTCAATAGGATCACCCAAAAACTTATCCGGATTAGACAATAAAAACTCCCTCTTTAAGAAAGATGGCCCTGCTTTAGTTACTTGGACCTGGACTTGATTCTCAGCTCGGAGAATGTCCATAGATTCCCTCAATGCTCCGACCATTTCACGGGCTAAGGCGCCCATGGCCTGATGACCAACTGGTTCAGCCACATTTGCTTGACCAATTCCTTCATCTTGTGCCATAAGATCATCCGGTAAAGGCACCTCATGCCTCCTAGGCCTACCACGCCTGTTACTACCACGTCCACGTTCTGACATCCTAATAAAGGTAACAACGGGATTAGCACATTTATAAACGTGCCAAATTTAACTCACTCGCGGCCTAATATATTGGACAACAATAAATCACTCCACATAGACATGTAATCACATAAACACATACGAATTTCCTTCCTAGATAATGACCGTCTCACGACGTTGCTAAAGTTCCAATTAGAAATAGCAGTGATCAAGTGCTCTTCTAATAGGACTTTCACAAACCCGTAGACTCAATCAATATCTTAGGAACAAAATTCCATACCCACAAAATCACATAAGCATGTTATCACATAAGCATACAATACATGCTAACATCTCAATCATGAGAGACAGACCCATTGTGGTACTAATCACTTCCCATGTACCCAAAGTATTCAAACCCGGTACGCTCTGATATCAAGTTGTAACGCCCCCAAAATAACACAATAATGATAACTCATATGTGGAATAAATATGAGAAACAACATACTTTCATATATCAGAATTCACTGTTTAACAACCAGTTAAATGCCATGTAGGGTTACATATTTCCAAATCATTGTTTGGTTACACAAATTGAGTCTCGCTCATTACATCTTAAGCCCTTAGCTTTACAAATAACAAACATACACACATAAGGCATAAATAAGAAGCTCTTGCTTTACGAGAATCCATCCATGCTATTGCCTTGGAGGTAACACCTCACCTGCACCTGAAAATGATATTCCCGTATAGGGTGAGCCAACAGCACAGTAGAGATAATCTAACACAATATATGAGATTTAACAAAGGTATAAATACCACGTGCATAAACAATACTGATACTAAAGCATCCACAAGGCCTGCATATTCATATGCCACTAAGACCAAACCTCATCTCCATTTTCCTTCATTTCATTTCAAGTTCTTATATGCTACTCAATTCATGAGTTAAATTCATTATCTTTCAACAACCAAAACGAGACTACAACTCAATGGTTTCCAATTATGCAAACACACACATAATCACTTCAAATCTGCCATTTTACGGATATTTTGTCCGAAGGAATCGGCACCCATTTATATATGAAATTTTGGGTCTTTCACCTAGGACACTCTGACCATCTTGTTTAAAATGGAGTCCATCCCCTTTCTCCTCCCAAACGAATATACATATGCAATGTATTTATAAACATAATCATATATGGAGTACATCCCCTTTCTCCTCCCAATAAACATACATATACAATGTATTTATAACATGGTCATTTATATAGAGTACACCCCATTTCTCCTCCCAATAAACATACATATACAATGTATTTATGACACGGTCATATTCAATGACACCAACAATGGTTTAGCATTAAATCGCCTAATCCTCATGCAATTTCTACAACAATCATAGCTATCCTCCACCGATAGCCCAATACAATTATTTCTAAAGAGATATTCAATCTCAAATAAATATTTTATTCAAAATTTACTTAGGTGAGATAACACATATCCAATATTACCATTTATAACCACAACCTTCCAATATCACATTTTCAATGTTAATCCCAATTATTTATGCAAAATAATGATTTAATCAAAATTAGGGAAAAATCTCCCTCTTTCCAAATATCAACCCAAACACCAAAATCAACTATTTTGGCACAACATGATCATATATTCAAGCCTCATAATCATTTACTTCATATTCATCAAAACCCCTCTTTTCATTTCACATCCAAATCCTAAATTTGTCCAAATCACAACCAAATCTCATCATTTATACACAATAGCAAATAACTAAGTTAAAAATCATATTAGAGTGTAGAAATTTCCTACCTCAAGTGTAGAAAACCCAAGCAACAAGGTGGAACTTCAAAGATGACAAAACCAATTACTTCTTGGATCAAAACGAAGCTCTTGAAGCCCTCTACCTTATTCTCAAAGACACTAGGGTCAAGAACACAACGGATCTAGATGAAATCTTAGAAAGAAGGTGTATTCTAGAGAGAGAGTATGAACACCTGCGTTTTTGGAGAGTTTTGAAGAGATTGTGTGCTGTAAAAATGACCTAAAATGCCTTATTCACGATCTGATATGAACAGGCTCGCTCGAGCGAAGGAGTTCTCGCTCGAGCGATCAGATACACAAAGGCTACCTCGCTCGAGCGCAAGAAGTGTCGCTCGAGCGTAGAATGTGAAGCTTCAGGTTTGCCACCCAACGCAGACGCACGCTCGAGCGCAAGAAGCCTCGCTCGAGAGAAGAAACATTTTCACAGGGATCGCTCGAGCGCAAGAAGCCTCGCTCGAGCGAAGAAGCCAAATTCTGGGCAACAACCATTTGTACCAAAAGACCACAAACTTGTTCCAAACTCGCCCAACAAATCCCAAAACTCAAATTCAAAGAATTAAAGGGAAGAAACAAGATATAGACAACAATATACAATCATGGAACCCGAGTCTAGAACACAACAAAGGCCGGGGTAAACCAGGATCGCTATACAATTTAGAGCTCATATGTGCTTAAAATGTAGAAATATAGTAAAACCCTAAAATGATTTTATCAAAATCCTACAGTATCAAAAATAAAATAAAACCCTAAATCCGCGATAGTGAAATGGGGAAATAAAGGAAGGGAGAGAGAGAGAGAGAGAGAGAGAGAGAGAGAGAAAAACCTGAATGTGGCTGGGAGGGAGGCCGCGATGGTGGCGAGAGCCGCAATGGTCAGTGGCGGTAGCGAGAGTCGTGATGGTCAGTGGTGGAAGTTCGATGGTGACTGTTAGCAGGGATGGTGAGTTGGTGAGAAGAGGGAGAGCAAGCGACTGAGGGTTTGGGTGTATGTTGACATTGATATAGGGAAATAAAAGTGTAAATTCCTTTTAGTAGTGTAAATTTTATATAGACGGTTATTGGCGACTAAAATTTTTTAGTCGCTGAAAGTATTTTATAAATCCCTCCAAAATATTTGAAATGTCTCCCTTCAAAAATTTTAATCCTTTGGCGACTAAAATTATTTTTTGTCGCTGAAAATAAACTTTTGGCAACCAAAATTTTGGTTGCCAAAGGTAAAAACTAATTTTTTATTTTTCATTCAGTGACTATACGGTTTTAGTAGCCAAAACTCAATATACAGCGACTAAAATTCTTTTTTGTCACTGAAAATAAACTTTTGGTGACTAAAATTTTTAGCCGCCAAAGGTAAAAAATAATTTTTTATTTTCCATTTGGTGACTAAATGATTTTAGTAGCCAAAACTCAATATACAGTGACTAAAATTCTTTTTCATCGCTGAAAATAAACTTTTGGCCACCAAAATTTTAGTCGCCAAAGGTAAAAAATAATTTTTTATTTTTCATTCGGCGACTAAATGGTTTTAGTAGCCAAAACTCAATATACGATGACTAAATTTCTTTTTTGTTGCCAATTCTGGCATTTTTAGCGACTAATTTTTTTTTTAGTTGCCAATAACCAATATATGCTGACTAAAAAAAATTAGTTGCTAAATATTGTACTTTTGCAGACCAAAAAAAATTTTTAGTCGCCAATTCCATAACTTTTGGCGACTAAATTTTTTAGTCGCCAATTTTGGTCGCCAAAGGTGCATTTTGTTCTAGTTGTAGATATGTGTGAGAGAAAAAATGATTAAGAATGAGAGAAGAGAGAAAAAAAAAAGTGATTGAATGATGTGTAAATATTTTCATTGTTAATTAAATGATTTAAAGATGTAAATATTCATACGTACTTGCAACTTTTTATTCTAAAAAATTTATACTTTTTAATTTATGAAAAGTGTGAATGCTTTCATTTTTAACTAGCATAATAACCGTGCCATGCACGGGGTTAAAATAAATAATTAAAAATTATTTTTGAAATTAAATTATAACAAAAACTTTGTTTATAATACAAAAGAAAATTTATTTAACATTAATTAGTTCCCATATAATAATTATTTTTATGATAAACTATAAATATATTTCGTCTTAATGAATTTTATAATTTTAGTTTTTCAATTTACTAATTATCTCATATCTATTATGTAAAATCAATTACCTTATCTATTTTGTAGAATTCAATCAATCAAGATTGAAGAATAAATAAAAAAAATAGAAAAAAAAAATAGCGTGTTAGTGGCCCCAATTTTCAAAGATTTATCTAATTTTCTCTTTTTATATTCATATTTATAGAATTTCACACTTACTCTTCCTTTTCAATTGAGTTTATTTAATTGAGTGTATTTCAAAAAAAATAATTAATCTTGCATATCTATATAAACATAATGAAATCATTCAAATATATTATTTAAATAGCCATCTAAATTACTATTATACTATTTAGTTAATTTTTAACATATTTAGTATTGTTTATCACATTTTGTTATTTGTCTGTACATAATACGAATTTTTTTTTATATTTTTTCTCAAATTTTAAGAGATGTGAATGTAATTTATCAAATATTTTATTTATATATAATTATCCTAAACAAATGTAATCATTCATTATTTTAATTTTCTCTCAAATATTAAATTTGTAATTAGAAAAAAATAAAAAAATATATATAACAGAGTTAAAAATAAAGAATTTGTTGAAAAATATATTTGAAATGATAGTTAGCTAAAATAAAATAAAATAAACTTTTAGTTATAATTTAATTAAAAATTTAACTATTTTAATAGAGTGCTCTTAAAAGGCTACTTGAATATGTTGTGGTTGTGTGTTCTATTTTGGAATGGTCAAAAGAATATAGCGCAATTGTGTCTCCTATTTCATATGTCATTCTATTAGAGCCTTCAATTTTCGAATGTGAAGTTTCCAATTTTCAAAACTAAACAGAGTGTTAGTGGCTCCAATTTTCAAAGATTTATCTAATTTTCTCTTTTTATATTCATATTTATAGAATTTCACACTTACTCTTCCTTTTCAATTGAGTTTATTTAATTGAGTATATTTCAAAAAAAATTAATTAGTCCTGCATATCTATACAAACACAATGAAATCATTCAAATATATTATTTAAATAACCATCTAAATCAATATCATAGTATTTAGTTAATTTTTAACATATTTAATATTGTTTCTCACATTTTATTATTTGTCCGTGCATAGTATGAATTTTATGCTAGTAAATAATGAATGCAAATGGATAGTTTAAACTAGTATAGTATTTTAAAAATTCACAGTTTAAATTAAAAGGTTAGAGTTTATTTGTTACCATAGTAAAATTTTAGAATTATTATTAATTTGTAATTTTTCAATAAAGAAAATTTATTTGAACTTAGGTAGTGTTTGGTGTAACGCCCCCATTTTCATGCCCAAATGGTAATATAATGATCATGGCTTTTTAAAGTAAAACTGATCATAAATCCTCATACTTGCATTACATGATATAAATAGTCTTCATGTAAGAATACAATTAATTCAACAACAAATACCTCCAAGGGTTTACAAGTTTCCGAGACTTGAGCCTGATTACACAAAACGATTATTCAAACCCACACATATAAAGCCCTTGTCTTGAAATCAGAGTCACAGCAACGAGCACATTATGCTCTCTGCAGACACTTCCACACTTTCAGTTAGGCGGAATCACCACATCCTTTCCTATACAAAAATTCCATAGGGTGAGTACAAAGCCCAGTAGAGAATTCTTAACAAAGTATATACATTTTACACAAATCTCAAGAG
Organism: Camellia granthamiana; assembly: GCA_036172215.1. Classification (NCBI taxonomy): domain Eukaryota; kingdom Viridiplantae; phylum Streptophyta; class Magnoliopsida; order Ericales; family Theaceae; genus Camellia; species Camellia granthamiana. Next base: position 53,466,687 of record CM069903.1, on the reverse strand, counting down.
ATGGAATGCTTATGCCATGCCATGTCTTTTTTAAAGTAAAACACACTTTTATCTTTTGAAAACCAACATGTTCAATGATGTCATGCCATTTCAACTGCTCAACAGTTATCAAATTTTATTCAAGGGGCGGTAAATACAATTCTGGTAATCCCTAGGTCAGTCTCTGCAAGTAGACTATACAAGTACTACCAATTTGTCATTTTTACCGGTATCAACTGGAAGACTCGACACCTGAAATCTATCATTTTTACCAGTATCAATTGGAGGGCTTGACACCCATAATCTGTCATTTTTACCAGTATCAACTGGAAGGCTCGACACCTATTCTCTACACTACCTGTCAAGACTTACCACTGTATTTACCCCAAACCATTTCATGAAAACTTGTTTCTCAACATTCTTTTCTCAATACAAGTTTTCAAATTAACTTTCAAAATTCAATGTAATCAAATGAATTGATATGCCAATGCAACAATAATCAATACATTTTAACAATTCTTCCATTTCCAATTTTTCCACACAATACTACCATTGTGATCAAAATTCCCAACAACTTAGTCATTTCAAGACTATATCAACACTTTTAAATAACAATTTCCAAAACTTCAACAATTATCTTGTTCCATAGAAAACCATCATTTATATGAATTAAATAAACAATTTTCAAACATCATTTATTTTGGCACCCAAAATAAATATAACAACATATTCCAAAGATTTTTTAACATATTTCTTAAAAATCCCTAATTTCTAGGTTTTCTCACCAAAACCATTCATCTTCAAATATTTGAGAAGATCTCACCAAAACATTTTTCTTTCATCAACATAGTTCAAAAACCCCCAATTTCTATCTCAAAGGATCAAATAGTAAACCCATTTTCAAAATCACTCTTTTTCTTGAATCAAAAAAATAGATTTTCAAAACTAAACAAATGATGATTTCAAAAATCATCTTGATCTTGCAAAAACATATATATAACTCAAAGAAAATCCCTATCTCAAGTTTGAAGAAGAAAAGAGTTGAAACCCTCAAAATCAATGACGATGAAACTCAATCTTTACCATACACAACGAAACCCTCAAGAAGTTACACAACTTTAACGAAGGAACTATGGCCAAAATCCCAATGGATTTGGAGAAATCAAGGAGAGAAGATGATTTTTAGAGAGAGAGGCTCTAGATCTGGATCTTTGAGACTTTTAGAGAGAGCGAGGATTGCAAAAAGTGATCTGAAATGTCACTTTCGCGTGCTGATAAAAGGTAGTCCACTCAAACGTAGAAAGTCCCGCTCGAGCGTCAAACACAGACTTCCGCTCGAGCATGAAATACGCTCTCCCAGTATTTTTTGCCGACATAGTCCCCGCTTGAGTATAGAACAAAATTTCAGAAGCCCGCTCGAGCGCAAGAATCCTCGCTTGAGCGGAAGAGCCAAATTCTGGACAACAAAGGCTTGGAAAAACAAGCAACCAACCTGTTCCAAACACACAACTACAACCCAATAACCAACATTAAGGGAAAGACAAGGGAAGCAAGACATAAACCACCATCCAAACCATACAAACCATACAAACCCGAGTCCGGAACACCACAAGAGACGGGTCAAAACCAGGGTCGCTATATTTGGTTTATTAGAATGAATCGGAATTGAATGATTATTCTATCAAAATATTCATTCATATGAATGGTTAAACTAAAAATATAATGAAAAATATATTACAAATAGAATCATCTTTTACTACGTTAAGGGAACGATCATTTTATAAAAATGCATGAGAAATCACTATTTCATTTTATTCTATTTCATTTCAATGAACCAAATTGAGAATTTAGACCTTAGTCTTGCTCGATTTAACTACTCCTTAAACAAACAAATTTATTTGCATTGAATTTTTTTTTTAAAGTTAAAATTAAATCAATTTAGGAAGTTGAATAGATTTATGCAATACGTTATTGTCAAGGATTAGAGCGCAAACTTATTTAAAAATTAAATCAATTTAGGAAGTTGAATAGATTTGTACAATATGTTATTGTCAAGAATTAGAGTGCAAATGCAAACATATCTAAAATTAAATCAATTTAGGAAGTTGAATAGATTTAGATTTGTGCAATATGTTATTGTCAAGAATTAGAGTGCAAACTTATCTAAAAATTAAATCAATTTAGGAAGTTAAATAAATTTGTGCAATCCGTTATTGTCAAGAATTAAAAGGCAAACAATCAGATAAGTCGGATAAAAAATAAATAAATAAATAAAGAATAAAGCTTCCCACCCCCAATGGGGGTGCTGGGGGTGGCGTCTGATTGGCCCAAAAAAAACAGTATTTTTTTTTTTTTCAGCCAATCCCCCACTGACACGTCACTGGGGGTCGTCAGTGGGGGTCGCCCCACTGGGGGTCGGTAGCATTACTGCTAAATAAATAAACACGCACACATAGGTCAAAAGAAACATGTGTATATAAAAGTAAGCAAATAGACTTCAAAATTGTATCCAAATTGATGAGGGTAAAGAGTCGTCGGAACGGAATCTACAGGTACAACCTGTCTCCTTCGAAATTATGATTCTGGAATTTAGCGGGCGCCTTGACGTTACGTTTTTCATAAAAGTCAGCTTCTGTTTGGAGTAAATTATGATCGAGCAATGCTAGAGGTCTCAAATAATCTATTAAATATTTTACTAAATCTCTCATAAGAGTGTGGGACCCACACACATGTGGGTTTGTGTGGGTCCCACACCCATGTAAGAGATTTGATAAAACATTTGATAGATTATTTGGGGTCTCTAGCATTTTCCATTATGATCACGTTTGGGAATAGTTTTTTTTTAAGTAATTTTTTAAATTTTTAATTAAAATATTATATTACAAAATTAATATATTTGAGATGATTCTTTAATTTTTTATAAAAAGATGTGTAAAAAATAAAAAGAAAAATTTTATTAAAAAATTTAAAAGTTAAAATTTTATTTTTCTTTCTATTTTTAATTTTATTAAAAAGATGTGTAAAAAGTTAAAATTTTATTTTCCTTTCTATTTTTTACACATCTTTTTATAAAAAATTAAAAAATCATCTCAAATATATTAATTTTTTATTATAATATTTTAATTAAAAATTTTAAAAATTACTTAAAAAAAAACTATTCCCAAACATGACCATAATGGAAAATACTAGAGACCCCAAATAATCTATCAAATGTTTTATCAAATTTCTCACATGGGTGTGGGACCCACACAAACCCATATGTATGTGGGTCTCACACCCATATAAGAGATTTGATAAAATATTTAGTAGATTATTTGGGACCTCTAACGTTACTCCACCATAATTTACTCCAAACAGAAGCTGACTTTTATCAAAAACGTAACGTCAAGGCGCCCGCTAAATTCCAGAATCATAATTTCGAAGGAGACAGGCTGTCCCTGTAGATTCCGTTCCGACGACTCTTTCAACTTTGTAGGACCCTACCCTCATCAATTTGGATACAATTTTGAAGTCTATTTGCTTACTTTTATATACACATGTTTCTTTTGACCTAAATCTGATTGTTTGCCTTTTAATTCTTGACAATAACGGATTGCACAAATTTATTTAACTTCCTAAATTGATTTAATTTTTAGATAAGTTTGCACTCTAATTCTTGACAATAACATATTGCACAAATCTAAATCTATTCAACTTCCTAAATTGATTTAATTTTAGATAAGTTTGTATTTGCACTCTAATTCTTGACAATAACATATTGTACAAATCTATTCAACTTCCTAAATTGATTTAATTTTTAAATAAGTTTGCGCTCTAATCCTTGACAATAACGTATTGCATAAATCTATTCCACTTCCTAAATTGATTTAATTTTAACTTTAAAAAAAAAATTCAATGCAAATAAATTTGTTTGTTTAAGGAGTGGTTAAATCGAGCAAGACTTTACATCCCCGTTTGTTTTGGGAGATAGAATGAAGGGGATTGATAGTGAGGGGATTAATAGTGAGGGGATTGTTAGTGAGGGGATTGATAGTGATGAGATTAATAATGAGGAATTGTTAAATTATTTTTATATAAAATAATAAAACAAATAAAAAAATATAAAAAATTAAACATTATATTTAAAAAAAAATTCCCAATATATAAAAAATAAAAAAAATTTCTAATCCCCTCACTATTTTCTAATACCATCTCTATCTCCTCCTTACCAATCCCCCTTCTAAGGGTATTAGTAATACCAAGGGACTAATAGTCCCAAGGCTATCTCTCCAAACAAACAAGTAATACCTTGGTATTACTAGTCCCAATACCTTCCCTATAGCCCAAAACAAACGGGGCCCTAAGGTCTAAATTCTCAATTTGGTTCATTGAAATGAAATAGAATAAAATGAAATAGTGATTTCTCATGCATTTTTATAGAATGATCATTCCCTTAACGTAGTAAAAGATGATTCTATTTGTAATGTATTTTTCATTATATTTTTAGTTTAACCATTCATATGAATGAATATTTTGATAGAATAATCATTCAATTCCGATTCATTCTAATAAACCAAATATAGCGACCCTGGTTTTGACCCGTCTCTTGTGGTGTTCCGGACTCGGGTTTGTATGGTTTGGATGGTGGTTCATGTTTTGCTTCCCTTGTCTTTCCCTTAATGTTGGTTATTGGGTTGTAGTTGTGTGTTTGGAACAGGTTGGTTGCTTGTTTTTCCAAGCCTTTGTTGCCCAGAATTTGTCTCTTCCGCTCAAGCGAGAATTCTTGCGCTCGAGCGGGCTTCTGAAATTTTGTTCTATGCTCAAACGGGGACTGTGTCGGCAAAAAATACTGGGAGAACGTATTTCACGCTCGAGCGGAAGTCTGTGTTTGACGCTCGAGCGGGACTTTCTACGTTCGAGTGGACTACCTTTTATCAGCACGCGAAAGTGACATTTCAGATCACTTTTTGCAATCCTCGCTCTCTCTAAAAGTCTCAAAGATCCAGATCTAGAGCCTCTCTCTCTAAAAATCATCTTCTCTCCTTGATTTCTCCAAATCCATTGGGATTTTGGCCATAGTTCCTTCGTTAAAGTTGTGTAACTTCTCGAGGGTTTCGTTGTGTATGGTAAAGATTGAGTTTCATCATCATTGATTTTGAGGGTTTCAACTCTTTTCTTCTTCAAACTTGAGATAGGGATTTTCTTTGAGTTATATATATGTTTTTGCAAGATCAAGATGATTTTTGAAATCATCATTTGTTTAGTTTTGAAAATCTATTTTTTTTTTATTCAAGAAAAAGAGTGATTTTGAAAATGGATTTACTATTTGATCCTTTGAGATAGAAATTGGGGGTTTTTGAACTATGTTGATGAGAGAAAAATGTTTTGGTGAGATCTTCTCAAATATTTGAAGATGAATGGTTTTGGTGAGAAAACCTAGAAATTAGGGATTTTTAAGAAATATGTTAAAAAATCTTTGGAATATGTTGTTATATTTATTTTGGGTGCCAAAATAAATGATGTTTGAAAATTGTTTATTTAATTCATATAAATGATGGTTTTCTATGGAACAAGATAATTGTTGAAGTTTTGGAAATTGTTATTTAAAAGTATTGATATAGTCTTGAAATGACTAAGTTGTTGGGAATTTTGATCACAATGGTAGTATTGTGTGGAAAAATTGGAAATGGAAGAATTGTTAAAATGTATTGATTATTGTTGCATTGGCATATCAATTCATTTGATTACATTGAATTTTGAAAGTTAATTTGAAAACTTGCATTGAGAAAAGAATGTTGAGAAACAAGTTTTCATGAAATGGTTTGGGGTAAATACAGTGGTAAGTCTTGACAGGTAGTGTAGAGAATAGGTGTCGAGCCTTCCAGTTGATACTGGTAAAAATGACAGATAATGGGTGTCAAGCCCTCCAATTGATACTGGTAAAAATGATAGATTTGAGGTGTCGAGCCTTCCGGTTGATACCGGTAAAAATGACAAATTGGTAGTACTTGTATAGTCTACTTGCAGACACTGACCTAGGGATTACCATAATTGTATTTACCGCCCCTCGAATAAAATTTGATAACTGTTGAGCAGTTGAAATGGCATGACATCATTGAGCATGTTGGTTTTCAAAAGATAAAAGTGTGTTTTACTTTAAAAAAGACATGGCATGGCATAAGCATTCCATCTCTTGAGATTTGTATAAAATGTATATACTTTGTTAAGAATTCTCTACTGGGCTTTGTACTCACCCTATGGAATTTTTGTGTAGGAAAAGATGTGGTGATTCCGCCTAACTGAAAGTGTGGAAGTGTACGGGAAAGAGATTCACCTTCACGTATAATCCTGTTGATCAAACCTATGTTCCTCTGCACGTCGTCGTTTTAACACCTGAAAACACAAAATGAGCTGGCCGGCGGGTGTGTGCCGGAAACCTCTCCGATGCCTAAGTCAGTAAGCAAGAAATAGGCAAAAGCTCAGTGTAGTCAGGGAGCAAAAATTGCATTACCTCTTCATAGGTGATATTGGTGAGCTTATATAGGTTTTGAATGGCACAATCCTAGTAGGACTCTAACTCCTCCATGTAGAGTCCTCCTAGGATTCAAATTCCTGGAAGATAATGCTTATCCTCCAACACCCTCCTCACTGCTTAAACCAAGTGAGATGGTTCTTCTTATGGCCGGACTACTCTCAGGACTGAAGTAACTATTAATTCGGCCCTCATTTTACTCTCCCTTACCTCGGCTTTCCCACACTAAGACCGAGCTATTCATAAGGGAGCTAAAACCGAGCTATCTGCAAACCATAGCTTACTTCGGTCTCTCACACGCTACAACCGAAGTAATTACCGAAGACCGAAACATTTGAGCTACTCCACTAAACCGGAGTAAAACCAAGTCCTCCCAAGACCGGGCTATTTACCACGGCTGCGTGACCGGTCCATCTTCAAAGCTACTTCTCCAAACCGGAGTAACTTATACGGCCCTCTCTGCGCGAGCCTTTTTATTTCGGCCCTAAGGCCCTGCACCTAGCTCGGCCCACTTGTATATAAATTCCCCTCTCAATTGCCCCTTAATTCCATCTGCAAAGCATGATTGGGATTACTCGTTTACAAACCGAACTAAGATTTTTAGCTGATCCAGCCAAGTTACAGTCTGTCAGCTATTCCGGCCGAGCTGAAGACCTTTTTAACTCCTCTAGCCGAGCTAAGTTTAAGCCGAACTAAGAACGTTCGGTCAAAACGTCTCTTCACTCTGTAGAAACTGAATCGATTGTCCTTCCAATTGACACGTGGCAAACCCCGATTGGCTAGCTCCAACTGTAACGCCGCCCCTCGTACTTCGTAACTTTTGAACAGTTCCCGCCCTTTTTGCATTTACACCAAAAAGAACCCTTCATTTTCGAATCACATCATTCTCTATTCATCTCCTCTCTTTCTCCTTGTGTTCTTTTTGTTCTTCCTGCTCCTGAGCTCGTGTCCTTGCTGTGCTTGAAGCTTCCATCCTATTTCCATACTCTTCACCTGGTAAGTAACTCCGATCCATTTCTCTGGTTTTTGCTTCCCTTTCTGCATTTTACTCATTTATCTATAGTTTATTTCTTGTTTTTGCAAAACACCTCTCTCATGCTTAGTTTCTGAAAAAAAACTTCTCAAAAGCCCTTAGAATATCATGATGCAACCTGTAGAACTTGGCTTAGATCTGGAATCACGAAGCGACCGGACTAGGACACTGTTTTTGGCATATACGAAGACTTAAGTAACCTGGAACCGAACTAGCACTTGTACACAACTGTAGTCTCAGTAAAATCTTCTGATGTACCATAGCCGACATAAACGAACCGAAATAAGTGCGTACCTAGATAACCAGCAACTCGGTCACCAACCGAGCTAAGCCTTCAGGGGCCAAGCCAGCTTTCTGGGTTTCTAAACCGAACTCAGAAAGCTGCCCCTTGATGCTCAGCCGGAATAACCAACCTCGTAGGTAGAACCGACCTAACGAAAACATCCTACTGAACCGAGATAACATGCACCTTATTGAAACCGAGGTAGATCCCATAGCACCATATATAACCGAAGTAAGACTTCCCTTTTCTCGCTTTTGCTTTTGTAGCACGGTCCAATGGTCTGTGCTTAACACCTTTGTTTTCCACTTTGCAGACTTAGGTTGCCAGGCACCCCACTGCGCTCAACCGAGCTACTGAGCATACTTTCTCGACCGAAATAATTTATACATAACTTATACAATTTAATGGGGAAGTACAGATTTTTGGTAGAAACCCCAGGCGGCTTAGCCGAATTCAGAAAGGATTACCGTATTCCAGCCGATGTAAACCTTATTTTAGCCGAACAAGATGTAGACCCATGGGGCAACGAAGGTTTTGTCCCCTTCACCCTCCAATCAATAATAGAGACCGGACTTAGATTCCCAGTCCAACCCTTAATTTGTGAATTTTTAAGACAAACCAGACTATGTCCCACCCAGCTGTCCACCAATACATACCGAATAATAATGGGTATAGCCGCACTGAACCACCAAACCGGTCTGAACCTCGGTTTAGCCAAAATACTACATCAATACTCCATAGGATCCAAGAACGACGGCTGGTGTTATTACTTGAGAGTACGCCGTGGCCGAGAAAAAATAATTAAGGATACACCGGACAAGGACCTGAACGACGATGATTTCTTCTGGGTATCTGGGAACTTTGAAGACCTTCAAGCCCAGATTCCTAGCTGGAGAATAAACTGGAAACAAGGAGAGCCTGGTATACATACCTCGGTTGCATTCCATTTTCATCATTCATTTCTCTTTTTCTCTTTCTTTCTTTCTTTATTTCGGCGTTGTACTTTGGACTGAACTAACACTTGTTTTCTCTTTGCAGATAAAGCCCATCTCCTCTCAAACTACAACTACCCCAACCTCGGTTTCCTGCGCGCCGCATTACGAGTTCGGGAAAGAAGTTGGGCTAAACTTCTCAAATTCGAACCAACTTACCGATACTCCGGTCGCCGAAAAGCAAAGGTGACAGATTTCCTGCTTGAAGAGGCACCGAAACCGGACCCAAACTTGCCTCAAGTCAACTTGGTGCCATTAACCGCCGAACAAGAAATGGCGAAGAGGAACAGGCTGAAGGCCATGCTGACCGCAACAACACCAGCCGAGGTACCACAAACCGGTCGAACGACTGAGACCGTGGTAGCTCTTCCATCACAACAACCATCCTCATCTCGCCAACGCAAGCGTGCCCGGACTAGTCAAACCGAGCAACAACTTGTTGATGAGGACGAGACCGTTCTACCACCAATCCAGCCGCCCAGTCCTCAACCAAGCAACCAACCGGAGCACTCCAACCGAGCTGCATCCTCCAAATGGGCACCCAACCTTACTTTTGCCGACCGAGATATCCAAGAAACTGACTCAGTCGTCTCTGAGAAAGACCACTTGATGGCATTCAACCTTGCCAAGAGTGTCTGTCTTCCCAAAGACATGGAGCACCACCAAAAGCAGCTAAACACCGAGCTGAAGGCAATCCGGTCTTCAACAAAGTCCATGATTCTGGTAAGTAGCACAGTCCTTTTCTGCGCAATTTGTTCCAACTTTCAGTCCGGCTAACATTACTTCCTCTTTGCAGGCCATCCAGAAAAACCACATCACACACAGGAAAGTGCTGGAGCTGAGGAGGAACACCAGGGAGGCCATGGCGGAGGCCGAAGCAAAAAGGACCGAGCTGGAGGAGGCCAAAAAGCAACTGGCCGAACTCCAGGCAGAAAATGATCGGCTGACCAAAGTTGAAAATTCGGTTGAAGCCGAAAAGAAGAAGGTTGCCGCCGAAGCGAAGGACAAGTACCTGCGCCTTCTGGCCAGGATTGAGAAAAAGAAAGACGCCGAAATAACGCAGCTGAAAAAGAGCGTAAAGGACGCGAAAAAACAAGGCTTCAAGGATGCAGAGGACGCATACAGCCTCCAGTGTGATGCCGCCAAAGACCTATTCTTCAAGTGCGGCTGGAGGAGTGCGGTGGAGAAGCTCGGCTGCGGGCCTGAAACCGAGGTCTTCAACCCACCTCCATACGGTATTCCGGCTTCACTATCGCAGTACGCTGCCGATCTCCAAAGGCAGTTTCTGGAAGGGTCTGGAGATGATGGCGATGATGATGATGATTCTGAAAAGGATGAGGAGCCAACCCTCACCCCGGTCGTCAGCGAACAACCCAACAATCAGGCAGCTCGGTCAGAGCCAGTAATTGAAGATTTAACTGACGACCTGCTAACCGACCAAACGCTGCCCACTGAGACCGAAGTTGAGGCTGAAACCGAGCTCCCATCCCAAACCGTTCTCCCACCTGACACCGGACTCCGCCCAAATGCTGATGATGACTTTGATGCCGAATTTGATGCGCTCCTCCGCTGATTTTTCTTTTCTCTTCTTTTGTTCAGAGCTTTTGTAACCGGGCCGTGGTTCCCAAATTTGTACTTGGTTTGCGTTTGCACTTTTAATGAAAACTTCTTGAACTTTTATTCCGGTTTTGTGTGTTTATGCTCATACTTGCAATGAATTTTTAATGAACTCATTTGCTCAACTGTGATCTCGGTTTTAGCTATCTAACCTGCTACCCAACCACTCTTTAGCCGATATAACTCACTTCGGCTCAAGAGTACACAGAGTTGGTTTAATCCAACCAGCCACTCTTCAGCCATACACTTACTTCGGCTGAAGAGTACAAAGTGTTGGTTTAATCCAGCCAACCACTCTTCAGCCGATATAACTAACTTCGGTTGAAGAGTACGCAGGGTTGGTTTAATCCAGCCAACCACTCTTCAGCCATGCACGTACTTCGGCTGAAGAGTACAAAGTGTTGGTTTAATCCAGCCAACCACTCTTCAGCCATGCACGTACTTCGGCTGAAGAGTACAAAGTGTTGGTTTTATCCAGCCAACCGCACTTCAGCCGATATAACTAACTTCGGCTGAAGAGTACGCAGGGTTGGTTTAATCCAGCCAACCACTCTTCAGCCATGCACGTACTTCGGCTGAAGAGTACAAAGTGTTGGTTTAATCCAGCCAACCACTCTTCAGCCATGCACGTACTTCGGCTGAAGAGTACAAAGTGTTGGTTTAATCCAGCCAACCACTCTTCAGCCATACACTAACTTCGGCTGAAGAGTACAAAGTGTTGGTGTAATCCAGCCAACCTCTAAGTTGGTTTTTCCAGCCAACTTAGAATAAAGTGTTTGGTTATTCCGACCAAACGTCCTGCAGCCTGGATCTTTATCCTGGGCTTAGGAGGGGTCATAGTTGGTTATTCCGGCCAACTATGTTTTTACAGTGCTACTGACTTACTAAAATTACGCTCTACTAAAAACAAATATACTGAAAAAGAATCGACTTGTTTTATTGAGAAAGTAAAAAATTACACTTGCTTAAAAAAAAGGCTAAAAATAAAACAACTTAAGATTGGCAGTGTTCCACGGCGTAGGAATTGCTTTGCCGTCGTTATCTTCCAAGTGGTATGCCCCTTTGCCTGCTAAACCGACCACTTTGTAAGGTCCTTCCCAATTCAGCCCCAACTTGCCATCTCCTGGAATCAGGGTGTTTCCCATTACTTTGCGAAGTACCCAATCGCCGATCTTGAACTGTCTTGGATGCACTGTTTTGTTATACTTTCTAGACAACTCTTGTTGGTAGGAGGCGATGTGAACCAATGCTCTGTCTCTTCTTTCTTCCGCAAGGTCAAGCTCTAATGCTATGGCCTCGCCATTTAAGTCTGGATCAAAGTTTTCGCTCCGAATTGTGGGGAGGCCAACTTCCAATGGGATGACTGCTTCCATGCCATAAGCTAAGGAAAATGGTGTTTCTCCTGTCGATCGCCGAGGTGTGGTGCGATAAGCCCATAAAACATGGGGGAGTTCCTCTGCCCACTTGCCTTTGGCTTTCTCTAGTCTTTTCTTCAGTCCATCCAAGACTACCTTGTTTGAAGCTTCTGCTTGTCCATTCGCTTGGGGATACGCCGGTGTAGAATTGTAGAATTCTATCTTGTACTCCTTACAAAAGCCTCTGAAAATTTTACCGTCGAACTGCGTGCCGTTGTCTGAGATCAGTGCCTTTGGTATGCCGAAGCGAGTGATGATGTTCTGCCAGACAAACTTCTTCACATCTTTTTCCTTGATTGACGCCAAGGCTTCTGCTTCCACCCATTTTGTGAAGTAGTCTGTTGCCGCAAGAAAGAACTTCCTGTTGCCTGGTGCTATTGGGAGTGGTCCCACTATGTCTAAGCCCCACATTGCGAAAGGCCATGGACTTGTGAGAGGTAGAAGTTCTCTGGCCGGTTGGTGTATTTGATGCGCAAACTTCTGACACTTTTCGCATTTTTTGACATACTTCTCTGAATCCGCTTGCATGTACGGCCACCAGTATCCTTGTGAAATAGCTCGGTATGCCAATGATCGTCCTCCTTGATGGCTGCCGCATACACCCTCATGTATTTCGAACAGGAATGCTTCCACTTTGCTGGGGTGCACACACTTCAAGTAAGGTCCTGTGAACGACTTCTTGTATAATGCCAATGATGGAGAGAGCCAAAATCGCTGCGACTTTGCTCTGATTCTGTTGGCTTCTTTTTTGTCTTCTGGTAAGATGCCGTCTTTCAGGAACAGGATGATAGGATCCATCCAAGAAGGACCTAGATCGGCGCAGCATACTTCTTCTGCTTCTGGGTCTTCGATACTTGGTCTAGGTAGGTAGTCAATCAATAGAGGATGTGGGATGGAGGTATCTGCCATTGAAGCGAAACCCGCTAGTTCGTCTGCTCTGCTGTTCTCCTCCCTGCCGATCTGTTCTATCCTGACCACCTCAAACTTTTTGATTTCGGTTCTGATCAGCTCTTGGTACTTAGCCATTCTGTCATCCCTTGCCTCATAGTCACCAGATATTTGGTTTACCACCAGCTGTGAGTCGCTGTAAACCATTAGCTCGGTGGCCTTCATGTAGAATGCCGATTTGAGACCTGCAGAAGCGCTTCATACTCTGCTTCATTGTTTGATGCTGGGAAGCCAAGGTTGATTGCCTGCTCCACTACCAGGCCGTCTGGAGAGATGAGGACTATGCCAAGTCCTGCTCCATGTCGGTTGGATGCTCCATCCACGAAGAGCTTCCACATCTCCCCAACGAACATCTTCCAACAAGTGGAGGGATCGGATGATGCCTTGGGATCTTCCTTGTTGCTGATTTCTTCTTCTAGGTCCAGGCCTGCTGCTTGCCCCTTGTCATCTTGTTGCACCAAGTTTTTCTTTGTTGGCGAGTCCGGACTTGGTATAGCATGGTTTACTTCTTCCTTGTTTGTATTACTCCGGTCTGCCTTTGGACTTGGCTGAGTAACCAATACCAGGGGTTGCGTTATTCCGACGTCAACTTCCATCCCTAGTTCGGTTGAGTCAGTCAGGTCGACTGGGCAGATATGATGACTCCCAGGAGTGAACTCTGCGACAAAATCCGCCAAGGCTTGAGCTTTTATTGCTGTTCTAGGTTGGAACTTGATGTCGTATTGTCCCAACTCTACTGCCCACTTCAGGATTCGCCCGGAGAAGTTCGCCCTTTCAAACAAAGCCTTTAGTGGGAAGGCCGTAAGGACAACAATGGTGTGAGCGTGAAAGTAGTGCGGTAGCTTCCTTGCGGCCATCATCAAGGCCAATGCTAGTTTCTCCAGTGGCAAATACCTTGTTTCGGCGCCCAGCAGTGTCTTGCTAACATAGTAGATGGGCAGATGTTGGACTCCTTCTGCACGGACCAACACCGCGCTGATTGCGTGCTGTGAGACTGCTAGGTAGAGGAAGAGTTCTTCTCCAGGAATTGGTGTTACAAGTAGTGGCGGAGAAGACATGTATTCCTTCAAGCTTTCCAGAGCCCGGTCACATTCTTCGTCCCACTCAAACTTGGCCTTGAGGGCATGAAAAAATGGTCGTAGCCTGTCTGACGATCGGCTAATGAACCGATTGAGCGCGGCTGCCATGCCGGTGAGATGCTGTACTTCTTTTACGGAGTTTGGTCTCTCCAGATCCTGAATTGCCTTGATTTGAGAAGGATCTGCTTCTATACCTCGGTTGGTCACCAAGAAGCCCAAGAATTTGCCTGATCCTACTCCGAATGCACACTTCGACGCGTTGAGGCGTAACTTATGCTTCTTTAGAATCTCAAACATCTCACTTAGGTCCTTGAGGTGGTCATTTTCATCCTTGCTCTTGACCACCATGTCGTCGATGTAAGCTTCCATTGTTCTGCCTAACAACGGCTCAAACATCTTGGTGACCATTCTCTGGAATGTCGCCCCAGCGTTCTTTAGGCCAAAGGGCATGACCTTGTAGCAGTAGAGTCCTCTTGGTGTGGTGAAAGATGTGACCTCCTGGTCCGGTTCATGCATTGCGATCTGGTGGTAGCCCCTGTATGCATCCAGGAAGCTTAGGCGGTTGTGCCCCGCCGTCAGGTCTACCAGTTGGTCAATCCGTGGTAGAGGAAAGCTATCTTTAGGGCATGCTTTGTTGACAGTTTTATAGTCGACGCAGACGCGCCACTTGCCATTCTTCTTCGGCACTACGACCGTGTTGGAGATCCATCTGGGGTAGTGCACCTCTCTGATTGCCCCTGCTTCCAACAAGTTTCCCACTTCTTCTGCCACTATCTCGGCGTGGTGGAGTGCCGATCTGCGGGTGCGCTGAATGATTGGCCTAGCAGATGGGTGGACATTGAGTTGGTGGCAGATGAAGTTGGGCTCAATGCCTGGCATGTCGTATGGAGTCCAGGCAAACACTTCGATGTTAGAGGTCAAAAATTCCAAGACCTCTAACCTCTCAGCGCTGGACAACGACGAACCGAGCAGAAAGAACTTATCCAGGTTCTTTTCATCTATTCTGACTTCCACCAAGTCTTCCACCGCTTTCTGGCTCGCTGCTTTGCCGACGTCTGCGAATAGTTCATTACTCTCCGGTTCTTCTACCGAATGAACATACCCTTTCGCAGCGCGGCTTCCGTTCACTGTGGCGAAACATTGTTTGGACATGATTTGGTCTCCATAGACTTCCTCTATTACTCCGGTGTCGTTTGGGAACCGCATCACTTGGTGGTAGGATGACGCCACTGAGCGCATGGCATGCAGCCATGTTCTGCCCAAGATGATGTTGTAGGTGGATGGGACCTTTAACACCCAGAACTCTACTTGCTTCGTCACACTCCCCGCTCTGACTGGAAGGATGATCTTGCCAACTGGCCATTCTGGCATCGAGTTAAATCCAATCAAGGGTGACACTGCAGGTGCTAAATCTTTATCTTGCAGCTTCAATTGTTTGAACATCTCATAGTACATGATTTCGCACGAACTACCCTGGTCAATCAGAATCCGCTTGACGTCAAAATCCTTGACTCGGAGAGTGACGACCAGGGCATCGTTGTGGGGGCAATATATTCTGTCCAAGTCTTTATCCGAAAAAGACATAACATTTGTGGCCTCTGTCCTCCCCTTCTTGACGACAGGTTGGGCACTTAGTACCTCCCTCAAGTGCTCAGCCTTTTTGATCGAACCTCTGAGTTCACATACACGCTCAGGTTCGAAAACTCCATGTATAACATTGATGATGCCTTGAGGTGGAGCATCGATCGGCATCCCATTGGGGTTATTACGGTCCTGGGGGGCCGGCTGTGCTCCTCCTTCAATGTACTTGTCTAAGTGGCCTGCCGCCACCAATTCTTCCAAGTGCTGCCTCAATGGGGTGCAGTTCTCAGTGCGGTGCCCTTTTTCTTTGTGGAAAGTGCACCGTGATCTGTCGTCGTAGTCCTTCTGTGCTTCGCCTAACTTGGCTGGCCACTTGACGAAGGGCTCGTCTCGAATCTCACTAAGTATTCGGTAGATCGACTTCTTGAAGACCGTGGTGATGGCAGTGCGGACTCTCAACCATCTTTCGTCCCGGTCTTCTCCGTTGTCTCGTCTACCACGCCCGTTTTTGTTCGGCCGATTTACCTCATTGACCTTTGCTGAGGCCTTCTTTTCTGGTACTGCGGTCGTGCCAGACTTTGCTTTGGTACGGGCGCCATCCTCTTCCACCCTGATGTGCTGATGCACTCTTTCCATCAGGGCTTCCATGGTAAGAGGTGGCGTCATGGTGATAGAATCCCTCAGTCTGTTCCCAACTGGGAGTCCTCTCTTGTATTGCGCAATGGCGAGATTGGTTGGGCAGTCCCCAATCTGGTTGAATGTCTCCCAGTAGCGACTGTTGTATGATCTCAGGGTCTCTTTCTCGCCCATATCGATGGAGAGTAATTGGTCGATCTCCACTGGGGTTTTAGTGTTTGTTCTGAATCTTGTGACAAATGCTTCTGCCAATTGCGCCCAAGAGGCTATGCTGCCCTCTGGGAGTTTCTCAAACCAAGTCAAGCCAAGGTCACCCAGGCTTGAGGGGAATAGGATGCACATTAAGGCCTCATTCCGCCGGTATACAGCCATGACCTGACGAAAGTGGCTCAAGTGCGAGTAGGGGTCCGTCTTCCCCTCGTATGTATTGAATTTGGGCTGAAGGAAGCCTGTGGGTAGAGGCGCGTTCTTTATTGCTGGGACGAATGGTGAGGTCTGCAGCCTCGCCAATGCCTTATCCGCTGGTTCGTAGGCCGGGCGCGGTAATGGCATTCCAACCTCGACGCTTCCATGCGTCCGAGGAGCCAACCGCTGTAGGGCAGAAACTCTATGTGGATCGCGTGCCCTGGCGTCCTCCCTGCATTGTGCCTTTTCCTCTAGCACGGTTCGTAGGTCGGACGATCTGGGCATCTCGGTCTGTCTGGACCTGGTTTGGTGCGTATGCGAAGGCCAATAAGTGCTCCCTTCTGTGTAAGACCTTTCAGATCTCGTCCTCTCAGACCTGGAGTGACGAGTCCTGGAAGACCTAACTTGCGTGTCGCCTGTCCTGTGGCTTCTGTTTTCTGCTTGGGAGGGTGTAGAATTCCTACTACGACCATCTGAGTGGCGAGGGGGCGTCTTGTTGTTGCGCCCCTCTCCTGTCGCCACTTCTTTTCCTTTCATCTGGCGTTTTAGAGCTTCCATGTCTGCCGCCATCTGCCGTATCAACTCGTCTTGTTCCCTGACGCAATCCTCCAAAGTTTGAGGATCTACCCTGCGCCTTTGTCTTTCTGGGCTCTGCGAACGAGAGGGATGAGGGCTGTTATTCCTCCTTCTACCCCTGGCATCCCTCCTGGAATCTTGTCTTCGTGGTTCCAGGTTCACCATGGGAGGGACCAAAGGTAGGCCCTCGCGCCTTGCACCTCCATCTGGAGTTTGTCCGTCAATGGCGGACTGAGGCAGTTCTTCGTTGTTCGCCATCGAATTTTGAGAGAAAAAGTTTGATCAAGAGGTTGTTCTTGTCTGTTCTTCCCACAGACGGCGCCAATTGTACGGGAAAGAGATTCACCTTCACGTATAATCCTGTTGATCAAGCCTATGTTCCTCTGCACGTCGTCGTTTTAACACCTGAAAACACAAAATGAGCTGGCCGGCGGGTGTGTGCCGGAAACCTCTCCGATGCCTAAGTCAGTAAGCAAGAAATAGGCAAAAGCTCAGTGTAGTCAGGGAGCAAAAGTTGCATTACCTCTTCATAGGTGATATTGGTGAGCTTATATAGGTTTCGAATGGCACAATCCTAGTAGGACTCTAACTCCTCCATGTAGAGTCCTCCTAGGATTCAAATTCCTGGAAGATAATGCTTATCCTCCAACACCCTCCTCACTGCTTAAACCAAGTGAGATGGTTCTTCTTATGGCCGGACTACTCTCAGGACTGAAGTAACTATTAATTCGGCCCTCATTTTACTCTCCCTTACCTCGGCTTTCCCACAGTAAGACCGAGCTATTCATAAGGGAGCTAAAACCGAGCTATCTGCAAACCATAGCTTACTTCGGTCTCTCACACGCTACAACCGAAGTAATTACCGAAGACCGAAACATTTGAGCTACTCCACTAAACCGGAGTAAAACCAAGTCCTCCCAAGACCGGGCTATTTACCACGGCTGCGTGACCGGTCCATCTTCAAAGCTACTTCTCCAAACCGGAGTAACTTATACGGCCCTCTCTGCGCGAGCCTTTTTATTTCGGCCCTAAGGCCCTACACCTAGCTCGGCCCACTTGTATATAAATTCCCCTCTCAGGAAGTGTGTGCAGAGAGCATAATGTGCTCGTTGCTGTGACTCTGATTTCAAGACAAGGGCTTTATATGTGTGGGTTTGAATAATCGTTTTGTGTAATCAGGCTCAAGTCTCGGAAACTTGTAAACCCTTGGAGGTATTTGTTGTTGAATTAATTGTATTCTTACATGAAGACTATTTATATCATGTAATGCAAGTATGAGGATTTATGATCAATTTCACTTTAAAAAGCCATGATCATTATATTACCATTTGGGCATGAAAATGGGGGCGTTACACCAAACACTACCTAAGTTCAAATAAATTTTCTTTATTGAAAAATTACAAATTAATAATAATTCTAAAATTTTACTATGGTAACAAATAAACTCTAACCTTTTAATTTAAACTGTGAATTTTTAAAATACTATACTAGTTTAAACTATCCATTTGCATTCATTATTTACTAGCATAAAATTCATACTATGCACGGACAAATAATAAAATGTGAGAAACAATACTAAATATGTTAAAAATTAACTAAATACTATGATATTAATTTAGATGGTTATTTAAATAATATATTTGAATGATTTCATTGTGTTTGTATAGATATGCAGGACTAATTAATTTTTTTTGAAATATACTCAATTAAATAAACTCAATTGAAAAGGAAGAGTAAGTGTGAAATTCTATAAATATGAATATAAAAAGAGAAAATTAGATAAATCTTTGAAAATTGGAGCCACTAACACTCTGTTTAGTTTTGAAAATTGGAAACTTCACATTCGAAAATTGAAGGCTCTAATAGAATGACATATGAAATAGGAGACACAATTGCGCTATATTCTTTTGACCATTCCAAAATAGAACACACAACCACAACATATTCAAGTAGCCTTTTAAGAGCACTCTATTAAAATAGTTAAATTTTTAATTAAATTATAACTAAAAGTTTATTTTATTTTATTTTAGCTAACTATCATTTCAAATATATTTTTCAACAAATTCTTTATTTTTTACTCTGTTATATATATTTTTTTATTTTTTTCTAATTACAAATTTAATATTTGAGAGAAAATTAAAATAATGAATAATTACATTTGTTTAGGATAATTATATATAAATAAAATATTTGATAAATTACATTCACATCTCTTAAAATTTGAGAAAAAATATAAAAAAAAATTCGTATTATGTATAGACAAATAACAAAATGTGATAAACAATACCAAATATGTTAAAAATTAACTAAATAGTATAATATTAATTTAGATGGTTATTTAAATAATATATTTGAATGATTTCATTATGTTTATATAGATATGCAAGATTAATTTTTTTTTTTAAATACACTCAATTAAATAAACTCAATTGAAAAGGAAGAGTAAGTGTGAAATTCTATAAATATGAATATAAAAAGAGAAAATTAGATAAATCTTTGAAAATTGGGGCCACTAACACGCTATTTTTTTTTCTATTTTATTTATTTATTCTTCAATCTTGATTGATTGAATTCTACAAAATAGATAAGGTAATTGATTTTACATAATAGATATGAGATAATTAGTAAATTGAAAAACTAAAATTATAAAATTCATTAAGACGAAATATATTTATAGTTTATCATAAAAATAATTATTATATGGGAACTAATTAATGTTAAATAAATTTTCTTTTGTATTATAAACAAAGTTTTTGTTATAATTTAATTTCAAAAATAATTTTTAATTATTTATTTTAACCCCGTGCATGGCACGGTTATTATGCTAGTTAAAAATGAAAGCATTCACACTTTTCATAAATTAAAAAGTATAAATTTTTTAGAATAAAAAGTTGCAAGTACGTATGAATATTTACATCTTTAAATCATTTAATTAACAATGAAAATATTTACACATCATTCAATCACTTTTTTTTTTCTCTCTTCTCTCATTCTTAATCATTTTTTCTCTTACACACATCTACAACTAGAACAAAATGCACCTTTGGCGACCAAAATTGGCGACTAAAAAATTCAGTCGCCAAAAGTTATGGAATTGGCGACTAAAAATTTTTTTTGGTCTGCAAAAGTACAATATTTAGCAACTAATTTTTTTTAGTCAGCGTATATTGGTTATTGGCAACTAAAAAAAAAATTAGTCGCTAAAAATGCCAGAATTGGCAACAAAAAAGAAATTTAGTCATCGCATATTGAGTTTTGGCTACTAAAACCATTTAGTCGCCGAATGAAAAATAAAAAATTATTTTTTACCTTTGGCGACTAAAATTTTGGTGGCCAAAAGTTTATTTTCAGCGATGAAAAAGAATTTTAGTCACTGTATATTGAGTTTTGGCTACTAAAATTATTTAGTCACCAAATGGAAAATAAAAAATTATTTTTTACTTTTGGCGACTAAAAATTTTAGTCACCAAAAGTTTACTTTCAGTGACAAAAAAGAATTTTAGTCATTGTATATTGAGTTTTGGCTACTAAAACCATATAGTCACTGAATGAAAAATAAAAAATTATTTTTTACCTTTGGCAACCAAAATTTTGGTTGCCAAAAGTTTATTTTCAGCGACAAAAAAGAATTTTCGTCGCCAAAGAATTAAAATTTTTGAAGGGAGACATTTCAAATATTTTGGAGGGATTTATAAAATACTTTCAGCGACTAAAAAATTTTAGTCGCCAATAACCGTCTATATAAAATTTACACTACTAAAAGGAATTTTCACTTTTATTTCCCTATATCAATGTCAACATACACCCAAACCCTCAGTCGCTTGCTCTCCCTCTTCTCACCAACTCACCATCCCTGCTAACAGTCACCATCGAACTTCCACCACTGACCATCACGGCTCTCACTACCGCCACTGACCATTGCGGCTCTCACCACCATCGCGATCTCCCTCCCAGCCACATTCAGGTTTTTTTTCTCTCTCTCTCTCTCTCTCCCTTCCTTTATTTCCCCATTTCACTATCGCGGATTTAGGGTTTTATTTTATTTTTGATACTGTAGGATTTTGATAAAATCATTTTAGGGTTTTACTATATTTCCACATTTTAAGCACATATGAGCTCTAAATTGTATAGCGATCCCGGTTTACCCCGGCCTTTATTGTGTTCTAGACTCGGGTTCCATGATTGTATATTGTTGTCTATATCTTGTTTCTTCCCTTTAATTCTTTGAATTTGAGTTTTGGGACCTGTTGGGCGAGTTTGGAACAAGTTTGTGGTCTTTTGGTACAAATGGTTGTTGCCCAGAATTTGGCTTCTTCGCTCGAGCGAGGCTTCTTGCGCTCGAGCGATCCCTGTGAAAATGTTTCTTCTCTCGAGCGAGGCTTCTTGCGCTCGAGCGTGCGTCTGCGTTGGGTGGCAAACCTAAAGCTTCACATTCTACGCTCGAGCGACACTTCTTGCGCTCGAGCGAGGCGACGACCTTTGTGTGTCTGATCGCTCGAGCGAGAACTCCTTCGCTCGAGCGAGCCTGTTCATATCAGATCGTGAATAAGGCATTTTAGGTCATTTTTACAGCACATAATCTCTTCAAAACTCTCCAAAAACGCAGGTGTTCATACTCTCTCTCTAGAATACACCTTCTCTCTAAGATTTCATCTAGATCCGTTGTGTTCTTGACCCTAGTGTCTTTGAGAATAAGGTAGAGGGCTTCAAGAGCTTCGTTTTGATCCAAGAAGTAATTGGTTTTGTCATCTTTGAAGTTCCACCTTGTTGCTTGGGTTTTCTACACTTGAGGTAGGGAATTTCTACAGTCTAATATGATTTTTAACTTAGTTATTTGCTATTGTGTATAAATGATGAGATTTGGTTGTGATTTGGACAAATTTAGGATTTGGATGTGAAATGAAAAGAGGGGTTTTGATGAATATGAAGTAAATGATTATGAGGCTTGAATATATGATCATGCTGTGCCAAAATAGTTGATTTTGGTGTTTGGGTTGATATTTGGAAAGAGGGAGATTTTTCCCTAATTTTGATTAAATCATTATTTTGCATAAATAATTGGGATTAACATTGAAAATGTGATATTGGAAGGTTGTGATTATAAATGGTGATATTGGATATGTGTTATCTCACCTAAGTAAATTTTGAATAAAATATTTATTTGAGATTGAATATCTCTTTAGAAATAATTGTATTGGGCTATCGATGGAGGATAGCTATGATTGTTGTAGAAATTGCATGAGGATTAGGCGATTTAATGCTAAACCATTGTTGGTGTCATTGAATATGATCGTGTCATAAATACATTGTATATGTATGTTTATTGGGAGGAGAAATGGGGTGTACTCTATATAAATGACCATGTTATAAATACATTGTATATGTATGTTTATTGGGAGGAGAAAGGGGATGTACTCCATATATGATTATGTTTATAAATACATTGCATATGTATATTCGTTTGGGAGGAGAAAGGGGATGGACTCCATTTTAAACAAGATGGTCAGAGTGTCCTGGGTGAAAGACCCGAAATTTCATATATAAATGGGTGCCGATTCCTTCGGACAAAATATCCGTAAAATGGCAGATTTGAAGTGATTATGTGTGTGTTTGCATAATTGGAAACCATTGAGTTGTAGTCTCATTTTGGTTGTTAAAAGATAATGAATTTAACTCATGAATTGAGTAGCATATAAGAACTTGAAATGAAATGAAGGAAAATGGAGATGAGGTTTGGTCTTAGTGGCATATGAATATACAGGCCTTGTGGATGCTTTAGTATCGGTATTGTTTATGCACGTGGTATTTATACCTTTGTTAAATCTCATATATTGTGTTAGATTATCTCTACTGGGCTGTTGGCTCATCCTATACGGGAATATCATTTTCAGGTGCAGGTGAGGTGTTACCTCCAAGGCAATAGCATGGATGGATTCTCGTAAAGCAAGAGCTTCTTATTTATGCCTTATGTGTATATGTTTGTTATTTGTAAAGCCAAGGGCTTAAGATGTAATGAGCGAAACTCAATTTGTGTAACCAAACAATGATTTGGAAAGATGTAAGCCTACATGGCATTTAACTGGTTGTTAAACAGTGAACTCTGATATATGAAAGTATGTTGTTTCTCATATTTATTCCACATATGAGTTATCATTATTGTGTTATTTTGGGGGCGTTACAACTTGATATCAGAGCGTACCGGGTTTGAATACTTTGGGTACATGGGAAGTGATTAGTACCACAATGGGTTTGTCTCTCATGATTGAGATGTTAGCATGTATTGTATGCTTATGTGATAACATGCTTATGTGATTATGTGGGTATGGAATTTAGTTCCTAAGATATTGATTGAGTCTACGGGTTTGTGAAAGTCCTATTAGAAGAGCACTTGATCACTGCTATTTCTAATTGGAACTTTAGCAACGTCGTGGGACGGTCATTATCTACGAAGGAAATTCATATGTGTTTATGTGATTACATGTCTATGTGGAGTGATTTATTGTTGTGCAATATATTAGGCCGCGAGTGAGTTAAATTTGGCACGTTTATAAATGTGCTAATCCCGTTGTTACCTTTATTAGGATGTCAGAACGTGGACGTGGTAGTAATAGGCGTGGTAGGCCTAGGAGGCATGAGATGCCTTTACCGGATGATCTTATGGCACAAGAGGAAGGAATTGGTCAAGCAAATGTGGCTGAACCAGTTGGTCATCAGGCCATGGGCGCCTTAGCCCGTGAAATGGCCGGAGCATTGAGGGAATCTATGGACATTCTCCGAGCTGAGAATCAAGTCCAGGTCCAAGTAACTAAAGCAGGGCCATCTTTCTTAAAGAGGGAGTTTTTCTTGTCTAATCCGGATAAGTTTTTGGGTGATCCTATTGAGCCATTGAAGGCAGATAAATGGCTAGAGCAGTTAGTGAAGACATCCGAGATGCTTGGCATCGAGGATGATCAGTTGAAAGTGACCTTGGCGTCTTTCCAATTGAAGGGGGATGCAGGTCAGTGGTGGAAGTATGCGCGTGGGCACATTGGAGGAACTTAGGAGGCTTTTGTTGAGGCTTTCCAGGATAAATTTCTACCTCCCACGATTAGAGAGAAGTTGAGAGATCAATTCTCTAAATTATTGCAGTTGAACACGCCAGTGGCTGAGTTTAAGGCAACCTTTACTAGTCTGTCGAGGTTTGCACCTGAGTTGGTGGCAACTAAGGAGCGCCGTTGTTTGGAGTTTGAAAAGAGGTTAAAGACCGGGTTAATGTATAAAGTTGCCGGTTCCATGACTAGAGATTATAGGCGTCTTATGCAGTCTGCAGCCCATCTTGAAACTATTATGCAGGCAGAAGATGAAAGGATGAGGGGCTCCAGGAAGAGTCAGGATAGTTAGGGAGACAATAAGAGGCAGAGGGGTTCCTACCCTCAGCAGTCTCAGGGAACTTAGTCGAGATCCACTTTTCCAATACCGAGTTCAGGTTCTGCGAGAGGTGGGCAGGGAGATTTTACTTGCTTTAAGTGTGGTCAGTTGGGCCACAAGTCTCCAGCTTGTCCTCAGAGAGGAGAAGGACAGCGAGCAGCATCATCTTCGGCTCGTTTTCAGAGCTAGAGTCAAGGAAGAGGCCAGCCGCTCACTTGTTATCAGTGTAGGCAGGCGGGGCACCTGAAAAGGTTTTGTCCACAGTTGGGTGGTACATCTGGTGCGTCTAGTTCAAGACAGACACAGAGTTACCAGTCTACACAATCAGCACAGGCCTCGAGGGCCAATCAGGGAGTCTCTTCGGCTCAGTCTGTGCATCAGGCTTATGCTCCAAGGGGTGAGCAGGTTGAGCAGAGGCCTACTGGACGTATGTATACAGTTGTAGGGCCAGATCTCGTACCTGATCCTTCTGTAGTGAGAGGTACCTTTTTGTTTTGCAATTTAGTTGCTAATGTGTTGATTAATACGGGTGCATCCCATTCTTTTATTTCGTATGCGTTTGCATCAGTTTTGGGCTTGGAGTTGGCACAGTTAGCATCTCCTATTTGTGTAGAGTCACCTATCGGTGGTCAGATTGTCTTGAGACAGGGATGTCGGGGTTATGACATCGAGGTTGCTGGTCGTCCATCACCTTTTGCATTTGTATTGATTGACATGCTTAGTTTTGATGTCATATTGGTATGGACTAGTTATCGTTATACCGGGCTATTATAGATTGCTACCGTTTGAAGGTTACTGTATGTACCTTAAGCGGTGATTGCTTTTATTTCTTGGGGGACTGGATGGATAGAGTCTTATCACCGGTATATGATCCGCGTGGGCGGAGTGAACTTAGTTGTCTTCGTGCTAGCTTTTTGAGTAGCGAGTGTGATGAAATTCGAATTGAATTACCGAGGGTAATTTGTGAATACTCGGATGTTTTTCCTGAGAATCTTGTCAGTTTATCGTCTCACCGAGAGATCGAGTTCTCTATTGATTTAGTGCCTGGCACGGCATCGATTTCTATGGCTCCATATAGATTTGCACCTGCTGAATTGAATGAGTTGAAGATTCAACTCCAGGAATTATTAGATAAGGGTTTTATTCGCCCTAGTACTTCACCTTGAGGAGCGCCAGCTCTCTTTACTAAAAAGAAAGATGGAGCATTACGGCTTTGTATTGATTGCAGGAAGTTGAACTGGGTTACTATTAAGAATAAGTACCCAATGCCTCGTATAAATGATCTGTTTGATCAGTTGAAAGGGTCTTGTTGTTTCTCTAAGATAGACCTAAGATCGGGTTATCATCAGTTGAGGGTAAGGGAGGAGTATATCCCGAAGACAGCATTTCATACGCGGTATGGCCATTATGAGTTCCTTGTGATGCCTTTTGGACTAACCAATGCACCAGTTGTATTTATGGATTTGATTAATCGGATCTTTCGTGAATTTTTAGATCGTTTTGTGGTTGTCTTTGTGGACGACATTTTGGTTTATTCACCTTCTGAGGAGGAACACGAAGAACACTTACGAGTAGTACTTGAGTTACTTAGAGCCCATAAGTTGTATGCTAAATTTGGGAAATGTGACTTTTGGTTGAAAGAGGTTAAATTTCTAGGGCATGTAGTGTCAAGGGAAGGGGTGATTATAGATTCATTCAAGATAGATGCAGTGCAATATTGGGCACAACCTAAGAATACTTTCGAGATCCGTAGTTTCTTGGGGTTGGCCGAGTATTACCGTCAGTTTGTGAAGGATTTCTCTAGACTAGCTTCATCTTTGACTAAGTTGATTAGAAAGGAAATCAAGTTCGTGTGGTGTGAGACTTGTGAGAAATTGTTCCAAGAGCTTAAGATTAGACTCACCACTGCTCCAATATTGATTATACCAGAGAGGGCTTTGGGTTATTCAGTTTATTATGATGCTTCACGAGAAGGTCTAGGTGGTGTATTGATGCAAGAGGGTAAAGTGGTAGCCTATGGCTTACGGCAGTTGAAAACACATGAGAGGAATTACTCTACTCATGACCTAGAGTTAGCAGCAGTGATATTTGTCTTGAAGATTTGGAGGTACTACCTGTATGGTGAGAAATTTGAAGTGTTCTCTGATCACAAAAGTCTGAAGTATTTGTTTACACTGAAAGACTTGAATTTGAGGCAGAAAATATGGATGGAATTCATAGAGGATTATGATTTTGAGTTGCATTATCATCCCGGGAAGGCCAATGTTGTGGCCGATGCTTTGAGTAGAAAGCCAGTTAGCAGTGTAACTTCTATCGCCATTTGAGAATGGGAAATGTTGGGTACTCTTAATGAGTTTGACTTGCATTTGGGCGAGTCTGTTGAGTCTGCAGCCTTATTTTCAGTAGTTGCACAATCTACACTTATGAATCGAGTGTCAGAAGCGCAAAAGGGTGACCTTGAGGTGGAATCGTTCCGAGAGAAGATTTCAAATGGGAAGGTAGAAAGAGGTTTGACTGTGCATCTTGACCTAAGTGTGAGATACCGTGATCACTTGTTTGTACTGGAGTCTTGCCGAGAGAAGATACTCCGAGAGTTTCATTATTCGCGCCATGCGGTGCATCCGAGAGGCACAAAGATGTATCATGTGATGACCCCGATTTCCGATTAATGCTAATTCATGACTAATTATGCCTAACAGTAATTTAGGAGGAATCTGGGATTAATTTGCATGTGTATTGCATTATTTATGTGTTTCTATCTGTTTGCCATAAAACGATCTGTTCATGTCTTTGACTTTAAACTGCGAATTGAAAGCCTTATCGGTGCCCGATTTCGAAACTGATTAGCGTTTTGGACTAGTTAGAATATATGTGATTTTATGGTAGGTTTAATTAAAATTTGATTTTGTGTGATTAATATTAAACTATTGAACCTAGACTAATTACCATTTTGCCACTTAGTGGCTTGTCTCTACACCATCACTTGAGGCTTGTTAGACCCTTTGACACAACATTTCCCTCAGCCAATTCTTTGAGACAAAACATAGGAGAGTGGGAGAGAAGGGAAGATTTAGCTTCAACAAGATTTGGCTTGGATCTTAAGAGAGTTGAAGGTTGAATGCAAAAATGAGCTAGTACACTTGGAATTGAAGACTTAAGGTAGAGAATTTCCCTTCTTGATCATGAAATTTAGTAGACTCTTGCATGGTACTTGGTAATTGAGTGAGTTGAGTCAAGAATTGGATTAAAGTGTTGAGTTAAGTAGAAATTCATGCATGCATGTACCTATCTTTGCATTTTGAGGTTGGTCTTCATGAATTCCTTTCATGTATGTGTATAATTTAAATGTAGTCCATGAATTCATCTTGTCCTTGAGCTAAAACTTGCATTTGGTCATGTTTTATAACATTAGAGTTCAGGAGAACTCATGTATGTGTTAGTTTTGCATTAATCTTCAAGTTCTTGAATTTTGGTTTGAAATTGTGTTTAATTGAACTACTCTTGGGCCATGATTTCTTGAATTGAAGCTTTAAACATGTTGTTTTATGGGTTACCAAGTGTTTTCCAAGGTTTTGGCCCAGAAAATTGAGTTTTGAATGGTTGAATGTTGAATTTCAAGCTTGGAGGTCAATCTGGATTTTCCAGAAATTTGACCCACGCTCGAGCGGGGCCTTTCACGCTCGAGCGTGAAGCCTGAGTACATGCACTTCCGCTCGAGCGGCGATTATAACGCTCGAGCGTGAAATGCGTGTATCCAGTACTTTTCACATGTTTACGGTCCGCTCGAGCGGGGACTTGTGTCTCACGCTCGAGCGGGTATCGAGCTCCCATCGAGCGTGAATTTCATGCATCTAGTACTTTTACTGTAGTTTACAGTCAGCTTGAGCGGAGGAATACACACTCGAGCGGAGACCTTTTGTCTGCATGTCCGCTCGAGCGAAGAAATGCACGCTCGAGCGGGACCCCTGTTTCAGCAAAATTTTAAAAAGTGTTTCTGAGTGCATCTTTGCATCCTCATTTCATCCTAGGCATTCTGTAGCCGTCCCCGAATGCCCCGGGAGGATGACTCCCGTTCGGTTCGTTTATGGGACTACTACAGTTCAGGACTCAAATTGTCACGGTTCTTAATCTGAACCAAAGAGTCCAAATCTGGCAAATCGTTTTGAGAAAACAGATTTTGAAAGAAGTGCCAAACATGGACTGCTTTGCCAGATACAGAGTCGCCACCTAAATATTTTATTTTGGGAAATTTAGGAAACCCTGACTCGGTGTCAAAGGCCACGTGTCCGTCATCACCAAAGTTGCCTCGGCTCGGGAGCTTGGGTAGGATTGGGGAAGGTCAGCTATGAGCACCCCCTCTCGCCCGGTCCGAAAACCGGCCTCTACTAATCGTGATATCTTGTTTTGAAAACATTATATGTTCTTATTCCGGTTATTAGCCTAGAATTACTATGTTATGCGCACAGCGAACAAGTATAGACCAAATCGCCTAAATTGGAACAAAACTTTGCATGTTTGTTTTGAAAATGGTTTGCTACTCGCAAGTAGGCTAAAATGTAGGTTTTGCCACCCTCAAGTAGGCTTTAGAAAAGACAGTTTTGCCACTATCTAGTGGGCTTAAAACTCTCAGTTTTAATGCATTATCCCAATTTAAGCAATTCGACCTCCACCCACAGGCATTCAAATAGTTATATCACATAAGCAGCTAGCCGCATGGTAAGCATACTGTCATGTTAACATTCACACGCATGCGAGATGCTAAAGCGTAAAAACTCACCTAGTACTCCAAGCCAAAACAAAAACCAGTTAGTAATCATATGCATGATCCTAGTTCATGTTAAGTGACTAATACAACACAAGCAATGGTGTAATCTAGACAGGCTCGGCTATCCTAAGCATGGCATATGAAATGGTACAAGTAACAAGTATTCAATTTGGAAATTGAAATACAATGCAGTTAGCGTGATGTACCGAGCCCGGTGCATGTAAGACAAATGTGTGGATGCACGCATGCTATCATACTGTATGCTGATTTAAATATGCCCTAATCTACCATCGTAAGCAGGTAAATAAAAGGGAAAAAAGAAATGGGGATTGGAAGACATACACACACTCGCGCACACTTATTACAAATACGCCGTCATTCGGAGGGACCAAAAGAATATACAGTCCGAATAATGAATAAATAAATTATTACAAAATTTCTAATTACTTAGTAAATGAGTGCAAAAAGAAAGGAGGCCACAGCCCCTCGCCTCGGGATGCACGAATGATGCATGCTCGGATCCGACTCGCCCGGGAAACCCGCACCATACCACTGCTGCCTCTGTTCTTACTGCCCTGTCTCTCCAAAAATTGCCAAAGTCCCAGAACACCTTCCTTGCATGCTGCTATACACCACCGGCTGGAGGAAGTGCCTACCGGCCAGCTAAAATTTCCATCGGCTGCTTAGGAGGTTATCGGCCACCCATATAGTGCCGGTCGGCACTCTATACTGCCGGTCGGCATAAAATTCCTGCAGAAGACAGTTTTGATAGCAACAGCAGACAGGCAGTGCATGGTATGGGATTTTGAGCATATGTAAGCATGGCCAATGCTTCCTATCATGCATGGGACTCAAGGAAGCATGACCCTTGGTTCTTGGGCTATCAATTATGCATCTTGGTGCATGATAGCCTAAGGAACCAAGATTGCATTTCAATGTCAATATGCATGCAACACACAAATGAGACCAAGATCCTATCATATGTAGATCAAGGGCCTTAGTGACCAAGAGTTGAGACAAGTTGCACCACTTGTAGTGTGAACTCCTCTCAACTCTTACACTTGGTTTGACACCCCAAACCAAGACATGGGATGCATGTATACAACATGGCTCAAATGATGCAACATGACATGAAGTGCAAGACATACCAAATGCAATGCAACATGTTATGGCAAGTGTGCAATACTAGGCATGCAAGATGCAAAGTATAATGCAAATATGGACAATTCTTGTAAAAGAACTAGCATATAACAAGGCTTTGCTAATCAAGCATGCAACATGCAACAAACATGATTCAAGTAGGCAATAGTAGACTTAAACCATAATGGGACAGACCTCAAACCTCCCCAAAACAGTGGCAAAAAAAATGCCCAAAATGATGGACCAATACTCATGCAAACATGCAAGCAAATGGGCCAAAAACCAAGGCATAAACAAGGGGTTTTTCACTACCACCAACATGACCATTCATAGCATGTATTAGACCACCAAAAATAGATTTCTAGCATGCAAAAATACACACACACACACCTTTGACATGGTAGTCCCAAATGCCTTAAATATGCAAGCATGCACAATGTCCATTCCTAGGCATAAAAGACCAATGTTTCAAAGCATGAAAGGCATGCCAAATGGGGACATATAAACATGGTATAGGGACTGAAATAACATATTAAATGATTTCAAATCATCTAAATAACCTATCCAATGCATATTCATGGATCACATCCTCAAGGCTTACAAGCAACAATACAAAACAACTACATTAAGCATGCCAAAAATGGTAAAACCAGTGGCCAACAGACCTAAAACAAGACAAATCATGGCCAAAAGCTTCAATAAGTCAAGCCAAAACATGAGGATATACAAGGCTAAACACATGGCACATTTCTAGGCAAAATGGAGGATTACAAAGCAAGTATACAAAGCATGCTAAGGACCACAAAACCACCATTAGACAGAGATGTAACATGCTCCAAAACATCCAAAAAAACTCTGAAATGGCGCCAAAAACAAGCAAGCATGCATGTTCCCTTTTAAGTCAAAGACAAAGGCAAAAGAGGGACAAAGGGGAGAGGGGTGTCCCTCCCCTATACAAGACTTCAAACCACCTTCTTTACCACTAAAAACCCACTGGTTTTCAGTGGTGAAAGGACCCAAAACAACAAGGCAAATAAGGCTCAAAGTAAAGACACCAAATAGGCCAAAATAAGGCCTAAAAGGGTGAGTTTGCACTCAAACCACAAAAATGACCTTAATGGAAGTTCAAAAGCAAGAAAATCTAAGACTTTTTTCAGTTATACACAAAGCTCAAAACACAAAGCAAGATAGGTAAAAACTTGTTGCAAAAAAGGGGAATCTAAAGTAAAGTGCTCACCCTTGAAGAACACTTGAAGAACAGATGGTGCAGCCCTCCTCTATTGATCAAAACCAGTCCAAAAACTCAACAAACAACCCTCCAAGACTCCCAATCTCGAGCTAAGGTGTAATGGTGTGTGTATTGGTGCAAAAGTAAGGTAAAACCACACTTTTAGGCCTAAAAACACACGCATAAGAGGAGAGAGAGGGAAAATGTAGAGAGAGAGAGATATATGGTAGATATATAGATACACAAGCTCTGGTTTTTGATCAAAAATGGCCAACCTCTTTCAATGGGAGAGGAGGGGTGCTTATATAGGCCAAGACAAGGCTCAAGGCTTCTCTAAGAAGCTAACTAAAAGGGGCAAAGGGTGCAAAAGGGTCTTGGCTTCTTGGAGAAGCTAAGACAGTTGTCCAAGCTTCTCCAAGAAGCTTGAGCAAAAGGGTCAACCTTCTAGAAGGTTTGGGGTTCAAAGGTGCAAAGGGGTCACTCCCAGGCACGGGGATGAGTGATGGTGCATTCCAGCTGGCACAGCTGGCATGCACCAGGCTTGTAGGGTGCAAAGAGGTCACACCGGCCAGCCAAAAAGGTCACCGGCCAAAAAAGGTGCCGGTCGACAATATATAGTGCCGACCGGCCATGATTTTTGACAGAACACTGCCGGTGGTACACATGTGCGGCCGGTGATGACAGGAGAGGGCCGGTGGGGTGTGGGGATGGCTAATAAGCCATTCCCTACCCTTCCAAGGCAAAACACAAGTGTTTGGTGCAAAACCAGACACAAAACGGTCGAGTTCGGAGATCCTGAGGCAGGGCGCGTAGCCGAGACCTCCGGGAACTCCAAACGAACACAAACATGGATAATCACCGAGTGTTCAAACGGTGACGCCCAAGTCTTGAGGACGGTCAAAAATGGGGTGTCTACACATTCCTAGGCCATGTTTTAGACTCTATAATGAGGATAGGAGATTAGAAACACACTAGGAGCCAATGAAATAAGTTTTGTACAATTAGAACGTGTGTTTCAAGTGTGCATCTGTTATGTGTTGTGTAGGTCACGTGCCTCATACCGTTTGACCAAGCTTACTCCGCCTGTCTGTCTCAGGGCCCACTGTGAGTAATAACTCTGTAAAGTTATGTTTAACTTAAGTATTTTCTGACTGGTATGATATGATCTGTTTTCTGAAAAGCTATCTTACGAATTATGAATGAATGTCCAATTTTCTGAAAAGTAATTGCGGCACCCTTAGTTCACGTGGCTCTCGCCCGGGGGTAACAATACCGTGGCCAATCTGCATGTGGCCCTCGCCCGGGGGTAACAATACCGCGGCTAATCTGCACGTGGCCCTTGCCTGGGGGTAACAATACCATGGTTACTTGCACGCAAGATATGGACCTATATGGTCGTTGGTACCAACTATGTATATGGGTCTCTGGACCAATCTGATCTGATAGCTAATGGGTGTACCACGTATGATCTTATGCAAAATCTGAATATGAAAATGTATATGAATCTGTTTCTGTTTGAAGTCTGATTATGCTCTGATTTAAATACTGGACTTTAACTTGTGCTGGACTTCATTCATATAACCCCTCTACTCTGTTATTATTCACTGGGATTTCGCTCACGGTTTATATTATATATGTAGGTGAGACGGCACCTGACCAGGGCTAGAGTTGATGGCCTTCTGTACTGTTTTTGTCAGCCAACCGTTGTGCCTCCGAGGAGGTTCCGATCGAAGTTCAATGCCATGGCTGTTTTTGTACTTCATGCTAGTCTTAGTGCATGCACTGTATAGTCAGATCTTGGGGAGTGCACTTCTGTAACTATGTTGTAAATTTGGTGTCCTTGACCGGCATGCTTATGCTTGTATATATATAAATAAGTTTTAAAATGTTCTGTCCCATGTACGTTATCACAGCTCATTGTACCTTGTCTATTTTGTATTATTGCTTCCGCAGCCCCTTATTATCTGCTAATCTGTACAGAGGCCTTTGGTAATCTACGGATTACTGGCCGGTTACGGGACTAAACCTACAGGGGCGGGTTTGGGTCGTGACAGAGTGGTATCAGAGCACGTGTTCTACCGCACACGTAGGTCCGTATGAGCTTAGGATGTCCTAGTAAGAGTTAGGGGCATTCCATCTGCATGTGTGAGTGTGTGGTAATACAGCTAAACATGAAAACTGAATGTATATTTGAATAAGTGAATTGAGGGAAATAAATGAGATTATGCCTGTGTTTATTATCATTTGATGTTTGTATAGTAAGATGGAGAATGCAAGGAGAAGTGGTGAAAGCGAATCTTCAGAGGCTTGCATGGGCCGAATGGAACAGACATTGGCAGCATTAACTGAAACCTTGACACAACAGCAGAGACAACAACCTTTACCCCCCCGCCTCCACCGGCACAAGCCGAGGCAGATAATAATGACATCATCAATCTGACACAGAAATTCATGAAAATGAAACCGCCAACGTTCTATGGTGGAATTGAACCTTTGAAAGCAGAGACGTGGCTGCTTGAAATGGAAAAGTTATATGAAGTATTTCCTTGTACTGAAACCCAGAAAGTCCTCCTAGCCACCTACACTCTGAAAGATGAAGCTCGCAAGTGGTGGTTACTGATCCGAAATGGCAATGGGAATATGACATGGGCACAATTTAATGCCATCTTCTACGACGAGTACTTTCCCCAATGTTTCAGGGACCGGAAAGTGTCTAAATTTCAAGAACTTAAATAGGGAAGAATGGCTGTAGCAGAATATGAGGCCAAGTTCACTGAGTTGGCACGCTTTGCTCCGCATATGATGGATACTAATTACAAGAAAGCACAGAAGTTTGAGGGAGGGCTGGACCTGGAAATATTTGATCGAGTGGGTGTCCTAAAATTACCCACTTATGTGGAGGTACTCGATAGGGCATTGATGGCAGAAGCCACAATAGTAGCTAAGAGACAAACTACAACACCAACAACAGAATGGAGAGGAAAGAGGATTGGATTCAGTTTCAAGAAAGGCCGGTCGTTTCCGAACAAGCAAAATACAGGGTGCTCCAGCAGTTCTAGTCACAGTAGCGGATCTACTCCAAACTGCCCTGACTGCGGAAAGAAGCACAAAGGTGCCTGTTACCGAGCATCAGGTGCGTGTTTTCGCTGTGGCAAGACTGGCCACACGGTGAGGGATTGCCCGATGAGATCCAATGAGGTTAACCGTCTTATGACAAGTTCCACCAGGTCCGTTTCCGCAGCAAGAGCAAATGCAAGGGCCGATGTTAGAGGGAATGCAAGCAATGAAACATTAAGGCAAGGGAGAGTGTTCGCCTTAGTGCCTGGCGACGTACCCAACACCTATACTGTGGTGTCAGGTACACTCTTTGTATGTTCTCAAAATGCATGTATACTGATAGATTATGGTTCTACACATTCCTTTGTATCGCACGCTTTCTCTCGAAAACTGACTAGACCACTAGAACAAATGACATATGTGTTATCTGTATCCACACCGTCTGGGGATTCTATGATGTGTACTCATGTTTATCCGGCATGTGATATTATGGTCGGTGATATGGTGTTATATGTGGATTTATTACCCCTGGACATTAGTCATTTTGATTGTATTTTGGGAATGGATTGGTTGTCTAAATACTGTGCTACTATTGACTGTGCAAATAAAACTGTTATGTTTAGACCACCAGGAATGCCTGAATTTACTTTTATTAGGAATGGGGTAGTTCCTCCCCCATACTTGATTTCGGCTATGAAAGCTGTAAAACTCCTTAGGAAGAGATGTAGGGGTTATTTGTGTTGTATATTGACTGCATCATTTGATGGTACTATTGTAGAAACAATCCCTGTGGTTTGTGACTTTTCCGATGTGTTTCCGACTGACTTACCTGGGGACTTAGTTGATAGAGAAATTGAATTCACTATTGAAGTGTTCCCGGGGACACAGCCTATTTCTAAGACTCCCTATAGAATGTCTATTTCTGAATTGAAAGAATTGAAAACCCAGCTTTAGGAACTGTTAGACAAGAAATTTATCCGTCCAAGTACTTCACCTTGGGGTGCTCCAGTCTTGTTTGTCAAAAAGAAAGATGGATCTTTAAGGTTGTGTATAGACTACCGAGAACTAAACAAAGTGACTATTAAGAATAAATACCCTCTGCCCCGAATAGATGACTTATTTGATCAACTTCAGGGTGCCCCAAGTGTTTTCCAAAATTGACCTTAGGTCCGGGTATCACCAATTAAAGGTTAGAGCTGAGGACATAGAGAAAACTGCACTCCGAACTAGATATGGCCACTATGAATTTTTGGTAATGCCGTTTGGGATGACCAATGCACCTGCAGCTTTCATGGATCTTATGAATAGGATGTTTACATCATATCTGGATGACTTCATTGTTGTATTTATTAATGACATTTTGGTTTATTCTAAAGACAGGGAAGAACATGAGAACCATCTGAGAACCACTTTGCAGATTTTGTGAGAAAAGAAATTGTATGCTAAATTGTCCAAGTGTGAATTCTGGCTTGACAGTGTGGCATTTTTGGGTTATGTAATTAACAAGGATGGTGTTTCTGTTGATCCTCAGAAAATTGAAGCTGTCGTGAATTGGCCTAGACCGACAAATGTGATAGAAGTCCGAAGTTTTCTGGGACTTGCAGGTTACTACCGGAGGTTTGTGAAAGACTTTTGTAAGCTCGCTTTGCCATTGACTCAGTTAACTCAGAAAAATGTGCCATTTGACTGGAATGAACAAAGAGAGGCAGCTTTCTAAGAGTTAAAGACCAGGTTAGTAACTGCACCAATTTTAACCATGCCTAATGGTACTGATGGGTTTCAAGTGTACAGTGATGCTTCTTCTAAAGGTTTAGGGTGTGTACTAATGCAAAACGGAAGGGTGATTGCCTATGCTTCTAGACAACTCCAATCTCATGAAAAGAATTACCCAACACATGACCTTGAATTAGCAGCCGTGGTGTTTGCTTTGAAAATATGGCGTCACTATTTGTATGGGGTAACTTGTGAGGTTTATACAGACCATAAAAGTTTGAAATATTTCTTCACCCAAAAGGAGTTGAATATGAGACAGAGACGTTGGTTGGAACTAATCAAGGATTATGATTTGCAAATCTTGTATCATCCAGGAAAGGCTAATCCCGTAGCAGATGCCTTGAGCCGGAAATCTAGTGCGAATTTGTCATGTTTGTTATCCAACCGAAAAGAATTGTTGACTGACCTTGAACAAGATGGGCTATTAACTGCTATTGCCGCTCAACCTACAATTCTTGATGAGATCAAACAGAAACAGTGCGAGGATGAATACTTGAAAAAGATCACGGAGGAATTTGAATCAAAGTCGAGGTCAGGATTTGTATTTGAGAATGATGTGCTGAAATTTCAGAACCGTCTTTGTGTACCCGATTGTTATGATTTGCGGAAACGTGTTATGACCGAAGCTCACAGTGGTAAATTTGCCATGCATCTGGGGAACACGAAGATGTACCATAATTTGAAACAAAATTTTTGGTGGCCTGGAATGAAAAAGAGTATTGCAGATTTTGTGGCTAGATGTTTACATTGCCAACAGGTTAAAGTTGAACATCAACGACCCGCTGGTTTGCTACAACCACTCCTAATACCGAAATGGAAATGGGAGCACATTACCATGGACTTCATTGTGGGATTGCCTCATTCTTCTCGAGGTATGGACTCTATCTGGGTTATAGTTGACCGTTTAACTAAGTCTGCCCATTTTCTGCCTGTCAAAACTATCTATAATGCTGATAAATTGGCCAATATCTATATAACTGAAATTGTGAGATTGCATGGAATGCCAGTATCTATTGTGTCTGACAGGGACTCAAAGTTTGTATCGAGATTTTGGCAGAGTTTGCAACAAGCTTTGGGAACTGAATTGAGACTGAGCAGTGCCTATCACCCACAGACAGATGGCCAAACTGAACGAACGAACCAAACTCTAGAGGATATGTTCAGAATGTGTGTGTTAGACTTCCAAGGAAGTTGGGAGACCTACTTGCCATTAGCTGAATTTGTGTACAACAACAGTTACTACTCAAGCATTGAAATGGCTCCTTATGAAGCTTTGTATGGAAGGAAATGTCGTTCTCCGATATGTTGGGCTGAAGTAGGTGATAGACTTTTGTTAGGTCCAGAAGTTGTGCAAGAAACAACCAAGAAAGTGAAACTGATACAGCAACGTCTGAAAACTGCACAGAGTCGACAAAAGAGCTACGCTGATGTTCGAAGAAGAGATAGGGAATATGAAGTTGGAGATCATGTGTTCATTAAGGTGACCCCGATGAAGGGTCAAACTCGGTTTGGTGTTAAGAGCAAATTGGCGCCAAGGTACGTTGGACCTTATGAAGTTCTTGAAAAGATCAATCCGGTGTCGTATCGGATAGCCTTACCCCCTGTAATGGAACATATGCATAACGTCTTTCATGTATCGATGCTTCGGGAATATTTGAGAGATCCATTCCACGTCATCGAACCGATACATGTGCTTTTGAAAGATGATTACACCTACGAGAAAAGGCCTATTCAGATTGTCAACCGCAGAATCAAGAAGTTGAGGAATAAAGAAATATCGTTGGTAAAAGTGGATTGGCAAAACCACGGAGGAACCTATGCAACTTGGGAAACCGAGGAAGACATGATGAAGAGATATCCGGAATTGTTCCCATTGGACCCAATGTTGATTTAGAATGAAGGTAATTCGAGTTTGGAGGACCAAACTCTTTTAAGGAGGGAAGACTGTAATGATCCCGATCTCCAATTAATGCTAATTCATGACTAATTATGCCTAACAGTAATTTAGAAGGAATCTGGGATTAATTTGCATGTGTATTGCATTATTTATGTGTTTCTATCTGTTCGCCATAAAACGATCTATTCATGTCTTTGACTTTAAACTGCGAATTGAAAGCCTTATCGGCGCCTGATTTCGAAACTGATTAGCGTTTTGGACTAGTTAGAATATATGTGATTTTATGGTAGATTTAATTAAAATTTGATTTGGTGTGATTAAATTAGACTAAATAATATTAAACTATTGAACCTAGACTAATTATCATTTTGCCACTTAGTGGCTTGTCTCTACACCATCACTTGAGGCTTGTTAGAGCCTTTGACACAACATTTCCCTCAGCCAATTCTTTGAGACAAAACGTAGAAGAATGGGAGAGAAGGGAAGATTTAGCTTCAACAAGATTTGGCTTGGATCTTAGGAGAGTTGAAGGTTGAATGCAAAATTGAGCTAGTACACTTTTAATTGAAGACTTAAGGTAGAGAATTTCCCTTCTTGATCATGAAATTTAGTAGACTCTTGCATGGTACTTGGTAATTGAGTGAGTTGAGTCAAGAATTGGATTAAAGTGTTGAGTTAAGTAGAAATTCATGCATGCATGTACCTATCTTTGCATTTTGAGGTTGGTCTTCATGAATTCCTTTCATGCATGTGTATAATTTAAATGTAGTCCATGAATTCATCTTGTCCTTGAGCTAAAACTTGCATTTGGTCATGTTTTGTAACATTAGAGTTCAGGAGAACTCATGCATGTGTTAGTTTTGCATTAATCTTCAAGTTCTTGAATTTTGGTTTGAAATTGTGTTTAATTGAACTACTCTTGGGCCATGATT
Organism: Camellia granthamiana; assembly: GCA_036172215.1. Lineage (NCBI taxonomy): Eukaryota > Viridiplantae > Streptophyta > Magnoliopsida > Ericales > Theaceae > Camellia > Camellia granthamiana. Next base: position 53,427,433 of record CM069903.1, on the reverse strand, counting down.
TCTTGAATTGAAGCTTTAAACATGTTGTTTTATGGGTTACCAAGTGTTTTCCAAGGTTTTGGCCCAGAAAATTGAGTTTTGAATGGTTGAATGTTGAATTTCAAGCTTGGAGGTCAATCTGGATTTTCCAGAAATTTGACCCACGCTCGAGCGGGGCCTTTCACGCTTGAGCGTGAAGCCTGAGTACATGCACTTTCGCTCGAGCGGCGATTATAACGCTCGAGCGGCGATTATAACGCTCGAGCGTGAAATGCGTGTATCCAGTACTTTTCACATGTTTACAGTCCGCTCGAGCGGGGACTTGTGTCTCACGCTCGAGCGGACATGCAGACAAAAGGTTTGCGCTCGAGTGTGTATTCCTCCGCTCGAGCTGACTGTAAACTACAGTAAAAGTACTGGATGCATGAAATTCACGCTTGATGGGAGCTCGATACCCGCTCGAGCGTGAGACACAAGTCCCCGCTCGAGCGTGCATTACCCCGCTCGAGCGGACTGTAAACATGTGAAAAGTACTGGATACACGCATTTCACGCTCGAGCGTTATAATCGCCGCTCGAGCAAAAGTGCATGTACTCAGGCTTCACGCTCAAGCGTGAAAGGCCCCGCTCCCCGCTCGAGCGTGGGTCAAATTTCTGGAAAATCCAGATTGACCTCCAACCTTGAAATTCAACATTCAACCATTCAAAACTCAATTTTCTGAGCCAAAACCTTGGAAAACACTTGGTAACCCATAAAACAACATGTTTAAAGCTTCAATTCAAGAAATCATGGCCCAAGAGTAGTTCAATTAAACACAATTTCAAACCAAAATTCAAGAACTTGAAGATTAATGCAAAACTAACACATGCATGAGTTCTCCTGAACTCTAATGTTACAAAATATGACCAAATGCAAGTTTTAGCTCAAGGACAAGATGAATTCATGGACTACATTTAAATTATACACATGCATGAAAGGAATTCATGAAGACCAACCTCAAAATGCAAAGATAGGTACATGCATGCATGAATTTCTACTTAACTCAACACTTTAATCCAATTCTTGACTCAACTCACTCAATTACCAAGTTCCATGCAAGAGTCTACTAAATTTCATGATCAAGAAGGGAAATTCTCTACCTTAAGTCTTCAATTCCAAGTGTACTAGCTCAATTTTGCATTCAACCTTCAACTCTCCTAAGATCCAAGCCAAATCTTGTTGAAGCTAAATCTTCCCTTCTCTCCCACTCTTCTACGTTTTGTCTCAAAGAATTGGCTGAGGGAAATGTTGTGCCAAAGGGTCTAACAAGCCTCAAGTGATGGTGTAGAGACAAGCCACTAAGTGGCAAAATGATAATTAGTCTAGGTTCAATAGTTTAATATTATTTAGTCTAATTTAATCACACCAAATCAAATTTTAATTAAATCTACCATAAAATCACATATATTCCAACTAGTCCAAAACGCTCATCAGTTTCGAAATCGGGCGCCGATAAGGCTTTCAATTCGCAGTTTAAAGTCAAAGACATGAATAGATCGTTTTATGGGGAACAGATAGAAACACATAAATAATGCAATACACATGCAAATTAATCCCAGATTCCTTCTAAATTATTGTTAGGCATAATTAGTCATGAATTAGCATTAATTGGAGATCGGGATCATTACAGTCTTCCCTCCTTAAAAGAGTTTGGTCCTCCAAACTCGAATTACCTTCATTCTGAATCAACATTGGGTCCAATGGGAACAATTCCGGATATCTCTTCATCATGTCTTCCTCGGTTTCCCAAGTTGCATAGGTTCCTCCGTGGTTTTGCCAATCCACTTTTACCAACGGTATTTCTTTATTCCTCAACTTCTTGATTCTGCGGTTGACAATCTGAATAGGCCTTTCCTCGTAGGTGTAATCATCTTTCAAAAGCACATGTGTCGGTTCGATGACGTGGAGTGGATCTCTCAAATATTCCCGAAGCATCGATACATGAAAGACGTTATGCATATGTTCCATTACAGGGGGTAAGGCTATCCGATACGACACCGGATTGATCTTTTCAAGAACTTCATAAGGTCCAACGTACTTTGGCGCCAATTTGCTCTTAACACCAAACCGAGTTTGACCCTTCATCAGGGTCACCTTAATGAACACATGATCTCCAACTTCATATTCCCTTTCTCTTCTTCGAACATCAGCGTAGCTCTTTTGTCGACTCTGTGCAATTTTCAGACGTTACTGTATCAGTTTCACTTTCTCGGTTGTTTCTTGCACAACTTCTGGACCTAACAAAAGTCTATCACCTACTTCAGCCCAACATATCGGAGAACGACATTTCCTTCCATACAAAGCTTCATAAGGAGCCATTTCAATGCTTGAGTGGTAACTGTTGTTGTACACAAATTCAGCTAATGGCAAGTAGGTCTCCCAACTTCCTTGGAAGTCTAACACACACATTCTGAGCATATCCTCTAGAGTTTGGTTCGTTCGTTCAGTTTGGCCATCTGTCTGTGGGTGATAGGCACTACTCAGTCTCAATTCAGTTCCCAAAGCTTTGTTGCAAACTCTACCAAAATCTCGATACAAACTTTGAGTCCCTGTCAGACATAATAGATACTGGCATTCCATGCAATCTCACAATTTCAGTTATATAGATATTGGCCAATTTATCAGCATTATAGATAGTTTTGATAGGCAGAAAATGGGCAGACTTAGTTAAACGGTCAACTATAACCCAGATAGAGTCCATACCTCGAGAAGAACGAGGCAATCTCACAATGAAGTCTATGGTAATGTGCTCCCATTTCCATTCCGGTATTAGGAGTGGTTGTAGCAAACCAGCGGGTGGTTGATGTTCAACTTTAACCTGTTGGCAATGTAAACATCTAGCCACAAAATCTGCAATACTCTTTTTCATTCCAGGCCACCAAAAATTTTGTTTCAAATTATGGTACATCTTCGTGTTCCCCGGATGCATGGCAAATTTACCACTGTGAGCTTCGGTCATAACACGTTTCCGCAAATCATAACAATCGGGTACACAAAGACGGTTCTGAAATTTCAGCACATCATTCTCAAATACAAATCCTGGCCTCGGCTTTGACTCAAATTCCTCCGTGATCTTTTTCAAGTATTCATCCTCGCACTGTTTCTGTTTGATCTCGTCAAGAATTGTAGGTTGAGCGGCAATAGCAGTTAATAGCCCATCTTGTTCAAAGTCAGTCAACAATTCTTTTCGGTTGGATAACAAACATGACAAATTCGCACTAGATTTCCGGCTCAAGGCATCTGCTACGGGATTAGCCTTTCCTGGATGATACAAGATTTGCAAATCATAATCCTTGATTAGTTCCAACCAACGTCTCTGTCTCATATTCAACTCCTTTTGGGTGAAGAAATATTTCAAACTTTTATGGTCTGTATAAACCTCACAAGTTACCCCATACAAATAGTGATGCCATATTTTCAAAGCGAACACCACGGCTGCTAATTCAAGGTCATGTGTTGGGTAATTCTTTTCATGAGGTCGGAGTTATCTAGAAGCATAGGCAATCACCCTTCCGTTTTGCATTAGTACACACCCTAAACCTTTAGAAGAAGCATCACTGTACACTTGAAACCCATCAGTAGCATTAGGCATGGTTAAAATTGGTGCAGTTACTATCCTGGTCTTCAACTCTTAGAAAGCTGCCTCTCTTTGTTCATTCCAGTCAAATGGCACATTTTTCTGAGTTAACTGAGTCAATGGCAAAGCGAGATTACAAAAGTCTTTCACAAACCTCCGGTAGTAACCTGCAAGTCCCAGAAAACTTCGGACTTCTGTCACATTTGTCGGTCTAGGCCAATTCACGACAGCTTCAATTTTCTGAGGATCAACAGAAACACCATCCTTGTTAATTACATGACCCAAAAATGCCACACTGTCAAGCCAGAATTCACACTTGGACAATTTAGCATACAATTTCTTTTCTCTCAAAATCTGCAAAGTGGTTCTCAGATGGTTCTCATGTTCTTCCCTGTCTTTAGAATAAACCAAAATGTCATTAATAAATACAACAATGAAGTCATCCAGATATGATGTAAACACCCTATTCATAAGATCCATGAAAGCTGCAGGTGCATCGGTCATCCCAAACGGCATTACCAAAAATTCATAGTGGCCATATCTAGTTCGGAATGCAGTTTTCTCTATGTCCTCAGCTCTAACCTTTAATTGGTGATACCCGGACCTGAGGTCAATTTTGGAAAACACTTTGGGCACCCTGAAGTTGATCAAGTAAGTCATCTATTCGAGGCAGAGGGTATTTATTCTTGATAGTCACTTTGTTCAGTTCTCGGTAGTCTATACACAACCTTAAAGATCCATCCTTCTTTTTGACAAACAGGACTGGAGCACCCCAAGGTGAAGTACTCGGATGGATAAATTTCTTGTCTAACAGTTCCTGAAGCTGGGTTTTCAATTCTTTCAATTCAGAAATAGACATTCTATAGGGAGTCTTAGAAATAGGCTGTGTCCCCGGGAACACTTCAACAGTGAATTCAATTTCTCTATCAACTAAGTCCCCAGGTAAGTCAGTCGGAAACACATCGGAAAAGTCACAAACCACAGGGATTGTTTCTACAATAGTACCATCAAATGATGCAGTCAGTATACAACACAAATAACCCCTACATCTCTTCCTAAGGAGTTTTACAGCTTTCATAGCCGAAATCAAGTATGGGGAAGAAACTACCCCATTCCTAATAAAAGTAAATTCAAGCATTCCCGGTGGTCTAAACACAACAGTTTTATTTGCACAGTCAATGGTAGCACAGTATTTAGTCAACCAGTCCATCCCCAAAATACAATCAAAATGACTAATGTCCAGGGGTAATAAATCCACATATAACACCATATCACCGATCATAATATCACATGCCGGATAAACATGAGTACACATCATAGAATCCCCAGACGGTGTGGATGCAGATAACACATATGTCATTTGTTCTAGTGGTCTAGTCAGTTTTCGAGAGAAAGCGTGCGATACAAAGGAATGTGTAGAACTAGAATCTATCAGTATACATGCATTTTGAGAACATACAGAGAGTGTACCTGACACCACAGTATAGGTGTTGGGTACGTCACCAGGCACTAAGGCAAACACTCTCCCTTGCCTTAATGTTTCATTGCTTGCATTCCCTCTAACATCGGCCCTTGCATTTGCTCTTGCTGCGGAAACGAACCCGGTGGAACTTGTCATAGGACGGTTAACCTCATTGGATCTCATCGGGCAATCCCTCACCGTGTGGCCAGTCTTGCCACAGCGAAAACACGCACCTGATGCTCGGTAACGGGCACCTTTGTGCTTCTTTCCGCAGTCAGGGCAGTTTGGAGTAGATCCGCTACTGTGACTAGAACTGCTGGAGCACCCTGTATTTTGCTTCTTCGGAAACGACCGGCCTTTCTTGAAACTGAATCCAATCCTCTTTCCTCTCCATTCTGTTGTTGGTGTTGTAGTTTGTCTCTTAGCTGCTATTGTGGCTTCTGCCATCAATGCCCTATCGAGTACCTCCACATAAGTGGGTAATTTTTGGACACCCACTCGATCAAATATTTCTAGGTCCAGCCCTCCCTCAAACTTCTGTGCTTTCTTGTAATTAGTATCCATCATATGCGGAGCAAAGCGTGCCAACTCGGTGAACTTGGCCTCATATTCTGCTACAGCCATTCTTCCCTATTTAAGTTCTTGAAATTCAGACACTTTCCGGTCCCTGAAACATTGGGGAAAGTACTCGTCGTAGAAGATGGCATTAAACTGTGCCTATGTCATATTCCCATTGCCATTTCGGATCAGTAACCACCACTTGCGAGCTTCATCTTTCAGAGTGTAGGTGGCTAGGAGGACTTTCTGAGTTTCAGTGCAAGGAAATACTTCATACAACTTTTCCATTTCAAGCAGCCACGTCTCTGCTTTCAAAGGTTCAATTCCACCATAGAACGTTGGCGGTTTCATTTTCATGAATTTCTGTGTCAGATTGATGATGTCATTATTATCTGCCTCGGCTTGTGCCGGTGGAGGCGGAGGGGGTAAAGGTTGTTGTCTCTGTTGTTGTGTCAAGGTTTCAGTTAATGCTACCAACGTCTGTTCTATTCGGCCCATGCAAGCCTCTGAAGATTCGCTTTCACCACTTCCCCTTGCATTCTCCATCTTACTATACAAACATCAAATGATAATAAACACAGGCATAATCTCATTTATTTCCCTCAATTCACTTATTCAAACATACATTCAGTTTTCATGTTCAGCTGTATTACCACACACTCACACATGCAGATGGAATGCCCCTAACTCTTACTAGGACATCCTAAGCTCATACGGACCTGCGTGTGCGGTAGAACACGTGCTCTAATACCACTCTGTCACGACCCAAACCCGCCCCTGTAGGTTTAGTACCGTAACCGGCCAGTAATCCGTAGATTACCAAAGGCCTCTGTACAGATTAGCAGATAATAAGGGGCTGCGGAAGCAATAATACAAAATAGACAAGGTCCAATGAGCTGTGATAACGTACATGGGACAGAACATTTTAAAACTTATTTATATATATACAAGCATAAGCATGCCGGTCAAGGACACCAAATTTACAACATAGTTACAGAAGTGCACTCCCCAAGATCTGACTATACAGTGCATGCACTACGACTAGCATGAAGTACAAAAACAGCCATGGCATTGAACTTCAATCGGAACCTCCTCGGAGGCACAACGGTTGGCTGACAAAAACAGTACAGAAGGCCATCAACTCTGGCCCTGGTCAGGTGCCGTCTCACCTACATATATAATATAAACCGTGAGCGAAAGCCCAGTGAATAAGAACAGAGTAGAGGGGTTATATGAATGAAGTCCAGCACAAGTTAAAGTCCAGTATTTAAATCAGAGCATAATCAGACTTCAAACAGAAACAGATTCATATACATTTTCATATTCAGATTTTGCATAAGATTATACGTGGTACACCTATTATCTCAGAGCATAATCAAACTTCAAACAGAAACAGATTCATATACATTTTCATATTCAGATTTTGCATAAGATCATACGTGGTACACCCATTAGCTATCAGATCAGATTGGTCCAAAGACCCATATACATAGTTGGTACCAACGACCATATAGGTCCATATCTTGCGCGCAAGTAACCATGGTATTGTTACCCCCAGGCAAGGGCCACGTGCAGATTAGCCGCGGTATTGTTACCCCCGAGCGAGGGCCACATGCAGATTGGCCACGGTATTGTTACCCCCGGGCGAGGGCCACGTGAACTAAGGGTGCCGCAATTACTTTTCAGAAAATTGGACATTCATTCATAATTCGTAAGATAGCTTTTCCGAAAACAGATCATATCATACCAGTCAGAAAATACTTAAGTTAAACATAACTTTACAGAGTTATTACTCACAGTGGGCCCTAAGATAGACAGACGGAGTAAGCTTGGTCAAACGGTACGAGGCACGTGACCTACACAACACATAACAGATGCACACTTGAAACACACGTTCTAATTGTACAAAACTTATTTCATTGGCTCTTAGTGTGTTTCTAATCTCCTATCCTCATTATAGAGTCTAAAACATGGCCTAGGAATGCCAAGGATGAAATGAGGATGCAAAGATGCACTCAGAAACACTTTTTAAAATTTTGCTGAAACAGGGGTCCCGCTCGAGCGTGGATTTCTTCGCTTGAGCGGACATGCATACAAAAGGTCTCCGCTCGAGTGTGTATTCCTCCGCTCAAGCTGACTGTAAACTACAGTAAAAGTACTGGATGCATGAAATTCACGCTCGATGGGAGCTCGATACCCGCTCGAGCGGACTGTAAACATGTGAAAAGTACTGGATACACGCATTTCACGCTCGAGCGTTATAATCGCCGCTCGAGCGGAAGTGCATGTACTCAGGCTTCACGCTCGAGCGTGAAAGGCCCCACTCGAGCGTGGGTCAAATTTCTGGAAAATCCAGATTGACCTCCAAGCTTGAAATTCAACATTCAACCATTCAAAACTCAATTTTCTGGGCCAAAACCTTGGAAAACACTTGGTAACCCATAAAACAACATGTTTAAAGCTTCAATTCAAGAAATCATGGCCCAAGAGTAGTTCAATTAAACACAATTTCAAACCAAAATTCAAGAACTTGAAGATTAATGCAAAACTAACACATGCATGAGTTCTCCTGAACTCTAATGTTACAAAACATGACCAAATGCAAGTTTTAGCTCAAGGACAAGATGAATTCATGGACTACATTTAAATTATACACATGCATAAAAGGAATTCATGAAGACTAACCTCAAAATGCAAAGATAGGTACAAGTATGCATGAATTTCTACTTAACTCAACACTTTAATCCAATTCTTGACTCAACTCACTCAATTACCAAGTACCATGCAAGAGTCTACTAAATTTCATGATCAAGAAGGGAAATTCTCTACCTTAAGTCTTCAATTCCAAGTGTACTAGCTCAATTTTGCATTCAACCTTCAACTCTCTTAAGATCCAAGCCAAATCTTGTTGAAGCTAAATCTTCCCTTCTCTCCCACTCTCCTACGTTTTGTCTCAAAGAATTGGCTGAGGGAAATGTTGTGCCAAAGGGTCTAACAAGCCTCAAGTGATGGTGTAGAGACAAGCCACTAAGTGGCAAAATGGTAATTAGTCTAGGTTCAATAGTTTAATATTATTTAGTCTAATTTAATCACACCAAATCAAATTTTAATTAAACCTACAATAAAATCACATATATTCTAACTAGTCCAAAACGCTAATCAGTTTCGAAATCGGGCGCCGATAAGGCTTTCAATTCGCAGTTTAAAGTCAAAGACATGAACAGATCGTTTTATGGCAAACAGATAGAAACACATAAATAATGCAATACACATGCAAATTAATCCCAGATTCCTTCTAAATTACTGTTAGGCATAATTAGTCATGAATTAGCATTAATCGGAGATCGGGGTCATTACATGATACATCTTTGTGCCTCTCGGATGCACCGCATGGCGCGAATAATGAAACTCTCGCAGTATCTCCTCTCGGCAAGACTCCAGTACAAACAAGTGATCACGGTATCTCACACTTAGGTCAAGATACACAGTCAAACCTTTTTCTACCTTCCCATTTGAAATCTTTTCTCGGAACGATTCCACCTCAAGGTCACCCTTTTGCGCTTCTGACACTCGATTCATAAGTGTAGATTGTGCAACTACTGAAAATAAGGCTGCAGACTCAACAGACTCGCCCAGATGCAAGTCAAACTTATTAAGAGTACCCAACATTTCCCATTCTCAAATGGCGATAGAAGTTACACTGCTAACTGGCTTTCTACTCAAAGCATCGGCCACAACATTGGCCTTCCCGGGATGATAATGCAACTCAAAATCATAATCCTCTATGAATTCCATCCATATTCTCTGCCTCAAATTCAAGTCTTTCTATGTAAACAGATACTTCAGACTCTTGTGATCAGAGAACACTTCAAATTTCTCACCATGCAGGTAGTACCTCCAAATCTTCAAGGCAAATATCACTGCTGCTAACTCTAGGTCATGAGTAGAGTAATTCCTCTCATGTGTTTTCAACTGCCGTAAGCCATAGGCTACCACTTTACCCTCTTGCATCAATACACCACCTAGACCTTCTCGTGAAGCATCATAATAAACTGAATAACCCAAACCCCTCTCTGGTATAATCAATATTGGAGCAGTGGTGAGTCTAATCTTAAGCTCTTGGAACAACTTCTCACAAGTCTCACACCACACGAACTTGATTTCCTTTCTAGTCAACTTAGTCAAAGATGAAGCTAGTCTAGAGAAATCCTTCACAAACTGACAGTAATACTCGGCCAACCCCAAGAAACTACGGATCTCGAAAGCATTCTTAGGTTGTGCCCAATATTGCACTGCATCTATCTTGAATGAATCTATAATCACCCCTTCCCTTGACACTACATGCCCTAGAAATTTAACCTCTTCCAACCAAAAGTCACATTTCCCAAATTTAGCATACAACTTATGGGCTCTAAGTAACTCAAGTACTACTCGTAAGTGTTCTTCGTGTTCCTCCTCAGAAGGTGAATAAACCAAAATGTCGTCCACAAAGACAACCACAAAATGATCTAAGAATTCACGAAAGATCCGATTAATGAAATCCATAAACACAACTGGTGCATTGGTTAGTCCAAAAGGCATCACAAGGAACTCATAATGGCCATACTGCGTATGAAATGCTGTCTTCGGGATATACTCCTCCCTTACCCTCAACTGATGATAACCCGATCTTAGGTCTATCTTAGAGAAACAACAAGACCCTTTCAACTGATCAAACAGATCATTTATACGAGGCATTGGGTACTTATTCTTAATAGTAACCCGGTTCAACTTCCTGTAATCAATACAAAGCCGTAATGCTCCATCTTTCTTTTTAGCAAAGAGAGCTGGCGCTCTTCAAGGTGAAGTACTAGGGCGAATAAAACCCTTATCTAATAATTCCTGGAGTTGAATCTTCAACTCATTCAATTCAGCAGGTGCAAATCTATATGGAGCCATAGAAATCGATGCCGTGCCAGGCACTAAATCAATAGAGAACTCGATCTCTCGGTGAGAAGATAAACTGACAAGATTCTCAGGAAAAACATCCGAGTATTCACAAATTACCCTCGGTAATTCAATTCGAATTTCATCACACTCGCTACTCAAAAAGCTAGCACGAAGACAACTAAGTTCACTCCGCCCACGCGGATCATATACCGGTGATAAGACTCTATCCATCCAGTCCCCCAAGAAATAAAAGCAATCACCGCTTAAGGTACATACAATAACCTTCAAACGGTAGCAATTTATAATAGCCCGGTATAACGATAACTAGTCCATACCAATATGACATCAAAACTAAGCATGTCAATCAATACAAATGCAAAAGGTGATGGACGACCAGCAACCTCGATGTCATAACCCCGACATCCCTGTCTCAAGACAATCTGACCACCGATAGGTGACTCTACACAAATAGGAGATGCTAACTGTGCCAACTCCAAGCCCAAAACTGATGCAAACGCATACGAAATAAAAGAATGGGATGCACCCGTATCAATCAACACATTAGCAACTGAATTGCAAAACAAAAAGGTGCCTCTCACTACAGAAGGATCAGGTACAAGATCTGGCCCTACAACTATATACATACGTCCAGTAGGCCTCTGCTCAACCTGCTCACCCCTTGGAGCATAAGCCTGATGCACAGACTAAGCCGAAGAGACTCCCTGATTGGCCCTCGAGGCCTGTGCTGATTGTGTAGACTGGTAACTCTGTGTCTGTCTTGAACCAGACGCACCAGATGTACCACCCAACTGTGGACAAAACCTCTTCAGGTGCCCCGCCTGCCTACACTGATAACAAGTGAGCGGCTGGCCTCTTCCCTGACTCTAGCTCTGAAAACGAGCCGAAGATGATGCTGCTCGCTGTCCTTCTCCTCTTTGAGAACAAGCTGGAGAATTGTGGCCCAACTGACCACACTTAAAGCAAGTAAAATCTCCCTGCCCACCTCTCCCAGAACCTGAACTCGGTATTGGAAAAGTGGATCTCGACTAAGTTCCCTGAGACTGCTGAGGGTAGGAACCCCTCTGCCTCTTATTGTCTCCCTAACTATCCTAACTCTTCCTGGAGCCCCTCATCCTTTCATCTTCTGCCTGCATAATAGTTTCAAGATGGGCTGCAGACTGCACAAGACGCCTATAATCTCTAGTCATGGAACCGGCAACTTTATACATTAACCCGGTCCTTAACCTCTTTTCAAACTCCAAACAACGGCGCTCCTTAGTTGCCACCAACTCAGGTGCAAACCTCGACAGACTAGTAAAGGTTGCCTTAAACTCAGCCACTGGCGTGTTTAACTGCAATAATTTAGAGAATTGATCTCTCAACTTCTCTCTAATCGTGGGAGGTAGAAATTTATCCTGGAAAGCCTCAACAAAAGCCTCCTAAGTTCCTCCAATGTGCCCACGCGCATACTTCCACCACTGACCCGCATCCCCCTTCAATTGGAAAGACGCCAAGGTCACTTTCAACTGATCATCCTCGATGCCAAGCATCTCGGATGTCTTCACTAACTGCTTTAGCCATTTATCTGCCTTCAATGGCTCAGTAGGATCACCCAAAAACTTATCCGAATTAGACAAGAAAAACTCCCTCTTTAAGAAAGATGGCCCTGCTTTAGTTACTTGGACCTGGACTAAATTCTCAGCTCGGAGAATGTCCATAGATTCCCTCAATGCTCCGGCCATTTCACGGGCTAAGGCGCCCATGGCCTGATGACCAACTGGTTCAGCCACATTTGCTTGACCAATTCCTTCCTCTTGTGCCATAAGATCATCCGGTAAAGGCACCTCATGCCTCCTAGGCCTACCACGCCTATTACTACTACATCCACGTTCTGACATCCTAATAAAGGTAACAACGGGATTAGCACATTTATAAACGTGCCAAATTTAACTCACTCGCGGCCTAATATATTGGACAACAATAAATCACTCCACATAGACATGTAATCACATAAACACATACGAATTTCCTTCCTAGATAATGACCGTCCCACGACGTTGCTAAAGTTCCAATTAGAAATAGCAGTGATCAAGTGCTCTTCTAATAGGACTTTCACAAACCCGTAGACTCAATCAATATCTTAGGAACTAAATTCCATACCCACATAATCACATAAGCATACAATACATGCTAACATCTCAATCATGAGAGACAAACCCATTGTGGTACTAATCACTTCCCATGTACCCAAAGTATTCAAACCCGGTATGCTCTAATATCAAGTTGTAACGCCCCCAAAATAACACAATAATGATAACTCATATGTGGAATAAATATGAGAAACAACATACTTTCATATATCAGAGTTCACTGTTTAACAACTAGTTAAATGCCATGTAGGCTTACATCTTTCCAAATCATTGTTTGGTTACACAAATTGAGTCTCGCTCATTACATCTTAAGCCCTTGGCTTTATAAATAACAAACATACACACATAAGGCATAAATAAGAAGCTCTTGCTTTACGAGAATCCATCCATGCTATTGCCTTGGAGGTAACACCTCACCTGCACCTGAAAATGATATTCCCGTATAGGGTGAGCCAACAGCTCAGTAGAGATAATCTAACACAATATATGAGATTTAACAAAGGTATAAATACCACGTGCATAAACAATACCGATACTAAAGCATCCACAAGGCCTGCATATTCGTATGCCACTAAGACCAAACCTCATCTCCATTTTCCTTCATTTCATTTCAGATTCTTATATGCTACTCAATTCATGAGTTAAATTCATTATCTTTCAACAACCAAAATGAGACTACAACTCAATGGTTTCCAATTATGCAAACACACACATAATCACTTCAAATCTGCCATGTTACGGATATTTTGTCCGAAGGAATCGGCACCCATTTATATATGAAATTTCGGGTCTTTCACCCAGGACACTCTGACCATCTTGTTTAAAATGGAGTCCATCCCCTTTCTCCTCCCAAACGAATATACATATGCAATGTATTTATAAACATAATCATATATGGAGTACATCCCCTTTCTCCTCCCAATAAACATACATATACAATGTATTTATAACATGGTCATTTATATAGAGTACACCCTATTTCTCCTCCCAATAAACATACATATACAATGTATTTATGACACGGTCATATTCAATGACACCAACAATAGTTTAGCATTAAATCGCCTAATCCTCATGCAATTTCTACAACAATCATAACTATCCTCCACCGATAGCCCAATGCAATTATTTCTAAAGAGATATTCAATCTCAAATAAATATTTTATTCAAAATTTACTTAGGTGAGATAACACATATCCAATATCACCATTTATAACCACAACCTTCCAATATCACATTTTCAATGTTAATCCCAATTATTTATGCAAAATAATGATTTAATCAAAATTAGGGAAAAATCTCCCTCTTTCCAAATATCAACCCAAACACCAAAATCAACAATTTTGGCACAACATGATCATATATTCAAGCCTCATAATCATTTACTTCATATTCATCAAAACCCCTCTTTTCATTTCATATCCAATTCCTAAATTTGTCCAAATCACAACCAAATCTCATCATTTATACACAATAGCAAATAACTAAGTTAAAAACCATATTAGAGTGTAGAAATTCCCTACCTCAAGTGTAGAAAACCCAAGCAACAAGGTGGAACTTCAAAGATGACAAAACCAATTACTTCTTGGATCAAAACGAAGCTCTTGAAGCCCTCTACCTTATTCTCAAAGACACTAGGGTCAAGAACACAACGGATCTAGATGAAATCTTAGAGAGAAGGTGTATTCTAGAGAGAGAGTATGAACACCTGCGTTTTTGGAGAGTTTTGAAGAGATTGTGTGCTGTAAAAATGACCTAAAATGCCTTATTCACGATCTGATATGAACAGGCTCGCTCGAGCGAAGGAGTTCTCGCTCGAGCGATCAGACACACAAAGGCCGTCTCGCTCGAGCGCAAGAAGTGTCGCTCGAGCATAGAATGTGAAGCTTCAGGTTTGCCACCCAACGCAGACGCACGCTCGAGCGCAAGAAGCCTCGCTCGAGAGAAGAAACATTTTCACAGGGATCGCTCGAGCGCAAGAAGCCTCGCTCGAGCGAAGAAGCCAAATTCTGGGCAACAACCATTTGTACCAAAAGACCACAAACTTATTCCAAACTCGCCCAACAGGTCCCAAAACTCAAATTCAAAGAATTAAAGGGAAGAAACAAGATATAGACAACAATATACAATCATGGAACCCAAGTCTAGAACACAATAAAGGCCGGGGTAAACCGGGATCGCTATACAATTTAGAGCTCATATGTGCTTAAAATGTAGAAATATAGTAAAACCCTAAAATGATTTTATCAAAATCCTACAGTATCAAAAATAAAATAAAACCCTAAATCCGCGATAGTGAAATGGGGAAATAAAGGAAGAGAGAGAGAGAGAGAGAGAGAGAGAGAGAGAGAGAAACCTGAATGTGGCTGGAAGGGAGGCCGCGATGGTGAGCGATGGTGGCGAGAGCCGCAATGGTCAGTGGCGGTAGCGAGAGCCGTCATGGTCAGTGGTGGAAGTTCGATGGTGACTGTTAGCAGGGATGGTGAGTTGGTGAGAAGTGGGAGAGCAAGCGACTGAGGGTTTGGGTGTATGTTGACATTGATATAGGGAAATAAAAGTGTAAATTCCTTTTAGTAGTGTAAATTTTATATAGACGGTTATTGGCGACTAAAATTTTTTAGTCGCTGAAAGTATTTTATAAATCCCTCCAAAATATTTGAAATGTCTCCCTTCAAAAATTTTAATTCTTTGGCGACGAAAATTCTTTTTTGTCGCTGAAAATAAACTTTTGGCAACCAAAATTTTGGTTGCCAAAGGTAAAAAATAATTTTTTATTTTTCATTCAGTGACTATATGGTTTTAGTAGCCAAAACTCAATATACAGCGACTAAAATTCTTTTTTGTCACTGAAAATAAACTTTTGGTGACTAAAATTTTTAGTCGCCAAAGGTAAAAAATAATTTTTTATTTTCCATTTGGTGACTAAATGATTTTAGTAGCCAAAACTCAATATACAGTGACTAAAATTCTTCTTCATCGCTGAAAATAAACTTTTGGCCACCAAAATTTTAGTCGCCAAAGGTAAAAAATAATTTTTTATTTTTCATTCGGCGACTAAATGGTTTTAGTAGCCAAAACTCAATATACGATGACTAAATTTCTTTTTTGTTGCCAATTCTGGCATTTTTAGGGACTATTTTTTTTTTTTAGTTGCCAATAACCAATATACGTTGACTAAAAAAAATTAGTTGCTAAATATTGTACTTTTGCAGACCAAAAAAAATTTTTAGTCGCCAATTCCATAACTTTTGGCGACTAAATTTTTTAGTCGCCAAAGGTGCATTTTGTTCTAGTTGTAGATGTGTGTGAGAGAAAAAATGATTAAGAATGAGAGAAGAGAGAAAAAAAAAAGTGATTGAATGATGTGTAAATATTTTCATTGTTAATTAAATGATTTAAAGATATAAATATTCATACGTACTTGCAACTTTTTATTCTAAAAAATTTATACTTTTTAATTTATGAAAAGTGTGAATGCTTTCATTTTTAACTAGCATAATAACCGTGCCATGCACGGGGTTAAAATAAATAATTAAAAATTATTTTTGAAATTAAATTATAACAAAAACTTTGTTTATAATATAAAAGAAAATTTATTTAACATTAATTAGTTCCCATATAATAATTATTTTTATGATAAACTATAAATATATTTCGTCTTAATGAATTTTATAATTTTAGTTTTTCAATTTACTAATTATCTCATATCTATTATGTAAAATCAATTACCTTATCTATTTTGTAGAATTCAATCAATCAAGATTGAAGAATAAAAAAAAAAAATAGAGAAAAAAAATAGCGTGTTAGTGGCCCCAATTTTCAAAGATTTATCTAATTTTCTCTTTTTATATTCATATTTATAGAATTTCACACTTACTCTTCCTTTTCAATTGAGTTTATTTAATTGAGTGTATTTCAAAAAAAATAATTAATCTTGCATATCTATATAAACATAATGAAATCATTCAAATATATTATTTAAATAACCATCTAAATTAATATTATACTATTTAGTTAATTTTTAACATATTTAGTATTGTTTATCACATTTTGTTATTTGTCTGTACATAATACGAATTTTTTTTTATATTTTTTCTCAAATTTTAAGAGATGTGAATGTAATTTATCAAATATTTTATTTATATATAATTATCCTAAACAAATGTAATCATTCATTATTTTAATTTTCTCTCAAATATTAAATTTGTAATTAGAAAAAAATAAAAAATATATATATAACAGAGTAAAAAATAAAGAATTTGTTGAAAAATATATTTGAAATGATAGTTAGCTAAAATAAAATAAAATAAACTTTTAGTTATAATTTAATTAAAAATTTAACTATTTTAATAGAGTGCTCTTAAAAGGCTACTTGAATATGTTGTGGTTGTGTGTTCTATTTTGGAATGGTCAAAAGAATATAGCGCAATTGTGTCTCCTATTTCATATGTCATTCTATTAGAGCCTTCAATTTTCGAATGTGAAGTTTCCAATTTTCAAAACTAAACAGAGTGTTAGTGGCTCCAATTTTCAAAGATTTATCTAATTTTCTCTTTTTATATTCATATTTATAGAATTTCACACTTACTCTTCCTTTTCAATTGAGTTTATTTAATTGAGTATATTTCAAAAAAAATTAATTAGTCCTGCATATCTATACAAACACAATGAAATCATTCAAATATATTATTTAAATAACCATCTAAATTAATATCATAGTATTTAGTTAATTTTTAACATATTTAGTATTGTTTCTCACATTTTATTATTTGTCCGTGCATAGTATGAATTTTATGCTAGTAAATAATGAATACAAATGGATAGTTTAAACTAGTATAGTATTTTAAAAATTCACAGTTTAAATTAAAAGGTTAGAGTTTATTTGTTACCATAGTAAAATTTTAGAATTATTATTAATTTGTAATTTTTCAATAAAGAAAATTTATTTGAACTTAGGTAGTGTTTGGTGTAACGCCCCCATTTTCATGTCCAAATGGTAATATAATGATCATGGCTTTTTAAAGTAAAACTGATCATAAATCCTCATACTTGCATTACATGATATAAATAGTCTTCATGTAAGAATACAATTAATTCAACAACAAATACCTCCAAGGGTTTACAAGTTTCCGAGACTTAAGCCTGATTACACAAAGCGGTTATTCAAACCCACACATATAAAGCCCTTGGCTTGAAATCAGAGTCACAGCAACGAGCACATTATGCTCTCTGCACACACTTCCATACTTTCAGTTAGGCGGAATCACCATATCCTTTCCTGCACAAAAATTCCATAGGGTGAATACAAAACCCAGTAGAGAATTCTTAACAAAGTATATACATTTTACACAAATCTCAAGAGATGGAATGCTTATGCCATGCCATGTCTTTTTTAAAGTAAAACACACTTTTATCTTTTGAAAACCAACATGCTCAATGATGTCATGCCATTTCAACTGCTCAACAGTTATCAAATTTTATTCGAGGGGCGGTAAATACAATTCTGGTAATCCCTAGGTCAGTGTCTGCAAGTAGACTATACAAGTACTACCAATTTGTCATTTTTACCGGTATCAACCGGAAGGCTCGACACCTCAAATCTATCATTTTTACCAGTATCAATTGGAGGGCTTGACACCCATAATCTGTCATTTTTACCAGTATCAACTGGAAGGCTCGACACCTATTCTCTACACTACCTGTCAAGACTTACCACTGTATTTACCCCAAACCATTTCATAAAAACTTGTTTCTCAACATTCTTTTCTCAATGCAAGTTTTCAAATTAACTTTCAAAATTCAATGTAATCAAATGAATTGATATGCCAATGCAACAATAATCAATACATTTTAACAATTCTTCCATTTCCAATTTTTCCACACAATACTACCATTGTGATCAAAATTCCCAACAACTTAGTCATTTCAAGACTATATTAACACTTTTAAATAACAATTTCCAAAACTTCAACAATTATCTTGTTCCATAGAAAACCATCATTTATATGAATTAAATAAACAATTTTCAAACATCATTTATTTTGGCACCCAAAATAAATATAACAACATATTCCAAAGATTTTTTAACATATTTCTTAAAAATCCCTAATTTCTAGGTTTTCTCACCAAAACCATTCATCTTCAAATATTTGAGAAGATCTCACCAAAACATTTTTCTTTCATCAGCATAGTTCAAAAACCCCCAATTTCTATCTCAAAGGATCAAATAGTAAACCCATTTTCAAAATCACTCTTTTTCTTGAATCAAAAAAATAGATTTTCAAAACTAAACAAATGATGATTTCAAAAATCATCTTGATCTTGCAAAAACATATATATAACTCAAAGAAAATCTCTACCTCAAGTTTGAAGAAGAAAAGAGTTGAAACCCTCAAAATCAATGACAATGAAACTCAATCTTTACCATACACAACGAAACCCTCGAGAAGTTACACAACTTTAACGAAGGAACTATGGCCAAAATCCCAATGGATTTGGAGAAATCAAGGAGAGAAGATGATTTTTAGAGAGAGAGGCTCTAGATCTGGATCTTTGAGACTTTTAGACAGAGCGAGGATTGCAAAAAGTGATCTGAAATGTCACTTTCGCGTGCTGATAAAAGGTAGTCCACTCGAACGTAGAAAGTCCCGCTCGAGCGTCAAACACAGACTTCCGCTCGAGCGTGAAATACGCTCTCCCAGTATTTTTTGCCGACACAGTCCCCGCTCGAGCATAGAACAAAATTTCAGAAGCCTGCTTGAGCGCAAGAATTCTCGCTTGAGCGGAAGAGCCAAATTCTGGGCAACAAAGGCTTGGAAAAACAAGCAACCAACCTGTTCCAAACACACAACTACAACCCAATAACCAACATTAAGGGAAAGACAAGGGAAGCAAGACATGAACCACCATCCAAACCATACAAACCCGAGTCCAGAACACCACAAGAGACGGGTCAAAACCAGGGTCGCTATATTTGGTTTATTAGAATGAATCGGAATTGAATGATTATTCTATCAAAATATTCATTCATATGAATGGTTAAACTAAAAATATAATGAAAAATACATTACAAATAGAATCATCTTTTACTACATTAAGGGAATGATCATTCTATAAAAATGCATGAGAAATCACTATTTCATTTTATTCTATTTCATTTCAATGAACCAAATTGAGAATTTAGACCTTAGGGCCCCGTTTATTTTGGGCTATAGGGAGGGTATTGGGACTAGTAATACCAAGGTATTACTAATGCCCTTGTTTGTTTGGAGAGATAGCCTTGGGACTATTAGTCCCTTGGTATTACTAATACCCTTGGAAGGGGGATTGGTAAGGAGGAGATAGAGATGGTATTAGAAAATAGTGAGGGGATTAGAAATTTTTTTATTTTTTATATATTGGGAATTTTTTTTTAAATATAATGTTTAATTTTTTATATTTTTTTATTTGTTTTATTATTTTATATAAAAATAATTTAACAATTCCTCATTATTAATCCCATCACTATCAATCCCCTCACTATTAATCCCCTCACTATCAATCCCCTCCATTCTATCTCCCAAAACAAACGGGGCCTAGATGTAAAGTCTTGCTCGATTTAACCACTCCTTAAACAAACAAATTTATTTGCATTGAATTTTTTTTTTAAAGTTAAAATTAAATCAATTTAGGAAGTTGAATAGATTTATGCAATACGTTATTGTCAAGGATTAGAGCGTAAACTTATTTAAAAATTAAATCAATTTAGGAAGTTGAATAGATTTGTACAATATGTTATTGTCAAGAATTAGAGTGCAAATGCAAACTTATCTAAAATTAAATCAATTTAGGAAGTTGAATAGATTTAGATTTGTGCAATATGTTATTGTCAAGAATTAGAGTGCAAACTTATCTAAAAATTAAATCAATTTAGGAAGTTAAATAAATTTGTGCAATTAAAAGGCAAACAATCAGATTTAGGTCAAAAGAAACATGTGTATACAAAAGTAAGCAAATGGACTTCAAAATTGTATCCAAATTGATGAGGGTAGGGTCCTACAAAGTTGAAAGAGTCGTCGGAACGGAATCTACAGGGACAGCCTGTCTCCTTCGAAATTATGATTCTGGAATTTAGCGGGCGCCTTGACGTTACGTTTTTGATAAAAGTCAGCTTCTGTTTGGAGTAAATTATGGTCGAGTAATGCTAGAGGTCGCAAATAATCTACTAAATATTTTATCAAATTTTTTATATGAGTGTGGGACTCACACATGTGAGAGATTTGATAAAATATTTGGTAAATTATTTGGGGTCTCTAGCATTTTCCATTATGGTCACGTTTGGGAATAGTTTTTTTTTAAGTAATTTTTTTAATTTTTAATTAAAATATTATATTAAAAATTTAATATATTTGAGATGATTTTTTAATTTTTTATAAAAAGATGTGTAAAAAATAGAAAGAAAAATAAAATTTTAACTTTTTTATATAAGTTGTTAATTTTTTAATTTTTTAATTTTTTTAATGATTTTTTGACTTTAAAATTAAAAAGTGATGTTAAGAATTAAATTAGTATTTATGGTTCGATAAAATTTGAAATCAAAATAGACGGATCAATAAATGTGATTCAATTTATTTAGTGAACACAACATAATATAAATAATTAAATTTTTGTATGTAAATTATGAAAATAAAAGAATATTAAAATTTACAATTTAAATTTTACAATTTATCACAATTTATATATTAATTTTTAATTTATTACAACTTTAATCATATAATTTTTAACCCATTTGTTAGAGTTATAAACTTGAACGAGTTCAACCCAAGCAATTCAAGTCAAATCTATTTTTTTTTTTAAAAATAGGTAATATAATTTTTAATTCAGTAAAGACTTGTGTAGAAATTTAAAAATTCGAACAAATTTGAGTGAATTTAGGTAGAGACACCAAATAAGTTAGGCTGAGACATCAAATTCGAATAGATTTATATATTTTATATAAATATATAAAACTATTTGCTAATTTATTTTTTTAATAATAAATAAGATTAATAAAAAATTTAATACTAATGAATAAAAGTGTCACGACCCAAACCCGGCCCTATGGGTTTAGCACCGTAACCAGCCAGTAATCCGAGATTACCGAAGGCCTACTGAACAGTAATACAGTAAAACAGAGTACAGGGCCTGGCGGAAGCCAATACAGTAAATAACTAGTGTCCATTGAGCTATGACAATCTGAATGCCGAAAACATTTTTCATGCATTCGTACAGTTTAGAACAGTACAGTCTATACAATCATATACAAACGTTCAGTACGGGGACTTAATCCCTCGATAACAGTACGGTCAAACAGTAAACAGTTTATACAATAATACAAAACAGTCAAGAGACAGGTGGGGAACACAAAAACACCCCAAGCCATAGCATGGCGTCTCGGAACCTCGCAGTGAGGCACATAGGCTGGCTTGACAAAACTGGGGACTAACCCACGCTCCTAGCTCCGGTCTGGCTGCTGAGAACCTACATATATATATAAACAGTGAGCTAAAGCCCAGTGAATAACATAATGCGTAAAGAGGTTATGAATGAATGTCCTTACAGTAATGAAAACAATTCATTAAACAGTATTTCAATCTTTCAGTATTTCAGTCAATCTGTCATATGTGGTACATCCAATAGCCTATAAACAATAGGTCCAAAGGACCGGGCCTTAACAGACCCAACAGTAATGATGGCCATCAATCAGTAAACAATATGGTTCCACAAGGGAACCGACAGAGCTCTGTAACAGTAACAGTAATCAGTAAGTGCTAAGGATGCCACAGTACAGTTCGGAATACAAGACATACATTCATTCAGTAAACAATATCAGTTCAATAAACAGTTCAGTTCAGTATTCAAAATATAACCATTTTGAACATATCTTTACACAAACGTTACTCACAGAGATTGGGCTAATAGCAGCTAGAGCGCGTCCCCGAGAGCCAACCCTAAACAGTTAACAAGTAGAACACACACTAAGTTTCTCAGTCGGGAAGGATGATAATTAAATCCCTAAATTTCCTCGGTGTGGTTCTATGTCTAAATCCTCATTAAGATGCCTTAAACTAGGCCTAAGAATGCCTAGAATGGAATGAGGATGCAAAGATGTGCACAGAAATCAGTTTCAGAATTTTCAGTGAAACAGAGCCCCGCTCGAGCGCAGGTTTCCCCGCTCGAGCGGACAAGCAAACAAAGGTCCCCGCTCGAGCGTACATTTTACCGCTCGAGCGGACTGATGAATGGTGCAAGATGCTGGATGCGCGATTTCTCCGCTCGAGCGTGAAACACTCCGCTCGAGCGGACTGTAAAACAAGTCGAAGAAAATGCTGGGAGCATGATTTCCCCGCTCGAGCGGCACTTCCCCCGCTCGAGCGGACATCAAAAATCTGGAAAATCCAGGTTTGTGTTCCAAGTTCAAAACTCAAGTTTGATGCTCCCAACTCGATCCTCTTGGGCCCATTTTCTGGAAAACTCTTCCAAACACATAGAATAACACGTTTTAAAGCTTAATTTAAGAAATCAAGGCCCAAAGGTGTTTCAATTAAACTCAATTTCAAACCCAATTTACATGAACATGTATGAACAACATTCGAACATGACATGCATGATCTTTAAACCAAATCCAAGGTTCAAATCTTGCTCTAAAGAGCTCCAATCTTTCAAAACGACTTGAAAACATGGACTAATATAAAAACATGGACATGCATGTGACAATTAGCCAAGAACTCAACTCCAAACTCACTAAACTCAACATGCATGCAACAATTAAGGTCCAATTCAACATGTTTGCACTAAAGCATGGCCTAGCTCTACAATGATGCATGAAACATGCAAGATTTAGCTCAAGACAACAAGAAGAAGATGAATTCACTTACCTAAGTCTCAATTACAAGTCTTGCAAGCTCAATTTAGCAATCTATGTTACAAATCTTCAAGTTTCAAGCTAATACAATAAAATGAACTCACTCTCTCCTATTTCCTCTCTTTGGTCGGCAATGTGCAAGAACAAAAGGAGAAATGTTGTGTGATCAAATGTGTTGAAATTAAGGCAAGTGTGTAGATAATGGCCACTAAGTGGCTTAATTGTAAATAGGTCAAACTTGTTCAATTTAGCTTATTTTAATCAAATTTAATCGTCCCAAATCACAATTTAGATAAATATACCATAAAATCACAAATATTCTACTGATTCCAAAACACGAAACGATTCCTAATTCGGCCGCCGATAAGGCCTTCAATTAGCAGTTTAAACACATAAACGCAAACAGATAATTAATCAAGCAAACAGATAGAAACGCAATATAATAGATAAACTTATTCAATTTCAGTTTCGATTTCAATCAGTCCATTCAGTACTTCAGTTAATTCAATTATCAGTCATTCTCAGTTTAGTTTAGCAGTAATCAGTAGCTAATTCAGTAGTTTATCGGTAATCAGTACGAGGGTTGTTACAAAAAGCAAAAGCAATATGCTTAAGTTTTTTCAATAGAATTTTTTTTATTATGTTTAAAAAATACACCTTTTAGAAAAGGGATTATTGAATAAGTTGATATTAAAAAAATTATATTTTTATAAGGCATAAAATAATTTAAATATAATAAAATTAAATTTTTTACAAAATAAATGTATCTGAATAAAAAAAAAAGGTAAGAAAAAAAATTTAAAATGATATTCTCATTTGATCTAAAAATAATTGTAGATAATCAATTAATTATCACCTATAATCCATATTTTTTTAATTAAAAAAGATATTTTACGACCTATCACTTATAATAGAAAAATAACATTTATTTTTATTTGTTTTAGCAAAAGTCACTTTTTAGCAATTTAAACAAAAAAAGTTTTATTTTTTTATTTTAGTTTGTTCAATTAACGATTGAGATTAAAAAAATTTAACAAGATCCACCATGTTTCACAATCGCTAAAAAAGTCTAGACGAAGAATAAGAAAAATGTTTGGAATCTATAAAACACCCACAATTGTATCCACAATGATGTAGTATCCATGTGTCCACTTTTAATTTGCTATACATTCAATGACATGGGACCCAACTCACTTGCCACATTATTATGGATGAAAGTGTAGATATGTAGTATTATTAGGACAATAAATTATCACGTATAATTCCTATTTTTTATTATTTAAAAAAATAAGTTTCACCAACCATCACGTTTATAAAAAAATAATATTTATTTTTATTTGATTTTAGCAAAAATCGCTTCTTATCTATTTAAGTAAAAAAAAATTATTTTAATTTGTTTAATTAATAATTGAAATAATATTTTTTTTAACATAATCCACCATGTTTGGCAAGTATTAAAAAGTCATTCATTTTCTTAATATTTTTGTCTTTTGTTAAAAAAAATATTGGTATTAAAAAAATTTATTGTTCAAGTTCTTATAGTTTAGAAGGATATACCATTTTTTTTTATATAAAATTTAAAACCAAAAAAATAAAATAAAAATATAAACTTTTAATAGCGATTAATAATTTGAACACGTTTATTTAATAACATATTATGTTTAGACCAATAATATTATGACACATGTGAATATTGATCTCATTCTAATTGTAGCAACATAATTTAAAGAAGAGTTTAAATTTAAAATTTTATTTTATAATGTAATAAAAGATGCATAAATTAAGGAATGAATATTGATCTTATTCCAATTATGGTAATATAATTTAAGAAAAAAATCTAAATTTAAAATTTATTTTAAGAATATAAAATTAATTTATAGACCAATCATATTGTGACACATATTAACAAAAATTAAACAAAACCAAAAAAAATGAGAAAAAAAATTACAACTTTTAACCTTAATAAGATGACAATATTTTGCAATTATAATAGTATATTGATTTGGAATCGTAATTTTTGAAAATATTAGTGTCATCATTCACACATTCACACAATAAGATCACAAAATTTCAATCACAATTTAAAAATTATTTAGATAATTGTTTGAAATTAATTTTATCATTATACAAGAAAGCATTAGAACAGAGGGTCATAACTTAGGCATCGTTTGGGAAGCAACAGTTGGGGTTTTTTTTGGCTATTTTAGCCACAAAAAACAAAATAAACTTTTTAGCCCAATAAAACAAAACATCACATCCAATCCATAATCATTACATTCTTTCTCTCATAAAAAAGCTCAAAAAGCCAAAAAAGCCTAAAGCCCTTCCCAAACTAGGTTTTTTAACCCCAGGCTAAAATAACCAAAAAAGCCAAAAAGCCAACCCACTTTCCAAATTAACTATGTATTTAATATGATAAGTTTGTCTATTTTAAGAATCATGGTCGAATTGTATATTAAAAAAATTAAACCAAACCGCGTGATTTAATTTAGATCGGACTTGCTTACAATTTTTTTTTTTTTTTTTTTTGCCCAATTCTAACTTGGCTTATAGAAATTTGCAAAATCATTTTAAGTTACATCAATTATAGATAGAAGTTAGGTTAGGGATGTGCAACGCTATAAATATATAATGCTTGGTAGAAAATATAATGAATAGTTGGAATTGAACTTAATAATGGTAGATTCATGTTTAAAAATAAATCTCTATACATTTTCTATGATTCATTCTTTATTTTTAGTTTGTGTTCTTATCATTAATATATTGAAGAATATGTTGTGTTGAATATTATTCAATATCTATTTTTTTATTTTACCGTTCTGGGGAAATTCCATAATATTTGCCATAAAAATAAGTGTATAAAATATATAACAAAAATGCATATGATACACATTTTTAAGAGGATAGCATGACTTGATTGTTTTATATTTTGGTAATAATCTTATTAGATTCTAAGTTAATAGTGAATCGAATTTAAAATAATGTTATATATAATTAAAAAATAATCTGTAAAATTTGTCAATGTTAATTTGATAAAGAGATGAGTCTTTAATACAGTAATTCACTTCGGAATCAAAACTATTTTCTATGAGTTTTTAGTTTAGAGTGAATTTGTGAATTCAACTCTAAACCAACTATTAAGCCTAGTTTGGTTTTAGATTTTTTGGTTAAAAAAGTATAAAAAGATAAAATTAATTATATAAGTCAATAAGATAAAATGTCACGTTTAAAGCATAATTATTATATTTTTTCTTTTACAAAAGATAAAAAAGTCAACAAAATCAAACCAAATGAAACTAAAAAATTCAAGTTAAAAAAGTCCCAACATAAAAAAAATCAACTAAAAAACAAAGATAGCAAGATTCAATTACAAGTTGTAGATTCTATGAAGCTCTAGATTCAGCTTAGAATTAGGTTGTAACTTGTGATTTGTATTTTAGTCTTTGGTCGTAGTAGATTGGTTAATTTGATTAAGTTTGTTTTTTCTAGTTGTGATTTGTACTTTAGTATTTGGTTATAACTTGGGTTTTTTTTTTTTTTTTTTTTTTTTTTTTTTAATATTCTAAAAAAAAAAAAATTTAGAGAGTTGACTCATTTTTCAAATTATTTTGGAAACTAACCTAGTCTTTAAAATCGCATTTTAAAAATGCAATTTATGATGGCATGGATTGCACTTTTTGAAATTACATTTTCAACATGCAATTTCAAGGTGAAATTGCATGTTAAAAATGCAATTTCAATTTCAAAATCGCATTTTCAAAATGCGATTTAAAAAATCAGGTTAATTTCCTAAATAATTTGAAAAGTGGGTCAATTCTCTAAATTTTTTTTTAGAATATTAAAAAAAAAAAAACTCTTGTAACTTGTGATTTGTATTTTAGTCTTTGGTTGTATTTTAGTCCCTGTCTGAATATAATTGCTTTATTTTTAAGGTTAATTATATTAAGACTCTTTCAATTATTAGTGAATATTAATTTATCTATCTTGTTTATGAATTCCTATATATTTTCTTACTCAATTATGAAAATCGTACAAATACATCATTTTCGAGGAGGTTTACAATGAGCGAAAGCGATACATTTTTATAAGGGTCTGGCTTTGGTCCAGTTCGCCATCGGACTGGACCATGCTATTGGGCCCGTGGGGGCCCACAACGGGTCCCGTTTTGAAAATCTGAACCGTTCAATGTGTAGAATTCGTCGAGTATTATATATTTATGGAAAATCACATTGATCGGATATCGATAGCTATGTGGTCAAATTAGTTTTGTAAAAAAAAAAATAGACGGTGAATAAGTTAACGGTTGATAAAAAACTATTTTAATCGCATAGTTATCGATATCTGATCAACGTGATTTTTCACAGCCATATAATATTCGACGAATTCTAAATATTGAACGGTTCAGATTTTCAAAACGGGATCCGTAGTGGGCCCCCACGGGTCCAACAGCACGGTCCAGTCCGATAGTGGATTGGACCAAAGCCAGGCCCTTTTTATAATTGAATGGATCAAAACGTGTAGATTCATAAATGAAAAGATATTTATTAATAGTTGAGGGGTCATATAAATAATTCTTATTTTTATTGATTCTAAATACGTGGTTGGACTAGATAGTGCAAAACAAATACAAAAAATTATTTTACAAAAAAGATAATTACAATTTAGTGGTGTTTTAAAAAAATATTTATAGGTACGTAAAAAGTTTTAGAATTTTTAATTATTCATGTTGATAAAGTTTATCATTGTAATTTTTTTTACTGCATTTACTATTACTATTCAATGATTCAATGTAATTTGGGACATTCACTATTCAATGTAAGTTTTTAAAAATAATTTCAAATCAGTGATAAGAATTTTGTACATTAATAATGAAAGACTAAAGCTTTTCCATAAATTTGTAATTATTTTCTAAAACCACCATTGAGTTGTAATTTTCCCTAAAAAAATAAACAAGAAATGTAGATGAAATAATAGCAAATTAATAGGACAATCTTTTATTTTGTTTTATTTTAACTGAGGTGGAATCTTCAATTATAATTACAACTTATGGAATATGCAAAGGATTGGACAAATTTGCCCCTTCTATTTCTCACCGAATTTTGACTCTCTCTCTCTCTCTCTTTTTTTTTTAAATTTCTCTCTTTTCTCCCATTTTTTTTCTTCCCTCGTTTGGCATGTGAGTGTTTTAGTCAAAAAATTAAAAAGTTACTAAAAAAATAAAAAAACTATAACCTATACCAAAAAGTCAAATATTTCTTTTTCTCTCTACTTTTTGCACATTTTTCATAAAAAATTAAAAAATATTTCAAATATACTAATTTTTTTATCTCATATTTTAACTAAAAATCAAAAAATAATTAAAATAACTTGTTCCCAAACGAGGCCCTCTCCCACATGTCACTCTCTTTTTATACTTCTGAACAATTACTCACGCACTCTCTCTTCCTTTCTTGTTCAATTTTACTTGTTTCTTACATTTATTTTTTATTTTTAAATATATTCACTTCTTTTCTTCATTTTTTTTTTTTTTAAGAGTGATAGAACAACTACATAAATAAAGTTTTTATATAATAATTACATAAATTAAACTTCTGTAAAATAATTACCTAAATAATGTAGTGCAAAACAATATAAATTAGTTTTTATTACACAATTACATTTATTAAGTTTTTATAAAAATAACTACAAAATTAAAGTAGTGCATAATTTTAAAAAAAAATTGTATGCTGATTTTAAACTCTAGCCACCTTTGCCACCCAAATCTCCCAGCCATTTCTTGTAGTGACCCAAAACTCCGTTTTTAGCTAAAAAAAACGAGTTGCAGGTAACCGTCATCCATGATCGGTACAAGTGTCACTTGGTGCTACTATGCTCAGTGCAAGTGCAACTTGTGCAACAATTCACATAGATTACACTTGCATCAGACCTATTGCACTTGCATTGTGAAGTTTTACAATGTGTCTCTTTGATTCAATTGAGTTACTCTTTGATTTTCTTAAAATTTTAAATTTAAAAATAAAAATAATAATAATGACACATGATGTAAAAAAAAAAAAAAAAAGTATTTGGTTGTAACTTGGGGTTTTTTTTTTTTTTTTTAATATTCTAAAAAAAGTCCCAACATAAAAAAAATCAACTAAAAAACAAAGATAGCAAGATTCAATTACAAGTTGTAGATTCTATGAAGCTCTAGATTCAGCTTAGAATTAGGTTGTAACTTGTGATTTGTATTTTCAACAATGATTTAGACTACTAAAAAATGCACCACTAATAGCACTAATGCATTGGAAATGACAAAAAATAAAAATAAAAAACAAAAACAAGGCATAGAAAGTGGGCCGGGCCCACTGCCACATCATTAGTGCTCCCCTTAGTGCTCTCTTTTTAGTGCTCCCAAGCATTTTTCTTGTATTTTAGTCTTTGGTCGTAGTCGATTGGTTAATTTGATTAAGTTTGTTTTTTCTAGTTGTGATTTGTACTTTAGTATTTGGTTGTAACTTAGGGTTTTTTTTTTTTTTTTTTTTTTTAATATTCTAAAAAATAAAATATTTAGAGAGTTGACTCATCTTTCAAATTATTTTGGAAACTAACCTAGTCTTTAAAATCGCATTTTAAAAATACAATTTGAAAATTGAAATTGTATTTTTAACATGATATTTTACCTAAAATCGAATGTTAAAAATGCAATTTATGATGACATGGACTGCACTTTTTGAAATTACATTTTCAACATGCGATTTCAAGGTGAAATTGCATGTTGAAAATGCGATTTCAAGATGAAATTGCATGTTGAAAATGCAATTTCAATTTCAAAATCGCATTTTCAAAATGCGATTTAAAAAATCAGGTTAATTTCCCAAATAATTTGAAAAGTGGGTCAATTCTCTAAATTTTTTTTAGAATATTAAAAAAAAAAAAACTCTTGTAACTTGTGATTTGTATTTTAGTCTTTGGTTGTATTTTAGTCCCTGTCTGAATATAATTGCTTTATTTTTAAGGTTAATTATATTAAGACTCTTTCAATTATTAGTGAATATTAATTTATCTCTCTTGTTTATGAATTCCTATATATTTTCTTACTCAATTATGAAAATCGTACAAATACATCATTTTCGAGGAGGTTTCAATGAGCGAAAGCGATACATTTTTATAAGGGTCTGGCTTTGGTCCAGTCTGCCATCGGACTGGACCATGCTATTGGGCCCGTGGGGGCCCACCACGGGTCTCGTTTTGAAAATCTGAACCGTTCAATGTGTAGAATTCGTCGAGTATTATATATTTATGAAAAATCACATTGATCGGATATCATTTTTTTTTAATGAGTGATAGAACAACTACATAAATAAAGTTTTTATATAATAATTACATAAATTAAACTTCTGTAAAATAATTACCTAAATAATGTAGTGCAAAACAATATAAATTAGTTTTTATTACACAATTACATTTATTAAGTTTTTATAAAAATAACTACAAAATTAAAGTAGTGCATAATTTTTAAAAAAAATTGTATGCTGATTTTAAACTCTAGCCACCTTTGCCACCCAAATCTCCCAGCCATTTCTTGTAGTGACCCAAAACTCCGTTTTTAGCTAAAAAACGAGTTGGAGGTAAGCGTCATCCCTGATCGGTACAAGTGTCACTTGGTGCTACTATGCTCAGTGCAAGTGCAACTTGTGCAACAATTCACATAGATTACACTTGCATCAGACATATTGCACTTGCATTGTGAAGTTTTACAATGTGTCTCTTTGATTCAATTGAGTTACTCTTTGATTTTCTTAAAATTTTAAATTTAAAAATAAAAATAATAATAATGACACATGATGTAAAAAAAAAAAAAAGTCCCTTGTGTAGTTGATTAAATTAATTAATTTTTAGGAAAATTACAAAAAAAAAAAAAATCAGGTTTAACCCTTAGAACAAAATAAATTCTAAACTTTTAATTTTTTTCAATTTAAACCTTAATCTTTTGATTTGTTTTCAATCTACTTTATATGCATATTTTCGTTAAGTAAAATTGAAGAAAAAATGTATTTTACTCATTAAACTCAACAAAAAGTGTATTTTAGACATTTTATGTACACTTACATTGAATTTAAAAATTAAAATATATTATTTTCATCATTTTTACTTACTGAAAATAGGCAAATGGTTTTTATTGAAGACAAATCAAATGATTGTGATTTAAATTGACAACATAAAAAATTTAGGATGTATTTTGTTACAATGATCAAGCTTTAGGGTTTTTTTTTTTTTTTTTTTTTTCTGCCTTGTAATTTCTCCTTAATTTTTTAATTTTATTTTAAACCATTTTTTTGTGCATTTTAAAATTAATAACTATTTATATAGGTTAGTAGTTCATGTAAAGCAAATCAACAAAATTTTCAATCCAGACGAAATGAAAACGACAGAGAATAAGACCGGAACCGATCCAAAAAAAGTACATAAACAAAGCCCAATGGGCTGGAGCTCGTGATCAGATTATGTTTCTTGTTAGTTGTTTTTGTGAAGTTGCATTCCAAGCGCAGTTTTGCATTCTGCACCATACACGTACGTTTTGGGCCTGACCAGCCCTCCTAAAATTTAAAGAATCTTATGGGCTGGTCCTATGACTTAACCTTAATTATTAATAGATCTTACTCTAACTATTCATGATAAATTTATTACAGTAAAAATATTTTAATAAAATATAATTTAATTACTTATACTTTTTATATCATAGTTCAAGACAAACTAATACAAATGAATTAAAAATAAATCAAAACTCATAATCAAAAATTCAAAATAATTCAATCATTTATCACTTTAATAAATTTATCAATATCATTATAAGTACTAAATGATCATTTTACAAATACAAAATATACATTTAAAAAGTCTAAAAAAATTTTTATTACTAAAATTATGGACAAATACATAAAAACAAGGGTAGAATTGTTATAGTTAGGGGTGTGCGCGGTGTGGGTCGGTGCAGGTTGGAAGAAAAATAGAAATCATACGGTGGGTGGCGGATTGGTAAAAGTGCTATTAGAAATTGTCATTTTTCTTATCAAAAACCAACGTTTTAATTGGCAAATAATGGCCGTTTTGACTTGGCGGTTCAGGCGGATTGACGGTTTGTAAAAAATATAATTAAAATTATAGAACTTAAATCAAAGAGAAAAGATCTAATTTATAAATTAACCAAAATTGTTATAATATTGACATACTAGTAAAGATTTCATTCCAAGATCCATTGTTTGAAAGATATGATTAACTTGTTGTAATAAAATTTTGGAATGAGGAAGGGCAGTGCTACTTTAGAGAGTAAAGGACATGCCTGTGTTATTACAAAAGTATGGAAGGACTAAATTGTTCAAAAAAATTCTGAAGTAAGGGTAAGAAGTGACATTTTAGAGAGTAAGGATGATGCCGGTGTTATTTCAAAAGTATTCAAGGGGTGTTAGAGTAATTTATCCTTAAGAAAATTGTTCAATTTGAATATTGTCATACTAGTAAAAATTTCATTCCAAGATCCATTGTTTGAAAGATATGATTAACTTGGTCGAAACTTAAGCAGGTTATTGTTGGACTACCTAATGTAAGAGGAAGAGAAGAAATATTAAAAGTACATAGCAAGAACAAGAAGCTAGACAAGGATGTGTCTCTCAGTGTCATTGCCTTACGAACGCCAGGGTTCAATAGTGTTGATCTAACGACCCTTATGAATGAAGCAGCCATTCTTGCTGGTTGGAGAGGCAAAGATAAGATTACATCAAAAGAGATTGATGACTCAATTGATCAGATAGTGGCAGGGATGGAAGGAACCAAGATGACAGACAGGAAGAGCAAGATTTTAGTGGCGTATCATGAAATTGGGCACACTATTTGCGCGTAAGTTCACCATCTTACACTTTGTTTTTTCTATTGCTTCATTTTTTGAACTTGAAATAACAGGAAAAGGGCAACTAGTTTCAAGGGAATGCCTTATGCTAACAGCAAGCCTTATTGTTGGGCCAAATCGCATTTAAGATCAACATTGTGATTTGATATGTAGTACTTCATTACATTACGAGGACTTCCAAATCTTCTTCACATGTTGACATTCAGATTCATGTAGTACTTCATTACATTACGAGGACTGCCAAATCTCCTTCACATGTTGACATTCAGATTCATGTAGTACTTCATTAAATTACGAGGACTTCTAAATCTCCTTCACATGTTGATCTCATTTCAAGTGGTTTGTGGGAATGAAATCTAGTTGTCTATAATTGATAGATACATATTATACATGTAAACAGACATACTACTAGATTAAAAAAGGATAGAGGTGAGAAAGAAGTGGAAACAAAGAAGATGCTGAGAATATGAAACGGGAAGCTATATATAATTGCTGAACTAGTTGTTTAAGAAACTATCAACCCTTTGCATTGGCTGTCATCGACAGAAACTTCATGCAGATCGGCGGATTTACACCTGTCAACGCCAATATTGAACTGGGCAGAGTCCATATCCCATCCCCGCAAATCAAACCAGAAGCCACGGCAGGTCCAAATGCATCGGCCTTTTTCTTGTTTATCTTTTGCCAAACAAATAGTATGAAGCTTCCAACACACATATCGATAGCAAAGTATGATCCAATATAGAAGGGTATTGCCATTGCCATAGGGATATGGATAAACTTTGCTTTCTGCTTTCCTGCAGTGTCTCTAATGGCGTTGATAACGACAGCTATAATAAAGAACACATAGCAAAGGGTGAGGCAATGCTTTGGCAAAGCTGAGAACCCTTCAACCCCCAAGATTGCCATGTTTCGATAGACAAGAGCGTAAGAAGCGGGGTATTGTGTTCTGGTGATTCCAATATCATGGAAAGCCTTGTAGAAGAGCCAAAACACACAAGGCGAAATGACACAACCCATTGCTGTTCCAATGACTTGGCTTACGAACATGGACCATGGTGAAGCTAAGGCCATGTAATCTGTTTTAAAGTCCTGCATTAGGTCAGAGGTAGTAGAGACAATGTTCATCATGACCCCACAAGCTGCTAATCCAGCTAGGACACCACCATGGGACGATCCTGCCCATGCCCCAATTGTGAAGATTGCTAACTTTCCATATGTGGATGCCAAGGACCAGTTCGTGAGCCCACAACCGTAAGCATTGCAAAAGGCTAGTGTTGGCGCAAAGACATAAATAACCATGATGTAGTACCATTTAAGTTGATGGAAGATGTGTGAAAGCACTGCAGTGAAGATAATGGCAATGCCAACATACCCAACAACTGCAAAACTAGCTGGGATTTCGTCTTTGAGAAAGAGTTGTGTTCGATGTTGATCATCATAGGACACAGTAGGTTTTTTAGGGGGGTTTAATACCACCAGCAACTGGGAGGACACTGCTTTGGTCTTTAACACAGAGTTGGCGATACAAACTGAATAGAGTAATACCAAGGACTTTGATAAAGTTGTAGAGGCCGTCACTAAGTATCAAGGCTATGCCTATAAATACCTGTAGCAAATCAAGGATGAAAATTAAAAGGGTTAATTTAAAAACACTGGTTTAATTAACTTGGTCTGGATTTAGAAAAAGGAAATGAAGTGACATACCCATAACCTTGCAGGCCATGGAGGCTTGATTGGCTAAGGTCTGCAGGTTGCCACCAACGGCCCCTTTGGTTATATATAAGTGGCCACATTATACCCCATGAAAGGATTGCTCTAAGTAGCAAAGATATGTTGATTAGGTGTGGACAAATCATCCCAACGCCGACATAAGTTGTAGAGAAATCAAAGTAAAACCTAGGTTTACAAAAAAAAAAAAAAAAATGTGAATGGAGAAGTAAATTAATTTTGTATTGTATCATTACAATCAAAGCTGTACCTGTTTTCAAAGGCTTTGAGACCAAATGTAGGGAAGATTGAAAATCCACAATTATCCCCTGCAGTATAGAACCATTGGAAGAAGCCCCACAAGAAGCTGTAAGAGAAGAACTTTCCCAGAGCTCTGACTTGTTTCCTAGAATGAAAATTGATGATGAGAAGTGTGAGGAGGAGGTTTGGAAATACTCTTCCGATCCTGGAGGACGCTCATGATCCTCAGCTAGCCACCTGGAAAGAATGAACACTCCGGTCGGGGGTGCCGGAATTAGCACTCCGACGGATAAGTCAGTGTATACTCTCTTGATTGCTTGTATCTTAAGTTAAGCATACTAGTTCTTACATACCTTTCTCTGACTGATGATCCTGCATTTATATTATTCTCTTTGGGCCTTAGGGCCATGCCCATCCTCGATTCTTTACATGTACTTCTACTCGGCATTTGTTCTACTAGTTGGAATGCCGATTATTTTATTTGGCTCTTCAATTGACTAGGATCAATGCTGAATAAAGGTTATGTCTCAGACTGGACTTGTCTATTCATCCCTATTGATCCAATAAAATTCGGCTCCCATAATTGCCTCTCAAACACCCCACTAGCATCAGTTAGTCGGCGTGTTTGGCTTCGAGCCTAGAAAGTCAAAAATTCGGCAGTTAATCATCTTCCCAATGCGTGTCAGAACGCGCACTCACGCTTTTTGGTCATTATAACGATTTCCCGCCCCTTCGTACACTGCCTCTATTTAATGTGATTTAAAATTGTCTCTTCGAATGTATGTTTTGAATACTCAAAAATATCTGGTTCACATTCTAGTGCAACTCCTTCACTTCGCGGCTTCTGCAACTCCTTGTTTCTCGTTTTCCCCTTCGTCTCCTGTAAGTTTTCTTCTCCTTCACTTCCGATCCCACTTCCTTGTTTGGTTTTAGTTTTTCATAATCCTTGGGCTGGCCAGAATGGCAAAACATCTGAATAAGCTCCTTTCAGCGGATCGAATCTCCGGCTTTCGGCGCCATTTTTCCATCCCCGATGACGTCCATCTGTCACTTTTAGCAGACAACACCACTGATATGGAGAGGGATGATGAGAGCACAATCATCTTTCCTCTCCTGTCAATTGCTGAGGGCGGAGTCCGCTTTCCCCTTCACCCATTTTTGAGGGCCGTTCTTTGATACTGGGGTCTAATCCCTTTTCGCATCATAATGGGGATTGTAGAGCTAAACTGGCGTCTTAGGATTAATTTATGTATACTCGCCGTTCGACATTGTTATGTTCTAGCCAAATCTACTGGCCGGCTAGGACGCTACTTTCTTAGAGCCAAGGATACCGATCATCACTTAGTGACTATGCTTGCCAGCTCTGGCAAGTATGTCGATGATGTGATGGTCATTGTCCGAGGCAATTGGGAATTCGGCGATGGTGCAGATCACCTAGACCCCATGCCAAGGCGAAAAGGCGAACCAAGTGGCTGATTAGATCACTTTTGTTTCTGTTATTACCATATCTGTATTCCGCCCTATATACATCTAATCGCTTTGTTTTATGCAGGTAGCAACTTGAAGAGAGTGTTGGTTTCAGACGATGACGCTGTACCTGTAGAAATTAAAACCGCGCTACAGTTCGTCGGCTGTCCAAACCTTCAAAAACAAGGGAGGGCGGCCCACATTCTCCTGCCGTACGAGCAGACTTACACGACATTTTCGGTGGCAGAAAACATTCCAATCCCGAGATGCGACAACCATCTTACAGCCCTTATCTTCCCCAGCTTCAAAAACTTAAGACAGATTGGTTTAGAAACATCCGATTCGGAACACGTAGAAGAACAAGCGGCCGAACCAATCGCTGAGGACCCAAACTAGTTGGCAGCGGAGGTTGACGAAGCTCTTAACTCGGCCTTTGAGGAAACTAGACTCAACTCGTCCGACCCTCCGTCCACATCAGGTCGAGGGGACGTCTCCTTCGAAGATATTTTTACAAACTTGGGAGACCTTCCTGGCGCTTATTTTGAGGGTATGGCTGGGAAAGTCTTACGTAATCGGCACGAAAGAAAAACACAGAACGGATGGCCGCCTGTCGGAGAGCCGAGGCCGTCCGTTCTGGACCTGCCCCGACTAAATCTTTCGAACCTATTATTGTAGAAGAAACAGCTCAAATTGATGTAGCCGAGACAGAGAAGGAAGCCGAACGGCCGATTCCAGAAGATCGGGAAGAGAAACGTACCGCCAAGAGCAAGGCTTGCTTTGAGGAGAACCCCGTTGATAAACGGCCATGCTTAGAGGAGTCGGATGTGGTTGCTCATTTTGTTGTTCAACAAAAGATAAAAAATATGCCGATCTCCTCTAAAGCGTCGGCCTTAAAAGATCCGGCTGTGGTGCTGAGCTTGGCTACCTCGATCTCATTGCCGGCTAACAAGGTAACCTTTTGGGTGGAGTCTGATTTGGTAGCAATAGCATTAGCTGCCCAGTCGGCCATTCTGGTATGTGACTTGATCCTAACTCATTGTTTTGGTTTGGTTTGCAGACGGTGTTTCTTGGTATGTGACGATCCCAACTCCTTGTTTTGCAGACGGTCGGAAGGATAGCCGAAATGGGCCGCCGCCAGCATGACGCCATTGAAAGAATTGGCCGTTTGAAGTCGGAAGTCGAGGGTGAGAGGAGCAGGGTCGAGTTCGAGGCGGTGAGAGCGACAATGGAAAGTGCACGGGCCAAAGCTGAGAAGGAAAGGGCGCGAACTGCTGACCAGCTCAGATCAGAAGCCGAGGAGAGGGCAAACGCGAGCGAGGAATCGCTGAAGTTAGCCAAGGAGGTGCTTGCCAAGCTGGAGGCCGAATTGGAAGAGTTGAAGGCAGCGAAAAAAGAAGCCGACTCCGAGGCTTCCGGAGCGTTCGAGGCTGGGAAGAGCGCCGCTCTTCAAAACTATATAGAAGAAGTCCCCAAATTCTAGAATCGGGGATTCAAACACAGCTGGCTCAAAACCCTTGTTGCCGCTGGAGTGACATTGTCCATGCCGATTCCATACGAGCAAGTGGACGTTGAGCCGCTTGAGTTTGATCCCGAGAATTGATTTGGGAGTCACTTTAGTTTTGTTAGGTATTTTCAATGTATGTTCTTGTAAACATGTTTTGTTTTCTTAGTAGACATCTATTTACCTGGGGTAATCTTTATGTATAAAATCATGACTATCTGTATTCACTTTATGAATGAAAATTTCCCTTGCCTTGCATTATTTCCTGTATTTAATTGTTGTTATCAATGAAGATTACTATTTTGTTTTTGCTATTTTGGGTAAAACTACTGCTGCCTGTTGCGCGGTAGATAAGCGTTCGAGTATACTTGCCGATTTGATATCTAAGGGTTAATAAATGTGATCAGATTAATAAATGTGATCTTGTCGAATATTATTAGTTCATGGAGTGGCTGCGGCATAAATCGATTGGCATCGGGCTTAGGTATTTAGCCGACCAGATTAATAAATCTACCCTTGTCCCAGCCAATGTATGAACTCGAAAACCGAATATTATTAGTTCATGGAGTGGCTGCGGCATAAATCGATCGGCATTGGACTTAGGTATTTGGCCGATTAGATTAATAAATCTGCCCTTGCCCCAGCCAAAGTATGAACTCGAAAGCTGAATATCAAAATGAATCAACAATGCCGAATATCGGTGGTTGCAGGAGTGCGCGCATTGATGCGTTCGCCTCGGGAGTAGGGTGCACTCCTAAGTGATTAAAAAGGAGGTGCAACACGAGATGGTGAGAGATTCCATCTGTGTTTCATAAAGCGACTCGATTCTGCTTGTCCTTCGTGGTCGGAAAAGTGTGAATGTCAACTAGACTTTTCTTTAATAGTAAGGGAGAGGGCAGGATGCTGGCGGAGCTGGACTCATCAATGAATTGAGGTGGCAAGCCTCCCCGTATGGGAGGTAGGGCATCTGCAGAACACGAGAGGCGCCACTCTCTGCGTCGACGAAGCAGGTCACCAAGGAAGAAGAAGTGCCAGCAGGGGAGCTCCCCTCGTTTGCGAAGTGAGGCGAGTGGACCACCACGCCCATTAAGCTTTTTTGTTTTCATTGGGAACAGACCGATGACAGAGGCAGATTCCATCATCCGGGACCCGAACGTGGCGGTCGAGTTTGCACGACAGATTTTTCCGCCAGAAGTCCAGCAGTTGATGGTTGGTCGACCTGACTTTGAGGTGTTTCGAAAGGGCGTTCCTGAGGCGGTGAAAGGGCTGTACACCGCCTATGAAATCGGCATGCGCTTTCGTGCTGCGCGACGAGAAATAGAAAGGAAGGATGAATGCATTCGAAACTTGGAAGCTTGCGCAGAAGCGGCTGAGCGCGAGCTAAGGAAGGTCAAGGCCGCTCAGACACAACAAGCCGGACAAACTAACCCAGTTGTGGAAGAAAGGGTGACCCAGCGGCATATCAGTAGTGCAATTGCCGATCGTGATACGGCCAGCATGTTTGCGATAGAGTCCGCGAAGGAGAGGGCTTATGAAAAAGGCTTCCTTGAAGGCCAGAAAGTAGGGATAGAGAAGACCAGGGAAAAGCTCGCTGAGGAAGTTTGCCGATGTGAAAATCGTGGATTTAAGCACGGTTGGATCAAGGCATTTCAAGTCGCAGAGGCTCTCCGAGCAGCGGGCGTTGATTCGGCGTTGCCACTATACCAACGTGAACACTTCCCCTTCGAAGTCGAGAAGAATGACGACGAGGGAGACGCCGAATAAAAATAGACATTGTAATGCTCAAACGCAGATTGCGTGCAAAATTATGCAATTATTGGCTAATTGAATAAAATGTTTTATTTTAAATGTTTGTGTTTCATTTTAAATTTTTACATGCTTAATTAGGCATCTCATTTCGAATGTATGCATGTTTTGATTTGTTTATGAGGTTGCGCCGGCCCAAGTTAACTAAGCATTTCATTTTGAATGTTTATATGCTTTCATGTGTAAACG
This sequence comes from Camellia granthamiana, assembly GCA_036172215.1. Taxonomy (NCBI): domain Eukaryota; kingdom Viridiplantae; phylum Streptophyta; class Magnoliopsida; order Ericales; family Theaceae; genus Camellia; species Camellia granthamiana. The sequence goes on along the minus strand of CM069903.1, from coordinate 53,387,037 downwards.
GTTTTTGCCGGCTAAACTTAATGGAGCATTCCATTTTGAATATTTGTATGCTTTAACCTTTGTCGTGAAGGGCGCTCCGAATTCGGAGTCTTATTCAGCCCATAACTGTCATGCACGAAAGGCGCTCCGAATCAGGAGGCTTCATCGGCCCAAAGGCGTCATATGCCGATGGGGCTCCGAATCCGGAGACTGGCCAATCGTGATATCCACGAAGGGCGCTCCGAATCCGGAGGCTTTTTCGGCCCAAAGGTGTCATACGCCGATGGGGCTCCGAATCCGGAGACTTTATTTGGCCAATCATTATATCCACGAAGGGCGCTCCGAATCCGGAGGCTTTTATCGGAACACTTTTGAACTGAATTTCGCAGTGAGTAAACAAGAATCTTTGCATTACAAAAGTGGAATGTGTACATGGTGAACCATTCGAAACTAGTATCATTTCCCACAGGTCGGGTTCAATGATAGAATTTACGCAAGTGCGTTGAATTCCAAGGCCGTGGAAGACTCCTTCCAGACATGTCTTTGAGCCGATATGCTCCTACTCCTGCGATCGAATCGACCTGATAGGGGCCATCCCAGTTAGGACCCAATTTTCCATCAGCCGGTTTCCTAGCAACTGGAAGTACTTTCTTCAGAACCAACTCTCCTGGTGTGTAGCGGCGCAGCTGAACACGTTGATTGTACGACTTAGCAAGCTGTTGCTGGTATCGTGCCATAGACGCAAGGGCACGGTCTCTTCATTCGTCGATCAGAATCAAATCCAAAGCCAGCATCATGTCGTTTCGGCCAATATCATAAACTTGCGATTTCAGGGTTGGGTGGCCGATCTCCAGGGGTATGATCGCGTGGGTTCCAAAGCATAAAGCAAACGGCGTTTCCCCAGTGGATCGCCTCGGCGTAGTTTGATGAGCCCACAATACGCTCGGCAATTCTTCGACCTATTTGCCTTTAGCTGTCTCCAGCCTCTTCTTGATGCCGTCTAAGATGGATTTGTTAGAGGCTTCGGCTTGACCATTGCTTTGTGGGTAAGCCGGCATAGAAAAGTAAAGCCGGATACCATACTTGCTGCACAACTCTCGGTAGATGCCACAATCAAACTGGGTGCCGTTGTCTGAGATAAGTGCTCTTGGCATGCCGAATTGTGTTATAATATTTCTCCATACAAAGCGCTTAACATCAGCATTCGAATGTGCGTTAATGCCTCCGCTTCGACCCATTTTGTGAAGTAATCTGTCGTGACGATTAAGTATCGCTTGTTCCCTGGGGCCCTCGGCAATGGTCCGACGATATCAAGTCCCTACTAGGCGAACGGCCAGGGACTGGTGATAGAGCTTAACTCTTTAGCAGGCAGATGGGTTAACGGGGAGAACTTCTGGCACTGTTCACATTTCTTCGCATAACATTTGGCATCAGTTCTCATTGTTGGCCAATAATACCCCTATGTTATAGCTCGATGGGCCAAAGAGCACCTGCCAGAATGGGCACCACAACTGCCTTCATGTATTTCAGTCAGAAGCTCTTTGACTTTCTCTGGATGCACGCATTCCAGGTATAGACTAGAAAGGGATTTTTTTATAAAATTTTCCTTGCGGATCCAAGTAGTATCGCAGGGCTTTATTTTGCAGCTTGTGTCCTTTTTTCTTGTCCGCTAGAAGCTGTTCGGAAGATAGGAATGCAGTAATGGGGTCCATCCAACTCGGTCCTGACTCTATGACATTGACCTAGACTTCTTTCGAAGGGCCAATGCTCGGCTCCTGGATGAAACCTACTTCGATGGTCCGTTTAATCTCTGAGTTAATGGCGGAGGCTAGGCAAGCTAGGGCATCTGCATGTGTGTTCTAATCACGTGTTATTTGATTCAATTCATGATGGTCAAATTTTACCAGCAAGGAGCTAGCCGATTTCATGTAAGCCGCTATGCGGTCATTTTTGGCCGCGTACTTCCCCTTTAGCTGATTGATCACCAGTTTTGAATCACAAAATACAAGCAAACACCGAGCACACAGAAGATGTGCATTCCGTAAACCGGCCAGAAGGGCTTCGTATTCGGCCTCGTTATGTGATGCTTCGAAGCCGAGTTTGACGGCCTACTCAATTATTGCGCCATTGGGAGCCATGATTACTACTCCGGCTCCGCTGCCCCGTTGATTGGATGGTCCATCACAGTACAACTGCCAAATTTCCCCAACATAAATTCTCCAGTTCGGCTTAGGTCGAATTTCATCAGTCTTGAAGTCGGCAAGACCCCCAGTGAATTCGGCCACAAAGTCAGCAAGCACCTGTCCCTTGGTGGAGGTTCTAGGCAAAAACTGAATATCGTACAGGCCGAATTCAAGAGCCCACTTTGAAATGCGCCCTGATGCTTCTACACTACGGAGTACCGACTGGAGAGGGTGGTCCGTTAGCACCACGATGGTATGCCCCTGAAAGTAATGCATCAGCTTTCTTGCTGCCATGACGAGGGCCAGAATGAGTTTTTCCAACAAAAGGTAGCGTGTTTCGGCATCAACCATTGCCTTGCTCACGTAATACACTGGCCGCTGTTCCTCCAGCTCTTTCTTTATCAGTACGGTGCTGACGGCCCGGTAAGAAACTGCCAGATACAAAATGAACGGGTCACCTGCCGAATGTGTTGTCAAGAGTGGAACTGATCGGAGGTAGGTCTTGAGGCCGTTAAAAGCGGCTTCGCACTCGGCGGACCATTCAAAAGCCTTGCCCTGCCATAGTGTATGAAAGAATTGTCGGCAGCGGTCAGTGGAACGACTGATGAACCTGTTGAGTGCGGCGGCCATCCCCATTAATTTCTGAACCTCCTTGACCGATCGAAGGGAGCCGAGTTGTAGGATTGCTGTGATTTGCCTTGGGTTGGCTTCGATTCCTCGGTGGTTGACAATGTAACTCAAGAATTTGCCAAAGCCGATCCCAAACGCACATTTGGAAGCGTTCCGCTTCATTCTATATTTGCGTAGAATGCCGAATGTCTCTTCCAGATCGGCTATATGATTCTGCTCTTCCTTGGACTTGACCACCACATCGTCAATGTACACTTCCATAGTGTGGCCGAGTTGCTCATTGAACATGGCGGTGACTAGTCTCTGGTAAGTTGCCCCTGCATTCTTCAGTCCAAAAGGCATAACCTTATAGCAATAGGTTCCTATTGGGGTGAGGAATGCAATTTTGTCTTGGTCCTTCGGATGCATGGCAATTTGATGGTAACCTCTGTAGGCATCGAGGAAGCTCATACACTGATGACGTGCCGTAGCATCTACAAGTTGGTCTATCTTGGGGAGAGGAAAACAATCTTTAGGGTAGGCTTTGTTTAGGTCCGTGAAATCAACGCAGACTCACCAAGTCCCATTTTTCTTTTTCACAACCACAGTATTCGAGAGCCATGTAGGGTAGATCACTTCTCTAATTGCCTCGACGTCAAGCAACCGATCAACCTCTTCAACAACGGCGGCAGTGTGCTCTGCAGCTGACCGCCGGCTTTTCTGAATAATCAGCTTGCATTTAGGGTCAACATTTAAACGGTGCTGCGAAACAGATGGATCTACACCCGGCATCTCATATGGAGTCCACGCAAATACATCAAGGTTGCCGAGCAGGAAGGAAATTAGCTGTTGTCTATCGGCTTGATTCAGGGAGGCGCCGACCATGAAGAACCTGTCTGGGTTTCCGTCGATTTCAACTCGATCTAGGGCTTCCGTGGCCTTTTCACTTGGGAGCCGCCCAACATTGTCGAGGCTTTCTCGATCCGACACCTCAATAGAATTCACTTGCAACTCTTTTGGCGTCTTTCCAGCAAGGAGATAACATGCTTGTGCTGATTTCTAGGAGCCACGAATCTGCTCAATGTCGCGTTCTGTCGAGAAGCGTAGCAGCTGATGATAGGTGCTTGGCACGGTTTGCATAGTATGCAACCAAGTTTGCCCTATGATGAGATTATACGGCGACGGTAGCTTGAAAACAAAGAATTCCACTTCCACTGTTCAAGAGCCCGCTCGAACGGGTAGTGTGATTTTCCCCAACAGGTATTCTGGATTGGCGTTGAAGCCGAATAGTGGATAAGGTGCCGGAGAAAGATCTGATTCGGAGAAGCCGAGTTTGGTGAATGTCTTGTAATACATAACTTTTGATATGCTCCCCAGATCAATGAGTACGCGCTCAACGGTGAATCGGTTTACGCGTAACTCGATTACCAAGGGATCGATGTGGGGAAGTGTCACTCCGGCCAAATCTGAATCATCAAAAGCAATGCTCGTAGCTTCATGGGGCCGCTTAGCTGGAGTGAGTTGATTTTGAGGGTCGGGATTCGACTAAATCGTATGCACCGCAGATGACATTGGTAGGCTATATATCATGTGGATTACGCCGAGTGGAGGTGAATCCTATCGTAAGGCTATTGCTTTGGTTGAGTTGCCTTTGCAGACATATTGTTGTAGCCGACCATCTTGTACCAATTCCTCCAAGTGATCCTTCAATGCGTAACAACTCTCAGTATCATGGCCGTGATCCTTGTGATACTTGCACCGCCTATCCCGTCTTCATGTTTCGAGAGGTCCTACCATTTTGAACGGCCATTTGAAGAACGGAAGGTGTTGGACTTTGGACATAACCGCGCTGATCGGCTCTGACAGCTCCGTGTATTTCTTATCTGAGCGCCTTGTGTGCCTGCCATCGAGTTGCAGTTGTTCATTTGCTCGGTGAGGGCACTGGTCACTTGATCGGCGAGAGTCCCGCCTCTTGTCTTGTTTAGCCCGATGCCATGGTTCAGGGCTCTGTGGTGGTACAGAATTTAACGGCTGAGCAATTTCAAAAGGGGCTGTCTTGTTGGCCACGTTTCCAGCTTTAACTCGCAAGGCATTATCTTCCACTTTGTAGTATTCCTCAACTTTCTTCATCAACGACCAGACTGTTTTGGGGGGTCTTCTAGTCAAGGAGCTGCGGAGAGCACTGTCATGATGCAAACCCATTTTAAAGGCGGTGACGGCCATGGAGTCGTTGCAAGCATCATCAACAAGATTGAAGCACTCCCAATAGCACGCCGAATACACTCTTAGTGTTTCTCCTGGCTGGATCTGCATTGCCTAGAGAGGGTCAGCTTGTTTCGGCTAGACCTCGTTGGTGATGAATCTTGTCCTGAAGGATTTTTGTAATTGATGGAAACTCTTAATCGACGCCGGCTCCAACTTATAATACCATCTGACTGCCAACGGTCCCAAACTGCTCGGAAATATTCTACACATGAGAGCTTCGTCGTTTGCATGCAACATCATGGCTTGCTTCTAGTGACGGATATGATCCGTGGGACCCAATTTCCCGTCGTACAAGGTGAACGACGGGGCTTTGAACTTCTTGGGTAGTACTGCCTTTGCGATCCGTTGCACAAAGGGATCATGCTGGTCTTCTTCGTCTGAACCATTTCGTCTTCGCTTATGCCTTGTACGTGGACTCTCTTCAGAGGAACTGGTAGTTTCGGGTTGTCCTTTCTTTCTGGGCTCCGGGGACAATGAGTCGGAGTCGCTGTCAATGTCTTGTTGTCGGGCTCGAGGCCGTCGACCACCTGCCCTCAGAGGTCGTTCCAGATCTTGGCGTACAGCTTGTTTGGACTTCGCCACTTCCAAGGCCAAATCCTGACGGAGACGTTCGTTCTCAGCGATCATGTTCTCCAACCTCTATTCGTTTTGCTTTGCTTGTTCCATGATCGCTTGCATTGTCTCATGGCTGAAGTTGAGGGTGAGGCGAAGTTCAAGGCGCGTCTTGCGGCGATAGTCTCTGGTCCAAGCATGTTTGTTGGAGTGAGGTCGTCTCTCTGTGCGGTCTCATCAGTAACTATCGGAGGGTCTTCCGTTACGCCTGCCATTGATGTATTTGAGTATTCCCACAGACGGTGCCAATTATGGGGAGGAGGTTTGGAAATACTTTTCCGATCCTGGGGGACGCTCGTGATCATCAGTTAGCCACTTGAAAAGGAATGAACACTCCGGTCAGGGGTGCCGGAATTAGCACTACGACAGATAAGTCAGTGTATACTCTCTTGATTGCTTGTATCTTAAGTTAAGCATACTAGTTCTCACATACCTTTCTCTGACTGATGATCCTGTATTTATATTATTCTCTTTGGGCCTTAGGGCCAGGCCCATCCTCGATCCTTTACATGTACTTCTACTCGGCATTTGTTCTACTGGTTGGAATGTCGATTATTTTATTCGGCTCTTCAATTGACTAGGATCAATGCCAAATAAAGGTTATGTCCCAGACTGGACTTGTCCATTTGTCCCTATTAATCCAATGAAATTCGGCTCCCACAAGAAGATATAACGAGAGAATCAAATTCAACTTGCTTTGATCAATTTTGTTCATTTCTTAAGACTGAATGATGAAGTAAATTTGATAAAGGACTTACTTTGCTAGCTTGGCTCCTTGAGGAGTGTGGAAGTTGTTGATAAGGTGAGCAGTTGCAGTCCCACTTGGATAAATCGGTTTGAAGTCTAAGATCATTATTTGAAATAGATTGCATATGTGAGTTTTACAAGAAAGGTGACAAAAAAAACATGGAGATTTGCTTACATTGCCCATGCTTGTTTGGTAGAAGAGAGGTCCCTACTAGCCGGCATGAGATCGTCTGTCCCTAAACTTTCTGTCTCCATCTCTAATTACTGCATTCACAACCATGTAATCGTATCTTGAGATTCCAGTATTTTGGAAATGTATTAGAGACGAAGGAACATAAATTTTAAGGACAGAAGATCTTGACCCTACTAGCAATGGTTTATAAACACAACTTTCTGTTTTCCACCTAGTCCAAAATATTGATAGGGTAAATTACATTGATTACCTCCAAGGTTTGGAAAAAAAAACAATATAATAGGTCTCATAAATCTTAATTACACTGACTTCTTTTTAGTAAGGTTAAAGCAAACAGAATTAATGCAAGTAATAGATTGAGGAAAAATCAACGGTAAAAATACATCGATTTAAAAGAGATGATAATAATATTTTCATCTACATGACTTAAGGAATGATGGATAGTGTTATATGAAATAAACATTATGAAAACATAGTGTAGTTATGTCAAATTTGTGAAGCTTGATGTATTTTTTACAACCTTGAGAGTAATTAGTATAATTTACCTATATTTTGATATAACATGTTTAAAAAAAAAAAATCACATACATATCAAGATAATGAGTTTAGGAATGCATGCATGTACCTTTTTAAGAGGCACTACAGAAAAAAGTCCAAGAAAGCTGACAATAAAAAGAAATCCAATCATCCAACCCACAACTGGATTCTTTATATTCTGTGTATTATTAGCTTCAGTTGGCTATTTGGCAATTTTTTCACTCATGCCAAAAAAGTAACTCCCAAAGCCTCATGCTTGTTTCAAATTTCAAGAAAAATAATAAGTTAACAGTTTGATGTTGGAAGGTGATCCATGAACAGATACAAATATAGACACAGATACTTAGAGTATTAATTAAACTTGAAAAAATTATTCAATTTATAATTTAAACATTATTCTACACACACAATGCTATTTTTGTCAATCATAAATCATTACATCATAAATGTCAAAAATATTTAAGTTAATAATGAAATGAATATATTATCCACCAAAAACACAAAATAATCACAAGTTAAATGTGTTATAGAAAATTCGTTACCTACGAATGTGTGAGTGTAAAAGTTTGGGCACATTATTGTTGGAAGTAAGTTTTACATCTTGATTATATTTATCTTTGTTCTTGAGAGTCAAATGAACAAATAAATTAAAAATTAAAATAATTCATTAAAAGCTACCTTTCTCCTCCCTTCCCTAACTCCCTCACCCGGTCCCTTCCTCTCTTCTTTCCACTCCACTACCCCACCTGCTCCTTGACTCTCTCTGGCCATCGGGGAGGGAAGATGGTGGGTGGTCACGGATGAATAAAGAGTGGGGGACGACTAGGAGAGTGGGGGCCGTAGGTGGCGGTAGTGGGCAGTGGACAAGTGGTGGGGGTTGTGGTGGGTGTCGAGAGAAATGAAGAGGTTGAAGATGGGGATAGTTTTGGTGAGTATAGACAAATAATAATAAGAATAAGAATAAATTTGTTGAGTGGTGTAAAAAACAAAATGTGGATGCAAGCGAGTAGTCAGCATTTGGATCATTGGATAAGTATCTTTGAGAACCAGAAGGAACCAACTTGTTCACCATTTCTCCCTTTCCTTTTCTTTCATGAAAAAACATAGAGCCTTGATAGAAACCCCCTCCAATCACCACTCCCACCACCCTCCACACACACGTGGCGGGTGGTAATTGGAGGAGAAGAAAAAAAAAGAAAAAAAAAAATCTAACCAATGAGAGAGAGAAGGGGTCAAAGGGATGGGAGGAAAGGGGGTCTTAGTCTTTTTCCAAAAACATATGAAATATTTAGTCATGATGACATCATCCTCATCAGAAGTTGATCCACTTGTGAGGCTTATGTTTGCTCTCTTACTTTTACTCAGTCCCATTGCTCATCTAGGTGTTGACCATTGACAATTAAATCTTCATGTAAGGTCGAATAAAAAAAATTGAGATCGTAATTTAATTAAAATTATGGATAAAATTATGTATCAATTTTAATGTGTTACGAATTCAATTACGTAAGATTTAATTAGATTTAATTCTTTTTATTTTGCCATTGTAAATAAATTGTGAGATTTAAATTATAAATCTCTTAATATTTTTTTTAAATTCAATAATGCAATGAAAACACAAATAAAATTCACATAAACATGAGACAAAGGGATCAACTCTTATGTGTATTTCATAATACAAGGATTATTGTTTATCACTCGATATGAACATAGCACAAAAGATAATATTCTATCTTGTTTATCACTCAAAGTTTGGCCATCCACCTTACTTCATAATTTATAAATTTCTAAAAACAGCAATGGTAGAGAGTCACAATTTTTGTGGCTTAAATGGCTCGAAATTGTCAAAACGACGTCGTTTTGAGTACAAAACAACATCAAAATTGCCAAAATGACGTCGTTTTGACAATTTTAAACCATTTGAGCCACAAAAATTATGACCATCAAACATTTTTCTTCTAAAAATTATATACTATCTTGTTTGCTAGTCATAAATAAATAACGTAAAGACACCTACTAAAGTGTTCTAATCAATAATTTCGGTCCATTTGATAGTAATAAGACCCACGTTTCTTCTACGATTGAGTCAGGAATATTAAAGTTTTTTTTTTTTTTTTTTTTTTTTTTTTTTTTTTTTTTTTAAATTTGAAAGCAAAGCAATCAATTTACTTTTGTTTTAAATATTATTAAAACTACAAGCCTTAATTTATAAATTTATATTTTATTAATTAACTTTTTTTGGATTATCAAGTCCTATTAAACTTTTAACAATCGAAATTATCCTTCCAATAATGATTGTTCATCATTTATGATTATCCATAAAATAACATGATAATTTAACATTTATTTTGATTTTTAAAATTTTAAAATATCAACTTTCAATTTGAAAAAACTAAAAAAAAAAAAATTATGTGCAAAAAAAATGTTTTTTTTTTTAAAAAATTGAATTATTTTTTGGTAAAAAATTGAAAATTTTGTGTCTATAAAAGAGTATGATGATAGAACATTGACGTGCAAAATTAAAAAAAAAAAAAAAAAAACTTTAAAAATGAAAATACTAATAATATTCTCAGTTTTAAAATTGAAAAAAAACTGATAATATTCTTAGGCCCCGTTTGGTAGAGCTGTGGAAAAGTGATTATAGATTATAACTTAACAGATTATGACTTACAGCTGTGAACATAAGCTGTTAACCTATTTGGTGCAGCTGTGGAATTATGGATTTAAGCAGCAGAGTAGTGTTTGGTTAATAATAGCATCTCCAATGGTTCACTTTTTTTTCATCAAATCTGAGTAAAAAAAGGACCATTTTCTCAACCTAATATGAGCAGCTTTAATGGTTGTCATCAAAGGCAGGGGACATCCGGTGGGTCGACCGACCGATCGACCGGTAAGGCTAAAAAATATTTTTTTTTACCTTTTCGAACTTGTTTGAACCTACCTATTTGAACTGTTTGAACTTTTTTTCCGGTCGACCGGTGGGTCAACTAGCCGGACGTCCGGCAGGTTCACCGATGGGCCCACTTGCAACGTTACAGCACAGTGAATTGGTGAAAGCTCACATAGATTCTCAGTTTGGTGAAAAATTTGCTCCGTTCTCAGTTTGATATCAGTTTGGTGAAACCATTGGAGCAGAAAAAGTGACTTTTTTCATCAAATTCAAATTTGATACTGAATCTGATGCAACGTTGGAGATGGTCTAAGCTGTAAAATAGCTTTATAATTATCCTTTCTACCCTTATATGATATAAAAATGATTATTTTGTCATTTTTTTTAATTTTAATTTAAAAAAAAATTATTTCATTAATAAAAGTTAATATAATTAGTATTAATTAGTATCAATTAATATAAAAATTGATACATTTGATAAAAATGTAATGGAAGTATTATTGCTACAATTTTTTTCAATTATAAATTAATTAGTATCAATTAATTGCTTAATTAGTATCAATTAATACTAAAATTATTAATTAGTATCAATTAATGACTTAATTAGTCTCAATTAATCCTAAAATTATTAATTAGTATAAATTAATATTAATAATTAATTTTTATTAGTAACAATTAATATTAATAATCAACAATTGTTATTAATTAGCATCAATTAATAATTAATTCATTACAAAAGTATACAATATTAATTTATTAATAATTAATACCAATTAATATTGATTTTTTAATTAATATTGATTTTTTTTTCTTTAGAAATATACAATTTTTTATTTTTTAATTAATATAAAAATATACAATATGAATTTATTAATAATTAATACCAATTAATATTTATTTTTTTTCTTTTTCTTCAAAAATATACATTTTTTTATTTTTTAATTAATATAAAAATATGCAATATGAATTTATTAATAATTAATACCAATTAATATTTATTTTTTAATTAATATTGATTTTTTTCTTTTTTTAATTAATATTAATATTTGGGTATTGACGAGGGCATTTAAGTAATTTTAGCCCCCACACCAACTACGTGCTTAAGTCGAAAATTTAAGTACCCCCTAACCAGCTTTTGAGATAAGCTTAGAAATAGCTTGATTTAAGCTATAAGCTGGTTAACTTAAGCTGGCCCCATTTGGTAGAGCTGTGGGAAAGTGATTATAGCTTATAGCCTAATAGCTTATAGCTTATAACTGTGAACATAAGCTGATTTTTGACTTATAAATTAAGCTTCTCATCCCCCACTCAAAGAATAAGTTGATTTTTGACTTATAAAAAGCTATAAGCTGTATTGTTAAGGTAAACCAAACACATCAAAATAGCTTAAATTAAGGTAAAAGCTGAAATAAGCTTGAAATAAGCCCTACCAAATAGGGCCGTTGTACCATACACAATATTTTAATTTAAATTAAGCTAAAAACTGAAAAGCTTATAAGCTCTACTAAACACGCCTTTAGTTTTATTCAATAAAAGCTATCACCATGGCCTATTTTGGCAACTAAGAAAAGAATCATTTTATTGACTTATTTGAATTATAGGTTTGTTTTGAGATGTAAATTAAAAATTAATTTTTAATTTTTTTAAAAAAATGCATAAAAAAATAAAGAGATAATGTAATTCAAAACAAGTTAAAAACAAAAAAGTGACATTTAATTAAGTTTCCAAAACAGTCTATATTATTATTTTTTATTTTTTTTACATTTTTTAAAAAAATTGAAAATAACCAAAATAGCCATGCATTTGTAGTCACACTAAAGATGGCAACAGCGACCAACTTGAATTGAATTCGTAGGCATGAAGAAGATGGCAAGAACGACCAACTTGAATTGAATTCTTTGGCTTGAATGATTAGACCCAATGTTTTAAAAATCAGACCGGACTGGTCGGTTTGACCGGTTGAATCGTCGACCGGTCGGGATTCCGGTCCATATACACCCACTAAACCGTTTGAGATAAAAAAAACCGGCCTATTTTGTGAGAACCGTAAAAACCAGCGGTTGAACCACCGAACCGGTCAACCTAGGGGCAATTCAGCAGGTCAAAAAAATTGAATTTTTGTTTTTTTTCCTTTTTTTTTAATTATTTCTTTCTTTTCTTTCTTTCTTATTATATATATATATATATTATATATAAGAAAATTTAAATTGGAAACTCTCTTTTAAGGGTCTTCTCTTGTGAGGAATCCCATTGAGAGCTTGAAATTATTGTGAAAGCCTCTACCTATTTATAAGAAAAAAAAATTTTCCAAAAAAACTCAAGAAATATATGTGGGATTCAATCAAATTTATTAGAGGGAAATTTAAAATTTTGGTATCCCTCCAAAATTTTTGTTCTTCTTTCAATCAAATTATTTGAATTAAAATCATATGGAGGGAATATTGAATATTTGATTTCTTCTTCCAAAATTAAAATTAATAATATTTAAAAACATATTTTTATATTTTTTAGTAAAAAAAGTATTAGGAGAAATATTTAAGATTATTTAATTTATAATTTTATTACTAGTATTTTTATTTAAATATATTTTTAATATATTTATGGCGTCACGGTTCGAATCCGGTCTAACCCAACGGTTGAACTAGTGACCTGTCCACCCAATTCTTTTTCTGATTCACTCACCGGTTCAATTTTTTAAATATTGATTAGACCACCACCACCAACTACCACTAATTTTTTTTCATTAATTTATTCACAGTTTATACGTGGTAAAATTATATTGGAGTATCGGTAATCTTGGGTTTCGCAGTTGGGGCCCAACCAACAAATTATTGATATTTTATTTTTTATTTTTTAAAAAGGAGCAGCTTGCCTTCCGTCTGAGATCGGATTGGACGGTACTATTTGGTTCGTGGGGCTCATCACGAGTCCCGTTTTAATAATCTAGGACTCATCGAGTATTATATGCCTGTAAAAAATCACGTTGATCGGATATCGATAGCTATCTCATCGAATCAGTTTTTTTGTTAACCGTTAGTTTGTTCACCGTCCATTTTTTTATATACAAAACTGATTTAATCACATAGCTATTGATATCTGATTAATGTGATTTTTTATAGGCATATAGTACTCGACAGATTTTACACATTGAACAGTTTAGATTATCAAAACGGGGATCCGTGGTGAGCCCTCACGGACCAAACATCACTGTCCAATCCGATCTCGAACTGGAGGCAAGCTGCTTCCTTTTTAAAAACCTTATTCTGTTACGTAATTTTTTTTTTCTTTATATAATGAATCTCCATTATCACATATAGCCTTCATTTGGGTTAATTTTTTGACTTTTTGACTTTTTAACTTGTTTGGGTTAACCTAAAAAAGTGCACTGTTTCTTTGTGTGCATACATACACTTATTTGGGTCACATCAATAAACATTTATCAACATCTATCAACATCTCCACTCTATTTTTCTAACCACTTTCTCTACTTTTCTACACATTTTTTTATTTATAAAAAGTCAAAAAGTACACTTATTTAGAACATCCCAAACCACCCCTTAGTCTGGAGCTAAAAAGCCTCGTTTGAAATAGGCTTTTTAGTTTTTTTCATTTTTGTGAAAGAAAAAATAAAATGATTATGATTTGAGTGTGATATTTTATCTTATTAGACTAAAAAGTCTATTTGGTTTTTTTGTGGCTAAAATAGTCCAAACCTAACCTATCTGTCAGACACACTTCCAAACATGTTCCATTATTTTTATACTAGGACACTCTTTGGACATTTTGAGGACATACAATTCCATCATTTAAAAGACGCATGCAATGCATTATAAATTTGAATAAAATAACTTGGTATCTAATGATAAATGAAAAATAATGTAAATTTACGCCTACTAAAAGTCAATACGTTTTTAGACTTTAAAATTCATATTATGTTTTATATTTTTATTAACATTAAATGAAATATCCACACATAAAATTACTTATTTTGCGCCACCAGGAACGCCAAGCCTTACTTTTAGGTCAAACTGCCCGATAGGCGAGGCTAGTGCTAGTGGGTAGTCACACATATCTGAGGTTTTGCCCTGGAAGGTGTGATTATGGAGTTCCTTGCCATAAAAAAAAGAGCTGCCTTTTAATTAATTGCCATATAAGTGTGTTAATTGTAGGGGTGAGCATGGTCCGGATTGGATCGGATTGGGGTAAAATCAGGATCAATCCGTTATCTACGGTTCTTGACAAATTAGAACCAATCCAATCCGTTTAAATCGTGGAACCAATCCGAACCAATCCATTTAAACACGGATTGGATCGGTTTAGGACCACGGATTTATATAATTAAATAACAAAAAAATATATATAACACTTTAATTTCATAAAAATATAAATATAACATCATATTAGTTTCGCAATAGCAACATACTGTTCTAGAATTTAAATAATCATAAGAAAACCGGTTCCACCATAAGTATTTAGACAATTACAAATTAACACTAAAAACTAGCAAATAAAAGTAATAAAAGAAGATACTATACGAGTTTAGGTTTGGATTTAAGTTTTATATGAAATAAGAGAAAATACTCTGTAGGAGGGTGTATAATAAAAATATAGACTATTTGTATACGGTGCGGATCGGTTCTAATCCGGAACCGTGGGGTTTAATCCGGAACCAATCCGTGAACTACGAATTTTTAATTTTTCAATCCGGAACCGAACCACGGATTCAAAAAACCAATCCAAACCTACTGGATTGGACTAGACTGGATCAGATTACGGATTTCACGGATTCCTTACTCAGCCCTAGTTAATTGATTTGTATCTTCCAGGTGCAAGACAGTGAACGCTGAGGCATCACCATTGGAAACTAAAGTACCATGCCCAGACTCATGTCAACTGTTAGACGATCTCCCTCCATCTTCCCCAGCATCAACTCCATCTCCCAACTGATTTGATGGTATACGTTGAGTATGATCCAAGTCCATGTCAGAGATAAAAGTCGGATACAATTGGGAAAATCTATTACTTTTGTTGAACGCTATGTATTGATCCCGCCTGGCGATTGATCCTTCCAGCTGATTTGTGTTTTTGTTTCCATTTTGTTTGTTTTAATTTGTGTTTTGCATGTGAAATATGGCTTCGCTATTAATTTCTTTTGCTAAGACTAATAAAACCTTGGATTCATCCTAAAAACTGTGATTCCTCAGAAACCCTCAAGCCCAGGGATTCCCCAAGTAGAAACCATTAGATCATTGCTGTGTTTGGCAGTGATTAATTTGTGGCTTGTAGAATCTTGGAATCTGGTACATTCTTGCCTAGCTTGTAATCGGTTTGTTTGGGAAATTAGGAAATAAAAGAAAATATTATGTAGGAGAGAAAAGAAAGGAGAAGAGATAAGGGTAGTGGTATTCTTATTTGGATAATTTGGGACAGAAAATTAAAAGAAGTGAGAAAAAGTGCACATAGGAGGTGAAGTAAATGTAGTGATATACATAGTATTTTTCAAACAGGTGAAGGTTGAAAGAGGTATTCTCTTTTATTTTCTGAATAAAATCATGTAATTTAAACAGTGTATATTCTAAGCTAAACTCTGTATTTTATTTTATTTTTTTATTTTTTATTTTTAAGGGCAGCTATTATTGAAAGAGAAAAAGAAAACAAGGATGCAAGAATGTGAGACGGTAATAGTTGAACATACGCCCAAACTTTTTCTACACACCAAAAAAATGAAGTTTTGGTCTGTATTTTGGCGACACATTTGCAGCACTTTTTTTTTTTTTTAGGTCTCCCACGGTATCCCTAGGTTTTTTTGGACCCAAGACTAATCCGCCGAGGAAGCTGCCGGGCGCAATTTCAATTTTTTGCAGCACTTTCAAATTTTTTTTTGGGTCCCAATTTACTTTCAATTATTAAATTTAATATATGAAAATTTTGATACATGATTCAATAGTTAAAAGTGTATAAAAATGTATTGGACTAAAGAGATTTAATGTGTTGGACCGAGAGATTTAGACAGGTTTTTGTGCCCACATAAAACAAGGCTGATAAGGAAAAAGATTAATAATTAACCAATAATTTGGAAAAAAAAAAAAAGGTATAGCAATTGTGGAGTGAGTTAAATCTTAAATTCTGATAAGGGACAAGTCCACTTTCACTTTATTTTTTTATTTTAATGATCGGATGTTTCGGCTTATTTACGAATACCCTGACTAATATCAGGATCCACGTAAAGTATCACCTTCACATGAATCAGACAAATTTAAAATAGAGCCTGCAACCGTGACTTCAAAGAATGAATTGCTCCTAATAAAAGTAAAATTTGAGACTTAGTTAACATGTCGGACAGAGAGATTCAGACAGATTTTTGTGCCTACATAACACAAGGCCGATTAGGAAAAAAATTAATAACCAACCAACAATTTGGAAAACAAAAAGGTATAGCAATTGTGAAGCGACTTAAATCCTAAATTCCTGATAAGGGGACAAAGTCCACTTCCACTTGGTTATTTTTTATTTTATATTTTATATATATATATATATATATATTTTATGATCGGGTATCCAAACTAATTTATGCATATCTTGACTAATCCCAAGATCTACGTAAAGCGCCCCTTCCTCGTGGATTGAGATCTATACAAAGCGCTCCCTTTATGTGAATCGGACAAAACCCACAAGCGTAAATTTATACATCCACTAAATCAACCCCTTGATTTCCAGTTCCACTTGTTTATTATTTTCTTCCACCAATTGTATGGTTGAGGGAGAGAGAGAGAGAGATTATAGTACAATCTGTATCTATATATCAATCTGGATCCTTCTTGAATGAAATGGATAGTGTTCTACGTGTACAAAGCCAAGTGGAAAACACTCGAACAATCTCATCTCTCTCCTATTTAAACAAACTCCTCCTAACATTCCCTCCAAAATTGTCAACCACCATCAACTAACAACCCAAGACACACAACAAAGCCGCACTCATCATCACCATCTTCATCTTCATTGTTATCAATCAGCTCCAATTGAGCAAAGAAAAATGTCACCTGCTCTGTCTCTCTCCTTCACTCACCTCCCTCTCTGCAAATCCCAAGAACTCCCAAAGGTCTCCACCACAACCCCCCTCCCCAAAACTAGTAACAAAGAAAACCCAACTCAGAAAACACCTCTAGACACCAAACTCAGTAGAAGAAAGCTCCTAAATACCCTAAATTCCACTGGTTTAGGCCTTACAGTTGGGTCTGTGGTTGCTCAGCCAGCAAGAGCTGAACCAGAGAGCCCAATTGAAGCCACTTCAACCAGATTGTCATACTCAAGGTTCTTGCAGTACCTTGATGAAGGTGCTGTGAGGAAGGTGGACTTGTTTGAGAACGGGTCGGTGGCCATAGTTGAGGTATTCAATCCTGCACTCAATAAAATCCAGAGAGTTAAAGTACAGTTGCCTGGATTACCACAAGAGCTTTTGAGGAAGTTGAGAGAGAAGAATGTGGACTTTGCAGCTCATCCAATGGAAGTGAACATGGTAGCTGCAATACTTGATTTGTTGGGTAATTTGGCTTTTCCATTGATATTGCTTGGATCTTTGCTGCTGAGGACTTCCTCTGGAAATACTCCTGGAGGGCCTAACTTGCCTTTTGGACTTGGCAGGTATGGTGATTAACTCCCTCTATGTACATAAATTAAGAGGCACAAACATGGACATTGAACATCACACGAACACACATACATAATAATTTTTGAAAAATACGAGATATGACTTGTGGGGGACACATAAAAAATATATAATTATATACTATAAATATATAATATATTTTTAAGTATGACCCTGGAAATATGTAATATATAATTATATACATAAAAATATATAAATATATAATATAAAAAAATGAAACGAAATATTATCTTTCTTTTTATAATTCTAAATTCTTTTATTCAAACTAATAATATATTTTTAAGTATGATCCTGGAAATTCAAGGCCAGTTCCACTATCTAAACTAAACACTCCTCACGGCGGTTACTATTTTTTATTTTCATACATTAGGAAATACATTTTTGTTTTTGTTTTTATTTGTTAAAAAACAAAAATAAAAAACTTGTTTGGAGTGCGTACATGTTTTGTAGATTTGTCCTTGTGGATGTCAATTTTGTTTGATATATCAAAAGGGTTACTGAGTAAAGTTTTGGACCTCTCATAACACTTCCTAGAAATAACTAATACTAACACAATGGTATGAATTTTGTTTTCCACCAATCTAATAATTATCAGTTATCCACTTAGGAGGAACAATTAGGTTCAAAGTCTACATATCAATGACTTGATAACAATACTCTACTCCTATATCTACCTACCTACAGGAGCAAAGCCAAATTTCAGATGGAACCAAACACAGGAGTAACCTTTGAGGATGTAGCTGGAGTTGATGAAGCAAAACAAGATTTTCAAGAAATTGTTCAGTTCCTAAAAACCCCAGGAAAGTTTGCTGCAGTGGGGGCAAAATTCCAAAAGGAGTACTACTAGTAGGCCCACCGGGCATTGGAAGACGCTCCTCGCCAGAGCCATAGCCGGGGAAGCAAGAGTCCCTTTCTTTTTACTCTCTGGATCAGAGTTCATAGAGATGTTTGTAGGGGTGGGGGCTTCAAGAGTGAGGGACTTGTTCAACAAGGCGCAGATGAACTCACCGTGCTTAGTTTTCATTGATGAGATGGATGCTGTTGGGAGGCAGAGAGGGAAGGGCATTGGTGGAGGAAATGATGAGAGGGAACAAACACTGAACCAGTTGTTGACAGAGATGGATGGGTTTAGTGGAAACAGTGGAGTCATTGTCATTGCTGCTACTAACAGGCCTGAAATTCTTGACCAAGCTTTGCTTAGGCCTGGCAGGTTTGACAAACAGGTCAGTTTGCTAACTTGCTATTGCTATTGTATAATTGCACAATTTTAGAAAAAGGGTAAATTACAATGACATCCCTAAGTTAAAATCGTAAATTTGTTGAATTTACTATAATACCCTTCTTCTCTGTCACTCTTTCCTCTTTTTTGCTTAGTCTAATCCATCGCCCTTCGATTCTTCCTCCTCCTTCCTCCCTTCACCCCACTAATGGAAATAAAACCACCATAAACCCACCTATTTCACCCAAAAAGAGAGGCAGAGAGGATGGCAAGTCTGTGAGAGGCAGTTCAAATCGGGTAGAAGAGGAGAAGAGGGTAGACTGAGAACGTTTACCAGGGCAAATTTGGCATTTCGTGCCTTTCTTTTTGCTGAGGTCGTTTTTTTCATTTGGTCGACAGACAGTTGACCAATGAAAGGACTAAATTGTTGTAATAAAATTTTGGAACGAGGAAGGGCAGTGCTACTTTAGAGAGTAAACACTACAAGAATTTACATTTTTGGCGATCAAATTTGGCGACTAAAACAAATTTAGTTGCCAAAAGTGTAACAATAGGCGACTAAAAAACTGATTGGTCGGCCTTAACATAGATTTTAGGCTACTAAATTTTTTTAGTCGTGGTATGTTAATTTTTGCCGATTAAAAAAAATTTAGTCGCCAAAAGTATAACAATAGGTGACAAAAAAAACAATTGGTCGGCGTTAGTTTAGGGTTTAGGCTACTAAATATTTTTTTAGTCGAGCTATATTAATTTTTTTTGACTAAATAATAATTTAGTTGCCAAATAATAATTTGCAAGTTTAATTTTTTCGGCGACCAAATAATTGGTCGCTAAATATGTATTTTTAGCAACCAAAACCATTTAGTCGGCAATGGTGTTACACTTCTGGTGACTAAAAAATTTTTTGTCGGCATTAGTTCATGTTTTGGCTACTAAAATAATTTTAGTCGTCATTTGTTAATAGTTCCCAACTAAAATTTCGTCACCAAATGTGTATAAAAATTTAGTGGGAAATATTTCATATTGGTGCCTAAATTTTTGCCCAAATCTGTTAGTCTTCACACGGTTCTATTCTCTCTCTCTCTCTCTCTCTCTCTCTCACAGAGAATCGATCACCACCGCCCCTCATCTCACCGTCGCAGACGACCACAGTGTCCGTCAATCTTCCACTGTCGAACATCGCCAGCGCAGCTTACCGTTGCCTCGCCTCCCATCGACATTCAGGTTATTCTTTGTTCTTCTCTCTTTCTCTCTCCCCATTCCTCTATTTCCCTATTTCACTCTAGCTCTAGGGTTTTTTTTTTTTTGATGCTGTAGGATTTTGATTTCTATGTTTCGAGTAAATGGGTTTTGATTTTTGTTCTAGATTTAGGGTTTTTTGAACTGATTTTCGAGTAAATGGGTCTCTTTGCGTCAAATCTATTGATTATTTTGCCTTTTTTTATATTTATTTTTGGGGTTGATTTGTACAATCTAATAAACCACTTGAGCTTGTTTGGGAAAAATTTCTAAAGGAGGCTATCTTGGTTGTTTCTTCTATGCATGATGCTTGACTTCTACCTAAAGCTTTGGTGATTACATTAATGGAGGGATAGTTGAAAAGGTAGAAGATTATTTCTTTATGTATTTGTGTGTAACACATGCATTTATAAATAGAGTTTTTTTTTTTTTTTCCCCATCTAACAGGAAAATAAATAAATAAATTGGATTTAGCAAAAGGCACTAACAAAACAAAAGGCAACAATTAAAACCTAATCAACTTTAGCTGATCTATCCAGAAATGGATAAACTTTCATAATATATCTATGACAAAATATTGTTGATTTTCAAGAAGTTATCACTTTGTCCTATCAATGAAAAATTCAGTCCCTGCCTTGCATTGCAGGCTTTCCTTCTTCATCACCATTTCTTTACTAGCTTTATTTGACTTCTAACTTTTTTTTACATGGGTTATTATACAAGACACCTTAGATATATGCATGAGTAACACTATCACATGAAGCATTCTAAGTGGTGAAGCCAATGTAAACTTCATTTTTTGTAATGAAGAAGGGGAAGACTTAAACCATGTGTTGCTCTTTTGTCCTTTTATCTAGAAGGTTTGGTCTCATGTTACCAGATGGTGAGGCTTGCAATGGGTACTACCTAGCTCTGTGAATTGCTTACTACAATGGTGGGCTGGTATTAAATTTAAAAAACAAAAGAATATCATCTGGAAGGCCATTCCTTTGGCTATGCTCTGGTCCATTTGGAAATAGAGGAATAATTGCATTTTTAAGGGGTCACAGCCATATATAGGGGAGCTGTGTGAGACTATTAAATTAAGGATTGCAATGTGGATCAAAGTATCTTGCCCCTCTTTGGATTTTTCAATTAATGATATTATTTTCAACTTGCAAAAAGTCAAAGTTTGCATTGGGGGGATTGGTTAGCAGGCCTGGGGTAGAGTATTTAGGCTGGTGATTTTGCTTTAGGTTTGTGTTGACATTACTTGTATTTTCTATACAATCTTTTGTACCATTTCCTAATTCCATGTTTCCATATCCATTTAGGCTTTAGTTATTTTAAACTTTGTGTCAATCACTTCTACACCTATATAAGCTCATATTAAACAACCTGAATTTTTTTATATGGTTGGGATTGTTTGTCTTATTTTTGGTTGAATTTGGATTGAAGATTTACCGAGCATGATAGCAATAGGGACTTTGTAGACGTCCCCGAACGCCCCGGGAGGGTTAAGTCCCGTTACGTTCATATTGGGTTTACTACAGTTCGGACTCGATTTGTGTCGGTTCTAAATCTGAACCAAAGAGTCCAAATCCGGCAAATCGTTTTGAAGAAAAACAGATTTTTTGAAAAGTAGTGCCAAACATGGACTGCTTTGCCAGATTACAGAGTCGCCACCTAAATATTTTAAAATGGGAAATTTAGGAAACCCTGACTCGGTGCCGAAGGCCACATGTCCGTCATCACCAAAGTGGTCTTGGCTCGGGAGCTTGGGTACGATCGGGGAAGGTCAGCTATGAGCACCCCCTTTCGCCCGGTCCGAAGACCGGCCTCTACTAACCGTGATATCCGATTTTGAAAACATTACATGCTCTTATTCCAATTATTAGCCTAGAATTACTATGTTATGCGCGCAGCAAACAAGTATAGACTAGATTGCCTAATTTGGAAATAAACATTGCATATCCGTTCGTTTTGAAAACAGTTTGAAATTGCTACTCGCAAGTAGGCTAAAATACAGATTTCAACGAGTTATTCCAACTCAAGCAATCCAACCTCCACCCACAGGCATTCAAGCAGTTTATCACATAAGCACTTAGCCGCATGGCAGGCATACTGTCATGTTAACATTCACACGCATGCGACATGCTAAAGCATAAAACTTACATCGTACTCCGTGCCAAAACAAGAAACCAGTTAGCAAAACATGCATGACCTAGTTTATGTTAAATGACTAATGCATCGCATACGGAATGTAATCTAGACAGGCTCGGCTATCCTAAGCATGGCACATGAAATGCAACAACTATCACGTATTCAATTTGGAATTGAAAGTACGATGCAGTTTGTATGATGTACCGAGCCCGATGTATGTAAACAAATGCATGAATGCACGCATGCATTGCATAAGGTATGCTAATTTAGATGTGCCCTAATCTACCATCATAAGCAGGTAAATAAAAGGGTAGAAAGAAATGGGGGTTGGAAGACATGCACCCACTCACACACACTTATTACAAATTTGCCCTTGCTCGGAGGGACCAAAAGAATAATACAAATTAATTAACTACGCAAGCTAATTAATTATTACAAATTAACTAAATTAATTAAAAAATTAACTAAGTTAACTAAAGCAGTAAACGCCTCGGGAAGAGGGCTCAAATGCAGCGCGCACTCGGAATTGGCTCGGAATCGCACTGCCATGCACGGATTGCCTCTGTTTCCCCTGCTATCCTCCTCTGAAAATTGCCAAAGTCCCAGGAGTGCCTCTCAGGGCACTGGGGAGTACCACCGGCTGGGGTAGAGCACCACCGGCTGAAGAAAGAGGCCACCGGCACTATATGAAGTTATCGGCTGGCAATTGACTGCCGGTCGGCACTAAATAGTGCCGGCCGGCACTTAACACCTGCAGAACCTGCAACCCACAGTAGCAGAGGACAACAACATGCATGGCAATGTGATTCAAGGTATTTATGCACTATACACACCCCTTATCATGTTATTGACTCAAAGGGGCATGTGCCTCGATTCCCGGACCACCAATCGCGCATTTCCATGCATGATGGCCCTAAGAACCAAGAATGCAACTTTGATTTCAAATGCATGCAATGCAAACAAGCAAACAAGGGTGCTCAAACCTCTATCATGACTTGGTCAAGAGGCTTAGCATGCATGTCGATGCAATGAAGTCCTAAACATGTCAACTAGTATGCAATATGGCAATACAATGCAATCATGCAAGTAAGCATACAAGACAAGCATGCGAATCAATGGAAGGATGGTCTTATACATGAATTAGGCAACTCAAATAGTCCTAAAATCAGTGGCCAAAATGCTAAGTCAAGAGGGCCAAACACACATGCACACATGTATAAGTTAAGGCACCAACACTTAAGCATAATTAAGCAACTCTTAAACACATCTAAGAGGCACAAACATGGACTATTAGCATACATGAAAAGCTCTGAAATCATGCAAAACATGGTGCCAAACCAAGCTAAACAAGACCAAACAAAGCATACAAATAGCCCGAGTGCTTGAAGCAAGGTAATGAGGCTTTGAACCACACTTGACAAGACCAATCATGGCAAGACTCGAGCAACCAAAAACAGGTTTTCAGCATGTGAAAATACACCCAAAACTCACACTCACGGCATCCTAAAAGCTCTAAACACACAAGCGTGCACAAGGCACCCTTGAATGCATAAAAGGACACACCCTTAAAGCATGAAAGAGATGACAAAAATGAACATGTGAGCATGGATTAGGGTCTGAAATAGCATGTAAGAGGGTTCCAAACCCTTGAAATCATGGAGGCAATGCATCCTACACATGCACCTACTCGAAGCATACAAGCTACAATGCAAAGGGGCTATACAAAGCATGCCAAGATTGACCCAAACAACCTAGGACAGACCTTATACATGGCAAAACAAGCACATTTCCAGTTTATGACCAGCCACAAAAATAGAAGCAAGATAGGCTAACAAAGCATGCAAAATTACGGTAAATAGAAGAGATTATGAAACAAGTGCAAGATAGGGGTCCCAAAAAGGGTTGAGCCCTTCTTCAATGTTGAATAAGGGCTCAAAATAAGCCTACTTATAGTTTATTATATGCTCAAAAACAGATTATACGCCAGCCAAATATACTATGCAAGAATCATGGCATACAAGGGGGTAAAGAGATAGGTGCTAGATGCTATCATCAAACAGCCAAATACCCTTCATGAGACATGTAGAGGGGGGAAAGATAAGCCACTTTTCAGGCCTGTCGAAGGCCCAAAAATGGAAGCATGGTAGGCTAAAGAAACATGCAACAAAATAAGGACCCAAGAGGGTATTGAAGCAAGTCATACATGGGGGTCCCAAACAAGGTTGAGCCCTTCTTCGATGTTGAAGAAGGGCTCAAAGCAAGCCTCTTTGTAGTTTACATCGAAGCTCAAAAATACATGCAACTATGGCTTAGATATGAACCAAGAAAATGCTAGTTTTGGGGAAAAGTGTGCTTACCCTTGTAGACCAACAAACCAGCACCCCTTGGTCCAAGTTTCTGAGCTCCTAACCTCTGCAAATGACCTCCCAAATGCTGGAATGGAAGATGGAGGTGTTGTGCTAGGTGTTGTAGAGCAAATGATACAAGAACCAAGGTGTTTGGAAGCTTGGATAGGATAGATATAGAGAAGGAGGTGGGATATATGTATCTATATCAGAATATATGTATATCCTCTAGTTTTTTGCTTAAGAATCTCCAACCTAGACCAAGGGAGAAGAGAGGTGCTTATATAGGCCAAGTAAAGCACTTATCTTAAGGGCTAAGCAAAGAGAAAGGTTCAAGGGGGGGTGCAAAAGAGTCTAGGCTTCTTGGAGAAGCTAAGACAGCTGGCCAAGCTTCTCCAAGAAGCTTTGGCCAAAGGGTCACCTTCTAGAAGCTCTAGGGGGTTCAAGGGTGCAAAAGGGTGCAAAATAGGCACATGTATGCACGTGGATCTGGTTCTGTGCATCCCATCCCAGCTGGCACAGCTGGTATGCACCAGGCTTGGAGGGTGCAAAGGGTGCAAACCGGCCAGAAAATTTGATCATCGGCCAAAATAAAGTGCCGGTCGGCACTATTTTCTGCCGGTCGGCAAAATATAGTGCTGATAGATGATTCCTTGGTCAAAAAAGTACCGGTGGGTATGCAAATTGAAGCCCCGGAAGTTAGCTTTCCAATGGCGCAAACCTTGCATCAAAATTCCTCCTGTACAAAAAGTTATGCCCTTTTTGGTGAAGCCGCGCAGACTCGATCCAACCGGGATGATGCCCAGCTTCAACCAATCATATCTCCTCCACCCGGACTTGGCTTTGGGAGATTCTTGAGTACAAAGTGAAGCCCCGGAAGTTTTCTTTCCAATGGTGGTGGCCTCATAGCTCAACTCCAAGTATGCAATTGAATAAGCCTGATTCAGCGAGGGCTGCTCGACTCCCTTCTACCCAGATCTTTGCCGATCTTCTTCTTTAACCTGTTTTCTTCCCTCTTCTCCTCTTTTCTTCAATTCCAAACCTCTAAACAAAGTGTTTTGAAAGATTTGCCTCTCTTCTTGCCGAAGAAACTGAACCTGTGCCCTGCACATCTCTCAACACCGAGCAAACCATCAGCAATGCCCAAGTCTTGAGGGCGGTCAAAAATGGGGTGTCTACAGTTGCCCCTCTTTGACAGAACTCGAAAGTCATAACAATGACGGGAGTGAATGTCAAAGCCCTGAGACGACCCATTTTTGATAGGGCCGAAGACTTGGACAAACAAACAAAATATAGATAGATAAATGGTTGTGCCCGCAGGCTGCCTACGTATCCCTTTGCAAGGAATCAAACCAGCGTAGTTCAGGGGCAGGAAGCAAAGTGATGCACAATGCAAGTGCATAACTTATGATCATGCAAAGGATGCTGTAATGAAGCAATTATGCAAAATAAATGCAACATTTTAAGCGAATGCTATGCAAACAAGTAAACATGAACCAAACTACATGTCATGTAGAAAGGATGTAAGAAAATTATGCAATTCTCACGGCGTCTTGCGCGGAGAAGGCTAAAAGTGACTACCGAGAATACCCGGAGTCTCAAGCACAACATCTCTCAGCGTATCGTACACAGGAGAGGAAAGAGTAACACTTCTCAGCGTAGTACACGCGAGAGAAGAAAGATAAAATTTCTCAGCGTAGTACACGCAAGAGAAGAAGAATAAAGTTTCTCAGCGTAGTACACGCAAGAGAAGAAGGAAAGACAAAGAGAAACCTCATCAGCGTAGTACACGCGAGAGAAGAAGGAAAGAATTTCTCAGCGTAGTACACGCAAGAGAAGAAGAATAAAGTTTCTCAGCGTAGTACACGCAAGAGAAGAAGGAAAGACAAAGAGAAACCTCATCAGCGTAGTACACGCGAGAGAAGAAGGAAAGAATTTCTCAGCGTAGTACACGCAAGAGAAGAAGGAAAGGCTTAGAGAAGCCTCGTCAGCGTAGTACACGCGAGAGAGGAAAGAGGAAAGCAAAAAGAAACCTCTCAGTGTAGTACACGCGAGAGAGGAAAGAGAAAAGCCTCTCAGCGTAGTACACGCGAGAGAGGAAAGAGAAAAAGCGAAAAGAAACCTTTCAGCGTAGTACACGCGAGAGAAGAAAGAGAAAAGCCTCTCAGCGTAGTACACGCGAGAGAGGAAAGAGGAAAGCAAAAAGAAGCCTCTCAGCGTAGTACACGCGAGAGAGGAAAGAGAAAAGCCTCTCAGCGTAGTACACGCGAGAGAGGAAAGAGGAAAGCAAAAAGAAGCCTCTCAGCGTAGTACACGCGAGAGAGGCAAGAGAAAAGCCTCTCAGCGTAGTACACGCGAGAGAGGAAAGAGGAAAGCAAAAAGAAGCCTCTCAGCGTAGTACATGCGAGAGAGGCAAGAGAAAAGCCTCTCAGCGTAGTACACGCGAGAGGGGAAAGAGAAACAATGCAAGTAAAAAGGCGCACAACAATGTGGGCGAAACATGCATGACAGCGCAAGTGAAATAAGTGCATAACAATGCAACTGGGATGTGCATCACGATGCAAATGAAGTGGGTGCATAACAATGCAATTGGAACATGCAGCATAATGCAAGTGGGACGAGTGTGCATACACATTCTGTGCACAATAATCAACGCATATTCGATGCAATCTCAACAGTGTGTTTGAAATAAAATGTCGAATAAGGAAATACACGCCTTAATGGACCAATTCAAACGCAACCTCCGATTTACCTCTCGGAGGAGTCACAATAGATTCCAAAAGGATACAGCTCGTGCATGCAAACCGACGATGAGCTACGCATCGGAGACATCAGTTGATACTTCCGCAGAAACATTTTGAGCTTGAGGTAGAGGCACACCCATACTTCGGAGCATTGACAAGGCTTGACGGGGTACATCCCACGAAATTTGCTGGAGGTGAAACACACTTAGATGCTTCGATTTTTCCTCTTTTCTTTTGCTTTGCAGTCTGGAACCTATATAGCTTCAGATAGATCCTGATTTTACTGTTCTCACATGACCTGGGTTGAACCCTGCGGTTTTATGAAAGAACAACTATTGTTTTGCACAAATGTGGAGAATGGCACAACACTCTGAGCACAAGATGATTTTTTTTGAAATTAAGAAATGAGTTCTTAACCGGGTATTGAGCCTACGATTGAACACAGCGAAAAAGACTCAACAACGGAAAACGATAGGTAAACAACCTAAACACATCTATTGACACTTGAAACGACTCAAAACAAGACTCGAGACAAACAAAACACAACGAAAGACTCAAATGTGCGCAGGGAGCCTGTTTCACCGGGTATTATTCCCACCCTCTCTCATTTGTGGTTCTCACATCACTCGGCCCTCAAGCTCTGTTTTTTCTGAAAAAACCCTTTCCTCACTTTTTCTCTCATCTCATCTCTCTATTCTTCAATCTCTCATTTTTCATCCCTCCCCTGGGTGGTTGGTGGATAAACAAGGAGTTGCGGGCTCTTGCCCCTAGCATTCAGATAGATTCTTCGTTTGTTCACAACAGTGAGATTCTTCCACAGAGGGGCTGCACTGCAGCTGGATGTGCAGCAGATCTACAGCTGACATCAGTTAATGATGCTTTGCCGGGGAGTTTGGACGTGATCAGATCTGTCCAGATGAGGGAGCGGAATATCTTGATCCATTCCTGTTCGTGCTTCGCACTTGGCTTGATACCTCGTTGCTTGGAGGGTGAGGGAGCTTTCAGCCCTTTGTTGTTGACTTCAATTGTGCCCTCTTCTGGCAGGTAGATTGCCCTTCTTGGCGAGTATGTTGAAAATGGGGGAAAGACAGGAAGCCTGACTCAACTGTGCCCCTAGTTCATTATTTTGATCATTTTTTGTTTTGGTTTTCTACTAAAACCATTTTGACCAACATGAGAGTTAGATTAACACACTTGTTCGATTTTTGATTTGAAATCATGCAAGTCAGGCTATGAGCACTGAAAATTTTCCTTTTTTGGGTCCAAGAAAACGGTCCAATTTTGGAAAAATGGAATAATTTTCTAGAGAAAATCAGTCAACCTTAGTAAAAATTCCCAAAAACTGTTTTTGCAAACGGTCACTGCTCAACGAGCACGGAACCTACTCTTGAGATGCACAACCTCAGACCCATAGCAATGGAAAATTGCCCCTTGTCTGAAGGACACTGCGTGGCAACGGAAAGTTGCCCCTTGTTTGAAATGACATTGCGGCGTTTTGAATGGCAACGGAAAGTTGCCCCTTGTTTGGATGATGCCGCAGCACATTGTAGTCAGTCCTCGGAGCGATGAACACAACCAGACTCTCAGATACAGAGAAGACAAAGATGGCCAGAACCATCGCATGGACACAATCGAATTTGAATTGTTTTATGGCTGGACTTCAGAATGAAGTTGCCTACGTATCCCAAACATGGGAATCAAGCCTTACGTAGTTCGGGGTTAAGGTACACTCGGGTATTTAACCTCTCCTTTTTAGGCTCTAACTTTTGCCAAGGCGCCCGTCGCGGGTTTTCGACCATGCGAGCTTTGTTCTTCTTTTTTATCTTTTCATTTCTTCTGCATTTTTGTATTTTTCTTTTATTTTCTTTTGCATTTTTTGTATCTTTGCATTTTTTCTCTTTTTGCTTTTTTCATTCTTTTCTTTGCTCTAACTTTTGCCTGGGTCGCCCTTCCGGGTTTTCGGCCCAGCGAGCCTCTCAAGGGTAAAAGTGTAGCTTTGTCCATGCCAAATGGTTTTGAGATTGAAGCCCTCTGTATCCAGGAGAGTGGCTGTTGTATTGATTTGCAGAAGGATCCACCTTTGGCCCTTCGAGCACATCGGATATTTTTTTTGCCCCTAGTTCGAGGGGTGCTTCTGTTCTAGCTTTGCAAGCTTCTTCTGATGAGGTCTGACCTTCTTGATCTGACTTTGGTGCCTCTTGTTCGAGGGCTGCTTCAAATCTGACCACACAGGCCTTATATTGTGGTCGACCGTTGAACATTCTGAATGCCAGTTCAAGGTTTGAAAGCAAAGGGGGGTCGAGTCTCGAGGCTGAGAGCGATCCTAAGCTGCACAATCTCCAGAGCGATTCCACACATGTCTTTGCAGGACCGCGCAAAACATTTTTTTTTTTTTTGAAAGTTTTTAAGAAAGCGACAAATCGCTCGCACTGAAGACAGTGTAGGACCAATCTGGATCAAAGCTAGGGTCCTTCTCAATACTCACACTAACAAGCATGATTTCATTCATTAAGGGCTTAGCACGCCTCTCTTTCTCTCAAATGATCAAAGTTTTGCAAATCCCGAGGAATTCCTTCCTCTTTGTTTTTACCGCAGTGTTCAAAAAGTTTTGAAAAACTTAGGTCATTACAATGACTTCAAGGCACAGAAAAGACAGAGTTCTTAGTCAAATACTGCCATCTCATTCAGAACTTCTGGCACAACTGGCACAAGGTAGAAGCGAGCATAAGAATGTGAAAATCATTGCTGTTCATTCAAATCTGTCGGCACAACTGGCTCCCTAGCAGAAACAGACTCAAAATGAAACGAAAAGACAAACACAAAACAAAATGGTGACGCCCGAGGTAACACCCCCGGAATCACTTGACTCTGACAAAATAGGACTGACTCGATAAAAACAAGACAGACCCGACTGACTCAGTATGAAAAAAAAACCGACTCAATACAAAACGACAAGACTGACCCAATACCCAAGTCAGAAAGTACAAAACTGGCATTCGCAAATGCTCAAAACAGTGCGTGCCAAACGCCACATCTGGAGTAAACTGAGCGCCGCTCGCAGGTGGTCCATCCCCTGATCACATCACATTATCCCCCCACGTGTTCACTGATCAAGTGCCGATAGACTTTGCAGAGCTTGGTGCGGGGATGACCCCATTGTCGATTAGATTTTGTATCTCATGGCGAAGACGAAAGCACATGTCAGTGTCATGGCCAGCTCGCTGATGGAAGGCACAGTAGTCAGCTGGGTTATGTGAGGGAGGGGGTTTCTTTGGTAACGGTTGTGGCTCCAGTGGCTTCAGATACCCCTTTCTAATCAGGACCCTCAAGGCCGCTGATAGAGACATGTACAGTGGGGTGAACACCCTCTGGCCCTGAGGTGGGTGTTTGGCTGTTTGTGAGCTAGTTTCGGATGTACCGGCGAATGGGGTGGTCATTTTTTGCGTGGTGGTGGTGACTATGTCCACATCTGAAGTTATAGTAGCTGCGTCACCACTGGTGGTCGCATTCGAACTGTGGATAAATTCCCTCCTAGGCTGCTCCTTCTCCTGGTCAATAAGGCCCTGCTTCATAGCGTCCTCAATCTGTACCCCCATCTCATGTAGATCTGAAAAGGTAGGGAATGGGAGAACAATCATTTTCTGCATGAGCTTGGGTTGGAGGTTGCGCACAACCATCCGTATTTGATCCTTGTCTGTTGGCCTAATGGTCATCATTGAGGCCTTGGCCCTCCAGCGGGCCACAAAGTCGGAGAAGCTCTCTTTCGGCTCCTGCCTAGTCGTCTCGAGATCACGGGTTGTAATCTCAATTTGTGTATTGTAGGAGTATTGATCGACAAAAGCCTCGGCCATCTCATCCCAATTCTTCTTAACATCGTCTTCCAACTTGGCATACCAGATGGCCGCCACACCTGACAGGGTTCGGCCAAACAGAGACAACTTCTGTAGTTTGGTGAGGCCCATCGGCCTTAAGATATCTGAAAACAGCCTCAGGTGCACCATGGGGTCCCCGGACCCATCAAATCGGTCGATTTGAGGCATCTTGAACCGATCTGGCAGCGTCACGGCTGCGTCCGTATATCCATCCTCGATGTCGGGAATAGACCTGACTCCTTGGGATTTCTTAAACATTTTCTCCAACTTACTCAGCTTCAGCGCTGTGGGGTCCGTCTTGAACTCAAAGGGAGAGTCCGGTAGATTGGTAGGTGTTTTGGATTGCTGGGGTAAAATTGGGGGCGGAGCCGGCCCTACCGGAATGTCTGTACCTTCCTGGACATTGGGTGTTTCCCCAGGTGTCTGAACCCCTGGTGGTGGAGGAGCTTGATGCGAAGCAGATGCTCCGGTTTGTTGCTCTAGCCTGGCAATTGTCTCTGCCTGTTGGGCTATGACCACAGCCCGTTGCTTGGCGAATTCTGCTTGACAGACAGCGTCTTGCTGCATGGTTTTCATACTGTCCTGGAGTTGGCGCACCATCTCTTCCAGACTCGACATATTGTCCTGATCTAACTGAGCAACCGGTATATTTGTGTCTGCAGTAGGCTCGGAAATCTCAACCCGACCGCTCAAAGATCACTGATTCGGTAGCTGTTGTACTGGTGGTTTGTGCCTGACTGGCCCTCTCTGGCCCTGATTCCCCTTTGAACTGAGTCTTTGACCTGACAAAGTCTATCAGCACAAATCTGATCTACCCGGGAGATAGTGGAGCCTTCTGAAGCTATGGTTCCAAGACTACCTAGCAAAAGGGAAAACAGACAGCATCTCAGCTCAACTTCACCAAAACAGATACGAGCAGAGTTGAACGACTGTGTTCTATTACTGATGACTGTTCCCCGAAATCACTGCCCCAAATCTGAATCTGATACCCGCAGATATAACTGATTCTCAAAAATACTAATACTGGTGCCCGTAGGCCGGATACCCAGACTCGCAAACTGGTATATGCATTCCCTGTAGAGATACACTCTAAAAGCACATAGCATGTAAAAGAGAGCCAAAACACCCCTATGTTGGGGTAGGGTTTCCCTGTCCTATTTTGTCAGGAGCTAAGGTTTCACTACGCACACAGCGGTTTCAAACAACCTAACATCGGGTGAGCAACCTGTCCTAGCTTGGAATGGTCACTACGGATTTCGATATGCACTAGGTCGAATGGTCGAAAAGGGTGCCCCGGTAAAACCGGGGTTTGTGTTCCCATACTGGCAGAGCCCGCAACCGGTCAGCCTTATGGTCATGCCTTGACAAGACAAGCCTCCAGCAAACCGCTCAGGAATAGCAGATGGCCAACACGGTGTCCTAGGCGCACCAATGCACATGCAATGCAAAGAAACACATAAGTGTAATCAAAATAGGATATCACGAGTTCGAGTCAAGCTCTCTAAAATTCCCCAGTAGAGTCGCCAGAAACTGTAGACGTCCCCGAACGCCCCGGGAGGGTTAAGTCCCGTTCCGTTCATATTGGGTTTACTACAGTTCGGACTCGATTTGTGTCGGTTCTAAATCTGAACCAAAGAGTCCAAATCCGGCAAATCGTTTTGAAGAAAAACAGATTTTTTGAAAAGTAGTGCCAAACATGGACTGCTTTGCCAGATTACAAAGTCGCCACCTAAATACTTTAAAATGGGAAATTTAGGAAACCCTGACTCGGTGCCGAAGGCCACATGTCCGTCATCACCAAAGTGGTCTTGGCTCGGGAGCTTGGGTACGATCGGGGAAGGTCAGCTATGAGCACCCCCTTTCGCCCGGTCCGAAGACCGGCCTCTACTAACCGTGATATCCGATTTTGAAAACATTACATGCTCTTATTCCAATTATTAGCCTAGAATTACTATGTTATGCGCGCAGCAAACAAGTATAGACTAGATTGCCTAATTTGGAAATAAACATTGCATATCCGTTCGTTTTGAAAACAGTTTGAAATTGCTACTCGCAAGTAGGCTAAAATACAGATTTCAACGAGTTATTCCAACTCAAGCAATCCAACCTCCACCCACAGGCATTCAAGCAGTTTATCACATAAGCACTTAGCCGCATGGCAGGCATACTGTCATGTTAACATTCACACGCATGCGACATGCTAAAGCATAAAACTTACATCATACTCCGTGCCAAAACAAGAAACCAGTTAGCAAAACATGCATGACCTAGTTTATGTTAAATGACTAATGCATCGCATACGGAATGTAATCTAGACAGGCTCGGCTATCCTAAGCATGGCACATGAAATGCAACAACTATCACGTATTCAATTTGGAATTGAAAGTACGATGCAGTTTGTATGATGTACCGAGCCCGATGTATGTAAACAAATGCATGAATGCACGCATGCATTGCATAAGGTATGCTAATTTAGATGTGTCCTAATCTACCATCATAAGCAGGTAAATAAAAGGGTAGAAAGAAATGGGGGTTGGAAGACATGCACCCACTCACACACACTTATTACAAATTTGCCCTTGCTCGGAGGGACCAAAAGAATAATACAAATTAATTAACTACGCAAGCTAATTAATTATTACAAATTAACTAAATTAATTAACAAATTAACTAAGTTAACTAAAGCAGTAAACGCCTCGGGAAGAGGGCTCAAATGCAGCGCGCACTCGGAATTGGCTCGGAATCGCACTGCCATGCACGGATTGCCTCTGTTTCCCATGCTATCCTCCTCTGAAAATTGCCAAAGTCCCAGGAGTGCCTCTCAGGGCACTGGGGAGTACCACCGGCTGGGGTAGAGCACCACCGGCTGAAGAAGGAGGCCACCGGCACTATATGAAGTTATCGGCTGGCAATTGACTGCCGGTCGGCACTAAATAGTGCCGGCCGGCACTAAATAGTGCCGGCCGGCACTTAACACCTGCAGAACCTGCAACCCACAGTAGCAGAGGACAACAACATGCATGGCAATGTGATTCAAGGTATTTATGCACTATACACACCCCTTATCATGTTATTGACTCAAAGGGGCATGTGCCTCGATTCCCGGACCACCAATCGCGCATTTCCATGCATGATGGCCCTAAGAACCAAGAATGCAACTTTGATTTCAAATGCATGCAATGCAAACAAGCAAACAAGGGTGCTCAAACCTCTATCATGACTTGGTCAAGAGGCTTAGCATGCATGTCGATGCAATGAAGTCCTAAACATGTCAACTAGTATGCAATATGGCAATACAATGCAATCATGCAAGTAAGCATACAAGACAAGCATGCGAATCAATGGAAGGATGGTCTTATACATGAATTAGGCAACTCAAATAGTCCTAAAATCAGTGGCCAAAATGCTAAGTCAAGAGGGCCAAACACACATGCACACATGTATAAGTTAAGGCACCAACACTTAAGCATAATTAAGCAACTCTTAAACACATCTAAGAGGCACAAACATGGACTATTAGCATACATGAAAAGCTCTGAAATCATGCAAAACATGGTGCCAAACCAAGCTAAACAAGACCAAACAAAGCATACAAATAGCCCGAGTGCTTGAAGCAAGGTAATGAGGCTTTGAACCACACTTGACAAGACCAATCATGGCAAGACTCGAGCAACCAAAAACAGGTTTTCAGCATGTGAAAATACACCCAAAACTCACACTCACGGCATCCTAAAAGCTCTAAACACACAAGCGTGCACAAGGCACCCTTGAATGCATAAAAGGACACACCCTTGTGATTTATTATGTTCTGTAGTCATTGGGAAGTCAGCTTTTATGTCACATATATATAATGCTAAATCTTTTAAAATGTTGTGGAATTTTTTATTATTTATTATTGGTTTTTGGAGGAATATATGTTGGAGGTTGGAAAATGATTGCACTGATGGAGAATGCATATGCTTCATTTTATCTCATTTCCCCTTTTCCTGAACGCTGATCTCCCCATGTTGCTTATTGTTTGATTTCTTTGGAGAACATGCATATGCTTTATTTTATTTCACTGCTTTGAAATTCAAAAATGTCAGCTTGTCTCTTATGGTTTTCAGTTGGATTGCTGCCATATGTTGAATAAGCTTGCTATACTCTTATTTCTTAACTTCTTTTATTTGTGGTTTGCTCAATATCATTCCAGGCATGTACAAGCAAGAGTTCATTTTCTGTGAGCAAGTGAACGAGAGGTTGCGTAGTTCAGATGATTACCAGGCATTCTTGAAGTGTCTTCATATTTACAGCATAGAAATAATCACAAAAAAGTATTTACAAAGTTTGGTATGTGAGATCCTTGCTATCTATCTATCCTGGTGGCGATTTTATTCTTTTGCATCTATAGAACTACTAACTGTTCCATTTACAAACAGGAACTTGAGTTAACAACCCTTATTGAATTTGCACTATTGATTTCATATGGTGTTCAGTTGTAAATTTTTATCAAAAAATTAGTTGTCCAAGTACTATAAATGTTTTTAATATATACAAGAAGTAGAAATATTAATTTGGTTTACATTTTTTTTCTTCATAATAATAAAGCTAACAGTTTCTTTTTTCTCCAGTTGCTCGTCAAACTTGCCATTATAAAGTGCAAAATTTATGTCATGATTTATAATTGTGAATGGAGAAGTATAACTATTTAATTCTTTTACTTTTTGACTGCATGGTTTAAGTAAAGTAAAATTTTTAAGCGGCAATTCGTAAATGATGGATAGATAGTTTGTAAGTCAATTGGTCACAACATGTATACCCTCAATCTCTTGTCTTGTGAACAAACACAATATCTAAATTTCTTATAATTTCAAAGTTTTGACTAGTTGTTTCATTGTCAATGCTTGAGTTAAATAGGATGATGTAATCTGTTTATTCATTCATTTGAGTAGTTAAGGTCATTGGTTTTAAAATAAATTTGCACATCTGTCACATGTATATAGGATTTATTAGAATAACAAACTAATTAATGACTTTATGCTCTGTTTAATTAATGATTTTATGGTTTCATAACTTTCATTATTTGTGTGTTGTTCCTGTAAGCATACTACATGTTATATAGCTGCTGATTTGAGAAGATTTAAATAATATAATCTTACAATTAGGAAATATTTCTAGATTATTTTATGATCTTTATTTCCAAATTTGTATATCTTATAACTGTGCCTTGGGTTAGGGAGAGGGAACTGAGTGGAATGCCTATTCCTTTTGAGTTTGAGGATTGTGATAGTGATGATTTCAAGGATCTTTTGATGAATGAGACTCCTTCAAATATTATTTATTGAGCAAAAGTGCTTGCAGGCCTCTTGAAAGATCAGTATATGATAGGGACTCATTACTTGTTTTCCTAATGAGTGTGTCATTCTTTTGCATGCATTATTACCATGATTTCACTGCAGACTCGCTAGCCAACCATGCAGCAGTTTTACTGTTATTCATTCTTTTCCTCTGTTTGTTCTTGCTTTAGAAGGCTCTCTTGTCTTCTTGTGCTTTGTACATTGGGTTTGTCTTATTTAGTTTCATACAACTTCAACCTATATAAAATTTAGACAAACTCTTCAATTCAATATTAGATTTTTTTTTTTAATAGCTTTATTAATGTTGATAGCAATTGATGATGGTGTGTAGCATTTTGGGCATCCTCTAGGGATGATGATCATGATATTGTTTTTGAGGATGATGATCATGATAAGATTGTACAGCTATGTAACATAATGATTAAGTAATATTTCTGAAATTTCACTTGCATACACAATTATGATTTTGTTTCTGAACTCATAAGCTAGCAATTGCATTTAAAAAGTAGTGATGTTTTTCATCTTTGATTATTCTTGTAGATTTACTTTCAGTCGTTTTTTGTTGCCCCTCCCAAAATATCCTTCTTGGTTATGTGTTCTTATGATATAATATTTACTTGCATGAAATGAAACAGGCAGGTGGGTGACATGGGAAGAGGCATTTGCTGCATTCGAAACTTCTTCAAATTCAACTAAAAAAAAGCCCAGGTGGTTTATCTTTGCATCCCATTTATCTTGTTGCAGGATTTCATATTAATTGATATTTGATTACAATTTGGATTGTATGTGGATTTTGTGGAACAATTTGGAGTACTCTGTTTCTTCTTGTTGTACTTGTCATTGAGTTTGGTTTAATCTCTACATCACATTTCTCTTTTTGCAAGATTTCATATGAATTGATAACAATTTGGAGTGCATTTGAATTTTGGTAAACTTAAAGTACTATGTATCATTATATCTTCCTCTTCTCATTACATCATTCTTATTCAGCTAATTGCTCGTGATGATCAGATGTGTAGCTCTCTTTAAACTATCTTCATTGCTGTTCATCAAAATGTTTGTGCCCAATTTATCTTCATGCTATATAATGCCCCTAAGACTATTTGTTTATATGAAGCTCTAGTATTTTTGAACTTCTTGTTTAATCTTAATTCCTAAAATGCTTTGCCCCTTTTGCAAATGCTGAATGATATGAAATTGAGAGTAAACAAAAACATAAAACAAGATAGCAAACAATCTTCAAGTTGGCATGTTCCTCCGCTTTGTTTTCAGAATTCAAACAATAGTTACTATTTTATTTTGCTTCCTTTTTTACTTGAAGCTTCTGAAAGCACAAACAAAGCTTTGTACAACTTTGAATTCAATCAAACCAAGATTTCTTTAGTTGTTCTAAGAAAAAAAAAGCAAAAGCAAACCAAACAACTGGTTTACTTTGTCGAAAATGCCTTAAACTTAGTCGGACAAAGGCATTCGGAGGGGTGAAAATACAAAACAGCCCCCGAACCACTCCATGGATGTCACGGGCAGCTTTTTTATGAAAAATAGAACCCATAAGGACAGATGACATGTAATTAGCACACGTAGGTTGAGAGTTAGAGTCGAAAATGCCTTAAACTTAGTTGAAAAAAGGCGTTTTGGGGGCGAAAATGCAAAATTGTCCTCGAACCACTCTATGGATGTCACAAGAAGATTCCTCATGACAAATAGAACATGTGGGGACAGATGGCATGTAATTAGCACACATAGGTTGGGAGTTAGAGTAAAAAATGCCTTAAACTTAGTCGAAAAAAGGCGTTCATGAGATGAAAATATAAAACAGCTCTCGAACCGCTCTATTGATGTCACGGGCAGCTTTCTCGTGAAAAATAGGACCTGTGGGGATAGACAGGATGTAATTAGCACATATAGGTTGGGAGTTGGAGTGAAAAATGCCTTAAACTTAGTCAAAAAAGGTCGTTCAAGGGGCGAAAATGCAAAGCAGTCCCCAAACCACTCTATGGATGTCACGGGTAGCTTTCTCGTGACAAATAGAACTTGTGGGAATAGACTTGATGTAATTAGAACACGTAGGTTGTGAGTTGAAGTGAAAAACGCCTTAAACTTAGTCGAATAAGGTCGTTCGGGGGGCAAAAATCCAATGTAGCCTCCGAACCACTCTATGGATGTCATGGGCAGCTTCCTCGTGACAAATAGGACCTGTGGGGACAGACGAGATATAATTAGCACATGTAGGTTGGGAGTTAGAGTGAAAAACGCGTTACACTTAGTCGAAAAAGGCCATTCGAGGGGCGAAAATGCAAAGTAGCCTCTGAACCACTCTATGGATGTCACGGGTAGCTTCACCATGACAAATAGGATCTATGGGGATAGACATGATGTAATTACCACATGTAGGTTGAGAGTTGGAGTGAAAAACACCTTGAACTTAGTTGAAAAAGGCCGTTCGGGGGGCGAAAATGCAAAGCAGCCCCTGAACCATTTCAATGATCTCTCAGTACATTGAAACATTTCAATGATCTCTAGCCATACAAAAATAGTTTCACTCAAATTGTTGTTCCATCTATTTTGATGGTGTTGCTTATGTAGTCAGATCTATGTCTTGGAACTTACTATTAAATTAACAAGAAGTCTAAAGACATAGAATCGAATACAAAACAAAACACACGAAATTATTATCACCAAACACATCCCTTCAAGAATGAAATGTAAGTTAATTTTTGTTTTCCATTTTATTTTTAATTTACTCTCTAAATTCATGATTTAAATACAGTGAAAAAATACATATTGGCATTAGCAAGTGAAATTATCATATGTAACAGGTGCACCTTCTTACATAGATAAACTTCACATATGTAAAATTAGAGGTGACTCAATCATTAGACCACTTAGTCTATTGCTTAAAATTTTTAAAAATTCTTATTGGTGAAAGTCTCATATTTTTTGAAGGCCATGAAATAAGATGGGAGAATTGCAAATACAACCAATTTATGCCTTGAATTGTGTAACTAGGTCTTGTATTTCCATCTCTTTGTAATTATTTTGAGTTTATATCATTAGAGCCGAAAATGCATTAAACTTAACCGAAAAAAGGCATTAAGGAGGCGAAAATGCGAAATAGCCCCCGAACCACTGTACAGATGTCACGGCCACCTTCCCAATGACAAATAGGACCTGTGACAATAGACGGAATGTAATTAGTACGTATAGGTTGGGAGTTAGAGCCGAAAATGTCGTAAACTTAACCGAAAAAGGGCAATAACGGGGCGAAAATGGAAAACAGCCCTCGAACCATTGTACGGATGTCACGGCCACCTTCCTTGTGACAAATAGGACCTGTCACAACAGACAGAATGTTATTAGCACACGTAATTTGGGAGTTAGAGCTGAAAACGTATTAAACTTAACCGAAAAATGGCGTTAAGAGGGCAAAAATACGAAACAGCCCCCGAACCATCGTACAGATCTCACAGCCACCTTCCCTACCACAAATTGGAGCTCTGACAACAGACAAAATGTAATTAGCACATGTAGGTTGGGAGTTAGAGCCGAATACGCCCTAAACTTAGTCGAAAAAGGGCGTTTCGAGGGCGAAAATTCAAAACAGGCTCCGAACGACCATGTGGGTCACATGGATAGCTTCCCCATGACAAATAGGACTTGTGAGAACTGACGGAATGTAATCCGGACCCGTAGGTTGGGAGTTAGAGCCGAATACACCCTACACTTAGTCGAAGAAGGGCGTTTCAGGGGTGAAAATTCAAAACAGCCCCCGAACGACCGTATGGCTCACACGGATAGCTTCTCCATGACAAATAGGACTTGTGAGAACTAACGGAATGTAATCCGGACCCGTAGGTTGGGAGTTAGAGCCAAATACGCCCTAAACTTAGTCGAAAAGGGGCGTTTCAGGGGCAAAAATTCAAAACAGCCTCCAAACGACCATGTGGGTCACACGGATGGCTTCCCCATGACAAATAACTTGTGAGAACTGACGGAATGCAATTCGGACCCGTAAGTTGGGAGTTAGAGCCGAATATGCCCTAAACTTAGTCAAAAAAGGGCGTTTCGGGAGCAACAATTCAAAGCAGCCTCCGAACCACCGTGTGGCTCACACGGATAGCTTCGCCATGAGAAATAGGACTTGTGAGAACTGACGGAACGTAATGAGGACCCGTAGGTAGAGAGTTAGAGCTGAATACGTCCAAAACTTAATAAAAAAGGGCGTTTCGGGGGTGAAAATTCAAAACAGCCCCCGAATGACCGTGTGGCTCACACGGATAGCTTCACCATGACAAATAGGACTTGTGAGAACTGACGGAACGTAATTCGGACCCGTAGGTGGAGAGTTAGAGCCGAATACGTCCAAAACTTAGTCTAAAAAGGGCGTTTCGGGGACAAAAATTCAAAATAGCCCACGAACCACCATGTGGCTCACACGGACAGTTCCCCCATGACAAATAGGACTTGTGACAACTGACGGAATGTAATCCGGACTCGTAGGTTGGGAGTTAGAGCCGAATACGCTCTAAACTTAATCGAAATAGGGCGTTTCGGGGGCGAAAATTCAAAACAGCCCCCGAACGATGGTGTGGCTCACACGGATAGCTTCACCATGAAAAATGGGACTTGTGAGAACTGACGAAACGTAATTCAGACCAGTAGGTAGAGAGTTAGAGCCAAATACGTCCAAAACTTAGTTGAAAAAGGGCGTTTCGGGGGCAAAAATTTAAAATAGCCTCCGAACCACCGTCTAACTCACATGAATAGCTTCACCATGACAAATAGAACTTGTGAGAACTGACAGAACGTAATTCGGACCCGTAGGTTGGGAGTTAGAGCCGAATACGTCCAAAACTTAGTCAAAAAATAGCGTTTTGGGGACGAAAATTCAAAACAACCCCCGAACAACTGTGTGGCTCACACGGATAGCGTCGCCATGACAAATAGGACTTGTGAGAACTGACAGAATGTAATCCGGACCCGTAGGTTGGGAATTAGAGCCGAATACGCCCTAAACTTAGTCGGAAAAGGGCGTTTCGGGGGCGAAAATTCAAAACAGGCCTCGAACCACCCTGTGGCTCACACGGATAGCTTCACCATGACAAATAGGACTTGTGAGAACTGACGGAATGTAATTCGGACCCGTAGGTTGGGAGTTAGAGCCAAATACACCCTAAACTTAGTAGGAAAAGGGCGTTTCGGGAGTGAAAATTCAAAACAGCTCGCGAACGACCATGTGGCTCATACGGATAGCTTCTCCATGACAAATAGGACTTGTGAGAACTAACGGACGTAATTTGGACCCGTAGGTTGGGAGTTAGAGCTGAATACGCCCTAAACTTAGTCGAAAAAAGGCGTTTCGAGGACGAAAATTCAAAACAGCCCTCGAACGACCATATGGCTCACACAGACTGTTCCCCCATGACAAATAGGACTTGTGAGAACTGACGAAACGTAATTCAGACCTATAGGTTGGGAGTTCGAGCCGAATACGCCCTAAACTTAGTCGAAAAAGGGTATTTCGGGGGCGAAAATTCAAAACAGCCCTCAAATCATTGTGTGGCTCACACGGACAGTTCTCCCATGACAAATCGGACTTGTGAGAACTAATGGAACGTAATTTAGACCCGTAGGTTGGGTGTTAGAGCCGAATATGCCCTAAAGTTAGTTGAAAAATGGCGTTTCGAGTGCGAAAATTCAAAATAACCCCCGAATCACCATGTGGCTCACACGGACAGTTCCCCTATGACAAATAGTACTTGTGACAACTGACGGAATGTAATCCGGACCCGTACGTTGGGAGTTATAGCTGAATACACCCTAAACTTAGTCGAAAAAGGGCGTTTCGGGGTCGAAAATTCAAAACAGCCCCCGAACGACCGTGTGGGTCACACGGCTAGCTTCGCCATGACAAATAGGACTTGTGAGATCTGACGGAACGTAATTTGGACCCGTAGGTTGGGAGTTAGAGCCGAATACGCCCTAAACTTACTCGAAAAAGGGCTTTCCGGGAGCGAAAATTGATAACAGCCCCGAATACGCCTTACACTTAGTCGAAAAACTTGCAACACTTAGTTCAAAAAGCAGCAACTTTATTAAAATAACATCTACATATTCTAATAATTGACTTTATATATTTATAGGATAAAGAAATTACATATTACATTGTTTGTGTTGGTTGGAATAAATATTGCATGATACATGTATATATATACTTTCTTTTATTTCCA
This sequence comes from Camellia granthamiana, assembly GCA_036172215.1. Lineage (NCBI taxonomy): Eukaryota > Viridiplantae > Streptophyta > Magnoliopsida > Ericales > Theaceae > Camellia > Camellia granthamiana. The sequence goes on along the minus strand of CM069903.1, from coordinate 53,344,232 downwards.
AGAAGACATTTCTCAATTGTTCTACCTTAAATGCATGTTAGAACATGTTCCATATGGCTGACTGAATTGATATTTTGTAACCAATTCTAATGTTTCATTTTTTGTTTTTCTTTATAGATGGCTTTGTTGCGTGGACTTGTGGATAATCCATATTGGTGTATGGAGAAGAATTTTTACTTTTGTGTAAAACTAATATAATACTTTTGTCATCCTTAGCTTTTGTGTAGTTCATTATTACAAATATAGAAAACTTTTGGCAATCGAAAGATAATGACTGTCATGGTACATAGATCACCTTCTGTCGTGGTACATATATACCATTTGTCGGCGTACATATAGGATGTTTTGTCATGGTACATATATCACCTTTTGTTGTGGTACAGATTACGATGGTAATTTGTACCATGCCAAATGGTAATTTCACTTGGTAATAAATGTATTTTTTGTATACGGAAGGCTTTGATTTTTGTATGATATATTTTGTATGGAATTATTATTTTAGTTTGGACAATAGTTGATTAGTATGGATTTTGATATTTAATGTTATTTATTTTTAGTATATGGATGCAGATTGTGAAATGATTGATAGTATGTATCATTTTGTTTATTTATGTATTACAGATTGCATTGTATATAAACAGGTTGTGGAGAAATTATAATTTCGCGATAAAACATAATATCATGTTTTTGGCGACTAAACAATTAGTAGGTAAAAAGAAATTGGGAAAAGATATTTGGCGACTAAAAGTTTTTGTAGCAAAAAATAAAAGACATTTGGCGACTAAAAGTTTTGTAGCCAAAAAAAAAAAAAGACATTTAACGACTAAAAGTTTAGTAGCCAAAAAAAAAAAAAAAAAGACATTTGGCGACTAAAAGTTTAGTAGCCAAAAGAAAATCAAACATTTGGCGACTAAAATATTTCGTAGCTAAAAACAAAAAAACTAAATTATAAAAACACTTTTGCCTACTAAAATTTTAGTAGCAAAAAATGTAGAACTTTAGGCGACCAAATATTTAGTAGCCAAAAGAGGAACTCTTGTCGTCTAAACATTTAGTAGCCAAAGATGGGGACTTTCGGCGACTAAATTTTTAGTAGCCAAAAAAGAATTCTTTGCCGACTAAAATTTTAGTAGCTAAAAACGTGGGAGTTAGGCGACCAAAAGTTTGGTCGCTGAAAATGGTCTAATTTAATTTAATGTCCAACCTTTTGGCGACTACTTTTGCGACCAAATAATTTAGTCGCCAAAACCATTCGGCGACTAAAAATTAACTTTTGGCGACTAAAAATTTACTCACCAAAAGTGAAAATTCTTGTAGTGAAAGGACATGCCTATGTTGTTACAGAAGTATGGAAGGACTAACTTGTTAAAAAAATTCTGAAGTATGGGTAAGAAGTGACATTTTAGAGAGTAAGGATGATGCTGGTGTTATTTCAGAAGTATCCAAGGGGTGTTAAAGTAATTTATCCTTAAGAAAATTGTTCAATTTGAATATTGACATACTAGTAAAGATTTCATTCCAATATCCATTGTTTGAAAGATATGATTAACTTGGTCGAAACTTAAGCAGGTTACTGTTGGACTACCTGATGTAAGAGGAAGAGAAGAAATATTAAAAGTACATAGCAAGAACAAGAAGCTAGACAATGATGTTTCTTTCAATGTCATTGCCCTACGAACGCCAGGGTTCAGTGGTGCTGATCTAGCGAACCTTATGAACGAAGAAACCATTCTTGCTGGTCGGAGAGGCAAAGATAAGATTACATCAAAAGAGATTGATGACTCAATTGATCGGATAGTGGCAGGGATGGAAGGAACCAAGATGACGGACGGGAATAGTAAGATTTTAGTGGCGTATCATGAAATTGGGCACGCCATTTGTGCGTAAGTTCATCTTACACTTGTTTTTTCTATTGCTTTATTTTTTGAGCTTGAAAATGACAAGAAAAGGACAACTAGTTTCAAGGGAATGCCTTATGCTAACCGCAAGCCTTATTGGTGGGCCAAACCGCCCTTAAGATCAACATTGTGATCTGATATGTTTTGCATACTCGGCTTTAACTGCAAAACATTGACTCCAGGCCATGACTTAGTACAAAAAGTCACCTTGATTCCTAGAGGCCAAGCCCATGGGCTCACATGGTTCATGCCCGGTGAGGATCCATCTCTAATCTCCAAGCAACAACTGTTTGCTAGAATAATTGGAGGTCTGGGAGGTCGGGCAGCAGAAGAAGTAGGTTTTGGTGAATCAGAAATCACTACCGGTGCAGTAGGGGACTTGCAACAGATCACTCAGATAGCAAGACAGGTATAGTTTTTGTGAACATAATCAAAAAACTGTAAACATAAACTTTGTCATATGGGTCCTTCGAGTTTCACTTATGTTTTTTTTCTTTTTTCTTTTTTTCATTTTTTGCAGATGGTAACTATGTTTGGAATGTCTGAGATTGGACCGTGGGCATTGACCGATCCAGCAGTACAAAGTAGTGATGTGGTACTGAGGATGCTAGCAAGAAACTCAATGTCAGAAACACTTGCAGAAGACATTGACACATCAGTACACAATATTATTGACAGTGCGAACGAAATTGCTGAGACTCATGTAAGGAACAATAGAGAGGCGATAGATAAGCTAGTGGATGTGCTATTAGAGAAGGAAACCCTCACCGGGAATGAATTTAGAGCAATTCTCTCGGAATTTACTGATATCCCTTCTAAAAATATGAACAAAAAACCAATCCGAGAGCTGATTGAAACCTAACACAACCTTTTGAGTGTACAGTCAGTGAGAAAAAGTAGCGCCACCAATACAATATATGTATATAGTATCCTATCATAGTATAAATGGAAAACTTGTCCAATATAGAAACTTGTACCAAACATAGATTATAGAAAGTATTTTACAACCGACATTCAGATTCATGTAGTACTTCATTACATTACGAGGACTTCTAGATCTCCTTCACATGTTTGATCTCATTTCTAGTGGTCTGTGGTAATGAAATCTAGTTGTCTATCATTGATAGATACATATTATACATGTAAACAGACACACAGCTAGATTAAAAAAGGGGAGAGGTGAGAAAGAAGTGGAAACAAAGAAGATGCTGAGAACATGAAATGGGAAGCTATATATAATTGATGAACTAGTTGTTTAAGAAACTATCGACCTTTGCATTGGCTGTCCTCGACAGAAACTTCATGCAGATGGGCGGATTTACACCTGCCAACGCCAATATTGAACTGGGCAGAGTCCATATCCCATCCCCGCAAATCAAACCAGAAGCCACAGCAGGTCCAAATGCATTGGCCTTTTTCTTGTTTATCTTTTGCCAAACAAATAGTATGAAGCTTCCAACACACATATCGATAGCAAAGTATGATCCAATATAGAAGGGTATTGCCATTGCCATGGGGATAGGGATAAACTTTGCTCTCTGCTTTCCTGCAGCATCTCTAATGGCGTTGATAACGACAGCTATAATAAAGAACACATAGCAAAGGGTGAGGCAGTTCTTTGGCAAAGCTGCGAACCCTTCAACCCCCAAGATTGCCATGTTTCGAAAAACAAGAGCATAAGGAGCGGGGTATTGTGTTCCAGTGATTCCAAGATCATGGAAAGCCTTGTAGAAGAGCCAAAACACACAAGGCGAAATGACACAACCCATTGCTGTTCCAATGACTTGGCTCACGAACATAGACCGTGGTGAAGCTAGGGTCAAGTAACCTGTTTTGAAGTCCTGCATTAGGTCAGAGGCGGTTGAGACGATGTTCATCATGACCCCACAAGCTGCTAATCCAGCTAGGACACCACCGTGGGACGCTCCTACCCATGCCCCAATTGTGAAGATTGCTAGATTTCCATATGTGGATGCCAAGGACCAGTCAGTGAGTCCACAACCATAAGCATTGCAAAAGGCCATTGTTGGTGCAAAGACATAAATAACCACGATGTAGTACCATTTGAGTTGGTGGAAGATGTATGGAAGCACTGCAGTGGAGATAATGGCAATGCCAACATACCCAACAACTGCAAAACATTCTGGGATTTCGTCTTTGAGAAAGAGTTGGGTTCGACGCTGATCATCATAGGACACAGTAGGTTTTTTAGGGGGGGTAACACCGCCAGCAACTGGGAGGACACTGCCTTGGTCTTTAACACAGAATTGGCGATACAAACCGAATAGAGTAATACCAAGGACTTTGATAAAGTTGTAGAGGCCGTCACCAAGTATCATCGCTATTCCTATAAAGATCTGTAGCAAATCAAGGATAAAAATTAAAAGGGTTAATTTAAAAACAAAGGTTTAATTAACTCGGTCTGGATTTAGAAAAAGGAAAGGAAGTGACCTACCCTATAACCTTGCAGGCCACGAAGGCTAGATTGGCTAAGGTCTGCAGGTTGCCACCAATGGCCCCTTTGGTTATATATAAGTGGCCACATTATGCCCCATGAAAGGATTGCTCCAAGTAGCAAAGATACGTTGATTAGGTGTGGACAGATCATCCCAACGCCGACATAAGTTGCAGAGAAATCAAAGTAAAACCTAGGTTTTCAACAAAAAAAAAAAAAAAAAAAAAAAACCAAAGATCAATGCTTTGAATGTGAATGAAGAAGTAAATTAATTTTGTATTGTATCATTATAATCAAAGTTGTACCTGTTTTCAAAGGCTTTGAGACCAAATGTAGGGAAGCTTGAAAATCCACAATAATCCCCTGCAGTGAAGAACCATTGGAAGAAGCCCCACAAGAAGCTGAAAGAGAAGAACTTCCCCAGAGCTCTGACTTGTTTCCTAGAATGAAAATTGATGATGAGAAGATGCAACGAGAGAATCAAATTCAACTTGCTTTGATCAATTTTGTTCATTTCTTAAGACTGAATGATGAAGTAAATTTGATGAAGGACTTACTTTGCTAGCTTGGCCCCTTGAGGAGTGTGGAAGCTGTTGATAAGGTAAGCAGTTGCAGTGCCACTTGGATAAATCAGTTTGAAGTCTAAGATCATTATCTGAAACAGATTGCATATGTGAGTTTTACAAGAAAGGTGACAAAGAAAACATGGAGATTTGCTTCCATTGCCCATGCTTGTTTGGTAGAAGAGAGGTCCCTACTAGCCAGCACGAGATTGTCTGTCCCTAAACTGTCTGTCTCCATCTCTAATTAATGCACTCACAGCCGTGCAATTGTATCTTGAGATTCCAGTATTTTGAAAATGTAGTAGAGACGAAGGAACATAAATTTTAAGGACAAAAAGATCTTGACCCTACTAGCAATGGTTTATAAACACAACTTTTTGTTTTTCACCTAGTCCAAAATTTTGATAGGGTAAATTACGTTGATTACCTGCAAGGTTTGAAAAAACCATATAATATGTCTCATAAATCTTAATTACACTTACTTCTTTTTAGTAAGGTTAAAGCAAACAGAATTAATGCAAGTTATAGATTGAGGAAAAATCAAGGGTAAAAATGCATCAATTTAAAAGAGATGATAATAATATTTTCATCCACACGACTTAAGGAATGATGGATAGTGTTATATGAAATAAACATTATGAAAACATAGGTAGTTATGTCAACTTTGTGAAGCTTGATGTATTTTTTACAACCTTCAGAAATATTAGTGTAATTGACCCATATTTTGATATAACATGTTTAAAAGGCCAAAAAAAAAAAAAAATTCATATACACATCAAGATAATGAGTTTAGGAATGTATGCATGTACCTTTCGAAGAGGCACTACAGAAAAAAGTCCAAGAAAGCTAACAATAAAAAGAAATCCAATCATCCAACCCACAGCTGGGTTCTTTATATTCTGTGCATCATCAGCTTCAGTTGACTGTTTGGCAATTTTTTCACTCATGCCAAAAAGGTAACTCCCAAAGCCTCCTGCTTGTTTCAAATTTCAAGCAAAATAATATGTTAACAGTTTGATGTTGGAAGCTGATCCATGAACAGATACAGATATGGACACATATACAGTATTAATTAAACATGAAAAATTATTCAATTTATAATTTTAACATTATCCTACACACAAAATGCTATTTTTGTCAATCATAAATAATTACATCACAAATGTCAAAAATATTTAAGTTAATAATGAAATGAATATATTATCCACCACAAACACAAAATAATCACAAGTTAAATGTGTTATAAAAAATTCGTTACCTACAAATGTGTGCATGTGAAAGTTTGGGCACATTATTGTTGGAAGTAAGTTTTACATCTTGATTATATTTATCTTTATTCTTGAGAGTCAGTGGAACAAATAAATTAAAAATTAAAATAATTCACTACAAGCCACATTTCTCCTCCCTTCCCTGACTTTCTCACCCGGTCCCTTCTTCTCTCCTTCCCACCCGACCATGCCACCTACTCCCTAACTCTCTCCTGCCACTCACCCGGTCCCTTCTTCTCTCCTTCCCACCCGACCATGCCACCTACTCCCTAACTCTCTCCTGCCACTGGGGAGGGAAGGGGGTGGGTGGTGTCACGGATGAGTAAGGAGTGGGCAACAGTGTAGAAAACACAAATAAAATTCACATAAACATGAGAGAAAGGGATCAACTCTTATGTGCATTTCATAATACAAGGATTATTGTTTATCACTCGATAGCACAAAAGTATGCTAAAAGTCTAATGATTAAACCATGTGAAAGCAAAATAATGAAGTCAAAGTTTGGCCATCCACCTTACTTCATAATTTATAAATTTCTAAAAATTATATACTATCTTGTTTTCTAGTCATAAATAAATAACGTAAAGACACCTACTAAAGTGTTCTAATCAATAATTTCAGTCCATTTTATAGTAATAAGACCCACGTTTCTTCCATGATTGAGTCAGGAATATTGAAGTATTTTTTTATTTGAAAGCAATGCAATCAATTTACTTTTGTTTTAACTATTATTAAAACTAGAAACATTTACACATAAATCTAAATTTATAAATTTATACTTCATTAACTAACATTTTTTAGACCTTTAAGTCCTATTAAATTTTTAACAATCGGAATCACCCTTCAAACAATGATTGTTCCATAAAATAACATGATAATTTAACATTATTTTGATTTTCAAAATTTTAAAATATCAACTTTTAAATAGAAAAAACTAAAAAAAAAATTATGTGCAAAAAAAAAAATTTTTTTTTTTGAAAATTGAATTATTTTTTTGTGCAAAACTGAAATTTTGTATCTATAAAAGAGTATGATGATAGAACATTGACGTGCAAAATTTTTTTTATAAAAAATTTTAAAAATAAAAAAACTGATAATGTTCTCAATTTTAAAACTGAAAAAAACTGATAATATTATTAGTTTTATTCAATAAAAGCTATCACCATGACCTATTTTGACAACTAAGAAAAAAATTATTTTATTGACTTATTTGAATTATAAGTTTGTTTTGAGAAGTAGATTAAAAATTAATTTTTAATTTTAAAAAAAATATATAAAAAAATAAAGAAATAATGTAATCTAAAGCAAGTTAAAAACAAAAAAAGTAACTTTTAATTAAGTTTCCAAAACAGTCTATATTATTTTTATTTTTTTCACATTTTTTAAAAAATTAAAAAATTACCAAAATAGCCACGCATTTGTAGTCATGCTAAAGATGGCAACGGCGACCAACTTGAATTGAATTCGTAGGCATGAAGAAGATGGCAAGAACGACCAACTTGAATTGAATTCATTGGCATGAATGATTAGACCACCGCCACCAACTGCCACTAATTTTTTTCCATTAATTTATTCATAGTTTATACGTGGTAAAATTATATTAGAATAATACTTGGGACCCCCTTTTGGGGGTCACCCCCTCACCCCCCCTTTGCCACGTGGCGGGGGTGATTGGAGGAGCAGGAAAAAAAAGAAAAAGAAAAAGAAAAAGTAACCAATGAGAGAGAGAGGGGGTCAAAGGGGGTGGGGGAAAAGGGGGGATGAATCATTGTTGATTATATTTAAGTATCAGTAATCTTGGGTTTCGCAGTTGGGGCCAACCAGTAAGGTCAAGTTTTGCAACATCAAAATAATTTATCTTTTTATCTTTTTATTTTTTTTTCATCACATCACCTCTTTACTTTTCTATACATCTTTTCGTAAAAAGACAAAAAGTACACTTATTTAGGTCATCCCAAACAACCCCTAAATTATTGATATTTTATTTTTTAAAAGGGAGCAGTTTGCCTCCGTCCAAGATCGGATTAGACGGTTTTGTTTAATTCATGGGTTCATTATGAATCTCGTTTTGATAATTTAAAACTCATCGAGTATTATATGTCTATAAAAAATTACGTTAATCGAATATCGATAGCTATCTCATCGGATAAATTTTTTTGCCAACCGTCAATTTGTTCACCATCTATTTTTTTATACAAAACTGATTTGATCACATATCTATTGATATCTGATTAATGTGATTTTTTATAAGCATATAATACTCGACGAATTCTACACATTAACAGTTTAGATTATCAAAACGAGATCCGTGGTGAGCCCCCACAGGTCGAACAACACCGTCCATTCCGATCTCGAACTTGGCTTCCTTTTTAAAAACCTTATTCTGGTACTTAATTTTTTTTTTTTCTTTATATAGTGAATCTCCATTATCACATATAGTCTTTGTTTGCATTGTGGGTTGATTTTTTAACTTTTTAATTTATTTGGGTTAACCTAAAAAAGTACACTTTTTTTTTTAATATAAATACACTTATTTAGGTCACATCAATCAACATATATCAATATCTATCAACAACTCCACTATATTTTTCTAACAACTTTCTCTACTTTTTTATACGTTTTTTTTATAAAAAGTTAAAAAATACACTTATTTAGGACACCCCAATTAACCCCTTAGTCTGAGGCTAAAAAACCTCGTTTGAAAAGAGCTTTTTCACTTTTTTAATTTTTGTGAAATAAAAAATAAAATAATTATTATTTGAATGTGATATTTTATCTTATTAGACTAAAAAATATATTTGGTCTTTTTGTGGCTAAAATAGTCAAAATCGAACCCAAACCTTTATGCCAAACGACCCTATAAAAGGTTTTAAGAACTAAACTTTTGTTTGTAAAAAATTTATTACAAAAAATATTAACAGATTAATTTTTATAATTACGAGTCTTTTGTAAAAGGTCATTTTCAAAATCAAAAAAATAACATTTTCGTGCCAAAAAAGTATTATTTTTGGAGACGAAATGATAATAATTTATCATTAATATCAAATTTTATTATTAAAAATATAATAATGATACTTTGAAGAAATATTTGAATATTAAAAAGTAAAATCATTCCTATAATTTTATATATAAAATCTTGATTTGTTGTAATAAGTTATTAAATTTATGGACCAAGTTTTAGATGCTTGTTATCAATGTACTAATATAAGACATGAAAGAGTTTATTAAAGTTCCGTTTATTTCAATGAAAAATTTTGCGAACCAAATGTATTTTACAATTATTTTTCTTCAATTTTCAATTATAATTTTTAAAAAATGATGACGTTAATAGCGTGAGTGGTGAGGCTGGGGAGGTGCAGATTCGATTCAATTCAATCGAATCCAATCTATTGACAAACTAAAAGGTAATATGGAGCGGAATTGATTTTTCTAGATTCGCTTAAAAAAAATATAAATTAATTTAAATATTCAGTTATAAAAATAAAAAAATAAAAAAAAGAAGAAAAAAGAAGGTAAAATGATGACGTTAATAGCGTGAGTGTGGGGGTGGGGAGGTGCAGATTCAATTCAATCAAATCCAATCTATTGACAAACTAAAAGGTAATATGGAGCGGAATTGATTTTTCTGGATTCGCTTAAAAAAAATATAAATTAATTTAAATATTCAGTTATAAAAATAAAAAAATAAAAAAAGAAGAAAAAAAAGAAGGTTACCGAACTTCAAACACAGAAGCGCTAGTGGATTACTTTTTAATTTTCTAATTCTACCAGCAATTGATGGCCGATCTTCACGTGGTCCAGGATCTTCGGCTCATCTTACGGCCCAGTCCACAGTCCACCCATAACCCACTTCACACCTACAACTTGGGCACGCTCAAAATTCTACAGTACCAGTCATTCCTATCAAATCGACGGTGGCAAAGCAAACACATGCAAAACATAGGACTATTTCGGCAACCTACTTATATAAAAAAAAAAGGTTACAAATCAATTTTTTAATTTGTTTTGAATTGCATCACTTCTTACATAAAATAGTCAAAAAAATTTAAAAAAATCAAAAAATTAATTTTTAACCATTTTCTCAATACATAAATAATCAAAACAGTTTAAAAAATTAAAAAAATCAATTTTTAACTATTTTTTCAAAACACCCATAATAGCAGAAGTTTTTCAAGTTTAAATAAGAATTTGAGAGGTTTGTAGGTTTCACAATTACGGTTTGTTTCGATTATTTGAACTATTATTTTGTAAAGCTTTACTTGTATTTTATTTATAAAAGAAAATATTAAGTGATTTAATAATATCTTTTTATTTTATTGTATTTGTTTAAAAAAATAAATAATCTATTTTAAAAAATATATTTGCCATCTTAATCGATAATTTTAAAATTATTGGATTGATTTTTATTTTTATTTTTATATATGAGATATATATATATATATATCTTAAGAACTCTGCAAATTTACTGATATAAACTTGAGATAAGCCCAACCAAACACAAACAAAAGCATCCAGGGACACGGAGAACAAGCTGTGTTTTAGGATATTTTAATATAGAGAAAAATTAGGGATCATGAAAAAACTTTCATGAAAATGATCATGAAAGAATTATGACCCTTGGATTACCTTGATTAGTGTGTGATGCTTTGTTTTAAGTGTAATCCAAGGGTCATAAATCTTTCATGATCATTTTCATGAAAGTTTTTTCATGATACCTAGTATTGCTATTTAATATAAGAGAGTTTGAGAAGTCTGTAAGATCCATTCAAACTTGTTCATTTTAAGGGTCATTTATTATATATTATTCATGAAAAAAAAAATTCAATCTAATAATAGTAATTTTTTCATTTTATTATATTTATCTTTCAAAAAAATAGATAATAAATATATTTTTAAAATAAATCATGCAAATACAATAAAATAAAAAAAATGACGATTATTAGAATGATGATAGATGATATATATTGAGAACCCTACAAATAAATTATTCGGATCATTAAAATAAGATTCTTGCTCAGGCGTGTCAAATTTTATCTCAAAACATAAGAGAAATTTGACTCATTTCAAAAGTTTAGATACAAGAATAGATGACAAAATTGAAACATAAAAAATGTTTCTTTCTAAAAGTGAATTGCAGCACACAAAAAAAAATACATTAAATTTTGTTTATTTATGCAACTTTTGTGTAATCTTTCAAAAATGTATAATTTAAAAATTTTAGAGGGTGAAATGATAAAAGGGTGTCATTCATCGTTTTCACAACTTAAAAAAGTCAGTAAAACTTTATAATTAAAAAATCCAAAAAAAATTGAAAGAGTGAAGTGAAAGCATATGAGAAATAATAATAATAAGAATAATAACATACCGCTGAAGGCGATGCCGGAGGCGGCAACGACGCAGGTCTGGATGACGGTGTTCTCTTGGCGGGTGAATGGTTGGCGGAGGAGTCCGGACTTTTCGAGAAACTTGGTCCAGGTCTTGACGAAGAAGAAGCCTAAGAGCCCCGCCGACACGTTCAGAGAAGGTATAATACCAGTGGTGAGATTCAGCTTCATGACTATGAAGGTGAACATCACCGACAAGAAGAAGCTCACCACGAACGCCCTAACCGTCAGCTGGCTCTTCCACGACGGCACTTCCTTGTTCTCGAATATTCTCTCTATCGACTCACTCTCCTCTTCCTCCTCCGCCGCATCTTCTCTCTCCTCCTTAATCATCTCTTTTTTGTCGTCGTGAGAGTAGTCTCCGTCGGTGGCGGTGCCATTCTCCTCGCCGTTTTCAGATTTTCTGTTGTTGATGCTGTATCTCTCCATTCTAGGATTCTCCTCCGTGAATGGTGGTGCTGCTGAGTGTCCCAATTGTGTGGATCTGTGTGAGTGGGGGTGGGTTTGAAATTCCAAATGATTTATCTCTCTCTCTCTCTCTCCCCCCTCTCTCTGTCCTTTAATATCGTGAAATGGGGGTGTCGTTATCGAATGTGGAGTGCTGCTGCCCATATACAGACAGATGCAGAAATTCGCTTGAGGAAAATGCCTGGTAGCTCGAAGCTACCAGGCTCGATTTTGGCTCGAAAGAAGAAAAAGAAAGAGAGAAGGAGAAAAGAGAGGGAGAGGGAGAGAAGCAGAGGGGGAGAGAGAGAGAAGACGATCGTCGGCCATCGTCGATCGTCGCCGATCGCCGCTCCGTCGTCGTCATCGTCGAAGAAGCAGAAGCTCGCCGTCGCCGTCGTCGAAAGCTTTGCTCCTCGCCGATCGTCGCACCACCGCCACCGCCTCTCGCAGCAGCTCGCCCCGCCTCCTCCTCCCCCTCCCTCCTCCTCCTCCTCCTCCTCCAGCCGATTTTATGGCCCCCTCCCCTCCCTCCTCCCCCTCCCTCCTCCCTTTCCCTTCTTTTCTTCTCCCTTCTTCTCCCTTCTTCGTTCTGCCAGAAAAACCAGGAAAAAAGGAAAAAAAAAAAAAAAAAAAAAAAGAGGGGTCAAAACGACGTCGTTTTGACCCCTCGAGCCACAATTCGAGCCTCACTTTCGAGCTACCAGTCACTGCCGCTTGACTTGATATGGACACGGAATATACAATGAATTTTTATAATAAATATAAGGGTAAATTATATTGATATCTTTTTAAGTTTAGTTCAATTATATCTTATTAAATTTTTACTCTCTGTTTAATAGTCTTATTTTACAAATATCTGCTTATATAAAAAATAATAATTTCTAATAGAAAAATAGAAAAAATTATATTAAAAAAAAAAAGCAAAAGAAAGAAGAAAAAAAAATAAAGGAAGTAAAGCAAATCAAGAAAAGAGAGTCTATAAATTCAATATTTTTATTCTGTCTAAATAATGGTATTATAATATAACAAAATATAACAAAATATAATGGTGTTATAATATAACAAAATATACGATGGCTTTTTTTGGATTAATTTTAAAATTTTACCAAATACTACATTTTATTCTCTTAATTTTTTCCCTGACTCTCCTAGCAAACAATATCAAGTAATTAACTCTTTTTAAATTCTTTTATTTCTTTTTAAAATTATTTGTCACATTATTGTGAAATGTTCGGAGAAAAAAAGTTAGAGAGATATAAGATTGCTCATTATGTGGCCTGTGGTTATACATTTATCAATTTAGTATAATTATTATTAGCCACAGCTTTTATTTTTTTAGTCCAAAATTACATTGGACGGTATTATTCTGCCATGGTAGGCCTAATTTTGGACTAATCTTGATGATTCAAATTGTTAATGTGTAGAGTTCGTCAAGTATATCATCCTTATAAAAAATCACATTGATCGGATATCGATAGTCATTTGATTAACTCACATTTGTTTCAATGACAATTATGATTTTAAAAATAAATAGCATATACAAATGTAAGTTGATTAAGTGGCTATCAATATCTGATTAAAGTGATTTTTTGTAAAAATAATATACCTTACAAACTCTACACATTAAATAGCTTGGATTATCGGAGTGAATCTGGAATGAAGCCTACTGCGGCCCAACAACAACATCTAGTTTGTTTTTAGATGGAAGAGGAATTAGACCTATTATTATTATATTTACTGTAAATTACACTTACACCCCTTGAAGTTTGGATTTAATACATATACCCTTTGACGTTTGAAAAATTACACTAACCCTTCTGTTATTGTAATTATTTAGACTGAATGAAAATGTTGAACTTATGGACTCTCTTTTCTTACTTTTGTTTTATTCTATATGTTTTTTTTTTTGTTTTTTCTTTGCTTTACTTTTTTTTTTTTTAAATATAATTTTCTCTATTTTTTTTTTTTTTTTTTTTTTTTTTGCGTGGGAAGCATACTTAAAGAGGGAAATGTTTGTCTTGTCAATTATAATAGCATAATTTTAAGGAAGTAATGTAATAATGTTATGGCAAGTTAAAGTGTTTTAAACTTTATTTAAGAAAATATAAAATTATTTATAGACCAATCAAATTACAATAAATTATTAATAAAGAATAAATAAAATAAAATAAAAATGAAAAAAAATTTGAACTTTCAATTGTGATAACTCTACAATATTTTGCTTATTTTGAAAAATTATTGATCTATTTAAGGATGTCCTGTAATTATATTTTTTACTAGTCATAATTTATTATATTTCTTTAAATTTTTTAATTATTCAACACAAATTTATCAATTACAATATTGCTGTGGTATAATGTTATGTTACGATATCTGGCCCCGTTTGTTTAGAGAGTTAGAGGGAGGATTGAGATTGGTAGTGAGGTGAGACCTACTAATATTGTGTTTATTTTGAGAGATGGGAAATGGATTGATAGTGAGCTTCAGATTCTGATGAGCCTCCCCAAGGGGATTCGGATGGGCTTCCAAGACTTGTTATTAGAAAAATAGTCCACCGGATTAGAAATTTTTTATTTTTATTTATTTTTTATTTTATTTTTCACATGTTGGGCATTTTTTTTTGAACATTAATGTATTATTTTTTATATTTTTTGTTAAGTAAAAATCATTATTTTATTTGTTTTATTTTATTTGGAATTTTTTTATTTTTTTAAAATTTTTTTACATGTTGAGCATTTTTTTAAAATATTAATGTTTATTGTTTTCGTATTTTTTTATTTGTTTTATTATTTTATATTTATTTGATATAAAAATAATTTAACAATTCTTATACTAATAATTATCATCAAAATAAATATAATTTTACTTAATATCCTCACTAATAATTTCTTTATTACTAATCTCTATATTCTACCTCTGAAAATAAACAAGCCTCTCAAATCAACTAATAACTTCGCATAAATATTTTGTGGACACGTGAAGGTGTGGCCCCACAGTGTATGACTCTTTCATTCACCCAATCAAACGCCAACCTCCCTCTAAAAACAAACGAGCCTCTCAAATCAACTAATAACTTGACATAAATATTTTGTGGACACGTGAAGGTGTCCCCCAGTGTAGGACTCTTTCACTCACCTACTCAAACGCCATCCATTACCGTCTCTATCCGAAAAGCATTCAGACCGAATCACACGGCAAAACACTCATCACGCTTAGATTTTTTTCCCAATAGTCTTCCTTCCAATTCGGAACGTACAAAGGGCCTTTTCAGAGGTAGGCTTCCCAATTTTTAGTTGATTTTGAACTTGTGGTAACCGTGCTATCCACCAGATTTTATAAATTAAAAAAATAAATTATTATAATTATTTTAAAATAATTTAATATTTTATCTTGTGATGTACATATAATTTATAAATTAACTTTTATGTTTATAATTTTTTAAATTATTAATTTTAAAAAAAAATATATATATATATATGAATTTATTTAGTATAATTTTGATAATTTATATTAAAAAAAGTTAAATCTTATTAAATGTGATTAAATGAATTATGACATATTTCTTCTTATTACGAAAATATATAAATTTAAAAATTATAATTAAGATAAATATATAATTTTATTATTAAATGTGAAGTAAAGTGATATTTAACAATAATTAATATGATATTTCTACCATTAATCAAATAATTTAAGTTATATTTCTTTTGATTTCAATTTTATAACTAAAAATACAATATGAATATAATACACACATGAATTTGTAGTCTTTAATAATAAGAAGGTTTCAAAATATTTTTAAACTTTCATCATTTTCTTTTAATTTTTTTTATCTAATTTGATTTTAAATTTGAATAAAAATTTTGATTTGATATGAATTACTTTAACTTTTTCATTAAATTTTTATCAATTTTTAAAAGAATTTCATTCTTATTCCAATTATTTTTTTTTTCCACTCACCAATTTTGATGAAAAAAACAATCACTTTCAACATTTCATTTTTAAAATTTTTATCAAATTATAATTTGATAAAACAAAATATTAAGAGTTGAAGATTCTTTTAATTGGAATTATAGTTAAATAACATATTGAAATAGTCAAAATTTGAGTATGTGGCTGGTTGAAATGTATAACTTAATTAATTGTAACGCCCCCAAAGTAATACAATGAAGATAACTCATATGCGAAATATATATGAGAAACAACATACTTTCATACATCAGAGTTTACTGTTAAACAACCAGTTAAATGCCATACAGGCTTACATCTTTCCAAGTCATTGCTTGGTTACACAAATTGAGTCTCGCTCATTACATCTTAAGCCCTCGGCTTTACAAATAACAAGCATACACACATAAGACATAAATAAGAAGCTCTTGCTTTCCGAAAGTCCATTTATGCTATTGCCTTGGAGGAAACAACCCACCTGCACTTGAAAATGATATTTCCGTATAGGGTGAGCCAACAGCCCAGCAGAGATAATCTAACACAATATATGAAGTTTAGCAAAGGTATAAATACCACGTATATAAACAATACCGATACAGATGCATTCACAAGGCCTGTATATTCATATGCCACTAAGACCAATATTATTCCATTTCCCTTCAATTCATTTTCCAGTTCATATATACAGTACTCAATTCATGAGTTAGATTTATTATCTTTCAACAACCAAAATGAGACTACAACTCAGTGGTTTTCTATTTATGCAAAACACACATAAACACTTCAAACTTTGCCATTTTACGGATATTTCGTCCGAATGAATCGGCACCAATTTATATATAAAAATTTCGGGTCTTTCACCCAGGACACTCCGGCCAACTTACTTTAGATGGAGTCCATCCCCTTTTTCCTCCCAAACAAATATACATGTGCAATGTATTTATAAACATAATCATATATGGAGTACATCCACTATCTCCTCCCAATAAACATGCATATACAATGGGTATGTTTGGTAACGCTTACGTTTTTAGTTTATATTTATAAAAATTTTATAAGTAAGTTTTTGTTTATTTTTTGTTTATTTTTAGAAAAACATAAACTACAAACGCGTTTGGTAATTGACAAAATGTTTAAAAAAATTTTAAAATATAAAAAAGAGTGAAAAATGACAAGTGGTGGCAAGCGGCGGCGGAAGACGGTAGTGGAAAGTGGTGACGGTGGGTGGTGGGTAGCTGGTGGTGGTGGGTGGGTGGGCAACGGTGGCGGGTGGTGGGTGGTAGCGAGTGGGTGGCGGTGGCGGGTGGTGGCAGGTGGATGGCGGATGGTGGTGGGTGGTGGCAGGTGGATGGTGATGGTGGGTGGGTGACGGTGGCGGGTGGTAGCGAATGGGTGGTGGTGCTGGTGGTGGCGGGTAGTGGGTAGTGGTGGCAGGTGGGTGGTGGGTGGTGGCGGGTAGGTGACGAGTGGTGGTGGTGGTGGTGGTGGGTGGGTGAGTGACGATGGCGGGTGGTAGGTGGTAGCGAGTGTATGGTGGTGGTGGATAGTGGCAGGTGGGTTGCGGGTGGCTTGTGGGTCATGGTGGGTGGTGGTGGCGAGTGGGTGGCAGGTGGATGGTGGTGGCAGGTGGGTAGTGGTGGCGAGTGGGTGGTGGTGGGTGTGGGTGGGTGACGGTAGCGGGTGGCGGTGGGTGGTGGCGGGTGGGTGGTGATGGTGGGTGGGTGGGTGGGTGACAGTGGCGAGTGGTGGGTAGTAGCGAGTGGGTGGTGGTGGCGGGTGGTGGGTGGTGATGGCAGGTGGGTGGTGGGTGGTGGCGGGTGGTGGGTGGGTGATGGGTGATGGTGGTGGTGGTGGTGGTGGTGGTGGCAGATGGGTGGCAGGTGGTGGTGGGTGGTGGTGGTGGATGGGGTGGCAGGTGGCTGGTGGTGAATGGTGGTGGCAGCTGGGTAGTGAGTGGTGGTGGCAAGTAGGTGGCGGGTAGTGGTGGTGGTGGCGGCGAGGGGTGGGTGGTGGTGGCGAATGGGTGGCAGGTGGGTGGTGGTAGCTGGTGGTGGTGGCAGGTGGGTGATGAGTGGTAGTGGCGGGGGGTGGGTGGTGGGTGGTAATGATGGAAGACGGTGGTGGAAAATAGTGGCGGGTGGTAGCTAGTGTTGGGTGGTAAAAAAAAAGAAATTGAAAACTCAAAATGGAAACACATTTTTTGTGTTTTCATTTTTTGGACAAATTTATAAACTGAGACCACTGATTTATAAATCAAAAATTTTATCAAACAAGTTTTTATTTGAGTTTTTTAAATTTTTATAAATATAAACAGAAAACTGAAAACGTAAGTGTTACCAAACGGCACCAATGTATTTATAAATATAATTACATATGGAATACATCTCCTTTCTCCTCCCAATATACATACATATACAATGTATTTATAAACATAGTCATATGCAATAACAATCAACATTTGATTAGCATTAAATCGCCTAATTCTCGTGCAATTTCTACAACAATCATAGCTATCCTCCACCGATAGCCCAATACATTTATTTCTAAAGAGATGTTCAATCTCAAAATAAATAGTTTATTCAAAACTTCTATAAGTGAGATATTTACATATCCAATATCACCATTTATAACCACAACCTTCCAATTTCACATTTTCAATATTAATCTCAATTATTTATGCAAAATAACGATTTAATCAAAATTAGGGTAAAACCTCCCTCTTTTCCAAATATTAACCCAAACACCAAAATCAACTATTTTGGCACAATATAATCACCTATTCAAGTCTCATACTCATCTACCTTATATTCATCAAATACCTCTCTTTTCATTCACACCCAAACCCTAGATTTGTCTAAACCACAACCATATCTCATCATCTATACACAGTAGCAAATAACTAAGCTAAAAACCATATTAGAGTGTAGAAAAATCCTTACCTCAAGCTAGAAGCTTTCAAATTTTTCGACAAGAGAAATTAAATTTTCTTGAAGCCAAACGACGCATTTTCCACTCTCTACGTTTTGATCCAAAGCACTTCAATTTACGACCCCAGCCGAACCTGCTCTTTCATCTTATCTTGAAAGGTTGATGGCAACATATTGGGGAAAAACTTCAAGAAAACTGGCAGCAAGAATTCCATGAATGGGACAATGATGAAGACTGGAAAAAGAACTAGCCTAAAAATATCAGCTGTGGTTCGGGTTAGCTGTTGCCTCTACCTCCTTGAGAGAGTCTTTCCACTAGCAAGTTTTAACAGCAAACTTGAACTGATCCTCACATCAGCCCACAGTAGCTTAAAACCCAACCAGTAGTGTTGCAGTGTTAATACAATTTCATCTTTCCAATGAGTTAGTTTCTTTGCCCAGTCTTCCCTGCTCATTGAAGCTACAGCTCTCAAAGCTGGACCAATCCCTAAAATTGTTGCCCATACTCTTTGTAAAACAGATTTAGAACCCTTCTGAGATTCTTGCAATCCTGTTGGCTTTTTGGCTTTTCGAAGGGTATATTTGTAAATGCGAGCGTGCCAGCAAGGATCAATCAGTCCTTACAGAAATTATAATTGCCAATCAATTATCAGGCGACTATGTTTCAGTTCTTTCAGCCTCAATGAAGAGGACTTTTACTGGCGGCTTGACTTTAGGAGAAATTAAAAGAAACAACAATTAATATGAGGAATAATTGAAGTATTTCATTAACATAAATACTTACAATAGTCCAAACTCAACCTCGAGGAGGTTTACAGCAACAGTCTACTTGAATCTACTTGAAACTACTCCTATGAATTGAAGTACAGTGCAGGTATTTAAAGAACAAGTATTTAAAGTACAGGAAAGGTAAAACTGGAAAGATAAATATGAAATAAAGACTGGTTTGTATGATCTGAGTCAGGGGGCTTTTCTGGGGACTTCCTTGCTATTTATACTTGTCAAGGATGACCTTCGAACTGTACTTCGAACCGTCGAACTGCTCCTCCATGATCGCTGATCATGCTGCCTTAGAAATAGTTCCACTACGCCATCACTTGCAGTTGAACTTCCCTCCTGTATTTGAATTTGAATATAGGTAACCGTTGAGGCCACGTCACCTTGTATCTGATTACTGATCTAGTGTTACTCAGACCACTTGAGAACCAATATTTATTGCCACGTGTATGATTGAGATTGAAGGTTAAAATCATCTTCCCATAATATCCTCATTCTGCCACGTGTCGAACTGTAAATGGCTTTTACAAAATATGTAGCCAACATTACCCCCCGCACTAATATACCCAATACTTGGAGATATTAGTGGATCAAAAGCTTTTCCCGCGCTTTTTGGAACGTGCATAGAATCTATCTTCAGGAAACACAACCGTCACCTATTTGGTGATTATTTGCATTAGCTCTTGACTTTTTTGAACGTTCCAATACTTCCAGCATTCGAACGGATTATGACTCAATCATCTTCCCACTCTATTGATCAAGCATACGAAGAGCCATTGAGTAATGCTGTTTCCCCTCGAAAGAATCCTTACGCATTTATTAGCCACCTTTACCCGCCTTTCTATATTCAGGTCATGGAGGCTTTCGCAGATTATCAACCTTTGGATTACGAACACATTGCCCTCCATCCTTTGGTTTACAAATTTATTGATACAAGAAATTCTTCCTCTAAACTCCCCTCGCATCTTGAACGAACTACTCTCAAACCTTTGCTTCAACAAATTGCAAATATGGACTTAGGAAGTTCTTCTTCACAAACTTCCACTTGGGATGAAGCTACAACTTCTTCATCTTCTGGGGCTTCTGGATGGACGAACTGGTCAACACCTGAGTCCTGGGACTTGAGGGAACGGATCAATCATCATTTTATTGAGTTCACTGACCCTTTAGATTTTCCTTCCTACGCTCGAAGCTCGGTGGTTTATCCTTATGTGCCCATCGACCTTCGACGCAGTTTAGAGGAGAATTTGCTTGTGGCTTGGTATACATCTTCCATGCCCACAAGGATAATGCATACTGCCCGATGCTTGGAAGAATCACAAGGATATACCCCTTCATTTTTAGCCAAGAAAGCGCAGATCTGCTCTTCTGACTGGCTTGCCTACATTAACGCCTTTGTTCCTCCCATCCCTGTGTCATCTCCCCTAACTGAAGCATCTACTTCTTCTTCTCCATCTTCTGAAATAGAAGCATCCACACCTTCTCCACCCTCTGGAATAGAAGTATCTACACCTTCTCCATCTTCTACAGCAGAACCATCTATTCCTTCTCCTCCTCCTATTCTTTCTTGGACAGAGAAATTAAGGCTTGCTCTTCCAATGGACAAAATCTTTCCTCCTTACAAACCTCCATCATCTCCAACTCCATTTGAGCGGAAACAAGCTCAACTTCTTCTTGCGGCCTTTTCTCATTTGCCCTTCAATGTTCTTGAGGATGATATCCCTCTCAAGAATTTTCGATGGGCTTGTGATATTCTGATTAGGGGCCATATCCTTAACCCCATTGCCCAAGCAGAACTTCACATGTTCCTGGGTCAACTTCCAGTACTCCTCCACTGGCATCGAAATTCCAAGATCGCCACCCAATCTTTGGATCAACTTTCATCTCTCCGAATTCATGCCCAATACGAAGCAGAAAACTTCATTGAAGACTTCGATGACTTCAAGAATAAAGATTCTACGTATTGGGATGATTTAGTTATAGATGAGTTGGAACAAAGATTGAGGGAAGAGGCTTTCGAAACAAAGGCTGAAGAGCTCTACTATGAAGTGAGAGCACACCAACTCATGCAGCCAACTTTAGAGGAGATGGAAGATATAATAACGAAAGAACAAACATTCATTGATCATTGTTGGATGAAATTCCATGATCTTGTTATTTATTCTATTCCTTATTTTTATGAGCTCGAATTTGTACCCAAATAAAATTACTTAATGTAATTGTCTTGGCTTTAATACAAGCAAAATCTTTCTGTATTTGTTTGACTCTGTTTCCTTTTGCCTTTAAAAGCCAATTCAGAGCCTCGAATTAAATAATCTCATCCTCCGCATCTGGACTCACTTATCTTTAATGAAACACTAAAAGAAAACCAACATGTCTTTTTCCAATTGATGGAGTAAAAATTGACAATTTGGTTAATATTATCTCAAATTAGTGCTTCGAATTTAACACACTTACTTTTCAAAGCTAACTGTAACCAATATATGGTCATATTTAAAATAGCCAATCAATTTTGACCACTCTTGCTTCAAAAAGCAACTCATGCTGTCTTAATAGTATCTCCAAAACATATAGCATGCTTCGAAGCCGGATTCTGTATTTCGAAGCCGTTTCTATTTGATTTCTTGGAGCCAAAATTGGCTTCGAAGCCAAATATCTTTCTTCGAAGCTGACGCCAACATTCAGAATGTGTTCTTCCCTCCAAAACTATCAATATTGGAAGAGTCTCCTCATATTCGTACTTTTAGTACATAACGATTTACGCAATATATTTTTCAGACACGAAACCTTTTAAAAGCCCCTTTGCTTTGTACTCTGAAATCACTTGCTCTTTTGACACACAAACCCTACCGATCTCCTGTTAAACCCCTCTTCCTTATTACTCGCTATCAATGGATCCTTCCTCATTAAAAGTATTTACTAGCGATCGTATCAGTCCTACCTTGGCTTTGAAGTGATGTATCGATGAAGAAATCACCAAACTATCATCTGGTGAATCAAGCCACATAGATGGACGTCTTTTCGTGCCTCGTCATAGCAACAAACAGGAATACGTCCTTGGCCCTATTTTTCGGGAAGCTCCTGCTCAACTCGCAGCCCTATATCCTCGCTTAGAGGACCATTTCCTTCTTTACGAAGTATGGCTTGATTGGGGAAACTGGAGGGTGAATCGTCCTCACCGTTGCTGGCCAACAATGAGGACTGAATGGGAAGAATGGTATGACAGAGTTGTACCTGCGAGAGAAGATGACCTGCAAGAGCTCTGTATCCTCGATGCCCTTCGTCTTTCCAGGTTCATCATTCCTGAGGACCCTTTCTTGATACCTGCTGCCTTATGTTTCTGGAATATGGCTTTTAATTCCTTTCAATTTCGGTGCGGCATGATGGCCCCCACCGTTCTTGATATTTGCCATCTCTTAGGGCTTTCCCCCCATGGTTCTCCATTTACCCCCAACTACCCAGACCTTCCTATTAAGTTTTCTTTTCCATCCTTAAGCTCCTCTTATAGTGATTTCGTAAAGTCTGAAAATAAAAGGGAAGGTCCTGTGAGGGACAGAGAGCTATTTTCCTTCATTTTATATTGGTTATGCAAATTCCTCTTTTGCACCTCATCTCAGAGGATTATGCCTGAGTTTGTTCCTCTCGCGAAGGCACTTGTCTTGAAAAAACATATAGCTCTTGCTCCTTATCTTTTAGGTCATGTCTACAGAGTCTGTTCCCAATTTTGTGAAAAACCTCTTGATGCCAACCAAGGAGGTCCCTTCTGGGTGCTTCAACTTTGGCTCTTCGCCTATTTCACTGACCTACACCCCAAATGTCTAAAATTCCTTGTTCAGGATCCTAGTACTTATGGGGAAAAATATGCTAGGATTGCCCTTTACCCTGCTTCCTTCGCTTACTACTTTACCTTCTTTTATCAACTCCCCATTTCTCCATCTGCCTGTTTCTTTTGTCCTTTTGAAGCCAATAAAGGACCAACCTGGCTGCAAGCTTTCCTGGCTGATAAAGAATGCTCCACTTCTCCTCACAAAGATATGTGGGCCTCTATACTACTACCAAGGGAATTGTTCATTGGTAGTTTAAACCCTCGAGCCTACAAATGCATATCTGAGGTGTACTGCCCTTCTCAATTTGCCAGACAATTTGGACTCACTCAAGGGATACCAGTTCCTCTTTGCAGTCTCTCGAATGTCCATCTTACTGTCAGAGATTCGAAAATATCCAAATCCAGACTAGAGACGGCAATTCTCAAACTACTGAAAGAGTTGAATGAGTTCCACTTTGTCCCCTTTCTTCCGTATGGCTCAGTCTTGAAAAGATTCCAGAACTGGTGGTCAGTCAATATGGAAGTGCGCTTATCTGAACATCCCCATGACTTGCTGGTAGGATTGGGAGTGCCTTCGAAGGCTAAGTCAGCGACATCTAGGGACATTCCCCCTCTTCATGAGGCTGCCACAACTAAACCTACAGCTTCATCCCCTCCGGCTAGAGTTACTAGAGCTGCTTCGAAGAAGGGTAAATATTTTCAGACTTCTCCTTTTCCTTTCTTTTGAATCTTTTGTTCATTCCCTTTACACTTTTGTTCTTTGGTGCAGGGCCCCCACACGAAGAATCTCCCAAGAGAGCTGAAACTTTAGCTGTTCTCAAAAAGAGACAACAAGAACAAAAACAAAAAAGAAAACTAGTCCTTCCTCCTGAGGAATCCGAATCCTTGGGAGAAGAAGAGGTTGAGCAAGAGCCTTTGCAGAGAACAAAGAGACAAAAGATAGTTGCCTCCCTTCCTGATACAACTAAGCATTCTTCTTTCGAAGCACCCACTACAGTAACAGAGAAAGCACTTACCTCTGAAAAATCTGAAATCCAAATTGAAGAGAGGGAGATTGAAGAAGAACCAGTAGTATCACTGCCAAGGAGGAAGAGAAAGAAGATGACTGTTTCTGCTGCTGACTTGGTGGAAGATCCGATTCATAAAGCCGCTGCCAAGGCAGTAGAACAGGAACATTCCAAAGCAATAATCGTTTTTGAGAGGGCTGAGAAGAAACGGCAGCAACAGTTTCTGAGAGATGAAGCTGCTGCTGCTGATATGTTACAAAGAGAAACTGCTCGAAGACAACAAATTGTCGCACGTTATTCTCTTCGTAGTTCTCCCATCAGTATCAACATTTCTGAAACAAGTAATTTCTTTCATACTTCTGCTGTTTTTCCTTCTTCAGCTTTAAATATTTGAAGTTTGACATTGCTTTACATTTCTTCCTTCTGCAGTAACAACCACTGCGCTTATCTTTCCTATGGGGCCTCTTCCAGTTTCGGTTGAAGTTGACCAGATGCAAAATGTGAAGACTGTTCAAATACAACTTCCACTTCCTAAGCCTACGCTTCCTGTACCTTCCTTGAGTCCCAACATTCCTGCATCTCTTCTTCTTGGCCTAGAACCATACCTTCCTTTCTTGACTTTCAATCTACCTCAGTCCATTCCTTCTTCGAGCTTTGCTCTTCCTTCTTCCAAGGATATTCCAGCTGTTACTCCAATTCCAGTGGCAGTTGATTCTTCTACAGAGGGTGCTGGTAGTTCTCCAATTCATGGTTCATCACCTATGCCTATTTCTAGCCCCTCTTCACTAGATTCATTGGTGGCTAAAACCATAGAAGCTGCCAAAGAGGCTCCATCCATTTCTCTCATCCCCATGCAGCCCTCTGTGCCTTCCATCACAATACTTTCTATGCCCTTCATGTCTAGGGATGAGGTAGACATCTTCGAAGGAAGACTTGCTAGTCTTTTCGACGTACCTTCTACCTCTCCAACATTTAGTGCTGAAGCTGAGCCATTAGTCTTGGCTGACTCCTTGCTGGAGATTTTTGAGAGTCCTCCTTCTTCTAATAGCAAGTCTTCTGCACCTTCAGTAGACCTGGACACATGCCTGGAACTGTTGACTTCCTTTTCGAGAATCCCCTTCGAGGCTCTACAAAGGCCTATTATCAGGAATGGGTTTCTTCAGTGCTGTAACATTGCTGAGCAGTCCAGTATGAACGTCTCAAGTCACCTATCCCAAGCTGCAGCTACTATTGATTTCTATATCAACATTTGTCATGCTGCCAATACTGCCAATGAGAAATTGGCTAGGGATCAGCGTTTTGTTTCTCAGGTGCATACCGAAATATCAGATCTCAAGGAACAACACTCTTCTACCTCCCAATTTCGAAGTCAGCTGCTGGAGAGGAAAGCTCAACTTGAGGAGGATTTAGCTGCAGTAAATCAGGCCTTGGTTCGAACTGACACCAAATTGCAAATCACCAACCAAGAACTGTCCGAACGAAAAGAAGACATGGCTGCAGCTATTCACCTGTTTCCATCACTTAACAGTAGGAAATCAACTGTACAAAAACAATTGAAACATTGTAATGATTTTTGGGCTAATTTGTGGCACCATGTACTTGATTTTTTTATGAAAAATCAAGCTCTTATCTATTATCTGAGTGTCTTGTGTGTTTGTACATAAAGTTTATTTTATTCCTTGTGTTTCCCAAATGGTTGGAAAATAAGGCTTCAAGTATCTGCCATTAATCTTCTTGGGATGTACATACCCATTCAAATTTCTTAAATGGTATGCTCCAAAAGGCAGAACTCTATGAATTTGATATGGTCCTTCCCAGTTAGGTGACCATTTGCCAAACTTATGGCTTTTAATCCCTATTGGGAGTATTGTTTTCCATACCAAATCACCTTCATCAAAGCCAATATGTTTGACCCTCTTATTATAATTCTTGGCTGCTTTCTTCTTTTGGAAAAGAATGTTGTTTAATGCCAAAATTCTGGCTTCATCTATGCCTTCTAATTCCAAGCACATACTTTGATGGTACTGCTCAGGATCTACTTGATCTTGGCATCTTACCCTCAAAGATTTAACATTAATCTCCACAGGTAAAACTGCATAAGGAGTAACTCCTGTGCTTGACCTTGGGGAGGTTCTGTAAGCCCATAACACATCTATCAATAGATTATGCCAATCCCTAGGATTATCGTCCACAACCTTTTGTATTCCTTTTTTCAAGGACTTATTGGATGATTCAGCTTGACCATTGGCTTGTGCATAATAAGGTGTGGAATTAACAAAGCTAATTCCAAACTCTGCCACAAAAGCTTTCACCATTTTCCCATCGAACACAGTCCCATTATCAACTGTTATGGTTTGTGGAATACCAAATCTATGGATCAGATCTTTAATGAACCCAATAACCTCTGTTTGGTCTACAGCCTTGTATGGTTTAGCTTCGACCCATTTAGTAAAGTAGTCAGTGGCCACTAGAATGAAATAGTGATGCTTCGAAGAGGGTGGGTGTATTTTTCCAATCATATCCATGGCCCATCCTCTGAATGGCCAAGGCTTCACTACTGCATGTAAATCAGTTATAGGCACATGCCTTATTGTGCCATGCTTCTGGCATGCCTGGCAACCCTTTGCATATTCTATGCAGTCTTTAAGGATAGTTGGCTAATAGTAAGAATGCCTTCGAAGCAACCATCTCATCTTCACACCAGGTTGATGAGCACCACAAATGCCTTCATGAACCTCAGCCATGGCTGTTAATGCTTCTTTTGGGCCTAAACACTCCAGCAATAGACCATCTCCCCTTCTTTTGTAGAGAGCATTACCATATAGTATATATTGCATAGACTGTAATTTGATTCTCCTGCTGGCTTTCGAGGATGGACCAATCAAATACTGCATTATTGGGTGCCTCCAATCTTGTTCTTGTAAGTCATTATGATTGACTTGCAAAACCACATTCCTTTTACTCAAAGGTGGTATCAATTTTTGATATGTTGTTTGGCTTATGTCCCTTTGGGCATTATCCCTTCTCTTGAAGTTCGAAGCTTTCTGAGCCACATCATTAGCTTTATTATTCAAGAATCTTGGAACATAAGTTACATTAGCTACTTGAAATTGAGAAAGTAGATGTAATGCAACAACATAATATGGCAGAATAGTCATACTTTGACACTTGAAAATCCCTTTCACTTGGTTAACTATCAATTGGGAATCCCCAAATATGTCAACTGCATGTACCTGTAATCCAATGAGGATTTCTAGCCCCACTATTAAGGCTTCATATTCAGCCTGGTTATTGGAACAACCAGCTTCATCCACTCTGAAACCATGCGTGGTTTCTACCCCCTGTGGAGACTTAATCACGATACCAATCCCAATTAATCCATTGGCCTTCGATCCATCGAACCACATTTGCCATGGTTCAACACTAGCCATACCAAGTTCCATTACCTCTTGGCTCTCTGTTTGAGATGGATGATCTGCCAGAAAATTGGCTAATACTTACCCTTTTACTGCCCTTTGAGGGACATATTCTAAATGAAATTCCGATAAGGCTAATATCCACTTGCCAATTCTTCCCCTCAACATAGGTCTAGATAACATGTATTTAACCAAATCTGTGGTTGCAATTACCAAGACAGTTGTAGGTAAAAGATAATATCTTAATTTCATTGCAGCAAAATACAAAGCAAGACACAGCTTTTCAACAGCTGAATATTTACATTCACAAGAATTTAAAAACCTACTAAGGTAATAAACAGCTTGTTCCTTGCCTTCTTCATTGTCTTGGGCCAAGAAAACTCCCAATGAATCTTCTGCTGCCGCTATGTATAACTTCAAGGGCTTGTTTCCTTTGGGTGGCATCAGCACCGGAGGATTGGCCAAGTAGGCTTTGATACCTTCGAAAGCAGTTTGATGCTCTGCTGTCCACACAAATTCCTCTTCATCTTTCAGCCTTAACAAGGAAGAGAATACTTTAGTTTTCCCTGCAGTGTTAGAAATAAACCTTCGAAGAAAGTTAACCTGCCCAAGGAACTTTTGTAATTCTTTCTTACTTGATGGAGGCCTAGCTTCGATGATGGCTTTGGCTTTATTCTGATCAATCTGTATTCCTTTCTTGTGCACTACATAACCCAAGAAATTTCCAGATGACACACCAAAAGCACATTTAAGAGGGTTGAGTTTCAACTTAAACTTCCTCATTCTTTCGAAAGCTGCTTCTAAATGAAGCAAATGCTTCTCCATGGACTGGGATTTCACCACGATGTCATCAATATAACATTCTAGATACCCCCCAATAAGGTCATGAAAGATAGTGTTCATAGCCCTCTGATACGTAGCCCCAGCATTCTTCAGACCAAATGGCATCTTAACCCACTCGAAGGTGCCAATATTCCCAGGACATCTGAATGCTGTCTTGTGGATGTCTTCCTCTGCAATGCATATTTGGTTGTAACCAGAGTGACCATCCATCATTGATAGAACTTGATGGCCTGCTGAACTGTCTACCAGCAGATCCACTATAGGCATAGGGTACTCATCTTTAGGAGTTGCTAGATTTAAGTTTCTGAAATCGATGCATACCCTCATTTTGCCATTCTTCTTGACTACAGGCACAATGTTAGATAGCCATTCAACATACCTGGCTGTTCTAATAAAGCCTGCCTTGAGTAGTCTCAGAATCTCTTCCTTAACTTTCTGAATTACTTCTGGACTCATTCTTCTTGGTTTCTGCTTGTATGGCCTGAAATTAGGCTTCATAGGGAGCCTATGTTCCACTAATGACCTATCTAATCCTGGTAGTTCATTGTAGGACCATGCAAAGCAATCCTTGTATTTCTTCAGGATAACCAACAACTGGTCTCTGTCCAGAACATTCAAACAAGCACTTATATAAGTGGGTTGTTGTATGGAACCTTCCCCTAGATTTACTTCCTCTAAGGGATCTTGCGTTTGAGGACTTATCGAAGCTTCTTCTCTAGTTTCTTCTACCTTCGAAGCCATCTTCTCACCTTGTTCTGCTTTTAGGTTCTTTGGTTCAACATCTTTACCCTCCTCCTCATAGACAAAATCTGTCCATAGGGCATCCTCTTCCTGTATCTCCTGGACTTTTGTCTCAATGTCCAATGCACAATATTTCCCAAGGGTCAAACTTCTGACCTGTTGTTGCTCTTGTTTACAGCCAATTATCATGGCTTCTCTTTCTTGTTTCTGTACTTTCTGGACTATTGCTTTTACATCCAATGGTGAGAATTTAATCAGAGCCAAAGACCTGGCTTCTCGTTCTTCATTCCTTTGCCTACAACCAGGCATCACTGTCATCTTTAACGACAATCTCTTCATCAGCACTCTCTTGAACCAAGTGCTTCAGGTGTGTCACTTCCTCATCAGCCGTCACTTCGGCTGAGCCATCAGCTTTCCTCAATATACTGAGTGGGGTTACTCCCTCAATATACAGCTTGGCTTCTGCAAAGTCTGCACAAGCTATGAAGGGTTGAGGATCTGCATCAATCTCCTCTGTCTCTCCATTGCCCAGGGCCATCATGATCTTCTGATGCAAAGAGGAAGGCACACATTTGTTGGTGTGAATCCAATCTCTCCCAAGTAAGGCATTATATTTAGCATTGCTGTCGATCACGAAGAATGCTGTCATACAATCCCTGGTTCCCACACTCAAATTGATAGGCAGAATTCCTTGGGCCATCTGCTTATCTCCAGCAAAGCCAGCAATGGTTGTACTGGTTGGGATCAACCTGGGATTTTTCTTCCCTAATTTCTTCAAAGAAGATTTCGGTAATAAATTTACCGCCGCCCCATTGTCTACTAGGACTCGGTTTAACTGTATCCCATCAAAGAAAGCCTTAATGTACAAAGGCTTGACATGTTGAGTCATGGAATTCGAGGGGTATTCAAAAGGATATGAGAGGTTGATGCTCACCTCCTCCTCGCTTTCACACTCAGTTTCCATTGGAATAGCCATTTCAGGAGCATCCTGTACCATACTTACTTGTGATTCCTCACTAGAGATAGGAATTGGATCCATGTCTTGGTCCTCCTGATCCTCATTTTCAGCCTGAAATTCATGAGGTAGTATATGTACCATGTTGACTGATACAGGTGGAAATGAGCCAAACTGGATGGCCGGTTGTACCTTCTCTTCCCCCTGGCTACCTTGCCCAGTGACTTCAACAGCATCCTCCATGCTGCACTCTGGCATTTCATCGTTAACTGATCCCTTCGAAGGATCCTTCTCAACTAAGCTTTCAGTCAGAAATGTTTGTTCAGCCATGAAGGCTTCGAACATTTCTTCTTCTGCCATTTCCTTCTTTTGACTCATGCCAATCTCCTCTTCTATTTCACTATCACTTTCCATCAGAGCCTTCTCCAGCCCTGCCAAACTGGACTTCTCTCTGGCCTTTAGTTCAGAATGAACTTGGGCCAATTGTTCTCTGCTACAAACCACTTTACTTTGCAGCGTCGGTTTTGGAGTATGGTCTGACTTCGAAGTTTTCTTTCCTTCTGCCTTGACCAGTGAAGAACTTTCCCCACTTTCCTTCAGATCTTGCTGGTACTGGGTGTACCTGCGCTGAATCTTCCTCCTTTGTGATCTGGAAATAACTGGAACCATATTTGGTTCCTTTGTCTTTGGATGTTTCAACAATACCCAGTTGTTCGGAGCCACCAAAGGAGGTTTGACCATTCTGCCTGTAATTCCAATATCTCTCCTGGCAGGGAATTCCCTAGGTTTGTTTTGCATTACAAACCAATCTGGGACTCCAGGCACCCAAGAGCTTACTGATTCAGATGTTGAATCACCCTTTTCCACCTTCGAAGCCATCTTTGGAACTGGCTGTGGAGGTAAGTGCTTGGTTCTGGCCTCATAGTTCGAGCTTGATTCTGGCCTTCGATGGAGATGGCCATTTTCTGTTCTGTGTGAGGTTGATCTGGGGGGCCAATCTCTGGCTTTAGTCCCATAACCTGAATTCCTCTCTAATCTTCTTTCAAAATGTTTGCTCTCCATTCTGTAGTAGTTAAGTGGCCTAGACTCATACAAGGGCCTTTTGCCTTTAGCATGCATCCTGTCCATTGCAGGCTCAACCATTGGTGGTCGCTGCCTGTCACCAGCCGGATACGGCCTTTTGTTGTAAGCGTTGGTTGACTTAGGACGCCTCTGAACGTCCCTGTAATATTGCTTACCGTCAACTGGAAGCCCCTTCAACCATTTGTAGCTTAGCCTACATCTGGGACACATCCTCTGCATTACTGCTGCTTCCAAAGAATCGTCATCCAGTACTTCTTCATCAGAGTGTTCCTTCTGATGTGAGAAACCTTGTCCAATGGCTGGTGGGTTTCTAGTCTCCTTCTTGGCAGTTGTCTGGTTGGCAATATGCATTTGCACATTAACTTCTTCCAATTCCTGCAGAGATAGGTTCTGAAAGTTTGGAACAACCACATTAGCCGCGCTTTCTCCAACTTCTGGAAACGGGTTGCTGTCAATCCCCATGGCCTTCTCTGTTTTGGCTGGGAACTTCAAACTTCCTTTCCGAATTTGCTCTTGGATCCTGTCTCGAAAAACAATGCAGTTTTTAGTCGAGTGAGACCAAGAATTATGCCATTTACAGTATACTTTTCCTTTAAGTTCATCTAGAGATGGCAGTTTTACTCCTTTTGGTAACTTAAGGAAATTTGCTGCAAGCAAATGATCAAAAATGTCATCTGCTTTTGTTAAATCGAAAGAGTACTTTCTGTGAAAATCCTTCTTTTTAAACTGCTGGTCGATGGTTGTATCCTTATGAATTAATGCTTCACAGATTACATGCTCTTTACCCACAATCTCTGCTGCATCGATCTCATAATTGGGATCTCTATAATATGTCTTATACGAAGTATTATTTCGATCTTGTTCTTCCTCTAGTAATGCTTCATATCGAGACACCTTATAGGTCAATTCGACCAAATCCCTGAATTCAGTTGAGTCAAACTTCTTTCGAAACCTGAACTCTAAACCGTTTTGAGCCAATCTTACAAATTCTAGCTCTGGAAGGATGACCCTACATTTATTTCGAGCCCTTTTAAATCTGGCAATAAACTGAGTGGCCTTTTCTTCAGGCCTTTGACTCAATCTTGCCAAGTCTGCCATAGAAACCTCTGGCTCCGTCTGGAAAAATTGGGCATGAAATGCCTCTTCCATTTGTTGCCAATTTTGAATGGAGCCAGGTGTAAGGTTGATATACCATACAAATGCTCCCCCAGTTAGAGAGTTTGGAAATAATCTCAATTTTATGTAGTCATGATTAGTGAATTCACCACACTGAGCAGCGAATCTAGCAATATGCTCTACTGTTGATTGATTTCCAGTTCCATAGAATAGGGTAAAATCTGGTATTCTGAACCCTCTTGGGTATTCATGTACCCAATCCACCCACTCTGGGTAAGGTTTTCTGTATACAGGAGTCTGGACCCCCCGAGCCATTGGTCCACACATCTCCCTAACAATATCAGCAATTTGGTCCCTAGGGACCATATTTTGGGCTTGCTGAACCACTACTGGAGGAGCAAACACAGGGTTTGGTGGACAACCTTGTGCCTGTGGTCCTCTTGGTCCATAAAGTGGTACATTTGGGGCTGGTTGCCCCTGTGGTGCAGGTTGCTGTTGGGGGTACGGGTAACCCCTTTGAGCTTGTCCTGCGAAGGGACCTGTGAAAGGTGCTGGAACAGGTGTTGTGTCCCTTCCATTTACAGGAAAACCTTCCAACCCCCCGGGTATAAATTCGAATAAGGGATTATTATACCCCCTGGTGCCAGGTATGGCTTCGAACATGGGATTTGCCACCATTCTTATGCCAGTTTCTTGTACTTGGCCAGATCTACCAACTGGTGTGGCTTCACTGTTGAGTACTGTGGCATTTTGGCCTACTACAGGCCTTGAAATGGGTTCATACCAAGACTGAGGCGATGGTCTTTCATAGTTCTGAGTACTAGTCTGACCATTAATTTGTCCATTAACTTGCATAGGCTGTTTTTCTCTAGCCAATCTTTGCTGAGGGACATTTAAAATTTCCTCTGTAGGTCTTGTATTTGTTGGTTGGTGGTTGTTCATTCGATCCAAAAAGGATGTTGCCCACCTTTCCATTGTGTTCATTAGTTGTTGTCCCATAGCATTTACTAAGCCATCCCATGGATTTGTTGGCTGAGTAGATGGAACAGTGGATGGTCCAATTCCTTAGTTTCGTCCAATATCCTGAACATATGGTTCTTGTCCAGAAGTACTGGTCTGTTCGACCAAAGGTTCTGATAACATAGGAGTCTCCACAGGGTGTGTTTCCACATTCTCCCCTGGATTAGGTATTTCCACCTCTCCTTCTACGCCCTCTTCCAAGCGTTCATTTTCTCCTTGTCGTCTCCGTCTAGCCATTTTAATTAGTCCCACTGGGCGTGCCAAAAATATATGTTGGCTTTTTGGCTTTTCGAAGGATATATTTGTAAATGCGAGCGTGCCAGTAAGGATCAATCAGTCCTTACAGAAATTATAATTGCCAATCAATTATCAGGCGACTATGTTTCAGTTCTTTCAGCCTCAATGAAGAGGACTTTTACTAGCGGCTTGACTTTAGGAGAAATTAAAAGAAACAACAATTAATATGAGGAATAATTGAAGTATTTCATTAACATAAATACTTACAATAGTCCAAACTCAGCCTCGAGGAGGTTTACAGCAACAGTCTACTTGAATCTACTTGAAACTACTCCTATGAATTGAAGTACAGTGCAGGTATTTAAAGAACAAGTATTTAAAGTACAGGAAAGGTAAAACTGGAAAGATAAATATGAAATAAAGACTGGTTTGTATGATCTGAGTCAGGGGGCTTTTCTGGGGACTTCCTTGCTATTTATACTTGTCAAGGATGACCTTCGAACTGTACTTCGAACCGTCGAACTGCTCCTCCATGATCGCTGATCATGCTGCCTTAGAAATAGTTCCACTACGCCATCACTTGCAGTTGAACTTCCCTCCTGTATTTGAATTTGAATATAGGTAACCGTTGAGGCCACGTCACCTTGTATCTGATTACTGATCTAGTGTTACTCAGACCACTTGAGAACCAATATTTATTGCCACGTGTATGATTGAGATTGAAGGTTAAAATCATCTTCCCATAATATCCTCATTCTGCCACGCGTCGAACTGTAAATGGCTTTTACAAAATATGTAGCCAACAAATCCTTTGGCCTTTGCAGTACTAAGACCTTCAACAGCTTGATCACATTCCTCGGGAGATGCTTCCTTTCTCTTTTTAGCAACCAAATCTTCATTATCTTCATCATCACTACCCAAATCAGGTTGATGCGCTGCAAATGTAGAAGAATAGCGAATGGATAGTGGCGTCAACCTGTCCCCTATTGAGGAAATAAATTGTGACCTTCCCATCGCACAACCAGATGTCGTAATCCCATAGCATCTACGCCTCAAGAGCCCCAATGCTGACAAGTTTAGCAAATCGTCATTCACTGCTAAAATTGCACCCCCATCCTTCATGCCATTTAAACCTTGAGAAGGATTATTTGCACTAGGGCTCAAACCACTAGAATCCAAACACTTTCTAGATTGCCCATGACCCAGATTTTGAAAACTTTGAACCGAGCAAACAGAGACATTCAGGTAGTCAGATAAAAGCCGCCTCCTCCTCACGATTGCTCTAGAAGCCATTATCAATTCCTTGCCTCTTCAAAAGAGAATCACAGTAGCATTTCACAAGAACCCACTTGCTTACAAGTTTGTGCGAACCTCAGTGGCAATGGTCGGACTAACCAACTTAAAACAATCAATCAATCGCCAAAATGCCACAACGGAAAGACGAAAAGAAAATGAGACGATTTAGGGTCGTTTGGTCTACACGATAAAAAAATGCTAAGATTTTACACTCTGTAACTCTAAATAAAATAAACCCTCTCTTCCCATGTGCTCCAAGCAAAGTTGTCCCTCTCCCCATGTGCCTTC
This sequence comes from Camellia granthamiana, assembly GCA_036172215.1. NCBI lineage: Eukaryota > Viridiplantae > Streptophyta > Magnoliopsida > Ericales > Theaceae > Camellia > Camellia granthamiana. The sequence continues at coordinate 53,308,737 of CM069903.1, read as the reverse complement.
TTTAGCTTTAACAAATGCTGTCCACTCACACACATCATCATAACCTATATTTCATCTTTTGTTTATTTTATTTCCACCACCGAAACATCATGATGCATATATTCCCTTCTTTTATTTATTTTATTTTATGTCTGTTCTATTATTATTTTTTTTTGAGTCATTACATTAATTCTCTTCTCATATTTATATAAAAATTAACACTTATGACTATATCATTATAAGTCAGATTATAGAAAAAAAAATTTGAGATGTTAAACATTTTTTATTCGTAAATATCTTACATATTAAAAAAAATTTAACATATGTAGTTTTTGGATATGTGTTTATCAGTTTTGTTTTATGGACATAAAAAATTGATGTTTCAAGTTAAAAATTAAAAAGTAAAAAAAACAAATAGATTGGGTTTTTTAGAGATAAAAGAAGCCATCTAACTCTTCTATATACTATTTAATCACATAAAAAAATATAAATTATATTTAGAAATTATCCCTATATATTATGCTATTATATACAACTATAGCTGTAAAAAATTAATTATAATATATATGAAAAGTTATATTAAACTTTCATTTTCAATTAATTGAATTATAATTAACAAACTAACAAATAACAATAATGGTATAATGGGATAGAAAGAGGATAAAAATAAATAACACAATGATATTTAAAAGTTTTAAATTTACCTAATGTTATAGTAAAATCTTGAATTCTCAATAAATTTTCACATTTTCTATAAAATAAAATGACAATAAAAAATATTGATACCCATTTTTTTTACTTCAATTTTATGGTATTCATTGAAAAAAACAAAATCTGATCAAAATCATTAGTACAGAACAGACATAGATACTTCAATTGCAACCATAATTCTTCTCCACTATGCAAACCTGTAAACAAACACATAAACCTCACTAAAATCGAAACCGAAACAAAAACCAAAACCAAAACCAAAACCAAAACCAAACTAACAGCAAAGAAAGAGAATCATATATGGAAAAATAAATAAAATTAAAAAACAAATAAATTTATGGAATGAGAAAATGTTACCTCCAACAACTTAGAACTCACCTGACCCAATCCGTTAGCTCATCCTCCAATGCCCGCGAAGTCTAGGAGTTGGGATGACTAATCAGATTATTCTTTAAATAAGACTTAAAAATTGATTAATTTGTCACATTAAGTGATTTAAAATTTTGATAGATATACATAAAAATTCAAATAATTATATTACTAAATAATAACTCAAATTTAGATATTGTCATATTTTTTTTGAGATCCATATCTAAATTCTTATCTCTTTTTTTTTTTTTTTTCAATTTATTTAAGATGGAGGTATGGGCTTCTATTTTTTTTTTCAATTTAATTTATTTATGGTTTCTATTTGTTTTTAATTGTTATTATTTAGGTAACTTATGATGTGAGTTAGATATGTGATAGACATGTAGATTTTATTGATTCAAAGTATGATGGTGGAAGATATTTTCAAATTCGATTTGTTTAGATAAACTTTAAAGATTCTTTTAGTAGACCACACCATCTTTGCTCTACCATTTCTTTATTTTATTTATTTATTATTTTTTTTTTTCATTTTTGAATCTTTACAACCTACCCTCCTTAAAGAAATTTCGTCCTCGAAATTAAACTCAAGTAATGTAATACATTCTACGGTCACCCACAAACTCACTCAGGTACTTACCATTGCATCAATAAAAAAATTTTGACTACTACATAAGTCTCAACGAGTCACACCAGTAACGAACCAAATCATTACTTGGTACCATAATTGGTTATATAAACCCTTACTAGTATAAACCATTAAATAATTCTTCTATCCACATCGATAACTTACAGCAACAAAATAGGATTTAATCCTTTAAGTATAACAAAACGACTCCTCAAAATACCAAGACACCATATCTTATTGGTGATAACCCAATTTCAATGAATTATGTCCATCGCCTAATGCACAATGCACCCCAAGGCCAAAATAACTACCACTACTCCGAGACCTTAACAAAACGAAATAATAACTCTTCAAAAGTACTAACCACCAACTCAAATAGTGATCGTCAGCCGTCACAAAAAAGCAATACCTTACTAACACTATTCTTCATCACACTAATATTACGATACCCCACAAGATCAAACCCAAATTAAGCAACTCTTACTATACTAACTCACTTATAGACAAGTACTAATACTGCTCTTAAGGCCAGTTAACTGAATAATCAACCTCTCACCCGAGAAGTATACAAAACCAATCACGATAAGACACATATAAAAATTAACACTGAAACAGTTCTAAAATTCCCAGATAGTTAATAAATAAATTAACCTCGCTGAATTAAAATCCATTACAACCGTAGAAACATAATCATGGCATGATAATACAGCCTCCCAATTAAACATAAAAGATTCACCCTACTCCATAACATATATAATGTACATCATAATATCAAAATAACATTTCTATCACAATTCCCAAACATCGATAAAAAGGTCCGAATACTTCTCACGGACTTCAACCTCACGTTCCCAAGTCGCCTCCTTAACTCCGTGGTGTCTTCACAACATTTTCGCCAAGGACAAAAACGAACAAAGATACACAGACACATTTTGAGAATATGCCGTTACTGACAAAGAATATTATGTCTATGGACGTCAGCGAGCATATGCCGTTACTACGACAGAACATTCCGTAAGTTGACGTCATTGCGCGTAAGCAAAACACGCAAAAAGGAAATAAAAACCCCCGATCTCAAGCTTAGGCCACAACCCAAACCACTGACCCAAGCTACTCTTGTGACCAGGATAGTCGAATAAATGTATATAATACGTAAATATACAATATAGATACATATATGTATACAACTTTCCCGCTTCTCTCTCTTCTTTCGAAAATTGCGTCTGACACGCGGCCTTGCTTTTACGTCAGTTGGCCGACAAAAGCAGACCTCCTCGATTTGTAAGCTCACCTCAGTTCTCTCTCCCTCTTGTCTTCTTCTCTTCCGCATTCTTCCGAATTAGTATCTTTCATCTTCTACTTATTCACTCATTTCTCCATCTTCTTCATCATTCTCTTCCATCTCCTTCTTCTTCATCACTCTCTTTTGTTTTCTTATTCCTCATCGAGAGAAAAGAGAGACTGAACGGAGGAGAAAAGTTGTCCCAAAACTCAGTCTACTCTTTGCTATTTCTCTGACTCTCCTTTCTTTCTCTTTACATCTCACACCACACATGGCCTCATCTCGTCCCCTCACCCTCTTTCCAGACCTCAATGATCCAAGCTCTCCTAGACCGAGTGTCCCTGCTCTTATTCTTCTTAATTTTCCTGGATTGAGTGCCCCTGCTTCTACTCTTCCTAACCTTCCTGGACCGAGTGCCCCTGCTCCCATTCTTCTTAATTTTCCCATGATGTCAGTTGAGCAAATCATGGCTGCTCAATCTGACATTGAGGTCAACCACTTCACACTGAGCTCTTGCATGGAAACAGTGACTGCGGTTACCAAATTATCTCACCGGTTGCAGAATAGGACCAGTGAAGTACAACAGTTAAATGCCCAACTTTCTCTGCTCCAACGCATGTACAAAGATGCGTGGGCAAAGATTTGTGCCCTGAAGGCGGAGAATAAGGAGTTGAAACGGAAGACCACTGTCATGACCCGATTCGGAACACCTTTGTACTTCGCCTTTGACAACCAGCAGGGAGTCAACTCCCTCGACGGTCCTGTAAACACTGAGGCAGAGCCTTCAAGGGTCTCCCAAGGTGAGAAAAAAAGAAAGAGCTCGGCGGGAGAGTCGAGTAAGTGAAGTCGGCATGTGGCTGTTATAAAAAACAAGATCCTTTTTTTTTTTTTTTTTGCTTCTATAATCAGGGATGTCATCCCTTGACTTCAATAAAATCAGTTTTCTCTTTCTTTTTTTTTTTTCTCTTTTTTTATCTAGTGCAATTATTTATTTAATATCCATCCAAAGTGATTATCTCAAGACTCTTAACCAATAAGAACACCCTCCCTTTAAAGACACAATTCAATTATATATTTGGTAATTGCAACCGTTACACGACAACTAACTTATCTCAATATTGAAATGAATTCATACTCAGTTATCCAATTGAATAAAACTAACGCAAACAATGACTCCAAATATTTCATCCCATGAGAACCTTCATTCGTCCCCTAGTACAATCACATTCTTCCATGAATTATTCTAAAAACAAAATTCATAGATCACCTTAGCCTCAACTACTTCACTTGAACAAGAACAAACACCAACCTTTACGAAACATAATGCAATTATGCCAAACACACTACTAAAAAATTCTCAGCCACAACTTTAGTTGCCCAACCAAATAATTCCTGTATTATTTTTACCTATCCACTCTATTTCTTTCCCTCGACGAACCAACTAACAGTTTACGCAAACTTGTCTACATCCACCCACACAATTTCACTCTAACATAGAATTTACCCAAACGCTCACACAATGCACTTCGAGTCCACATAGAATTCATCAAGACTAGATATACATTCTAACAATACTAACGTACTCCCAACAAATACTCATAGTTGTGGTGATTTTGAAATCTCCTTTGAAGTATCTACTCAGCTCGCTTCTACCCAAATTCTAAAAATATAACCACAAACTATGATGCCACTCATCCAGCCTTTAGTGGCTCCTTAGGATCTCCCAAAAAAATATCCAGATTGGTCCGGAAGAACTCCATTTTTAGAAGGAGTGGTCCTGTCTCTGCAACTGGGGCAGTTGGGGCCTGTGCTAGGTTCTTAGCCCTTAGTATGTTCAGTACCCCTGCTATCTCTCGTGCCAAAGCACCCATGGCCTGTTGCCCAACTGGCTCAGCCACATTTGCCTGTCTTGTCCCCTCCGGCTGCGTTGGAATTTCATTCGGTATTGGCATCTCGTGCCTCCTACGCCTACTATGCCTACCACTTCCCTTTCCACATCCTAACATTCGAATAAAGGTAACACTCGTGATTGGCACTGTCACAATTGTGCCAAAACTAACTCACTCACGTCCTAAGGCAATGGACAACAGTTAATTCATTCCACATAAGCACATAGTCACGTAAACACATACAGATTTTCTTTCTGGATAATGATTGTCCCATGACATTGCTAGAGTTCCAACCAAAAATAGCAGTAATCAAGTGCTCTTCTGACTGGACTTAAAGGAACTCACAGGCCCAATCAACATCTCAGAAATTAAACCCCATACCCATATAATCACATAAGCATGTTACCACATAGCACCTCATCATACAGATATCTCTATCAAGCGAGATAAACCCACTGTGGTGTTAACCACTCCCCACGTACTCAAAGTATTCAAATCCGGTACGCTTTGATACCAAGTTGTAACGTCCCCAACATAATACAATAAAGATAACTCATATGCGGAATAAATATGATAAACAACATACTTTCATATATTAGAGTTCACTGTTTAACAACCAGTTATATGCCATGTAGGCTTACATATTTCCAAGTCATTGCTCGGTCACACAAATTGAGTCTCGCTCAATACAACTTAAGCCCTTGGCTTTACAAATAACAAACATACACACATAAGGCATAATTAAGAAGCCCTTGCTTCCCGAAAGTGCATCCATGCTATTGCCTTGGAGGTAACACCTCACCTGCACCTGAAAATGATATTCCCGTATAGGGTGAGCCAACAACCCAATAGAGATAATCTAACACAATATATGAAGTTTAGCAAATGTATAAATGCCACGTACATAAACAATACCGATACTAGAACATTTACAAAGCCTGCATATTCATATGCCACTAAGACCAAACCTCATTCCCATTTTCCTTCAATTCATTTCAAATTCATATATACTACTCAATTCATGAGTTATTCATTATCTTTCAACAACCAGAATGAGACTACAACTCAATGGTTTCCCAACTATGTCAAATACACATAAACACTTCAAACCTTGCCATTTTACGGATATTTCGTCCGAAGGAATCGGCACCCATTTATATATGAAATTTCGAGTCTTTCACCCAGGACACTCTGGCCAACTTGGTTTAAATGGAGTTCATCCCCTTCCTCCTCCCAAACAAATATACATATGCAATGTATTTATAAACATAATCACATATGGAGTACATCCCCTTTCTCCTCCCAATAAACATACATATACAATGTATTTATAACATAGTCATATATGGAGTACATCCCATTTCTCCTCCCAATAAACATACATATACAATGTATTTATAACATGGTCATATTCAATGACATCAACAATGGATTAGCATTAAATTGCCTAATCCTCATGCAATTTCTATAACAATCATAACTATCCTCCACCGATAGCCAATATAATTATTTCTAAAGAGATGTTCAATCTCAAAATAAATAGTTTATTCAAAACTTCCATACGTGAGATATTACATATCCAATATCACCATTTATAACCACAACCTTCCAATTTCACATTTTCAATGTTAATTCTAATTATTTATGCAAAATAATAATTTAATCAAAATTAGGACCAAATCCCCCTCTTTCCAAATACCAACCCAAACACCAAAATCAACTATTTTGGCACAACATGATCTTATATTTAAGCTTCATACTCATTTACCTCATATTCATCAAAACCCCTCTTTTCATTTCACACCCAAATCCTAGATTTGTCCAAACCACAATCATATCTCATCATCTACACACAATAGCAAATAACTAAGTTAAAAACCATATTTGAGTATAGAAATTCCCTACCTTAAGTTTTGAAGAAGAAATGCGATGAAACCTCCAAAATTCGACGTTGCCGAAATATGATTTTCAACGATGAAAATGTTACTCTCGCCAAGCTCTTCATTTTGGTCTCAAGAATATGAGTCTGAAGTTCACTACCAGTGCCCCTACCAACCATCCCCCAAAAAAAAAAGGCTGAAAACACACTGCTCACAACTCATAAGCCCAATATACACACTGTCCATAAATAACGTAGGCCAAACACATGAACCAAAAACCAACGTGGGCCAAGAATTGGCCTTCTCCACTACCAGCAACTATAATCAACATTGCAACAAATGATCAAGTCACATGGATCATTACACTTGAAAGAAAATTTGTAAATATCTCACGACCAGCAAGGGTGATCAATACTGTGCCAAGACCCCTAGCAGCAAGCCACTTTTGGGTAGAGAAACCCAGCAATTCCACAAACAACAAAACAACAGCAACCCATAGTGCTATATAAACAGCTTTCCTAGCAAATTGGAAGCCCATATTTCTTGTATCATTACAGTCATTTGACTCCATAAAGAATTTTTGTGTTTGTCGAATCAACCTTGATAAACAGTATGCGAAGGCTAGCTATAGCGATCCCGGTTCTCCCTTTTTGTATTTGTTGTATTCCGGACTTTGGTTCCGAGGAGTTGATGGTTGTACACCTTGTTGTCATCCTTTAATTCTTTATGTTTGAGTTTTAGGATGTGTTGGGCATGTTTCGAGTAGGTAGGTCGAGCCTTGGTCTAAATCCTTGTTGCCAGGTTTTTAGTCGTTCCGCTCGAGCGGGTCGTCTGGCGCTCGAGCGAAGATTGCACACTCCCAGTATTTTTGTGCTCTGCAAAACTTCTGCAGATGTGATTTCTACGCTCGAGCGGATTTCCTGCGCTCGAGCGGGTTGCGCTCGAGCGGACTTGTTGGCGCTCGAGCGGGTAGTACATTTTTTGGTATAAGTTCTGAGAGGGGGAAATCTATGCTCGAGCGGGCTGGTTTTTGCGCTCGAGCGGATGTACTTTATTCTTGTGTCTTGGCGCTCGAGTGAACCTTCTTGCGCTCGAGCGGATCTAGTTTTTTGTTCTTGATGCTCGAGCGTTGTGTTTTACGCTCGAGCGGGAATGTCGTATAACAGAGGGCAGCTGGGCGTTTTTTAATCATTTTCTACACTTCCTCTCTCTCTCTCTTACTTTTCCAAAACTCCATTGTTGAGCCTCTCTCTCTAGAACCTTGTCTTCTCTCTAGGTATTGATCTAGTAGGAGTTGTTTTCTCATCTTTGGCCTTTACAAAAAGGTTATTGATCGTCAGGGGCTATCTTTTGATCCGAGAAAGTTGTGATTTGGAGCATTTTCGTTTTCGTCTTCTTCTTCGTTGGGTGTCATCTTTTGAGGTAGGGATTCCTACTCACTCTTATGATCTTTGACATAGATTTTTGGTTGTTTTATTAAAGTGTTGAAGTTGGGTAATTTTGGGACTTAGGGTTTCAAAATGGTAAAAAGGGTTTTATTATTTTGAGTCTAAAATGTATATTTTGGGTTTCAAAATAATGATATTGAGGTTGGTTGTTGATATTTGAACCTTTGGGTTAATATTGAGAGTTGGGGGAAAAAGCCCTAATTTGTTTTATAGATTAATTAGTATAATTAATTTAGGAAAATTGTGATTATTTGGAATTGAGTTGGAAATAATGAAATTGACTCATTATATTGTAAAATGGTGGAGTTGGATTTATTAATCGCTCACTTTTGAAAACATTGATATTTTATCTGTTTGAGCTTTTATTATCTGTTTAGAAATAATTGCTTGGGCTACCGGTGGAGGGTAGTTTTGATTGTTGTAGACAATGCATGATGATTAGGTAAACTAAAACTAATCAATTGGATGTGTCATAGAGTATGACGGTTGATAGAATACATTAACATTATGTATTGATTGATTATGTATATGACCTATGTGTATATACATTGTGTGTGTGGGAGGAGATAGGGGATGTACTCCACGGTTTAGGGGAAGATAGGGGATGGACTTCTAAATCGGATGTTGTTTGGGAGGAGATAAGGGATGGACTCCGCTAATACAGCTCATATGCTTGTCAGTTAATATGTTGATATAGCTCATATGCTTATCTGTGGAAATGTTGATATAGCTAATACGTTTATCTGTTGAAATGTGGATACAACTTGTATGCTTATCTGTTGAGATGTTGATACAACTAGTATGTTTATCTATTGTAAAATGGGAAACGTTTAATATGAGTCACTGTCTCATATAAGTGGTTGGCCAGTTTCTGAGCCGTTGATGTAAATTGTGAAATTGATAAGAAATGGAAAATGAAACGAAACATGAACATAATGGTTATGCAATGGAAATGGGTTATGAATTGATTTATGGGAATGTAATATTTATCAATTGCTAATGTTTTAGTTACTGCTCATACTGTGTTTAGCATATCTCTACTGGGCGTTGGCTCACCCTTTATGGGACAATATTTTCAGGTACAGATAGCATGCCACCTCTAAGGACATAGCTTGGATGGATATGGGAGTTGAAGACTCTTTTTTTTCTTTTTGATTATTTTGTTTGTATTACATGTATATCAATCCTAGGGCTTCTTTTGTATAGAGTTAGTACTCTTCTTTTGTGTAACCAAGTGTTGACTTGGAAAGCTGTAAGCCCGTAGGGCATTTGCTTTTGTTGTTAACATGTAATACTGTTGTAAGAACTGATTTAAGGAATAGAAATGGTTAAATTCTCTTATATCAATGCATGTCTAAAGTGATGGGTTTTATGTATTAATTGAGGGCGTTACAACTTGGTATCAGAGCTACCGGGTTCGAATACCTTGGGTACGTGGGAAGTGATTAGTATCACAATGGGTTTGTCTCGCTTGATAGAGACTTAGATGTAGTGCCATATGTTATGTGCTTATGTGATAACATGCTTATGTGACTACTTGGGTATGGGATTTGATTTCTAGGATATTGATTGGATCCTTGGGTTTCTGTGAGTCTTGTTGGAAAAGCACTTGATCAATGTTGTTTCTAACTAGAACTCTAGTAACGCCTCAGGACTATCATTATCCGGGAATGAAATTCGTACGTGCTTATGTGTTTATGTGCTTACGTGGAGTGAATTACAGTTGTCCATGCATTAGGACGCGAGTGTTTTGTTTCGGCACATTTATGAATGTGCTAATGTCTTCGTTACCTTTAATAGGATGTTAGGACGAAGACGAGGTGGTAGGCGTGGTAGGCCTAGGAGGCAGGAAGTGCCTTTACCGGATGGCGTTCCGGCAATGTAGGAGGGAGTTGGTCAGGCCAATGTGGCCGAGCCAGTGGGTCAGCAGGCTATGGGTGCCTTGGCCCGAGAGATAGCAGGAGCCTTGGGTATTCTCAGAGCTGAAAATCAGGTTGCTGAGGCAGGGCCTTCTTTCTTGAAGAGGGAGTTTTTCCGATCTAACCCGGACGAGTTTGTTGGGGATCCGAAGGAACCCCTTAAGGCTGACGAGTGGTTGGAACAGATGGAGAAGACGTTCGAGATGCTTGGCATCGAGAACGGAGCATTGAAGGTGACCTTGGCATCCTTCCAACTGAAGGGAGATGCGGGTCAATGGTGGACGTACGAGAAGGGCAGTGTTGGTGGTGCATGGGAGGCTTTTGTGAATGCTTTCCAGGAGAAGTTTTTATCTTCAGCTGCTAGGAAGAAGCTGAGGGAACAGTTTTGCCAGCTTAAACAGTAGGGCTTGACAGTGGCCGAATTTGAGGCTACTTTTACCAGTCTATCCAGGTTTGCACCTGAACTTGTGGCGTCCGAGGAACGCCGTTGCTTTGAGTTTGAGCGGAAGTTGAGGCGTGGACTCAAGTTGAGGGTTGGAGGGTTGTTTATCCGGGAGTATAGACGTTTGGTGGATGCTGCAACTCATATGGAGCTTATGATGCAGGAGGAGGATGAGGAGAAGCATAGAGGCTCCAAGAGGAGCCAAGATGGCCAGAGTGATGGCAGGAGACAAAGGGGTTTTAACCCTCACCAGTCTCAGGGTGGTTTGGCTAGATTGACCTTTCCAGTGCCGAGTGCAGGCTCTGGGAGAGGTAATCAGGGAGGTTTGACTTGTTTCACTTATGGCCAGCTGGGTCACAAGTCTTCGGTTTGCCCACAGAAGGGAGCGGGTCAGCGAGCTGCTTCTTCTTCGGCTAGACCTCAGGGCCAGAGTCAGGGTAGGGGCTAGCCTTTGTCTTGTTATCAGTGTGGACAGCCTGGGCACCTGAAGAGGTTTTGCCCACAGTTGAGTGCCACTTCAGGAGCGTCTGGTTCTAGGCAGACGTAGAGTTATCAGCCAGTTCAATCTGTGCAGGCCTCGAGGGCCAATCCGGGAGCTTCGTCATCCCAGTCAGTGCAGCAGTCTTACGCTCCTAGAGGTGAGCAGATGGATCAGGGGCCTATAGGGCGCGTGTATGCTGTTACCGCGCAGGACCTAGTACCGGCTCCATCAGTTGTGAGAGATACCTTTCTGTTTTGCAACTTGGTTGCTAGTGTGTTGATTGATACGGGTGCATCTCATTCTCTTGTATCTGCTGCATTTGGATCTGTGTTGGAGTTGGAGTTGGCACTATTAGCATCTCCTATTTGTGTAGTATCACCTGTTGGGGGTGAATTGATTTTGAAACACGGATGTAGAGGTTATGATATAGAGGTCACCGACCGTAGGCTTCCTTTTCCCTTTGTTGTTATGCCCATGACGGGTTTTGATGCTATTTTGGGTATGGACTGGTTATCGTCATACCAGACTGTTATTGATTGCTACCGCCAGAGGGTTACAATTTGTACCTTGAGCGGGGAGTGTTTCCATTTCTTGGGAGATCGGGTTGGTAATGTGTTGCCACCGGTGTATGATCCGCGAGGACGGAACGAGCTTAGTGGTCTACTTGCTAGCTTCTTGAGTGGTGAGTGTGATGAGACCGAGATTGTATTGCCAATGGTGGTTTGTGAGTATTCAGATGTTTTTCCCAAGGACCTTGTTAGTTTGCCACCTCACTGAGAGATAGAGTTCTCTATTAATTTAGTGCCCAGCACGGCGCCGATTTCTATGGCACCTTATCGTTTTGCCCCAGCCGAGTTGAGTGAGTTGAAGATTCAGCTCCAGGAGTTGTTAGATAAGGGTTTTGTTCGCCCTAGTGTATCGCCGTGGAGAGCACCGGCTCTCTTTGCTAAAAAGAAAAATGGTGCCTTGAGATTGTGTATCGACTACCGAAAGTTGAATCGGGCTACGGTTAAGAATAAATACCCTATGCCCCGTATAGATGATCTATTTAACTAGTTGAAGGGTTCCCGTTGTTTCTCTAAGATAGATTTGAGATCGGGTTACCACCAGTTGAGGGTTAGGGAGGAGGATATTCCGAAGACGGCATTTCGTACACGGTATGACCATTATGAGTTTCTAGTGATGCCATTTGGGCTTACCAATGCACCGGCAGTCTTTATGGACTTGATGAACCGGATTTTCCGGGAATTCTTAGACCGTTTTGTAGTCGTTTTCGTGGAAGACATTCTTATCTATTCGCCTTCTGAGGAGGAGCATGAGGAACACTTGAGAGTGGTGCTTGAGTTGCTTAGAGCCCATCGGCTGTATGCCAAGTTTGGGAAGTGTGAGTTCTGGCTAGAAGAAATCAAGTTCTTAAGCCATGTGGTATCCGGGAAAGGGGTGTCTGTTGATACATCCAAGGTTGAGGCAGTGCAAGATTGGGCACAGCCTAAGAGTGTGTTTGAGATCCGTAGTTTTCTGGGATTAGCTGGGTACTACCGTCGGTTTGTGAAAGATTTCTCCAGGCTAGCTTCGCCATTGACTAGATTGACACGGAAAGGGGTCAAGTTTGTGTGGAGTGAGACTTGTGAAAAGTCGTTCCAAGAGTTGAAGGTTAGATTGACCACCACTCCGGTTTTGATTATTCCGGAGAGAGGGTTGGGCTATGCGGTTTACTGTGATGCCTCACGAGAAGGTTTGGGTTGTGTGTTGATGCAAGATGGGAAAGTGGTAGCTTATGGCTCATGTCAGTTGAAAATACACGAGAAGAATTACCCTACACATGACCTAGAACTAGCAGCAGTGATTTTTACCTTGAAGATTTGGAGACACTACCTTTATGGTGAGAGGTTCGAGGTGTTCTCGGACCACAAGAGTTTGAAGTATCTGTTTACACAGAGAGACTTGAATTTGAGGCAGAGAAGGTGGATGAAGTTCACTGAGGACTATGACTTTGAGTTACACTATCACCCGGGAAAGGCCAATGTAGTGGCCGATGTAGTGGCCGATGCCTTTAGTAGGAAATCCATTAGTGATGTAGCTTGTATAGCCATCCGGGAATGGGAGATGTTGGGTGCGCTTGGCGAGTTTGATTTGCTTCTGGGCGAATCTGTTGAGGCTGCGGCCTTGTTTTCTGTTGTTGCGCAGCCTACACTTGTGACTCGAGTGTTAGAGGCATAGAAAGGTGACCTTGAGGTAGAGTCTCTCCGAGAGAAGATCTCCAGTGGGAAGGTTGAAAAGGGTTTGACGGTGTATCCCGACCTGAGTGTGAGATACCGAGACCGTTTGTTTGTGCCGGAGTCTTGCCGAGAGGAAGTACTCCGAGAGTTCCACTATTCACGCCTTGCGGTGCATCCGGGAGGCACTAAGATGTATCGAGATTTGGGTCGTCAGTTTTGGTGGCGGGGTATGAAAAGAGATGTGGCAATTTTCGTGTCTAAGTGCCTAACTTGTCAGCAAGTGAAGGCCGAGCATCAGAGGCCAGCGGGTTTGTTGCAACCCTTGCCTATTGCCGAATGGAAGTGGGAGCATGTCACTATGGACTTCGTTGTAGGTCTTCTGAGGACTCAGCGGGGTAGTGATGCTATTTGGGTGGTTGTAGACCGGTTGACGAAGTCAGCGCACTTTATCCCTATGCGCGTGAGAGATTCGGTAGATCATCTCGCCGACTTGTATATTTGGGACATAGTGAGATTGCACGGGGTCCCAGTGACGATCGTCTCAGATAGAGATCCTCGTTTTACTGCCAGGTTGTGGCAGAGTTTGCAAAGTGCCTTGGGCACTAAGTTGACCTTTAGTACGGCTTACCATCCTCAGACTGACGGGCAGTCCGAGCGTACTATTCAGATCCTTGAGGATATGCTTCGAGGTTGTGTCCTTGACTTTAGTGGGACTTGGGAAAGGCACTTGCCCTTGGTGGAGTTTGCCTACAACAACAGTTTTCAATCTAGCATCGGTATGGCACCGTTCGAGGCCTTGTATGGCCGATCGTGTAGGTCTCCAGTTTGTTGGGCCGAGGTGGGTGATGCACCTTTGTTGGGTCCAGAGTTGGTTAGAGAGACGACGGAGAAAGTTGAGCTTCTCCGTAGGAGGCTTGTTACAGCCCAGAGTCGCCAAAAGAGCTATGCCGACCGTAGGAGGAGGCCTTTAGCATTTGAGACGGGTGATCATATTTTCTTGAAAATATCACCTAGGCGAGGTTTGATGAGGTTTGGGAAGAGTGGGAAGTTATCCCCTCGGTTTATCGGTCCCTTTGAGATCCTTGAGAGGATTGGGGAGGTTGCTTATCGTTTAGCTTTGCCACCGCAGTTGTCCGGGGTGCATGACGTATTTCATGTTAGTATGCTTCGGAAGTACGAGCCAGATCCGTCCCATGTGTTGGATTGGACCGACTTGGCGGTAGATGAGGATGCTTCGTACGATGAGAGACCGGTTCGGGTCTTGGATAGGCGGGATCAAGTCTTGCGAGGCAAGACCATTCCCTTGGTAAAGGTTTTGTGGAAACATCACGGAGTGGAGGAAGCCACTTGGGAACGTGAGTTGGAAGTCCATGAAAAGTATCCGAACATGTTTGTTGATGTGTAATCATGTATTGAAATTTTGTAATATTATTGAGCTTTGAGAGCATTATGTATGTCTTAAGCTGTAAAATATTGTAAATGTTTTGGTAAATGGAAGTTTGTGTTAACATTGCGTATGTTAAGTGTATTGTGGAAATGCAAGCATGATATTAATGTTGCATGTGTTAAGAAATTGTGGAAAATGAGTTGAAATTGGTAAATTTCAAAGGAATGCATGTTGATAATGCAGGTTATTTTGTATAATGTGAGATGCCTCTTGAAAAGAGATGGGATTGACCGGTAATGGGTCGGATTGTTTAAATATTATGTTGTAATATTGTTGAAAGTGGAGAAAACCTGTTTTTTGAAAAAACTTGTGTTTAATTTCGGGGGCGAAATTCTTTAAAGGGGAGAGGTTATAGCGATCCCGGTTCTCCCTTTCTGTATTTGTTGTATTCCGGACTTTGGTTCCGAGGAGTTGGTGGTTGTACACCTTATTGTCATCCTTTAATTCTTTATGTTTGAGTTTTAGGATGTGTTGGGCATGTTTCGAGCAGGTAGGTCGAGCCTTGGTCTAAATCCTTGTTGCCAGGTTTTTAGTCGTTCCGCTCGAGCGGTTCATCTGGCGCTCGAGCGGAGATTGCACACTCCTAGTATTTTTGCGCTCTGCAAAACTTCTGCAGATGTGATTTCTACGCTCGAGCGGATTTCCTGCGCTCAAGCGGGTCACGCTCGAGCGGACTTGTTGACGCTCGAGCGGGGTAGTACATTTTTTGTATAAGTTCTGGGAGGGGGAAATCTACACTCGAGCGGGCTGGTTTTTTGCGCTCGAGCGGATGTACTTTATTCTTGTGTCTTGGCGCTCGAGCGAACCTTCTTGCGCTCGAGCGGATCTAGTTTTTTTGTTCTTGACGCTCGAGCGTTGTGTTTTACGCTCGAGCGGGAATGTCGTATAACAGAGGCACCTGGGCATTTTTTAATCATTTTCTACACTTCCTCTCTCTCTCTTACTTTTCCAAAACTCCATTGTTGAGCCTCTCTCTCTAGAACCTTGCCTTCTCTCTAGGTATTGATCTAGTAGGAGTTGTTTTCTCACCTTTGGCCTTTACAAAAAGGTTATTGATCGTTGGGAGCTATCTTTTGATCCGAGAAAGTTGTGATTTGGAGCATTTTCGTTTTCGTCTTCTTCTTCGTTGGGTGTCATCTTTTGAGGTAAGGATTCCTACTCACTCTTATGGTCTTTGACATAGATTTTTGGTTGTTTTGATAAAATGTTGAAGTTGGGTAATTTTGGGGACTTAGGGTTTCAAAATGTTAAAAAGGGTTTTATTGTTTTGAGTCTAAAATGTATATTTTGGGTTTCAAAATAATGATATTGAGGTTGGTTGTTGATATTTGAACCTTTGGGTTAATATTGAGAGTTGGGGGAAAAAGTCCTAATTTGTTGTATAGATTAATTAGTATAATTAATTTGGGGAAATTGTGATTATTTGGAATTGAGTTGGAAATAATGAAATTGACTCATTATATTGTAAAATGGTGGAGTTGGATTTATTAATCGCTCACTTTTGAAAACATTGATATTTTATCTGTTGGAGCTTTTATTATCTGTTTAGAAATAATTGCTTGGGCTACCGGTGGAGGGTAGTTTTGATTGTTGTAGACAATGCATGATGATTAGGTAAACTAAAACTAATCAATTGGATGTGTCATAGAGTATGCCGGTTGATAGAATACATTAACGTTATGTATTGATTGGTTATGTATATGACCTATGTGTATATACGTTGTGTGCGTGGGAGGAGATAGGGGATGTACTCCATGGTTTAGGGGAAGATGGGGGATGGACCTCTAAACCGGATGTTGTTTGGGAGGAGATAGGGGATGGACTCCGCTGATACAGCTCATATGCTTGTCAGTTAATATGTTGATATAGCTCATATGCTTATCTGTGGAAGTGTTGATATAGCCAATACGCTTATCAGTTGAAATGTGGATACAACTTGTATGCTTATCTGTTGAGATGTTGATACAACTAGTATGTTTATCTATTGTAAAATGGGAAACGTTTAATATGAGTCACTGTCTCATATAAGTGGTTGGCCAGGTTCTGAGCCGTTGATGTAAATTGTGAAATTGATAAGAAATGGAAAATGAAACGAAACATGAACATAATGGTCATGCAATGGAAATGGGTTATGAATTGATTTATGGGAATTTAACATTTATCAATTGCTAATGTCTTAGTTACTGCTCATACTGTGTTTAGCATATCTTTACTGGGCGTTGGCTCACCCTTTATGGGACAATATTTTCAAGTACAGGTAGCATGCCACCTCCAAGGACATAGCTTGGATGGATATGAGAGTTGAAGACTTTTTTTTCTTTTTGATTATTTTGTTTGTATTACATGTATATCAAGCCTTGGGCTTCTTTTGTATAGAGTTATTATTCTTCTTTTGTGTAATCAAGTGTTGACTTGGAAAGCTGTAAGCCCGTAGGGCATTTGCTTTTGTTGTTAACATGTAATACTGTGATAAGAACTGATTTAAGGAATAGAAATGGTTAAATTCTCTTATATCAATGCATGTCTAAAGTGATGGGTTTTATATATTAATTGAGGGCGTTACACTAGCACTGTAGATTATTGGATCCAACACCCTACAAGTAAGTGTTGTTCCAGTCCATAGAAGCAGAGGTTGGAAATATGAGGTCATCAGATGGAATTAAGTTCATTATATATTCTGGAACTTCTTCACAACTCCCAAATCTTCACTGATGACCATAGTGCAGTTCAGGTTTCATCTTGAGCATCTAACCCTCCTTTGTCAAGGACAATATCAAAGGTCCCATCATCAAACTGCAGACAGGCCATGTCCATGACTCGCCACCGCATATCGGGACGTGAACGCATGTTCCAACGCAACATATCGGAGATTGCGGGTGTGTTTAGTTTGTGTTTATAGAGTAGTTTTTGAGATAAAAAGTACTAAAACTTGTTTGGTTTAGCTTTTTTCAGAAATGATTTTGGAAAATTGTTTTGGGGAGAGAATTTTAAAAAAAGTGATTGATTTGATGTGTATTAGAGAGAGAGTGATTTCGGAAAGTAGGTAACCAAACAAAATTTTGAGATTTTTTTTAGAAAATTTTGTTTGCTTTGATTACTCTTGAAAATTAGTTTGTAGAGAATTTTTCCCAAAAAAATTTCTGAAAAACAAATCAAACAAGGCCTGCAACTTTGGAAAAAAATCAATATTGGTAATGCATCTAAAGCCGGCGCCGTAGAGGTATTCGGAGAGCTTCGAATTGCCGTAACCGGGGACAAGAATCTGCACGAAAGCTGATGATCTGGTGGCGTCGGGAGGTGGCGTTTAGGTGTTGGAGCTGGGGCAGAGGTGGGAGAAGAGTGTGATTCGGAGCTATGGCCAAATGGCGTACCACTCGAAGGAGTCATCACTGCCTCGAATGGTGAAGAACTTGTCCCAGGTCTCCTTGCTTGTGAAGTCTCCTAGGGTTTTCAGGAGCTCTTCTTGTTGGTCTCTATTTCCCATTCTCTCTCTCTCTCTCTCAAAAAAAATATTCTTTACACTCTGTATCTCTCACCACCGAAAACATCATCATATTCCACTCCCTCTTTGCTTTCTCTTTCCCCCAAAAATTCTCTAACCATTCCATCTCTTTTCTTTTGGTAGACCACACCATCTTTTCTCTACTATTTCTTTATTTTATTTATTTATTTATTTATTTTTATTTTTTTTTCATTTTTTTTTTTGGGTCTTTACAGTATATTAACGGATGATGTGACATAATTTTAGATGTTTTAGATCTTGTAATTTGTATAATTGATGGGTTCCATAATTTTAAAGTGATAATGTCATAACATATGTTGGTACATTAATTAGTATATCAATTAGTGGGTGCAGCACCGCTATTTTTAGTTTGTATATTCCATAACAATTTCAGTGAATATAATCAGTAAATGTCCATAAATATATATTGGGAAAATTACAAACTAAAAAAAAAGAAAAAAAAAATCTGGATTTGACCCTTTTAACAAATTAAATATTAAATTTTTAATTTTGTCAATTTAATTTCTAAATTTTTAATATGTTTTCAATTTAAACTATTTGTTTATTTTCATTAAGTAAAATAAACGAAAATAATAATATTTTAGTTATTTTGTGCATACTTACATTAAATTTAATAACTAAAATATTTTTTTTTTCTATCGATTTTACTTAACAGAAATAAGAGAATGGTTTAGATTAAAAGCAAATCAAAAGATTGAAATTTAAATTGACAAAAATAAAAAATAAAAATTTCTTTTGTTAAAATCCTCAAATTTTAAGATTTTTTTTTGTAATTGTCCCATATGTATATTTTTTAAAGTACTTAGTGCCTTAGAGCATCATTATCAAGCTCATTAAAATTTTTCTTTAGCTATTTTATAGCACAAAATTATGGAAGTACGTTCCATCAAACTCAATTCATGGCTAACTACTTTAGTTGAATATCAAACTACTGGTTATGTGTAGTTAGGCAAATAAGACTCAACAAATGATTTTAGGTACTAAAATATTTAATATATTATATTATGTTTATCATTTAATCAATTATTACTATATTAATAATAAACATGAGTAGTGAAATCATTAAACTAATACAATTGTAATACATGAGATAAAAAAACACAATTTGATAAATTAAGAAAAATTATTTATAAACGAAATTTGTATATAAAAAAAATTGAATTAGAATGATATAATTTTGTTATTTTTTAAAATATAAGTTAGAATAATATGTATTTTAAATTGAGATGAACGGAGCATAAAGTGTCACATTATTTTGTATGTAAATTCAATATAATTTTTTTTAGGATAAATTAAATTGATTTCCCCGAAATTTGGATACAACAAACCATACGTTTTGAGATAATTAAATCAACTTTTTTATTACTTAATGGGATCAGAATAAATATAGGTAGTTTTAAGACTCAAATATAAACAAAATAAAATATATATTTTAATGTAAAAAAGATAATAACAATCACTTTTTTTATATATAAGACTAACAAATTAGGGAGTAAAATCAGTTAAGTATTACGTAAATTAAAATTTTAAATGAGTCTAATATAATTATGCAAACTTGTGAATTTTTATTTTTTTTTATATTTTTCTCAAATTTTAAGAGATGTGAATGTAATTTATCAAATATTTTATTTATATATCATTATCCTAAACAAATGTAATCATTCATTATTTTAATTTTTTCTCAAATATTAAATTTGTAATTAGAAAAAAAATATAAAATATATATAATAGTAAAAAATAAAAAATTTGTTGAAAAATATATTTGAAATGATAGTCAGCTAAAATAAAATAAAAAATAAACTTTTAATTAAAATTTAATTAAAAATTTAACTATTTTAATAGAGTGCTGTTAAAAGGCTACTTGAATATGTTGTGATTGTGTTCTATTTTGGAACAAAAATGATTCGTAACTCGAAAAATGATTTGGCTTGAATGGCCCGACTGCCCAAAACGACATCGTTTGGGGTAGTTTTTTTTTTTTTCCTATTAGATGTCTGAGAGAGGGAGAGAGAGAGAGAGAGGGAAAAGAGAAGAGAGAGAGAAAGAGAAGAAAGAGAGAGAAGAGGCACTGAAATCGATCGATTGCTCCACCAGAGAAGAGAGAAAGTTGAACCAGTTTCTTCTTCTTCTTCTTCTTCTTCTTCTTCTTCTTTCAGGGTTCAAAATCGAACGATTTCATCGAAATCAATGGATATGGATTTCACAAAATCCATGGATGTTGTTGTTGATGATGATGTTGATGAAGATGTTGTTGTTGATGATGATGATGATGTGTTAACGATGATGATGATGGTGTTGATGTTGATGATGATGCTGTTGATGAAAATGTTGTTGTTGATGATGATGATGTGTTGATAAAGATGTTGTTGATGAAGATGAAGACTTTCATTGATGTTGACGAAGATGCTGTTGATGAACATGTTCTTCCCCAATTTCCTATTTTCTTTGTGTTCTTCATCTTCAAAGAGAGAAGAGAAGAAGAAAAAAAAAATTTCAAAAAGGCGTCATTTTGGACTTGGGCCATTTGAGCCATTTCGAGCTACCAAACAGGATTGATTTTGGAATGGTCAAAAGAATATAGCGCAATTGTGTCTCGTATTTCATATTTCATTCTATTAGAACCTTCAATTTTCAAATGTGAAGGTTCAATAAGGGTTTTGAAGCCCAACAATGATTTATCTCCCTAATTTGAGAGCTTTAATTGAAAAACTAATGAGATGGAAATTCAAAAAAAAAAAAAAAACGAAGACCAAAACATCACATCAATGAGCAGGACTCACCCTCTAAAACTCCTTTAGAGTTCATAATTTAAAACTCTCAAACATTTTTCTTTTGAAGTTATGGTCATTAATTGTTGTTGACTTGCTCTCCGTTGGCCGTGGTGCACTTTCGGTGTTCTTCGAGTTCGTTGTCCATCAGCTTGTGAAATCAAATTCAGTGGGTTTTGTTTGGGTTTGTGATGGTGTAGTTTAAGGCATGTTTTGAGAAGTAACTTTTTTTGATTTCTTATTTATTTTTTAAATATGTAAAAAAATAAAGAAGTGATATGATTAAAATAAGTTAATACATTGTCCTTTTTTCAATTGCCAAAATATGCCTAAGAATATAAAATTGTGAAACAATTTTGAAAAATAATTTTGTGAAAAGAGTTCATAAAATTTAAAAATTTATTTGATTGTATATTTTGAAAATAGTTTTAGAGTTTGGGATGATTTATTTTTTTTTTTCTTGGTAGTAGAATAGATGAGTGTGAGAGAAAAAGTAATTGATTGATGTATAAGATGTGAAAGAATGGGAAGAGAGAGAGAGAAAAAAGTGATTGATTAATGGATAGTAAAGAAAAAAAAGTGATTTTAGATTTTTTTTTTTTATATTGAAATTTTTTAAATTTTTTTCTCAAAAATTATCTCTCAAGAGATAAACCAAACAAGGCCAATGTTTTTGTTTGTACTTGATACCGATGGGCACCTAGAAGGGCCCAACCCACAAGGGCCCAACCCACGGAATAGGGGCGAGTCCACCCCCCGATTATCAAAGCCTAATAACTCTAAGAAATTAATACTAGACCAGGACCAATAGCGTTCAAACACTTGCCAAACAGGGGCCTAGACACATAAGCAGACAAAGATCCTGCAAAGTTATTGCACCACACATCAGCAATTAATGAGGCTCTCACAGGATTAAATGCGACAACCCTTTCACGTTGGAACATGCAGTCTCATCGTGAACAATGCAAGCTAGAGTATAGACTTTCGGCCAACATAACAGGTCAGAATGGACAAGGAAATGATGAACAAAAGATATAAGGAAGTTTCTAAGACACATCGAAGGTTAAGTTCTTTATTATCTTCCCTCTCTCTCTCTCTCTCTCTCTGCCTCTCTCTCTCTCTCTCTTTGTGGATACAGTCAATCTCTTCTATTATAACTTGATCGTCGGAGGGTCTGTTGGGGGACTCCCATTCCCCGCTGGACCTTTTTTGCAGGCACCTCCAGTGAGCTCCGATACCAATAAAGTTGTTAGAAGCGTGGATCTACCCGACTCGTCCTCCGTTGGATCCCTTACATCATCAGTTGGCGCCGTCTATGGGAACCTCCATTTCGGAAAGACAGTTGTGTTCATTGTCATCGAAAGGAACCCCGTAGCCATCTACTCCCGGCATTAAAGCGAATGGTCACGACTAGATTCATGGCTTCCCAACACAACGCCGATAACCCCGAAGCTGAGCCTTCCAACCCAAATAACCCACATCCATATTTCGCAGAACTCACCAACAGCATCAACCGGCTGACCGAGCAGAACCAAGCCTTGATCAATGCTTTACTCCAGCGTGACCTACCCATTCCGCCTGTACCACAGCCGATAATTCCCTCGCACCTAGAACAAGCCCACCATCACTATCAATTCCCACCACACGTACCTCAAGGAACATTCTCATCCTTCGTCCCGCGGCCTCAACCATTGAATCTTGACGGTCTGCACCCTCCTCCGTCAAGTTCGTAACCTCGTCAAGACATGCCACCGCTTTTCCACAACCACCCCTTACCACACCATGAGGCTGCACAAGAAGGTGAGGCTAGCAGTGTTCAACCCCCGATCACTGTCTGTGGGGATAATGTTCCCGTCTGGGATGAAGAACTACGGGCCATGAAACTATAACTACAAGGGTCATGCAGAACATACAGCACAAGCCGTCCTCCACTGTCAATTCTCCTTTTGCCGCCTCCATTCGGGATAAAGCTCTCCCCCTCCCCCCCAAGTTCAAGATGCCATCGATCGACACCTTCGATGGTACTACCAATCCCGTCGACCATGTGGAAGTGTATCAGACACTCATGATCTTACATGCCTTTTCGGAAAAAATCATGTGTTGCGCCTTCCCTGTCACGTTAAAAGGGTCGGCTCGCCTTTGGTTCAGTCAGCTCCCCCTGGATTCAGTTACTTCATTTCACCAGCTCAGCGAATCCTTCTTAAGCCATTTCATCGGTGCTCAGCGACAATGACACCTAGCCATCCAACTGCTAAACATCTGGCAGACCGAAGGAGAGTCGCTACGTAGCTATGTCACCTGCTTCAACACCGAAGCCTTACAAGTGGAGGAGAATGATGACAAAGTCATCCTCACCGCCTTCATAGCAGGTTTACGCCCATCTGATTTCCTTTTCTCCCTCTCTAAAAATCCCCCGACCACCATGGCCTCCTTTCTCACCAGAGCCCAAAAATACATGAATGTCGA
The DNA here is from genome assembly GCA_036172215.1 of Camellia granthamiana. Classification (NCBI taxonomy): domain Eukaryota; kingdom Viridiplantae; phylum Streptophyta; class Magnoliopsida; order Ericales; family Theaceae; genus Camellia; species Camellia granthamiana. The sequence goes on along the minus strand of CM069903.1, from coordinate 53,285,289 downwards.
AGACTCCCTAGCAGCTCGCCAAGACTCCACATCTAAACTCCCACCCTCCAAGGCCAAAAGAAAAGAGCTCGAGTCACATCTCCCACAATACCCATACCGACCCCCATCACACCCTGACCAGCCTGCATGCTCGGACAGACCGCCACTTACCCGCCCACCTGGTCAATTCGATTCGAGCGATACACCCCCCTCAACTCACCCATGGAGCAAGTCTTGAACCAAATTCAACAAGACCATAACCCGAAATGGCCTCAACCTTCTAGATCTCCATCCACCAAACGAGACCAATCCAAATACTGCCGTTTCCATCAAGACCATGGCCACAACACTGACGAATGTGTCAACCTTAAAGACCAGGTTCAGGATCTGGTTTGTCAAGGATGACTCAGTCGATTCACCGCAACCCGCCCCCCACAGCGGCCCAGAACTGGCCTTTCAAATCATAACCGCCAACACACTCCCCCCCGATAACCAACACCACCCGAGTGACACGATGATCAACCTTGCGATCACCCGAGAGCTCACGTTGATCCTCCCGCTCCGCTAGGCAAAATAAGGATCATTGTCGGTGGCCTCACGTGCGGTGAACCGTCCCGGTCAGCACAACGAGCCGAGCTTCAAAAAATTCGACAAGGCTCTGATAGGGAAGTAGCCACGGTGGACTGACCCTACAAGCAGCCCAAACAATAGACCGAGCCGGTTACCTTTACAACGCAGACTGCATCGGCGTTCGCTACTCTTATGACGACCCCCTGGTCATCTCTACCCTCTTCTCAAACTACAAAGTTGGGCAAGTTCTGGTCGACAACGGCAGCTCCTCAGATATCATCTTTTCTTAATGCCTTCCGCCAACTAAAGGTCGAGAATGAAAGTTGTCACCTCTAAAAACCCCCTGGTGGGCTTTACTGGCAATCGGGTCATCTATGGGCTCTATCGACCTCCCCATCACCATGGGAGAATATCCGCGGTAGTCCACCAAACTGCTCACTTTACTTGTCGTCGATTGTCCCTCTGCTTACAATATCATATTAGGATGCACCGCCCTTAATGCTTTTTAAGCCGTCACCTCCACATACCATTTAGCTAAGAAATTTCCTACTGACTAGGGGGCCGGCACCGTGAGAGGAGAGCAGACCGTAGCCTAAGAATGCTATGTCGCCTCATTGAAGGAAGTCAAAATGAAAGAAGCCATGATTATCGAAGGCCTAGATGTTCGAGACAAGGAAGAATTAGTCAAAAGAGAACCAGTAGAGGAACTTGTTGAAATACCTGTCGATCTTACGGATCCAACAAAAATGGCTAAGATCGGTAGCAAGCTATCGTCTTAGGCCAAGGCCGATCTCACAGCTCTCCTAATCGAACATAATGATGTCTCCTCTTGGACTCATTCAGACATATCAGGTATCGACCCCACTTTTATTGCTCACTGCCTCAGCATCGACCCCCAATTCCGATCGTTCCGCCAAAAGCAGTGCATTTTTCATCCGGAATGCAACAACCTCATCACCGCTGAGGTAAACAAGCTGTTACAAGCACAGTTTATCAAAAATGTGGACTATCCTAGATGGTTGTCCAACGTGGTCTTGGTCTGCAAAAACAACGGGAAATGGCAACTCTGCGTCGACTATTCCGACCTCAACCGAGCCTGCCCCAAAGACAGCTACCCCCTTTCCAGGATAGATCTGTTAGTTGATGCAACTGCAGGACATCAGATGCTCAGCTTCATGGATACTTTCTCCGGCTATAATTAGATCTTAATGTACGCAGCCGACCGGGAGCGCACCTCTTTCATCACCGACAGGGGGACTTATTATTACCGAGTCATGCCGTTCGGTTTAAAGAATGCTAGGGCCACTTACCAATGCCTGGTTAATGCCGTTTTCCAACACCGGATAGGTCGGAACATGGAAGTCTACGTCGACGATATGCTTGTCAAGAGAAAACTCTCTTCTGACCACCTGGCAGACCTGCGCAAAACTTTCTACACCTTGCGACAGTTTCACATGAAACTGAATCCAAAAAAATGCGCCTTCGGCCTGGGGTCTTGTAAATTCTTGGGGTTCATGGTCAGCCAGAGAGGCATTGAGGCCAATCCAAAAAACATCAAGGCCTTGATAGAAATGTGGTCCCCCCGAACGATCAAAGAGGTCCAGCGGCTAACAGGTAGAGTTGTTGCCCTCAATAGCTTCATTTTACGAGCGACAGACAAATGCCTTCCATTCTTCAAAGTCCTCGGGCAGACCTTCGAATGGAACACAGAGTCTGAGGAGGCCTTCTAGCAACTGAAACAACGCATGGCTAGCCCCCTCTCTTCTCTCAAGCATTGTCAGGTGAAACCCTCTTCCTCTACGTAGCTATATCCCACACCGCCGTCAACGCTGCCCCGTCAGGGAGAACGACTCAGTACAGCGCCCAGTCTACTACATCAATCGCGCACTCAGCGGAGCCGAACAGAATTGCCCTCTATTAGAAAAGATGGCCCTCGCCCTGGTTATCGCCTTCAGGCACCTCTGACCTTATTTCCAAGCTTATTCCATTGCACTGACCAACCTTTGAAAAAGATGATGCAACAACCAGAATCATTAGGTCGGCTTATGCAATGGTCTGTTGAACTAAGCCAATACGACATCTCTTATTGACCACGTACAGCTATCAAAAGCCAAGATGTCGCCGACTTTATCCTAGAATTCACAAATCTTACCCCACTAGCACCCACTCCGCCAACACACGACCCTATCGAAGAGGATGATCCCCATTCCTAAACTGTTTGTGTCGACGGTTCATCTCGCAAAGAGGGTAGCGGAGTTGGTTTAATCCTCACCACTCTCGAAGGAGAATACTCCAAATGCGTCCTCCGATTCCTATTTGCCGCCAACAACAATCAAACCGAATACGAAGCCCTTATAGCGGGTCTTCGCCTGGCTAAAGATATAGGAGTCGATCATCTCCAACTACTCAGCGACTCTCGGTTGGTAGTAGGCCAGATAACGGGCGAATTTAATGCCAAAGAAGAAGCCATGCGATCATACAAGGACATTGCTCTCCCTCTGACCCGCCACTTTAATAGCTTCCGCATCCGACATGTCCCCGGGTCAGAAAACTCCCAAACGGACGAAATAGCACAGTTAGCCTCAGTAAACCAATTAGACCTCTACCATGGCGTTCGAGTCGAATACCTAACCCATCCAACAGTCTCACCTGATCCACAAGTAATTCACTTGTTCAAGGACGAGCCTATCCGATGGGCCCAGGACATCATTGCATTCCTCGACCAAAGAACACTCCCAGCAAATAAACATGAAGCCTCTAAAGTCAGGTCTCGATTGGCGAATTATGTCATTATCAGTGGCGCCTTGTATAAAAGGGGATTTGCGTGGCCGTATCTCAGATGTCTCAATCCTGACCAAGCAACTTATGTAATGAGGGAAATACATGAGGAAGTTTATGGGAATCACTCAAGGGGTCGGTCTCTGGCCCATAAAATTCTCCGAACATGTTACTTTTGGCCCACACTCAGTCAGGACACTGCTGATTTTGTGATGAAATGCAACAAATGCCAGCACTTCACCAACATCCCCCACGCCCGTCCAACGGAGTTAATCACGCAAAGCAGCTCGTGTCCCTTCGACAGATGGGGAATTGATCTCGTCAGTCCCTTGCCGACCGATAGGGGTCAAGTCAAGTTTGCCATCGTGGCCATCGATTACTTCACCAAATGGGTCGAAGTGGAACCTTTCGCCAAACTTACTGAGCGGAATACCACTAGGTTCATCTGGCAATCCATTGTATGTCGTTTTGGGATTTCCCAAGCCACTGTCTCCGACAATGGCAAACAATTCAACAACGCTAAGTTAAGGGAATTCTGCACAGAACTCAACATCAAGCCCTGTTTTTCCTTCCCAGGCCATCCTCAAGCCAACGGTCAGGTAGAGGTTACCAACTGCTCCCTACTGAAAATCATCAAGACCAAGTTGGAAGCCGCAAAGGGCCTCTGGGTGGAGGAATTACCCAACGTCCTCTGGGCTTATCAGATGACCGCCCAGACCCCAACTGGGGAGACGCCATTTCGCCTCACATACGGTGCCGAAGCGGTCATCCCTTTGGAAATTGGCCTACCAACACTCAGAATCATCTATCCCATTCCACACCAGAACGAAGCCTTCAGAGAGCTGATCTCGACCTCATTGAGGAATTGTAAAAAATGACCACTGTCCGCTTGGCCTTGTATTAACAGAAAGTCAGGAAGCACTATAACCGCAAAGTCCGACCAAGGGTGTTCGCAATAGGAGACCTCATCTTACGCGAAGCCACTCTCGCCACCAAAAACCCGACCGAAGACAAACTCGCAGCTAAGTGGAAAGGCCCTTACATCGTCAATGCAAAACCCCGCCCAGGCACATACTGTCTCCAAGACATAGAGGGCAGAGATCTTCCCCATCCATGGAATGCCGAACACTTGCAGTTCCTATTTCTTCTTTTATTGCTTTAATCCAAACAATGCACAAAATCTCGTCTAGGAGAAACCCTCCAAGCCTCAGCCAGACTGAGCACGAAGAGCTCAGCTAGACTGAGTCTAAAAAGCCTTAGCCAAACTGAGCACGAAGAGCTCAGCCCAACTGAGTCTAAAAAGCCTCAGCCAGACTAAGCACAAAGAGCTTAGCCCAACTGAGTCTAAAAATCCTCAGCCAGATGGAGCACAAAGCGCTCAGCTCGACTAAGTCTAACAAGCCTCAACCAGACGGAGTACAAAGCGCTCAGCCCGACTGAGTCTAACAAGCCTCAGCCAGATTGAGCACAAAGAGCTCAGCCCGACTGAGTCTAACAAGACTCAGCCAGACTAAGCACAAAGAGCTCAGCCAGATTAGGCCTTCCAAAGTCTTAGTTCAGGTACGCCGCCACGCACAGGTCTAGGTATGTCGTCCTCTCAGACGCCATTTTGGCCCTCTCTTTTCCCAGGGCCTTCTCCAACTTCGTAATGCGCCTATTTGCCTCTTCTTTGTCTTTTAGGGCTTGGTCGCGCAGCTCTTCATTGTTGGCGAGGGCCTCTTCCAACCTTTCCCTGGCAGTATTGCAAGCTTCTTGGACTTCGCCTACTTTCCTCCGCTTGCTCGCCAGCTCAAACTCCAGTGATATCGCCTTATGGCGCACCACTTCCAGTTCCAATTTGGCGACTATGAGCTCGGAGGCGACCCTGGCTTGACTTACGTTGGCACGCTCGGCCAAGTGCCCCTGCACCAATGCCAACACCTCCATTTTCTTCGCTCTCTACGCGTACGGCAGCCCCTTCGCATAGGCACTACGTGCCGCTTTTCTCCAGCCGCCTACCTCCCCCTTAAGTTCTGCACTTGCACCTTCACCTCTTTCAGTTCGGCCTTCCACGGCTCTGCCTCCACTTTTGCTCCTAAAGCCTTGCCTAGAAGGGAAGCAGCCAAGGTCACCGCTTCCATTTGAGTCGAACAGAATCCCCTAAGAGGGTCGATCTCTGTGACTTGTACCACACTTCGCACTGCCGCGTCCTCCACAACTCCCAACAAGCAGTCTGTGACCACCTTCGCTTCGCACCCATCCCCTCTTAGGCCTTTAACCACTGCGCGCACATGGTGCATAGCGGTATTCAATGCGGCACCCCTCTCTACTTTGCCCGACCGCCCTACACCCACCTTCTACCTTGGCGGCACTTCTTCGCAAGGCACATCCTTAGGGGCTGATCTGTCGCCAAGTCACCCCCTATCACCCCTCTCTCCTCTTCCACTACCCCCTCCCCCCCAACCCTACTCTCTTCTCTCCTCACTTTTGGGGGCTCTTCCTCCACTCCCTTTTTCACCTTTTTTCCTACGACCACTTTTTCCCTGCCCTTTGGGATCACTCTCATCTTCTTCTTCTTCTTCAGTACCAGCTCTACCTCTTTATCACTTCTCTCTTTCAGCGGGTCCACTGCCGCTCGCAAAGGCACGAAATCGGTTAAATCCTTCTTGCCTAAGGGCTTTGGTCGTAGTCGGACCGGCCTCTTCACGACCAACTTTCGCGCTGGGCCTAGTTGCTACTCCTTGTACTTTTCGACCTTCGCGAATGAACGCTTATCCTCCGCCTCCTGCACCTTCCTCCTCCTCTCTACCTCTTCCGGCGCAGGGTTTCTTTTCTTTGGTTTGGGCCCTAGGCTCAAGGCAAAGAGGGTCGACGGTTGGACGAGATCGTCCCATTTCAGTCTTTTCTTTTCCCTCCATTCCTTTACCTGTTTTACCCTAGTCTCCGCCACCACCCCCAACTTCGGCTCCAACAACTTCGTGGGCACCTTCCAGGTCAAGCGCACCCCCTACCAGCGTTCGCCGATACATAAAACCATCTCGGCCTCCACCCCTTCACCAATGTGGGCAACCCTGCCACTGTTTGCAGTGTCACCTAGGTTTCCTGTTGCCTTGAGGCTTTGTAGCATAAAAAAAATTCATCCACAGTCATTACCTCCCCCCCAGTCTTCCGCAGCCACGCGATCATGTAGACGAATATTATCTTCCATGCATTCGGCATCAATTACCCCAGGGCCACCTCCAGACGAAAGCAATGCCTCTTCGTACAAAGTGAACTCCATCGGTCGAGCATCCGACGCTCTCTCCTTCGTTGTCGGCACTTTCAACTCCACTTCTTTCGGAATCTAGTACCTACTCCAAATCTCCTCCAGATCTTCTGCCGTTAACATCGATTTGTCCGCCTTCGTATGCCAATGGTCAGGCTCCACTTGGCTAATGGACTGGACTGCCGACATCATTATCCTGGACGCGGCACCCGCCGTCCACTCACCAACCCTTCTCGCCCTATACTACTCTGCTAACTCTACTACGTCATCCTCTCCTAATGATTCTAACCCCACAGCTGCTGCTTTGTCTTGGGCCATTCGCGCCATGTTTTTGCAAATCGCTTTGGTTGCGGGCTCTAGGAATTCTGTAATTTGCAAAAAGGGATAGTCCACTACGATGAAGGCCCGTAAGTTTGGAATATGATGATTTTTTGTGATTAGGTAAGTAAAGCGTATTGCTCCAAAGGCACAGGGTTTACCTATCTCCCAAGGTTCGCGGTTAAATTTTGCCAGTTTGAAAATTTCCTCACAAAAACTCCCTGCCTTTTCCACATCCCATCATACCCTTTCACTTCCTACCAACGCATCACATCCCCCACCACCTCCCTTACTTCCCCCACGTGTACGGCCACAATTCGCCCATCAACCTGTACCTCCTCTTTCCCTTCCCCCTGTCTTTTCCGCTTTGTATCATCACGTGTTTTGTCATTTCTTGAGCCCCGTTCACCGTCACTTCCACTTTGCCGTCGGCCCTCCTTACGATTGGCCTTCCCGCTCAGCCCTCTTTCATGGTCGGCCCTCTTCATGATCAGCCTTCTCGCTCGACCCTCCTCCGCGGTCGACCTTCCTGACGATCGGCCTTCCAACTTGGCCCTTCTTCGCGATCGCCCCTCCTCATGATCGGCCTTCCCGCTCTGCCTTCCTTCGCAGTCGCCCGTCCTCACGATTGGCCTTCTCGCTCGGCCCCTTTCGCGGTCATCCCTCCTCACAATCGGTTACCCAACCCGGCCTCCCTTCGCGATCGGTCTTCCTCACGATCGATCACCCCACTTGGCTCTCCACCCTCGCGATTGGCTTCTTACTTATTCCCTTCGTTGGACTAAAGCTGTACTCGAGAATGGGGGAATATTGATATCGATGGGCACCCAGGAAGGCCCAACCTACAAGTTCCCAACCCACAAAACAGGGGCGAGTCCACCCCCCGGCTATCGAAGCTCAATAGCTCTGAGAAATTAATACTAGACCAGGACCAATAACGTTCAAACACTTGCCAAACAGGGGCCTAGACACATAAGCAGACAAAGATTCTGCAAAGTTATTGCACCGCACATCAACCATTAATGAGGCTCTCACAGCATTAAATGCGACAACCCCTTCATGTCGGAACATGTAGCCTCACCGTGAACAATGCAAGTTAGAGTATAGACTTTCGGCCAACACGACAGGTCAGAATGGACAAGGAAATGATGAACAAATGATATAAGGAAGTTTTCAAGACATATCAAAGGTTAAGTTCTTCATTATCTTCCCTCCTCTCTCTCTCTCTCTCTCTCTCTCTCTCTGCGGATACAATCAATCTCTTCTATTATAACTGGATCGTCGGAGGGTTTGCTGGGAGACTCCCATTCCCCGCCGGACCTTTTTTGCAGGTACCTCCAGTGAGCTCTGAGACCAGTAAAGTTGTTAGAAGCGTGGATCTACCCGACTCATCCTCCGTTGGATCCCTTACATCATCAGTAATTGTAGTTAACAAATAATTTGTTTCTCACTTTTCGCAAAATAATTTTGTTTGTTTTAACTGATTGTGTTTTTGTTTAGGTGGTTGATGAATGTGATTATTTACATTTTAATTGAATGGTTTAAAAATATAAAATTTTATATTTATAATTTTTGTGTCAAAGATTTAAGTATGAATATTCACACTTGAAACCTTAAATGCCTAAAAAATACTTTTTGTATTTATGAGAAGTGTGAATGTTTTCATTGTTAATTAAATGGTTTAAAGATGTAAATATTCATACTTCCTTGCAACTTTTTAGTCTAAAAAATTTATACTTTTTAACTTATGAAAAGTGTGAATGCTTTCATTTTTAACTAGCATAATAACCGTGCCATGCACGGGTCAAAAAAAATAATTAAAAATTATTTTTGAAATTAAATTATAACAAAAAATTTGTTTATAATATAAAAGAAAATTTATTTAACATTAATTAGTTCCCATATAATAATTATTTTTATGATAAACTATAAATATATTTCGTCTTAATGAATTTCGTAATTTTAGTTTTTCAATTCACTAATTATCTCATATCTATTATGTAAAATCAATTACCTTATCTATTTTGTAGAATTCAATCAATCAAAATTGAAGAATAAATAAAAATGAGAAAAAAAAATAGAGTGTTAGTGGCTTCAATTTTCAAAGATTTATCTAATTTTCTCTTTTTTTATTCATATTTATAGAATTTCACACTTACTCTTCCTTTTTAATTAAGTTTATTTAATTGAGTGTATTTCAAAAAAATTAAATAGTCCTGCATATTTATATAAACATAATGAAATCATTCAAATATATTATTTAAATAATCATCTAAATTAATATCATATTATTTAGTTAATTTTTAACATATTTAGTATCGTTTATCACATTTTGTTATTTGTCCGTGCATAGTGCAAATTTTGTGCTAGTAAATAATGAATACAAATGGATAGTTTAAACTAGTATAGTATTTTAAAATGTCACAGTTTAAATTAAAAAGTTAGAGTTTATTTGTTACCGTAGAAAAATTCTAGAATTATTATTATTATTTTGTAATTTTTCAATAAAGAAAATTTATTTGAACTTAAGTAGTGTTTGGTTTATTAGAATGAATCGGAATAGAATGATCATTCTATCAAAATATGCATTCATATGTTTGGTTAAACTAAAAATATAATGAAAAATGCATTACAAATGGAATCATCTTTTACTATGTTAAGGGAATGATCATTCCATAAAAATGTATGAGAAATCACGATTTCATTTTATTCTATTTTATTTCAATGAACCAAATAGAGAATTAGTGTTAAACCTTAGATGTGAAGTCTAGCTCAATTTAAACAAATTTATTTGCATTGAATTTTTTTTTTAAAGTTAAAATAAAATCAATTTAGGTAGTTGAATAGATTTGTGCAATACGTTATTGTCAAGAATTAGAGCGCAAACAATTAGATATGCCGGATCAAAAAAAAAACACACACACACACATAATAAGATAAGTTAGAAGAAAAAAGATAGTAATAGTGAGCTTTAAAATTAGAATTTTAATATGATCTTTAATGATATGACAAACAAAAATAATAATAATAATAATAATAATAATACACGAGTTAAAATATCACATCACCATGTGAGATTTACTACTAAAACTCTCAAATTAGAATTTCCAAATATTATTAAAAGAAAAATGTATAAATAAAAGTAAGCAAATAGACTTCAAAATTGTCACAACAATTAGATAAGTGAAAAGAAAAATGTGTAAATAAAAGTAAGCAAATAGACTTCAAAATTGTCACACAATAATATACAAATTGATGAGGAGGGTCCTACAAAGTCGTCGGAAGGGAATCTACACGGACAGCCTGTCTCCTTCAAAATTAGCGGACGGCCCTGACGTTACGTTTTTAATAAAAGTCAGCTTCTGTTTAGAGTTACCAAGGCTTGGATTACTTGATTTTGGAGTAAATTAAGAATTAAATTATGGGATACTTATGTTTAGGTCTTAATAAGTAGATTTATTATTTAATAGGTTTTATAAAAAAATTTATCATAAAAAAAATTACTAATTATAAATTTTAGCGACAATTTGTTAAAATCTAAAGAAAAAAATCATTAATTGTCAATTTTTAGCGACGTATGTAAAAAATTGTCATATAAAATTAGTTTTAACGACAATTTTACAAAGACTTATTTTCAATAGGACTTGATGGAAATTAAGTCTAACTATTAAAACGTATTGATAATTTACCCTTAAATTATTATTTATGGTTCGGTAAAATTTGAAATCAAAATAGACGGATCAATAAATATGATTCAATTTAATTAGTAAAAAAATACATAATATAAATAATTAAATTTTTGTATATAAATTATGAAAATAAAAGAATATTAAAATTTACAATTTAAATTTTATAATTTTATCACAATTTATATATTAATTTTTAATTTATTACAACTTTAATCATATAATTTTCAACCCCTTTGTTAGAGTTATAAACTTGGACAATTTCAACCCAAGCAGCTCAAGTCAAATATGAAATTTTTTAAAAATTAGGTAATATAATTTTTAATTCAGTTAAGCCTTATATAGAAATTTAAAAATTCAAACAAATTTGAGTAAATTTAGACAGAGACACTAAATAACTTAGGCAGAGACACCAAATTGGAATATATTTATATATTTTATATAAATATATAAAATTATTTGCTAATTTATTTTTTTAATAATAAATAAGATTAATTAAATATTTAATAATAATGAATAAAAGCAAAAGCAATAGGCTTAAGTTTTTTCAATAGAATTTTTTTTTTTTATGTTTAAAAAATACACATTTTACAAAGAGATTATAGCGATCCCGGTTCTTCTTCCTGTGGTTGTTGTATCCGGACTTGGTTCCGTGGATGGCAGTTGTGGTTTATATCTTGTTTCCGTCCTTCAATACTTTGTATTTGAGTTATAGGATGCTTTGGGCAGGATTGTTACAAGTTGGGTGTGATTGGGAGCAAATGGTTGCTGTCCAGAATTTTGGTTCTTCGCTCGAGCGAGACTTTTGTCGCTCGAGTGAGCTCTGTGTTTTAGATCCTGCGCTCGAGCAAGGGTTCTTCGCTCGAGCGAGAGTTGAGTTTTGTATCTGGTAGCTCGAGCGAGAAGTCCTTCACTCGAGCTTGCGTCTGCGTCTGGTTCTGGACCTGAGAGTTGCATTTCTTGGCTCGAGCGAGCTTTCCTTCGCTCGAGCGAGCGAGGTCTATGTTTTGGGTTTCGTCACTCAAGCGAGCATTCTGTCGCTCGAGTGTGCTTCTGAGTTGCAAACCTAAAGCTTCGTATATTTGGCTCGAGCGAGACTTTTTACACGCGATCAAGGGTCCTTTGTGTTTGGTCGCTCGAGCGACCAATCCTTCGCTCGAGCGACCCTGTGTTATATCAGTAGACAGCAGTGGGCAAGGTTCTGAAAAGCGGTTGCGGTCGCCGTAACGGTGGCGGTGACGCGGTTGCGGTTGCGGAGCGTAAAGGTCGTAGCGTAACAGTTGCGGTTACCGGAACCGTGAATTTTTTTATTTTTCGCACAATTTGAAAAAAACTTACCGATACACATATTTTTTTTCCATGATCATATTTATTGGGTTAAAAATAAATATTGATTGACTTTTGTAAATTTTTAAGTATGATCCAATATATTTCATATTTTTAAATCATTATAGACTGAGTTTTTTATATTTTATTTTAATAATTAATGACCTTATATTATACAAAAAATCAATCACTAACTATTATATATAAGATAAACAATGACAAACGTAAGAAAACAAATAAGAGCCTAAATATATATATATATATACATATTTTAACCGAGCCAAATAGATAATGACCACACTTATTATTATTATTATTATTATTTTCAAACAATATATAGATAGACACAAACAAAATGGTTTAGTGATAGCAGCTGAATAGAATAGCATGGGTCTTACAGTTTCAACAAATCAATAACATATTCTTCATCTTCCCTCTTCTCTCTCTCTATCTCTTACTCCTCCATTTTCTCTCTTTATCTTCCCTCTTCTCTCTATCCCTCTTCCCCAATTTTCAACTTTTTTTTGTGTGTTTTTTCAAAAGAAACAGTTTGGAACCGTTACGTAACGGTGCGTAATAGGCCGTTACAGCACCGTTACGACCGCTACGGCAGCCGCTACGGCCGACACACCTGTGAATCTCAATCACACTGCAAAAGCGGCCGTAACGGGTGGCGGTAACCGCCAAAACCGTTACATAACGGCGTTACGTAACGGTTGCGGCCGCTTTTTAAAACCTTGGCAGCGGGTAAACACTTCACTTTTTCATCCTCTTTTTCTTTCAAACCCTAGATCCGAGCTCTCTCTCTCTCTCTACACACATTCTCTCTAGGGTTTCATCAATTTTTAGTGTGTTTTTACCCTAAGGCCCTGTTTGATTGGGGGATATGAAGATTGAGATTGGATATTATATCTGGTGGGGTCTATATATCCCACGTTTGCAAATTTTTTTTGAAGGGAATATAATATCCGGTGGGATTGTATATCCCCCAAAAGTGGAGGATATACAATACCACCCCCCCTCCCAAAAAATTATATCATATCCCCTTGGTTGGGATATGATGTAAAAAATCCAATTTACCCTTTTGTCTATCTAACATAATATAATATAATTATTGAATTTAATTTAATATTATTGAATTTAAGATAATATATTATTGAATCTAAGATAATATAATATAATATAATATAATATAATATTATTTAATTTAATATAATATAATTTAATACAAATTTTGAATTTAATATAATATAATATTATTGAATTGAATTTAATTTAATATAATATAATTATTGAATTTAATTTAATATAATATAATTATTGAATTGAATTTAATTTAATTATTGAATTTAATTTAATATAATATAATATTATTTAATTTAATATAATATTATTGAATTTAATTTAATATAATATAATTTAATATAAATTTTGAATTTAATATAATATAATATAATATTATTTAATTTAATTTAATTTAATATAATATTATGAGGGCAATCTTGGAAATTACTTGTTATATCCCATAATATATTTTGTAAAACAAACATGCATAACATATATCCAATCTTATATATCAAGTCAACAAACATGACTTGGGGGATATACTATCCAATACATATATCATATTCATTATATATCCTGACTAAATCTCACATCATATTATATCCTCCATTTTATATCCAGTGAAACAAACAGGGCCTAAGTTCTTTGTAAGAAAGATAGAGGGTTGTTTGGGCTACGTTTTAATCTGGAAATTTGTGGATTTGGAGCACTTTGGATTTTCACCATCTTCTCCTTTGGTCTCTTCATTTCGAGGTAGGGATACCCTACTCCATCTTATGAGCTTTGTCTTTAATTTTGATCATTTTGATTAGTTGGTGATGTTGGGCAATTTTTGAAAAAGTTGGGGTTATTATGTAATTTATAAAAGAGAGGTTTTCAAATATTAAAACCCTTATGTAGGTAAGACATTGAGAAACGGAATTATCGTTGTATTATCAATGAGATTGGACCTTAGGGTTGATATTGAGGATTAGGGAATAATACCCTAATTATTGTGATAAATTAATTGGTATAATTAATTTGGGGGAATATGAATTTGAATTGGAAATTGTGAAATTGGGAAGTTATGGGATTGAATGGTGTAGTTGGATTAAATTATCACTCACCTATGTAAAGGTTGATATTATATTTGTTTAATGCATTTATTTTCTGTTTAGAAATAACTGCTTTGAGCTATCGGTGGAGGATAGTCTTGATTGTTGTAGACACTGTATGTTGATTAGGGAAAACTAAAACTAATCACGTTGAATATGTCATTGAATATGACAGTTGGAATAATACATCAAATATATATATTGATTGATTCCTGTATATGATAATTGTTTATATACTTGGAATATGTGTATTGTGCAGGAGGAGATAGGGGATGTACTCCATGATTTGAGGGAAGATAGGGGATGGACTCTCAAACCTGTTTAGGAGGAGATAGGGGATGGACTCCATTAATACAGCAAATATGTGTATTAAATTGAAGTGTTGATACAGCAAATATGTGTATCATTTGAAGTATGGAAGTGTTGAATATGAGTTGTAAATCTCATGTGAAATTGTGAAATATGGAAACGTGTTAATATGAGCCATAGCCTCATTGAATTCGTAGGCCAGGTTCTGAGCCATGTTTATGTATCGGGTTTGTATAAGTAAAGAAAATAGAAATGAAACATGGACATGATTGTCATGGAACTGGATTGTAATATAAAAATGGTTCATAAGTGTTAACCATCTATCAAATGCTATTGTTTTAGTCATTGCTTATATTTGGTTTAGCATCTCTTTATTGGGCTGTGGCTCACCCTATATGGGACATCATTTTCAAGTACAGATGGTATGCCACCTCCAAGGACGTAGCTTGGGAGGCTAGAGGCTGACAGACTTTTTGTGATATCTTTTATGTATTATATGTAAATTCAAGCCAAGGGCTTAATGTGTATTGAGTTAGTACTCTCTTTTTGTGTAACCAAGTATTGGCTTGGAAAGTTGTAAGCCCGTTGAGCATTTACTTTTGTTGTCAACATGTAATACATTTGTAAGGAATACTCTGATGAATGAAATTAAGTTTTGTTTACTTATGTCTATACATGTCAATAATGTGGGTTTCTACGTATTATTTTGAGGGCGTTACAGAGATTATTGAATAAGTTGATATTAAAAAAATTTATTTTTACAAGGCATAAAATAATTTAAGGGCGAATTATATTAACGGTCCTTATAGTTTGATACTTGTGTCACTTTGGTCCATAACTTTTTAATTGTGATACATTTGACCCTGAATTTTGAGTCTTATTCCAAATAAGAACAATTGAAGATACTATTAGATTTTTCAAGGGCAAATCGTCAATTTTATAAAATATAAACTAATTTGACAAAAATAAATGTCAAAAAAATATTTTTAAATTTTAAAAAATTAAAACTACCCACTAAAAATAAAATTATGTAAAATTGATAAATCTTTTAGACATTTTTTTTTTTACCAAATTAATTTTATTATGTGTTTGGATGATGATCATGTAATGGGTGATTATTTTTATTTTCATTAAATTAGTTTCTATTTTTCCAACAGTCAAATATGGTGACAACCTTGATATCATTATTAAACTAATCCATTAAAATCAAAAAATCTAAAACTAAAAACATTTCATATATTAAATATATCGATTACACACTAAAAGCCTAACAACCATCCATTACATGATCATCATCTATACACATAATAAAAATCAATTTTGTAAAATAAATAAATAAATAAATGTTTAAAAAATTTATCAATTTTACATAATTTTATCTTTGGTAGGTAAAAATAATTTTTCAATATTTAAAAAAAAATCACATTATTTTTGTCAAATTAGTTTATATTTTATCAATTTGACAATTTTGCCCTTGAAATTAAACAATGATGTGTTCAATTGTCCTTATTTGGAATAAGATTGAAAATTCAAGGTTAAATGTGTCATAATTGAAAAGTCGGGGACCAAAGTGACATGGCCCCAAATTATAGGGACTGTTAGTGTAATTTGCCTATAATTTAAATATAATAAAATTAAATTTCTTACAAAATAAAAGTATCTAAATAAAAAAAAAAGGGTAAGAAAAAAATTTAGAATGATATTCTCATTTGATCTAAAAATAATTGTAGATAATCAACAAATTATCACCTATAATCTTTATTTTTTAATTAAAAAAAGATATTTTACGAACTATCACTTTTAATAGAAAAATAACATTTATTTCTTCTTTTTTTAAAAACAAAAAACAAAAGTCACTTTTTAATAATTTGAACAAAAAAAGTTTCGTTTTTTATTTTAGTTTGCTTAATTAACGATTGAGATTAAAAAAAATTAACAAGATTCACCATGTTTCATAAGTGCTAAAAAAGTCTAGACAAAGAATGAGAAAAAATGTTTGGGATCAACAAAACACCCACAATTGTATCCACAATGATGTAGTATCCATGTGTCAACTTTTAATTTGCTATACATTCAATGACATAGGACTCAAGTCACTTGCCACATTAGGAAAATGAGTGAAAGCACTAATTAGTGCTACCACTAATGATGTGGCAGTGGGCCCCACCATGAATGATTTGATATTTTGGCCTTGGTGTTGTATTTTTTTTCTTTTTTTATTGAGTGACATGTCATTAGTGATCTTTTTAGAGCTCCAAAATTAGTGGTCTCTATCATT
Organism: Camellia granthamiana; assembly: GCA_036172215.1. Classification (NCBI taxonomy): domain Eukaryota; kingdom Viridiplantae; phylum Streptophyta; class Magnoliopsida; order Ericales; family Theaceae; genus Camellia; species Camellia granthamiana. The sequence continues at coordinate 53,268,642 of CM069903.1, read as the reverse complement.
GTTGGCCACATTATTGTGTATACAAACAAACTTTCCTTACAAACTGATGTGTCACCTAAAATATTAGTAAGTTGGACCTCATTTCACATTCCAAAGTTGTATCAGTCCATGCCACATCAGTTTGTAAGAAAAGTTTGCAAATTTCTTTTGTTTGTATAACATTTTCCTATTGTGGGTGAAGGTATAGGTATGTAATATTATTAGAACAATAAATTATCACATATAATATTTTTTATTATATAAAAAAATAAGTTTAAGCAACCATCACTTTTAACAGAAAAATAATGTTTATTTTTATTTGATTTTAGCAAAAGTCGCTTCTTAACTATTTAAGTAAAAAAAAATATATATTTTAATTTGATTAAATAATAATTGAAATTATTATTATTTTTAAACATAATCCACCATGTTTGGCGATTATTAAAAAAGTCATTCAATTTCTTAATATTTTTGTCTTTTGTTAAAAAAAAATATTGATATTAAAAAAATTTATTGTTCAAGTCCTTATAGTTTAGAAGAATATACAATTTGTTTTTATAAAATTTACGGTAAATTACCAATACACCCCTGAGGTTTGTTTAAAGTACAAATTGCTCCCTATAGTTTGAAAAATTACAAATACCCCCTTATTAAAAAAATTTATTTAGCAAAATTAACTAAAAAAAAGAAATTCATAATTGCTCTCCTATACAAAATAAAATTACCTATATTATTAATTGAAATATATTTATAACATTATTAAAAACTGTTAATTGACTTGATTATTTATTAATAAAATGGGTAATTTGTTATGAAATTAGAAATCTCAGGGAGTGGAATGTAATTTCTAAAACTACAGGGAGTGATTTATATTTTAATCAAACCTCAAGGGGTGTATTTGTAATTTACCCTAAAACTTAAAACCAAAAATGATAAAAAATAAAAATATAAACTTTTAATAGCGATTAATAATTTGAACACATTTATTTAATATCATATTATGTTTAGACCAATAATATTATGACTTATGTGAATATTGATCTCATTATAATTGTAGCAACATAATTTAAAGAAGAATTTAAATTTTAAATTTTATTTTATAATGTAGTAAAGGATGTATAAATTAAGAAATGAATATTGATCTTATTCCAATTATGATAATATAATTTAAGAAAAAATCTAAATTTAAAATTTTATTTTAAGAATATAAAATTAATTTATAAACCAATCATATTGTGACACATATTAACAAAAAATAAACAAAACCAACAAAATGAAAAAAAAAAAAAAAGAATTACAACTTTTAGCCTTAATAAGATGATAATATTTTGCAATTATAATAGTACTAGCATAATTACTCGTGCTATGCACGAGTATAAATAAATAATCAAAAATTAATTTTTAAAATTAAATAATAATCTAAAAAATTTATCTACAATATTTAGCAAAAATGATTTAGAATTAATTAAATTTTATTCATTTTTATCACAGCTACATATAAGAGAATTTTTTTATTTATTCTTATGTCATTAATTGTGTGCTCTAAGTTCTTAACAACAAATATATGTCATAATTTAAGAGCTAAAAATTAAAAAAATAAATCACAAAAATTATATTTATGGTAAAATAAAAATACATTTCATCTTATGAGTTTCGTAAATTTAATTTATCATATGATAGTGGTAAATTACATTTGTCAATACAGTAATTTTTTTTCATGTTTTGTGAAGTCTAAAAATTATAATTTGTCTTATGTTATAAGATTTACGTAAAAATGAATTAGGATTCACTTATGATATTAAAATTTAGGCTTAACATTAGATTTACGTTAGCTTGTCCTTCACCTAATCATTAAAAATTGTTTTGTTTTGTTCCCAACTTACATAAATCATTTGACCTATCTATTTATTAAAGGGATATTTACCAATAAATCCCATCCCACAAACAGTTGCACCATTTGATCCCATCATTGTGTCTGTTGCTCTAATTGGTCCTATCAGTGAGAGAATATAGTCTTCTTGATCCTTTTTTCCTTTTTTGCTAATATGTATTGGTCAGTTATACCCTTTTTTCACGTGGGTTTTTTTTTTATTTTCGGTGGGTTTTCTTCTGTATATGGAAGTGCAATATGTTCCTTTTCATTGTGTTAGGGTTTGGGTGGCTGATGTGACGGTGTGTTCTGCTCATTGGTGTGTCTGTGCACAGATTGTGGTTCCAGTTTGCCGACAGAGAAGACTCGTGTGTTGCAGGTACTGTTCTGTTTCGTTTTCATCCCCTTCTTCGTATCAGTTGTGTGTCTACCTTACTCTCTGTGTGTTGGTACTGGGCACATTCGTATTGAATATGTTCGTCTGGATATTCAGATGACACATTATGCGATTTGTACACCAACGATGTGCTGATCAATTGCTGATTTGATGTTCATTTGTTACACATTGCTGGGTTTTGGGTAAGGCACGGGGTGTGGGTGGGTTGTTCACACCTACTCGTATGCAACATCATATTGCGATGCATTCACTGTAATCTGAATCACTCAACATTATTAGCTATGCCTTATTGTGTAATGTAGACGCTTTGTACACATACATGTGTGTTTTAAATGTTCATTTGACACACACGGCTGGGTTTCTGTTTCAGTCACGGGGGTGTGAGTGGGTTGTTTACACATATTTCGTATGCAACAGGATATTGCGATGCATTCACTGTTATTTGAAACAATCAACATTATTGATCGTGTGTTGCACGTATTGTTATGTGTCGTGTTGATCTTTTTCCCACGCGCGTTGTGTGTATAGCTTATTCACTGTGTGCTGATGTTCCAAATAATGTTTTATAACAATATCGTTGTTCCTCCATATGAAATACTTTGTGACATTGTCTGCATATTGCAGGGATGGATGCTCATGTTATGTTGGTGTGTTGTTACCGTAACACGAACGCCGTCATGAAGTTGCAATTTCCATTTCGATTTGATGATTTGGTTAATTATGTCCACCAAAATTTTGATGGCCTCACAGCTGATGATGTGTGTTTATTTTTCAAGATCCCGGGATACAACAATTTCAAATTACAAAATGATATCGATATGGAAAACATGATATCCCTTGCACGGTCTTTTCGTTTAGGACATATTGACATCGTAATTGAAACTCGATGCATGCAAAGTACAAACGGTTTTGGTGACGCAAATCGGAAACCATGCGATGTTACATTCAGTAGACCAAGGGAAGTATATGAGTCGGACGACGACGATGAACAAGATGATTTACTCCCCAATTTCTGTCCTCATGCTGACAAAGTTTACATGTCTGCTGAATGGGCTAACGGTATCACACATGTGGGTCAAAGTTTTGAAGGCGGGGCTGCTGAATTCCGTAATGTTCTTCATAAGTATGCAGTTGAATGTGGGTTCCGGTTCAAGTATCTAAAGAACGACTCCGTTCGGATTACAGCCGTTTGCACGATGAGGGAATCAATAGGATGTATGTGGTCTATTCATGCAAGAGTCCTTCATGCTGATGAGTTTTTTTACATTCGTAAGTGGAACGCAGAGCACATTTGCGGTGTTGCTGTTCGGACACCAAAAAACCCGAGGGCAGGGTCTGATTTAGTGTCCGATGTTATCTCCGAGCGAGTACGTGACAAACCGCTCACCCGACCATCCGATGTTGTTTACGACTTGAAAAAAGATTACGGATTAGAGATAAGCTACCGAGTAGCATGGTTGGGAGTTGAAAAAGCAAGGGGCGAGATGTTCGATGCACATTCCATTTCGTTCGATCAATTACGGTGGTATAGTAATGCTGTTATGGAAAACAATCTGGGTAGTTACATTTACATCGATTACGATGACCAAAATCACCGGTTTGTACGATATTTTATTTCATTCAAAGCATGTATCGATGGGTTCAATAATTGTCGCCCTTTATTATTCCTAGACGGTACCTTCTTGAAGGGGAAATTCAAAGGCAACTTGCTAGCTGCTACTGCAAAGGATGGCAATCAAGGTTATGCCCTTTTCTTAGCGCACACACACTGTTGTCGTTCATTTTTTTTCCAAATAACTAACACTATTATGTTTTGCGTCATACCCAGCTGCTTAACCCACTGTCAATTATTCACACAGGTTTATTCCCATTGGCAATTGCAATTGTTGACTCGGAGAACACAACTAACTGGGCCTGGTTTTTGGAACACCTCGCAAACGTGGTCAACCCGGACAGGACGATCACATTTATTTCAGACCGACACACAGGACTTCTCGAATCAATTCCACTCAGATTTCCATCTGCCCACCACGCTTTCTGCTTGCAACATTTGCAACGAAACTTGCAAGACAAGATGCGATACACCAACAAGATGCACCGATTCGGATTGCTAAGTAAATTTCGTGCATGCGCTTACGCACCAACCGTAACAGCTTTCAACGCCAGCTTAGAAAGCTTCAAGGCATCGGGCAGACAAGTGGCAACGGGTTTTTTGAAAGACTTGCCTCCGGCGTATTGGGCAAATGCCTACTTTCGGTACGCACCTGATCATTAATATATTCCATCAAATTAGTTTCATACATTTGTTCTGCTTAATGCTTTTATCCTTCACAATTACATGTAACTATTTATTACATGTGTTCCATCTTCGTGTCTGTAGGGGTGACCGGTTTGGTGAGATGTGTTCCAACGCCGCTGAATCATTCAACTCATGGATTCGTGAGGCGCGACACCTCCCAATCACGAAGATGGTTGACAGCATTAGAACAAAAATTATGGACCAAATGTCAAAACGCCGACGCAAGGCAGCCGCATGGCCTGGAGTTCTTTGTCCGAAAATCGAGGCTCGATTGGTCAAAACTTACAACAAAGGCAGGGCATGGCTTGTGAGCCAATCAAATGACGATGTGTACGAGGTCCACTCTTACCCATCAGTACTTGTCGATGTTGGCAGACGGACGTGTTCGTGCTTTCAGTGGCAGATAAAACGAATACCATGTGCACACGCAATGGTTGCAATCCGAAACAGCGGACGAGATCTGTATGAATTGGTTGAACCGTATTACCATGTGTCCGAATATCGATCCACATACTCATCAAGCATAACCCCAATACCAACTATTGAGAAACCTCCGCTCAACACCGAAGATTTCGTCATACACCCACCAGTTGTGAAACGACCACCTGGAAGGCCAAAGAAAAAACGAATTATGTCTCGAGGTGAAGAAACACAGCAAATTAGATGCGGCCGTTGTCAACGCATGGGCCACCACAACAGGAAGACATGTAAAGAACCCATTTAGCCGTCACTTCATGCAAGATTTCTAGTTAATGTTTTCATTCATAAGTACGACATTGTTATTTTCCTTTTCCCCCTACGTAAATAAGTGTGTGTGCACACACCGGACATCCCGTACTACTATCGGTACTGTTATTACATATTAGTACCACCTTCAGTAGGTGATTTCTTCATTACAAAAGTCGGCCAAATAATTTGGGTCCTTCCCCTTATTAAACATTTTGGTTACCGTTGCTGTTATTACACATTACTTTTGTTTTCAGTACATAGCCATCTTACTTTTGTAATTCGGCCAAAAAATTTGGAACGCTCCCCATAATAAACAGATTTTGTTATTAAGTGCTACGTATCGTACTTTTTACGTTACTAATTTGGTTACATCAATGGCACTCATCGATGGCACTGACATGAATTGTGATCCCATTTAAACCCAATTACTCAAAAAAAAAACAAAATCTTAACGTCACACATTCATAATCATACAAATTCACCCAACCACCACGCCCGTTTAACAAAACCACCACACGACTAATGAAACTGTGATCCATTTGCAACACAAAACTATTCATAACACAGACTCACACAACCAACCAACACCTGCAACACACACATATACCTACCCACCCTATACGTGGAACAAAACCATCCCACAAATTCTGTGGAAGCACACAGAATGATACGTTCAACTTAACACACAACTGAACTGTGCACGACACAAACATGTCAAACATTCTCACCAGCCAAAAAACCATGTCATACCAACTCCATAAAAACCAGATTACCAAAGCATATATCACAAATCACAAAAAAAAAACACAACACATTTCCATAAACCCCACATCATATTTATTACGAAATTAGTACTGTTCACGTACGATCACAAAAAAACAAAACACCATGCACATACCAATAGCTAATCAAAACCATATCACTGTACGCTATTGTTTTCCAAATGTGCCCAAAAACCATACATACACCACTAGCTAATCAAAAATAAATAACTGAACGCGGTTTGTTATCCACAGGTGCCCAAAAACCATGCAAAAACCACTACCTAACCAAAAATATATAACTGTTCGCTGTACGTTTTCATATGTGCTTCAAAGTTGACATTCAGTTGGAATGTTTAAGACCCCTACTGATGTCGTTGACAAATCCTTTTACCATGTTCGCTCTCAACACAATCCCATTTGTACCTTGCAATGATCGCGCTACATCAACATGGTGCACGTACTGCCTCATCACGGCGCAAACAATAACCGCACAATCCAGCCTGCGATGAGAAAACAATAAATTAATAAAATACCATTAAAACTCCACAATCACTTTCGCTTCAAAACAAACAAACACCACAGTTCACTTACGAGTCGACTTTCTGCTGGGGGCAGTCTTCAACAGCCTCGAGAGGATGGTTGAAAGTCTCAGCGATGCTAATCTCGTCTATTCCATCTGCTCGTAAGGAACGTTTCATTACAACCGACACACGCTCCTTCTGTCACACAGAAAACCATCCACAGTAACTAGATTCAAATAAGTACTACATACATTACATCACCAAAACAAAAACAAAATGTGTTCCTTACCAGTACAAGTGCTTCATTATAGTGGACGTCAGACCTGCCAGCCGAACGTTGCCTCATCGGATTAAAATGTTTCCAACTTCCATCCTCTGCGTCGTACACCACCAGTGTCCAATGTGCGTTGTTGCATATGGGAAAATGTATGTACCGACATTCCTTCGATGCTCCAAAATTTTTCAGCACATAACTTTCCATTGCTTGGTTGTTGCCAGATTTGAAAACACTCTACAAAACAAACATTTAATATTAGTACATAATGCACTGGTCATTATACAACAACTGAACAATACCATACTCACCATGCAAATACTGCTGAAGAAGTAGGACTTGTCCGCTAAAACATCATCAGCACATACATTTGCCTGCTCTGTGACCAATGTCTCAGCATACGCATCAATCACCTACATAAAGAAACCAAAACACTAACCTCAAACACGTATGCCTACACAGAATCTACACTTTCCCTTAACACAAACACAATGCCTGACAAACGAACTTAACAATACAACTCACATTCCCACATATACTTTCTCCCCGTACAAGGCTCTTGACGTCCGTAAAATACACAGCCACACCACTTTCACTACTGGCCCACATGACAGCCCTACAAAAAAAAGGAACCAAAGCATAAAAAAAAACTGACTCACACAACACACATACGTAAAAAAATTACATAAACACCCGCACAAACCCGTCGCCATTCCGTTCGTAAGCCTTCATAATTTTTTCCTTCTCCTCATACGTCATCATTTTCCATACTCCAAAACGGTTGTTCAGGTCAAACCCAGACCATTTACTAGCAGCCACACCAACTGTGTCCACGTCAACAACTGCGTCAGTCACAGTGCCTTTTCCCACGCCGACAGCCTCGCACCCGTATGACACTGTTTTCTTTTCGTGCTCCCCAACTACCTGGTAGTCAAAATCTTTCAGCCTTAATTCTTTCCTGGCTTTGTTCTTCAGGTTACGCACGAACGAATTCCTTATACCTTCCCCTTTATTTGGAAACACTCCCACTTCGAGGTCCGTCACATTTACATCAGCCACACTACAGTCTGGCACCGGACTAGAATCGGAGACTGTGTGCACGGTAACATTATCACCACTGACACCAACATTTAAACCGACCCGAATAGGCGTAACATCATGCACAACCGTCACACCAAACCCACTACCTACATCGCAATGGCTTGCACCAACATCCCTACAGCCAGTCGGTGTGTTCATCCGATACGCTTGCGTAACTGTGTGCACTTGCTGGTCAGCCAGCTGATCTTCTAACAACGAAATTGTTTGCCTTAATTCCTTGTTCTCATTTTCAAGTTTCCGTATCTCGTCTTCCTTAACCTTCACAACACAACCGAACCCACCAACAATGTTAACGGCTTGCATTTCCATCTTACTCTTCAAACTAACTACTTCATCCTCCAGCTTTGAGATTGTCCCCTCGTACGCCTTGTTCTTCAATTCCAAATCTGCCATACATTTCAAAGCATTCTCCAATTCTGTTACACCAGCCACCTCATTCACTGCATCACGTACCACGCTGCCAACATCTTTCCCTTTCACCCCCACGCCATCCAGCACCTGATGCGTCACACGTTGCATCCCATCACCGGATCCAAAAACCACGTCCTTTACTCCATCGTCACGACGGCCAACTTCTTACTCGTCTGTTGCCAAAATTTCACGTTCATACTCCAACGACTTCATTCTTTCAATACGAACCTGGCAAATATACAAAACAAAACACAAACCAATCAGCACAATATTCACACACCCCTCGTCCAATAACAGTTATAAACAAAAATTACACAATAGTACGCAGGTACTACACCTCGAATTTGCCAGGTGTAGATACATCCAAACCCCGTATCCGGGTGACTAACGCGCCAATGTCCCATCTCATAAATCTTGGGAACATACTCTCCGTTTCAGGTTTCACTAGCGTCGAATGTTCACAAATCCAATACTGCTTTCCAAAAAAAAAAAAATCTGTTAAACCAACCATGACTTAAACAACATACATAATATAAAACAGTTACTAAATTTGCAAAACAAAATACAATTTACATACCAGTAACGCGACAACACACCCAGTGACCTTCTCCGGCGTCTGATGAAAATCTTTGATTGAACCCATCAACATTTGTAGGATTGCACCAGTCCAATCATATAAACGAACAGTCTTCAGATCATCGATGTATCGAACAAACGCCCAGCTTATCGTCTCCCCAGAATTAGCAAAAAACATCTTCCCACACATATACAGTGTCAACAACTTCGCTGCGTCCTCCTCGTCAACCCTTCTTCGCCCGGCCACAGCTTCTTCGAACAAACTCTTCACGAGCTTCGACGTTATCCTCACAGTGTTTTGACTCCTCTGCTGAATGAAATCTGATGTCGGCCTTTGACAAGGAGACAGATCAATATGCTTCGTACCACATTGAATCCCAAAGAGGAGTCTAACATCACTCTTCCACATCTTCACAGAATTACCACCAATGTTGAATGCATCACTCCGTGCATCATACGTGCGTATGATTTTCAAAATCGCATCGTCATACTTCCTGAATTCTTTGTGATTCAGCTTGTTAATTCGTATTGCCTCAACCATGATCCAAAAAGGAGTCCTCTTCAACTGTTCAAAGTGCCCAGCCCTCAAAGGAGTTGTTGTCACCAGCTTCACGATCCCAGCGATGTTGGAGCGGAAGTTAATTCTTGTGGGTGCAGTGCGTGACGGCCCTGCACCCGTTTTGCTAACCGGCTGACGAGCATCTTGCTGATTTGTCTTCAATTTCTTAAACAGTACGCGTCCCTGTATGTTAGCACCCAGCTTGTTTGATTTTGCCCCGAATACACCTTCAAGACGCTTCTGTTCACAAGACCGCGTCCACGGACTTCTGTTATCGTCACCATCTACATTATCACAAAAAACGCATTAGTTACGTTGCATACACCCAAACACCCACCCAACATATACACAAAACCAACAACAGTGAACACCGACACTCACAAACATAACTGACAGAGCTGAAACAATATAACTAAATCACAACGACAACTACCATGCAACTCACAATAACAAACATACAATCACCACATTTAAACGCATGATCTGTGACAAAAACATGTACCATCACTAACATCGCCCCACACGAACACACCAACTAATTCAACCAAACCAGGCACATACGAACGAACTACCCTGTGTTACGTGTTCAACACATTCGAACAACAAAAAGTAATGGCAAAATTAAAAAAAAAAACACACCCCAATACAATTAACATCACAAAAAACATCCATCATCATCATGACATGGGTATAACATCTACCAAAAAAAAAACAACAACCCCACACACAACAAGCCTCGTGAAACACATAAACCCCCCCAATCGCAAACAACATCACACAAATCAAAATAACATACTGAAACAGAATATCACACCCAAAAAAAAAAAACACACCAAACCAACGTCACACACAGTAAACAACTCACAAAAACTCAAAAAAAGACTCACAACAGAACAAACCCACAAACACCCAACCCCTCCATTCTTCAAATACACAAATCGACTCCTTCGGAACAGTACATAAAAATCACCACACCACACACACAATCATTCAAACCCAAAAACGACTCATAACCAAAAACAAACCCACAAACACCGAAATCCCCCATTATTCACACTCACAACAACGACTGTTTCGGAACATCACACCCACCACGAAACGACACCCATAACTACAAGTAAAACCACACCAACCCAACAACGTCACACACAGTAAAAGACTCACAAAAACCCAAACAAGAGTCACAAACAGAAGAAACCCACAAACACCCAAACGCTCCATTCTTCGAACACACAAATCGACTGCTTCGGAACAGTACATAAAAATCACCACACCACACAAACAAACATTCAAACCCAAAAACTACTCACAAACAAAAACAAACCCACAAACACCCAAATCCCCCATTATTCACAATCATAACAACGATTGATTCGGAAAATCACACCCACCACGAAACGACACCCATAACGAAAAGGAAAACCACAATACCATTGGTGACACGTACCTTTCGCAGACATCGTTCCACTCCAAATGAGAAATACCAACACCTCCTTCAAATCGACTCCACACAGATCGCAATAATCGCACAAACTCAATAGACATGAATTAGGGTTCCACAAAAATGCTTAAATGGTTTTATGGCATATAACGTATTGCGTACACCGTTTTCTGTAACGGGTCGGGTCGAAAGGTGTGTCACGTGCTTCAGCCTCCCAAACGTAAGAAAGTACAAAAAGCATTAGTGTACTTTCGAGTTTAGTGGCACCCACCAAACACTATCAAAGTGACACGTGCCGATTATATTGCAAATTACTCACGCGTTAAACATAAAATACAAAATGGTATTTACGTAATTTGACAATACAAAGGACCAAATAGATCATAAGAATATATATTAGGACCAAATGGAACACAATCTCAACATTTAGGATTTATTGGTAACTTTCCCTTTATTAAATTAGTAAATAAATATTTATAAATATTTTTTTATAATAAAAATAAGAAATATGGACTTATTTTATGCATACTTATTAAAATGTTTGAACTATAGTTTTAAAAAAAAAAAACTATATATTTATGTTTAAAACAATTAAATGAATAGTTATATATATTTATGTATAAAAAAATTATTTAAGATAAAGTCACCATAAATTGTAGGTCATATTCTAGTCTTAATAAATTTAAATTTTATATTTAAATTATATCATAATTTATCAGTTCGTGACTGATATGAGCTAATTTGGGAGTTCTAATATTGGATTAAACACTAAAAAGTTGTCAAGAAAATTTAGTTTAAGTCGATTTTTTTTGCCAATAATTCTTGATTTAAGCCTAATCCTTGGAGAATCATTTAGTTCATGTCCAATCCATGAGTTAGTTGACCTACCTATTTATTTAATTTTTAATTAGTAAATATATTTTAAAAAAAATTATAACAAAAATAGGAAATATGTATATATTTGTTTGGTATATTATTAACAATTTCAAAATTAATTAAGAAATTATGTACTTATTCTTAAAAGGGTAAATTACATTGGTAATCCCTATATTTTAACTCGTGTTATTTTTGTTCTTGTAATTTTAATTTGCTCAATTTGACTCTAAATTTATAATTTTGTCTCAATTTGGTCAAATTGTTATAATTACTAGTGTTTTTTTTATTGAAAATACATGTTGTTCAAATTGTGAAATTAATACATAGATTTATGAAGAAATCAAATTATATACCAAGAACATGTGCTAATAGTTACAACTAAATTTCAACAAAAATATACAAAACAATAAAAAGGTAAAGAGACGAAACCGAAGCCTGCACGGAAGCAATTTCCTTAAAACAGATTTCGCCGCCTCACGGGTCGAGTGCTTGAGGAATCCCGACGTCTGTCTCCCAGGATACGATGGTCAAAACCAGCTACGGCAGAAGCATTTTCTGTCTAGCTTAGCGAACAAAAACAGTGGCAGCACTCTCTCACTGTAGAAATTTCTGGCAAACTGACTAAAGAATAGAAGAAACAATTTCTGTGTTTGAGACTTGACAGAAAGGTCTCAATTTATACATGTATAGGGGAGAGAGGAGAAGCCTCCAGCCTTTATGGTTGGTCACTAATGCACCATTAACCTCTACAATAAAGGTAGGAGTTACAAACCCCATTAATGCAAGAGTTACAAACCCCATTAATGCTTTATTAAACTCTGCAATAAAGGCAGAAGTTACAAACCCCATTACCTCTTTCATGAAGCTAACTTCATGAGGCAATTTCTCATTCAAATCTCAATGGTTTTTGGCCATTCTATTTGTAGTGTAAAGATCTCATTGCAAAGTATCTAGACCCACTTAGACCCAACTCAAAAGATGGTTGGGACCCACTTTAATATTTAATTAAAGTCACCAAAAAATCATTTTTTTCCAACAATCCCCCACATGAATAAAAATTGTCCGAATGACTCAACAAATGGATACGGTTTAACAATAAAGACTCAGAGAGAGAGTACAACGGACTAACCCCGACAGTAGAGAATGTAGCTTTTGGCTTTGAACCTCTCCCAGTGAAAACCTATCGAGTTTACTGGCTGATCAGTGAATATGACATCTTGAACTGCTTTGCCGTTTATGTAAACTGAGACAATAGATCTCACACGGGAATTACTCCTACCACCATTCTGTTCTCACTGGTGTGCCCTGTATGGCCCTGGACACTAGCCTGGTTCAGCGAGTGGTTTCAAAGAATCTTGGCCTGCCCAATTCTTCTAGAAGCGGCCCCACTTCACACTCACATAGATGACTCTACTAGAGTATCGTGCTATACTCAGCTCAACAGCTTAACACACTAGAGTCATTAAAAGCTCAGCTTAACCTCTACACTTGCAGGTATTACTGATAGAAGGAATGGCTGGAGGTTTAACCTCCTCAGTGACATACTACCGTTACACGCAATTAGGTTGTCCCATTGAACCTAGATTTTGGGATCTCCAGTCAACTAGGTTGGGTTTCCATTCCGGTAACTTCCAAAGGCCTCAACTCCATTCCTTTTGACGACGTTTCGACTAACACTCGATTTAACCCTTTGGTTAGTAGATCTGCAATGTTGTCCTTTAGACTTTACATAGTCTATAGAGACAACTCCATTCGAGAGTAGTTGTCGTATGGAATTATGTCTACGACGGATATGTCTAGACTTTCCATTATACATATTACTCTGTGCCCTACCAATTGTAGATATCACAATGAATACAAATAGTTGGCACAGGTTTAGACCAACGTGGAATATCTTCAATGAAATGGCGAAGCCATTCAGCTTTTCCCGCTGTTTTATCAAAAGCAATAAACTCTGATTCCATCGTAGATCTAGATATACACATTTGCTTGGAAGATTTCCAAGATACGACTGCCCCAGCAAGAGTGAACACAAATCCACTAGTGGACTTTGAGTCCTTTAAATCTAATATCTAATTCGCGTCACTATAGCCTTCTAGCACCACTCGATATCGAGTATAATGCAGCCCATAATCCTGAGTGTAACGTAAATACCTTAACACCCGCACAATGCCCTTCCAATGAGAAGCATCGGGATTACTTGTGTATCTACTAAGCCTGCTAACCGAGTAAGTTATATCCGGCCTAGTACAACTTATCAAATACATCAAACTACCAATGACCCTAGAATATTCTAGCTGAGAGACACTCTTATCATTATTCTTGGTCAAGTGCAGATTGACGTCTACCGGTGTCCTAGACACACTTGTATCTGATTTACCAAATTTCTCAAGTATCTTCTCAATATAGTGAGACTGAGAAAGTACAATTCCACTAGATGTTCTGGTAATCTTAATACCTAGAATAACATCTACAAGGCCCATATCTTTCATGTCAAACTTAGAATTTAACAACTTCTTGGTAGTTTTGATCATTTCATCGTTACTACCTATAATGAGCATATCATCAACATATAGACACACAATGACATAACCTCTGTCAGTGTCTTTGACATAAACACACATGTCACATTCGTTGATTCTAAACCCACTTGACAACATTACGTTGTCAAACTTCTCATGCCATTGTTTAGGCGCTTGCTTCAAACCATATAAAGATTTGACAAGCTTACAGACTTTCTTACTTTGTCTTGGAGTTGAAAACCCCTCGGGTTGCTCCATGTAGATTTCTTCATTCAAATCTCCATTTAAGAAAGCTGTCTTTACATCCATCTGATGTATCTCTAGATTGCGCAAAGCTGCTAACGCAATCACCATGCGAATGGATGTTATCCTAGTAACAGGTGAGTATGTATCAAAGTAATCTAGGCCTTCTCCTTACCTGTACCCTTTGATAACGAGCCTCGCCTTATACTTGTCAATTGACCCATCAGCTTTCATCTTTCTTTTAAAGATCCACTTACTCCCCAAGGCCTTACTGCCTGGGGTTAGATCAACCAACTCCCAAGTAAGATTCTGCAAGATGGAGTCAATCTCACTCTTAATGGCTTCTTTCCACAAAGGACTTTCAGGTGAAGTCACAGTTTCATGGAAAGTTCGAGGTTCTCCTTCTAACATATAAGTCAAAAAATCCGGACCAAAGGACTTTGCAGTCCTAGCCCTCTTACTCTTTCTTAGCTCATCTACATCTTCAGCTTGATCATCAACTTGATCACGCAAGTGATCATTTGTTTGATTAGCTATGTAATCATTGTCACCTTCAACCTCTTTCATGGAACTCGGAATACATTTTTCAAAGAAAGATGCATTTATTGATTCCATGATAGTATTCTTATGTATATTTGGAATAGCAGACTGAACCACAAGAAATCGATATGCACTGCTATATTGCGCATAACCGTTGAATACAAAGTCAACGAATTTTTAGGCTTATCCTAATCATTCTGGGTTTAGGTATTTCCACCTTTTGCATGACACCTCCACATTTGTAAGAATTTATAAGAAGGCTTAACGCCTTTCCATATCTCATACGGGATCTTGTCCACTTCGCTTCAACACAAGTTTCACACTTGTGTTTCGTCAGAACGACCTTGTCGGACTGAAAAACCATGCGAAAGTCCGGAACATACAGGACTTCATTCAAGGGGGGCTTCTCCCTCATTCCAAAAAATTTTCCATGCTCAATGACATTGGCATTCACTGAAGAGGTACTCCCTCCTTTCTTTCTATTATCCTCCTCCATTCGGAGTCGGATAGTTAAGTCTTCTTTGTAGAATTTATACAAAGTCTTAAACAAATCATTATGTCACAATGACTATGAAACTCTCAAAATCATATCACAGTAATACATTCCCAGAATGTCATCAACCGAATTAGGCACCCAAATATATTTGGTCCAACCTATCACTCTGAAGCCAATAGTCTTACTATTAGGAAACACAAATCCAGTGTTCAATAGTCTACTATTCGGAACTTCATAACCTGGCCAGTAGTCTTATCACTAGGAATCACTAACTTCTCAGCATGTGGTCAGTAGACTTTCAACTATTAGGAATCACAATGTCTTAACCTGTGATCAATAGTCACTTTACTACTAGGAATCACAATGTCTTGACATAGGATCAATAAACTCTTTCATTGCTAGGAATCATCATGTCATGACATATGACCAGTAACCTCTCTACTACTAGGAACCATGATGTCTTGACATGTGATCAGCAATCTGTTCACTACTAGGAACCACAATCTCATAACTGTGTAGCCAGTGGTCTAACACCTCCTAGGAACCACCAGTTTTCTATCTCTCTGATCAGTGATCTTATACTCACTAGGAGCCACCAATTTAAGAATATATTTGGAATTTAAAAATTCAAAAATATATTCACCCACCCTAACGGGTTGTCTCATCTTTGCTTTCAAGCAAAGTCACATAGCAATCATATATGCTATAATTGACACAAGGATAACATACTAATTGCCTCTGATTAATTCAGAAATGTTATCATGCAATCTTATGATTTCTTTAATCATACTTGATCTCTCAAGATCTTCCTTTAAGAATCTCGCGAGGCTAAGGTTGTCAGGTGGAACAACATTTCTTTTTGTCACATTTTGAAGCCATTTCTGAAGCATCACAATAGAATTTCACTTCTGTGATTCCAGAAATTAAACTTAACCCTTAGAAAATCCCTCAGATGGAAATTTAATTCAAAACTAGTTTCACCATTTAACCTAGAATCGAACATGGTCAAGAATGTTCCCAGGAAGACTGGAGGGGTCACATCGGTCCCACTTAAAACGCAGTTAACCTTTTGACAAAACATTCAAGAGCATGTTGACTCTTAGTCCATGGGAAACAACTTTAAAATTAAGATTTCCAGGGGATAAATCAGGTTATAACAAACCAATTCCCAAGCAAATAAAATTTGCTACCAGAATTACACTACTCATAAAAGTTAACCGGTACTCCCGGAACTGAGCCCATGAAAGTTAACCGGTACTTCCGGAACTGAGCCCATGATTTCTGAATAAAATCAGAGATATTTTAGCTAATGCTAAAATTTGATTTCTTTTTTCAAACCAAAACACTTTGAAAATAATCAGATTATAACCAAAGATTTTCTCCAAACTTGGTTTTCCAACACTTTGGGAATAAAATGATTAAACCCAAAGACTTCCTCAAACCCCAAAGGTTTGAAACCAAATTCGTCTTAGTTGTCATTTCTGAACAAATAATAACTATTCTTTAGCTAAGGCTAAACACTTTGGTTTCTATTCCAAAAAACCAAACCAAGTTCCAAACTTACAAGCAATTTAAAAATTGCTACAACCAAATACATGCATATAAAATGCTTCTAATAATATAAGCAAATAAAACTTGCTGCTTCAAACTGGTAAACAAACCAACTAAATCTCTGAAGCCCTCTTGGCTGTTGCTCTCTAGCAAACTCAAACCTTAAGACACTTTAGTTGAAGCCCTCTGGCAAACTGTAGCCCTCCGTCTAATGCATTCTTTGCAAACTTCAAATGTTCTTATGCTCTCTAGTAGAAAATGAAGCCCTCTTGCTAAAATGAAGCCTACTGGCTTTGCTCAACTCATGCCCTTTGGCAAAAAATTTCTTCAAATATAAAGGAAAAATAAACCAATCCAATTGAGGATTATAAGTAGCCCAAACAATTCCTTTCTACGCTTAGGTATGCCTACAAAGAAAGTTATTAGCAAACGACAACATAATATAAAGCAACTAATCTAAAGAAATTGTACATACAATCAAATATTATTTAACCTTCTAGCAAATCATAGAATAGCAAAATAACTAAGGAATTAAGATACTATACAAGTTACAAAACCTTATAACTTCTACATAAATTACAAAACTTACAACTCTAACTATTAAATTAAAAATTAATTGCCATAAATTATATAAGAATTTAATTCACAATAACCATGTAAATAAATATAGGCAAGTTACACAAATTTTATAACTCCAAAATAACTACATTTAATTCAAACTTTAATTCATCCAATTAAATCACACACTATTCATGGAAATAAATACACAAGTTACAACCCTTAAAATTTATGACCTCAAATACTAAAATTAAATTTATTGCCATGAGTTACATAAGAATTATTAAATAATTGTTAGAAACCAATAACCATTTAGCAATTAACATGCAAAAAATTCTAAAGATTAAATCATGCAAATCATGGTAGGGGAATGATGAACCATGCGCATAAAATAAGATCAGATTAATACAATTAAGTATACAAATTATAATAGAGCATTCTAATTAAACTAAGCAATTAGAGAATCACATTGCATAATTTACAATCATTGAAATAGGGAGCAATTCCGCAACAGTTCCCAGTAACATTATACAATTGTCTATATAAATCTATTCGATCAATTTCATAGAAAATATATATAAATCTGTTTTAAGCTTGCTGTTCAAATTGTGAAATTAATAAATAGATTTATGAAGAAATCAAATTATATACTAAGAACATGTGCTAATAGTTACAACTAAATTTCAACAAAAATACACAAAACAATAAAAGGGTAAAGAGACGAAACCGAAGCCTGCACGGAAGCAGTTTCCTTAAAACAGATTTCGCCGCCTCACGGGTCGAGTGCTTGAGGAATCCCGACGTCTGTCTCCCAGGATACGACGGTCAAAACCAGCTACAGCAAAAGCACTTTCTGTCTAGCTTAGCGAACAAAAACAGTGGCAACATTCTCTCACTGTAGAAATTTCTGGCAAACTAACTAAAGAATGGAAGAAACAATTTCTGTGTTTGAGACTTGACAGGAGGGTCTCAATTTATACATGTATAGGGGAGAGAGGAGAAGCCTCCAGCCTTTATGGCTGGTCACTAATGCACCATTAACCTCTGCAATAAAGGCAGGAGTTACAAACCCCATTAATGCAGGAGTTACAAACCCCATTAATGCTCTATTAAACTCTGCAATAAAGGCAAAAGTTACAAACCACATTACCTCTTTCATGAAGCTAACTTCATGAGACAATTTCTCATTCAAATCTCAATGGTTTTTGGCCATTCTATTTGTGGTGTAAAGATCTCATTGCAAACTTAGACCCAACTCAAAAGATGGTTGAGACCCACTTTAATATTTAATTAAAGTCACCAAAAAATCATTTTTTTCCAACAATATACACATAAGTAGCATCTGTTGTACTTTTATAGACAAAATTATAAACTTGTTTAACTCAATAAGTTAATCTCAACCAACTCAATAACTATTTTATTTCAAAAATCTTAACCAACATTATCAATTGGACCAAATTAATACAAAATCTAAAATTAGGGATAAAAATCAAACTAATTGAAATTACAGAGACCAAATTGATACAAGAGACAAAAATGCGAGGACTATCAATATGATTTACCCTTCTTAAAATATGTCTAATATTAATTGTATCAATATTAAGATATATTTATATCTGAAAAACTATTTAAGACCAGATCAGGCTACAACCTGAATAAAAGATCAATGACTCATTAAAAATATTCAATAATTATAAATTCAAATTTGGCCAATTTTTCATTTAAATTTTTTCATAGAATTAGGTTGTTTGATAATTTTAATTTATAGTTCTAATTCTTCCTTGTATTTTTTTAAAAATATTTTAAAATTATATATAATTATAATTTCTTTTAAATTTTATTTTCAATCTCAAATTAGTTATAATTTGAATTTGGTTAAAATTTATTTTTGACTTCTCAACTATAAAAACTAACAATAAACATAAATTAATTTTTTGAACATTGTAAAAAGGTAAATAAAGAAATATATTATAAATAATAATAATAACAAAACATATTTTTATTTATCATGCAACTCACCATTGCATTGATAATAGACATTAATAATAAAATTCATTACGATAACAGAACAATAATATATCAAATGATAAGTAACATGTGATCACAATAATTTTTTATAGTTATACAAAAGTATCCAAAATTATATATAAAAAACAATATATGATCCGTATTCAATTTTTATATGGTAAAATCTATACTTAATCTCAACCACACATTAGTTTTCTAAATCAATTCATCACCCAAACTATCTACTCTTCTTTTAATATTCACGTTTTCAAAATTCACCCAAAAAATGCTCTGGCCGAACTCATCATCACCCTTATTGTTGCCATACTCACCGCCTTCACTAACTATTATACAACTCCGGTTTAGTTTTTTTTATCTTTGTAAATATAAAAAGACAATGTTGTGGAAATCAAAAGGTACCGTTAGAGTTTTAAAGAGTTAAAAATGATAAATAAAAAAATTCGCGATTTTAGGTTTTCTTATTCCATATATTGGTGTTAAACTTTTTTTTAAATCCATAAATTAAGGAATAGTGTTCATTATTTAAAATTTTATTTATTGATAGACAAGTCAATTAAATGTTTTTAATTTTGTTACAAATAAAAAATTTGAAAATTTTGTTTAAGAAATTTAAAAAATGGCCAAATCATAAAGAACAATATAAGACACCTTATTCTATAAATAAATAAAAAAAACAAACAAACTCATAATTATATTATCAATTCACATATATCAAAAGAAATAATAATAACAATATAAAAAATATACAAACATCCACCAAAAAGAAAAAAAAATTCAAATCAACTCCCAAAACAAAGATAGTTCACAAATATATATTTATTATCAATTTAGTTGGAAAAAAATACATTGGAAAAAAAAAAAAGTCATATAGAGAAGAAAAAAAAAATACTCACACGAAAATATAAATTTACACAAAAAAAAAAAAAGAACAAAAATTACAAACAAACAAACTTGAAATAGGTTTGGACTATTGGCAAAGAAAGAGAATAACCATTGTATCATTACATTTGAGGAGGAGTTGGCCAGGCTGAAAGAAAGATCAAATATTGAGTATTTTAAAGAAAGAATTGAATTGAATTTTTAATTTCATTGGGTTTTTAAAATTTTAGATTTATATTATTTTTAGAAAAGATGAGAGTGGGATGAAGGTGGTTTACCATATTATTTTGAATTTTGAAAATCAAAATCATAGATAATTAGTGTCTTTATTTTTTTTATTTGAATTGTTTTGATCAACATTATTTTTGGAAAGAGTGAGGGTGACTTATCATAATATTTTGAATTTTAAAACTTAAAATTGTAGAGAATTATAAACCCTTGTTTTTTTTTTTTTTTGGATTTCTGACTTGAGGAACTAACCAATAGATTTTTTTTATTTCTTTAAAAATTAACAAATTAACAAAATTAGTTTGGGGGTCTAGAGCTTCCACAATCATTGTTCTTAAAAAGACATTTTTCCTTATATATATAGATATAGATTTGGAATCATAATTTTTGAAAATATTAGTGTCATCATTCACACAATAAGATCACAAAATTTCAATCACAATTTAAAAATTATTTAGATAATTGTTTGAAATTAATTTTACCATTATACAAGAAAGCATTAGAACAGAGGGTTATAAGTTATGTATATGTATTTAATACGATAAGTTTGTCTATTTTAAGAATCATGGTCGAACCGTATATTAAAAAAATTAACTCAAATCGTGCGATTTAGTTTAGATCGGACTTGTTTACAATTTTTTTGCCCAATTCTAACTTGGCTTATAGAAATTTGCAAAATCATTGTAAGTTACATCAATTATAGATAGAAGTTAGGTTAGGGATGTGCAACGCTATAAATATATAATGCTTCGTAGAAAATATTATGAATAGTTGGAATTGAACTTAGGCCCTGTTTGGTAGAGCTGTGGGAAAGTGTTTATAGCTTATGCCTAAACAGCTTATAACTTATAACTATGAACATAAGCTGATTTCTGATTTATAAATTAAGTATCTCCTGCTTCACTCAAAGAATAAACTGATTTCTGACTTCCAAAAAGCTATAAGTTAAACCAAACACATCAAAATAGCTTAAATTAAGCTGAAAGTTGAAATAAGCAGCTTTTAAGCTGCACCAAACAGACACTTAATAATGGTAGATTCATGTTCAAAAATAAATCCCAATACATTTTCTATGATTCATTCTTTATTTTTAGTTTGTGTTCTTATCAGTAATATATTGAAGAATATGTTGTGTTGAGAATTATTCAGTATCTATTTTTTTTATTTTACCGTTCTAGGAAAATTCTATAATATTTGCCATAAAAATAAGTGTATAAAATATATAATAAGAATGTATATGATACACATTTTTTAAGAGGATAACATGTCTTGATTGTTCTATATTTTGGTAATAATCTTATTAGATTCTAGGTTATTAGTGAATCAAATTTAAAATAATTTTATATATTATCAAAAAATAATCTTTAGAATTTGTCCATGTTAATGTGATAAAGTGATGGGTTTTAATACAATAATTCACTTAGGAATCAAAACTATTTTCTATGAGTTTCTAGTTTGGAGTGAATTTGTGAATTCCACTCTAAACCAACTATTAAAAAACAAAGATTGCAAGATTCAGTTACAAGTTGTAGATTCTATGGAGTGATTTGAAAAGTTCGTTAAAAGTTAGTTTTTTTTATTTTTTTGACTTTTTTGTCATTTTATATGTAAAAAATGTGAGAGGTGATGTGATCCAAAATAGATTAAAAGCTAAAAGATAACTCTATCTAACTTCCTAAATTGCCCCTATGAAGCTCTAGATTCAGCTAGAATTAGTTTTTTTTTTTTTGTGGAACTACAGCTAGAATTAGGTTGTAAATTGTGATTTGTACTTTTGGTTGTAGTAGATTGGTTAATTTGATTAGGTTTGTTTTTTCTAGTTGTGATTTGTACTCTAGTGTTTGGTTGTAACTTGTGATTTGTACTTTTAGTCTTTGGTTGTATTTTAGTCCCTGTCTGAATATAATTGCCTTATTTTTAAGATTAATTACATAGAGACTATTTATAGCGATCCTGGTTTTCCCTCTCTTTATTTATTGTATTCCGGACTCGGTTCCGTGGATGTGTTGTTGTCTCATTCTCATTTCCATCATTTACTCTTTGTATTTGAGTCTTGGGTTGTGTTGGGTAGGTTTGAAACAGGTTAGTTGTGCTTTGAAACCAAAAGTTGATGCCCAGAATTTGGCCTTTATGCTCGAGCGGGGCTTCTGACACTCGAGCGGGCCCTTTGTTGTTGTCTCTCCACTCGAGCGGGCGCTTTGACGCTTGAGCGTGAATTTCCATCTCTTAGTATTTTTTCTCTGCAGGTCTTCGTATGCTCTAGCGGGAGTTTTGACGCTCGAGCGTGACCTTTTGATTTTGTTCCTCCGCTCGAGCGGGGAGTTTGACGCTAGAGCGGGGACCATCGCCTGCAAAACTTCTGTGGGTGTGCATCCGATGCTCGAGCGGGCGTTTTGACGCTCGAGCGTGAGTCTGTGTCTGACGCTCGAGCGGGGGTTTCCACGCTCGAGCGGGGAGTGCAGTATATCTGTCCGAAGTTCGACTTTTTGGATTACTTTTTCAACTCCTTTTCTCTCTCTTACTTTTCAAAACCCAAATTTGAGAGCCTCTCTCTCTAGATCTCAACTTCTCTCTACAAGATCATCTAGATCCATTGATCTTCTACCTTGGTCCCTTTACAAAAAGTGTGGAGTTGGTCTTGCTCTTCATTTTGATCCGAAAATTTTGATTTTTGGAGCACTTTGAATTTTCATCATCTTCTCCTTTGAGCTCCGAATTTGATGTAGGGATAACTACTCATTTATATGATCTTTGACATAAATTTTTAGTCATTTTGATTTAATGTTGAAGTTGGGTAATTTTAGGTGTTAGGGTTTCTAAATGTATAAAGAGGGGTTTTGTTATTTTGACTCATAAATATGTATTTGTGGTCTTAAAGTGATGGTATTGTTATTGGTTGTTGATATTGGCGCCTTTGGGTCAAAGTTGAGAAAGATGGAGGAAAGCCCTAATTTTTGTTATGAATTAATTGATATAATTAATTTGGGAAAGTTATGGAAATACGAAATTGAGGTGGAAATGATGAAATCCACATAATATGAGATAGAATGGTGGAGTTGGATTTATTAATCGCTCACTTTGAAAATATTGAATATATATCTGTTGAGGCATTTATTATTTGTTTAGAAATAACTGCTTTGGGCTATCGGTGGAGGGATAGTCTTGATTGTTGTAGACAATGCATAATGATTAGGCGAACTAAAACTAATCAATTGAATATGTCATCGAATATGACGGTTGGAATAATACATCAAATTTATGTATTGATTGATTATGTATATGATACGTGTTTTATATACATTGTATTGTGTGGGAGGAGATAGGGGATGTACTCCACGGTTTAGGGGAAGATAGAGGATGGACTCCTAAACCGGATATTGTTTGGGAGGAGATAGGGGATGGACTCCATCGATACAGCAAATATGTATATCTATTGAAGTATTGATACAGCAAACCTGTGTATCATATATGAAGTACGAAAGTATTTTATTTGAGATTGATACAGCAATTATGTGTATCTATTGTGAAGTATGAAGGGTTTAATTTGAGTTATCATCTTAATTGAAATGGAAGTACTGTTGTTACGAGATGTAATCTCATTTAAATTGTTTGGCCAGGTTCTGAGCCATAGTTGTGAATTGATAAATTGGATAAGAAATGGAAAATAGAATGAAACATGGACACATTTGTCATGTAATTGAAATGGGTTGTGAATTGATTTATGTGAGTTAAACATTTATCAAATGCTAATGTTTTAGTTATTGCTCATATTATGTTTAACATATCTCTACTGGGCGTTGGCTCACCCTATATAGGACATCATTTTCAAGTACAGGTATTATGCCACCTCCAAGGACGTAGCTTGGAAGGCTTGAGGCTGTTGGACACCTTTTTGTTGTTTTTGTTGTATTACATGTATATCAAGCCAAGGGTTTATCTTGTGTAGAGTTAATACTCTTTTTTTTTTTTTGTAACCAAGTGTTGACTTGGAAAGTTGTAAGCCTGTAGGACATTTACTTTTGTTGTTAACATATAATACTTTTGGATTAAATATTCTGATAAATAGAAATATGTTTATTTCTCTTATAATTACGGATGTCGCGAATGCATGATTTATGGGTTTATTTTGAGGGCGTTACACTATTTCAAATATTAGTTTTATCTCTCTCGTCTATGAATTCGTATATATTTTCTTATTAAATTATAAAAATCGTACAAATACATCATTTTTGAGGAGGTTTACTATGAGTAAAAGTGATACACTTTTATAAGTGAATGGATCAGAATGTACAGATTTATAAATGAAAAGATATTATTAATAGTTGAGGGGTCATATAAAAATTCTTATTTTTATTGATTCTAAATACGTGATTGGACTAGATAGTGCAAAATAAATACAAAAAATTATTTAAAAAAAAGATAATTACAATTCAGTGGTGTTTTAAAAAAATATTCATAGATAAATAAAAAGTTTTAGAATTTCAATTATTAATGTTGATAAAGTTTATCATTGTAATTTTTTTTCCCTGCATTTAGGCCAAGTTTGGTTATCCTAAATAAGTACATATTTTTTATTTTTTTATCTTTTTTCCATCACATCATCTCTCTACTTTTATGCACATCTTTTCGTAAAAAGACAAAAAGTACACTTATTTAGGTCAACTATTCCTGTTCAATGATTCAATGTACTTTCACTTTGGGACATTTACTATTCAATGTAAGTTTTTAAAAATAATTTTAAATCGGTGATAAAATTTTTGTACATTAATAATAGAAGACTTAAGCTTTTCCATAAATTTGTAATTATTTTCTAAAACCACCATTGAGTTGTAATTTCCCCTTATAATTTTTCCTAAAAAAATAAAAAAGAAATGTAGATGAAATAATAGCAAATTAATAGGACAATCTTTTATTTTGATTTATTTTATCTGAGGTGGAATCTTCAATTATAATTACAACTGACGGAATATGCAAAGGATTGGACAAATTTGCCCCTTCTATTTCTCACAGAATTTTGACTTCTCTTTCTTTTAAAATTTCTCTCTTTTCTCCCATTTTTCTCTTCACTAATATCTCTCCCACGTGTCACTCTCTTTTTATACTTCTGAACAATTACTCACACTCTCTCTCTTCCTTTCCTGTTCAATTTTATTTGTTTCTTACATTTATTTTTTATTTTTAAATATTCTCACTTATTTTCTTTATTTTTTTTATGAGTGATAGAACAACTACATAAATAAAGTTTTGGGACATTTACACATAAGTCTTAATTTATGAATTTATACTCTATTAAGTCTTAATTAGGATTTTTTAGACCTTCAAGTCCCATTAAATTTTTAATAGTCAGAATTGCCTTTCAAATAATGATTGTTTATCATTTATGATTATCTATAAAGGAACATAATGATTTGATATTTTATTTTGATTTTTAAAATATCAACTTTTAAATTAAAAAAAACTAAAAAAAATTATGTGCAAAAAAAAAAAAAAAAAACTAATCATCATGTTTGGTTTCAATTTTTTGAGTTATTTTTCAAAAAAGTGATTTGAAAACTATGTCTTGAAAATAGATATGTGTTTGGTTTCCAATAAATTTCATTATTGCAAATTCAAATTTCCTTCCATAGGTGGAGAGAGAAACCGCCTAAAGGATGTATTCAACAATTAAAAAAAAAAAAATTATTGTCACATCAAAAGTACCACCATATTTGTTGTGTATATATATATATATATGTACATACTATATATGTATCAAAACATAAAAGAGGAATCAAACAGAGATTTTGAAAAAAGAATCCAAAAAAAGATTTTGAAAACTTTTTCAAATTTTCTGAATAACCAAACAAAAACTCTACAATTTTCAAAAAAATGAAGTCTAGAAAAGGGGAACCAAAGAGAGTTTTTTTTTTTGAAAAAATTGAATTATTTTTTTTGTGTGAAATTGAAAATTTTGTCTATAAAGGAGTATAATGATAGAATATTGATGTGCAAAACTCAAAAAAAAAATTAAAATTAAAAATGAAAAAACTGATAATATTCTTAGTTTTAAAACTGAAAAAAACTGTTAACGTTCTCGATTTTATCGGATAGCTGAATCAAACTAATAAGTAGAAGTGTAAAAACGTTTAATTTCATAATCTGTTTTTTTTCATCAGTTAGTGAAACAATTATGTAGAACATCACTATAAAAAATTGATAATATTCTTAATTTTAAAAATTGAAAAAAAACTGATAATATTATCAGTTTTACTAAATAGGACTCATTGGTTTAAAAAATCTTAAATAGGACCTGAGCTACTATAATATTTGTAAATAGGACTTTTAAATAATTAACTTTAAAGTTTTTATATAATAATTACATAAATTAAACTTCTGTAAAATAACTACCCAAATAATGTAGTGCAAAACAACATAAATTAGTTTTTATTACACAGTTACATTTATTAAGATTTCATAAAATAACTGCAAAATTAAAGTAGTGCATAATTTTTTAAAACAATTGTACCCAGATTTCAAACGCTAGTCACCTTCGCCACCCAAATCTCTCAGCCATTTCTTGTAATGACCCAAAACTCCGTTTTTAGCTAAAAAACGAGGTAGGTGTAAGCGTTATCCATGATCTGTACAAGTGTTCCTTTGGTGCTACTATGCTCAGTGCAAGTCCAACTTGGGCAACAATTCACATAAATTACACTTGCATCAGACACATGTCGCACTGGCATTGAGCATGTGGCACCTGCATCGAGCAAGTTTTACAATGTGTCTCTTTGATTCAATTGAGTTACTCTTTGATTTTCTTAAAATTTTAAATTTGAAAATAAAAATAATAACAAAAAGTCCCTTGTGTAGTTGTGATTAAATTAATTAATTTTTAGGAAAATTACAAAAAAAAAAAAAAAACTCAGGTTTAACCCTTATAACAAAATAAATTCTAAACTTTTTTCAATTAAAACCTTAATCTTTGATTTGTTTTTAATTTACTTCATATGCATATTTTCGTTAAGTAAAATTGAAGAAAAAATGTATTTTACTCATTAAACTCAACAAAAAGGGTATTTTAGACATTTTATATACACTTACATTGAGTCTAATAATTAAAATATCTTATTTTCATCAGTTTTACTTAACAAAAATAGACAAATGGTTTATATTGAAGCCAAATGAAATGATTATGATTTAAATTGATAAGATAAAAAGTCAGGATTTATTTTGTTACAATGATCAAACTTTAGGGGTTTTTTTTTTTGGTTGTAATTTCTCCTTAATTTTCATTTTATTTTAAACCATTTTTTTGTGCATTTTAAAATTAATAACTATTTATATAGGTTAGTAGTTCATGTAAAGCAAATCAACAAAATTTTCAATCCAGACGAAATGAAAACCACAGAGAATAAGACCGGAACCGATCCAAAAAAAGTACACAAACAAAGCCCAATGGGCTGAAACTCGTGATCAGATTATGTTTCTTATCAGTTGTTGTTGTGAAGTTGCATTACAAGCCCAGTTTTGCATTCTGCACCACACACGTACGTTTTGGGCCTGACCAGCCCTCCTAAAATTAAAGAATCTGATGGGCTGGTCCTATGAATTAACCTTAATTATTAATAAATAACTTTTCATGATAAATTTATTACTATAAAAATATTTTAATAAAATATAATTTAATTATTTATATTTTTTATATCATAGTTCAAGACAAACTAATACAAATGAATTAAAAATAAATCAAAACTCATAAGCAAAAATTCAAAATAATTCAATCATTTATCACTTTAATAAATTTGTCAATATCATTATAAGTACCAAATGATCATTTTACAAATACAAAATATACATTTAAAAAGTCTCAAAATTTTCTTATTATTAAAATTATGGACAAATACATAAAAACAAGGCTAGAATTCCCTTTACAACCCTGTTGTAGTACCCAGGAGCATTTTATCCCTTGCCTTTTCTTTTTTCTTTTTTCTTTTTTTTTTTTATTATTATTATTATTAATTCAACATACTTTTTAAAGAAGGTATTTTGTTAAATTTAGGCCAAGTTTGGGTAGACTAAATAAGTACACTTTTTGACTTTTTATGAAATATGGGTTGGATTTGGGTTGGGTTTGAAGTGATGTGTTAGAGAGGTGATGTGACTTAAATAAGATGATATGACTTAAATAAGATAGTGACTTTTTAACTTTTTGAATTTTTTTGAGGATGTCAAACTTGGCCTTAATGAAATTAGACAAAAAGATTGCCCATCAACAGCTGGCAGACTGACAGATTTGAACATTCCTAAAATAAAGTGATGATGTGGTTGGGCAATAACATTCCAAAAATAAACAATAATATTATGGAGTTCAAAAAAATGTTAAAAATAAATATTTATAAATAAAATTTACTATAAATATAACTCATATCATCTTTGAATGTGCATCATGTAATTTTGGACGAATTACACTAATAATTTCTATAGTTTAAAATTTGTGTTTTTAATTCTTAACTTTTTAATTATGATATATTTGATCATGAATTTTAAATATTTTTTCAAATAAGGACAATCAAACATGATTCCTTTGCAAATAGTCCATTTCATGGGAAAAGTCATCATATAATTTATTTTGTGCTAGTTAATTTGCATATTATTTGAAATGTAATGATTTTTTTTAATGAATAATATTGACACTTTGTTAGTTATAAAGTTCTATTTAGTTTGGTTTTAAAATTTATTTTTAGAAAAATATCTGTCAACAACAAATACAACCATCTATTATATAATAACCATAAAAAAAAATTAACAAAACAATCACTCATTACATGATTATCATCCAAACGCATACTAAAAATTAATTTGATAAAAAAATAAAAAATAAAAATGTAATAAATTTATCATTTTTATATAATTTTATCTTTGGTGGGTAGAAATAATTTTTAAAAATTAAAAAACAATTTTTTGACGTTTATTTGTCAAACTAATTTTTTTTTTTTTATGAAGTTGACGACTTTTGTCCTTAAAATTGAGTAATAGTGTCTTCAATTGTTCTTATTTAGAACGAAATCTAAAATTTATGGTCAAATATATCACAATTAAAAAAGGACCAAAGCGACATAAATCCCAAACTATAGACACTATTAATGTAATTCGCCTTATAATTTATTTTCAAATATTTTTGCAATCCATAACTTTTTTTTAAATAACAAATAAGCTTCTCTCAAATTCTTAGAAGAATTAGATCCATCTATCTGCTCCATTTGGGTGTATCATAGGACCTATTTTAATACTGTAATTTGTTCAAAATTTAAGGCTTTATATATAGATCATCTGTGAAAAAAAATTAATTTTATCTAATGATCATAATCAAATGATATAATCAAATTTATTTGCAAAGAAATAAGTAGGTATATTCTTAGAATCTTACTCTCCTTCATTTATTTTCAAATAAATATAATAGAAAAAAATATAGAATTTTTAAACAAAAACTGTCACTAAAATAATTTGTCAGTGATTTGTTTTGCAATTACATACTATTTAAAAAAAACATTTTGTTTTAAAATAATAAATCCCAATATTACGCTAAAGCTAGCAAATTCATCCTATCTCTTAAAACTCCCCCGAGTTGATAAAAGCTTCCCATTATGCCTTGGGTTAAGGTTGTGTTTAATTTATAAATTTGAAATTTTGAATAGAAATTTAAAAATAAAAATAAAAAATATGTGTAAGTTATTATTATATTTTACATACATATATATATGTTTTTCATTTTCAAATTTTTTAGGCCTCGTTTGGGAATATGTTATTTTAATATTTTTTTGAGTCTTTGGTTAAAATATGAGGTAAAAAAAAATTAGTATTTTTGGAATGATTTTTTAATTTTTCATGAAAATATGTGCAAAAAGTAGAGAGAAAATTTTTTTTTTGACTTTTTAATATAGGTTATAAACTTTTTAATTTTTTTAATAACTTTTTAACTTTTACACTAAAACTATTGCGTGGTCTTTTGGCAACATAGTAAAAAACTGCGTTTCCAAAAAAGCTACATTGACTTTTTTAGCAAAAAGTCATTTGGCAAGGTGAAAAAAAGCTACATATAAAATTACAATTATACCCTTCATATTATTTAAGGTTATACATGGATAAAAATGTAAATTTCCTACATTGGGTGAGATAGTTTGATCATTTTATTGTGATATGACATCATAAATAAATATTAACAAAAAAATCAAAAACAATTTTTAACCAACTTTTCAAATCACTTTTAAAAAAAATCAAAAAACTTGATAAAAAGTCAAAAACATACCAAACGGGACCTAAATACTTGAACCAAACGCAACATAAAGCTATCTTATGAGCAATTGATCCCCAACCACTTAGGCCATGTTTGTTTGGGCGGACATGTGCTTGGGATTGGACTAATAGTCCAATAAAATTATTAATTCGATATTTGGTTAAAAAATTAAAGTACGGACCAACAATTCATCCGGATATAATATCCTACATATGATGGACTATTTAATCCCATACAAGAGGTGAGATATAAATTGGGGGATTAAGTCAAAATCTGGACTAACTTATCAAATGACCATAATAGAGGTATTATGATTAATATATTGGATCTCCCATGTCCTATCCATTCCAATCCCCTTAAACAAACATCGGATTGGATAACATTTTATTAATCCATTTTTATAATCCTAACTCAATCCAAACATAGGATAGGATACACAATCCAAAAGATTCGTAATCCTAGAACTATTAGTCATAGGAATGCTAATCCAATCAAATCTAATCTGCTCGAACAAACATAGCCTTACTGTGTTCCGTCTCATCGTGGGCATTGTCTGGCTGGACCATGCCACATCATCAGCCACTCCTAATGCCACATCGGCCTGCTTTGGAAAGATAGTAAAAAATAATTTATCAATTGTTTGATCTTGATCTTGAAGAATTCATTATCAAGAAATAGGACGTTAGGTTAGACTATGATCTCTCTCTGTTTTGCTTAAATTTCAACTGTTGAAAGTGTTTTTTTTTTTTTTTTACAAACTTTTCTGTCATTATTTTTCTTGAATAATGGATCCTCATGGTTGAAGGAAATTTTTTGAATGTGGCAGTATAGGATTCATAAACTTTTCTCTTTGGCTTTTTTTTTTTTTTTTAGAGCAAATATCAATACATTAGGGTTGTTAGAGACCAAAGTATAATAGATTTTTTTTAGAAAGTTAGAAAATACATTTTTAGATAAACTTTAATTAAAAAAAAACATAAAGTTAATTAAAATATCTAAGGCTCCATTTGGTTTAATTTTTGAAATGAATTTTGAGTTTTGAGTTATATTTTGAAGGATGAGTTATTGAAAAGAGTTTTGAGAGTTGAAAATTTGTTTGGTTATGAATTTTGAAAATAATTTTTCGATAATTTATAGTTTTATTTATTTATTTTTTTAGTTGAATAGATGTGTGTAAGAAAAATTTTGATTGATTGGTTGATGTGTAGAATGTGAGGAAATAAGAGAGGAGACAGAAAAAAGGATTCATTGATTTATTAATAATAAAAAATAAAAAAGAGAAGAAGAGAAGAGAGAGAAAATTGAGTTTTGAGTTGTATTTTAAAAAAGTAATTAAACAAACAATCCGCTTGGTTCAGTTTTATAATCATGATTTGAGTGTGGAATTGTATTTTGAGTTATGAGTTTTGAATTGAGTTTTGAAAAAAGAAAATTTGTTTAGTTATGAGTTTTGAAAAGAATTTTGAGTTTTGAGTTGTATTTTGAAATTTTTTGGATTTATATATATTTTAAATATTTAAAAATTTTCTTAATTTTATTTTTTTAGGGTAAATATTTTTTATTGTAAATATTTATTTATTTTTTTAATATACATTGTATTTACTACATGTATGCGTTGTATTTTTAAAATTTTTAAATATAATTTTTATTTTTTTATTTTAAATATTTTATTTTATTTTATAAATATTTTTATTTTTTTAATTTTTTAATTTTTTTAACCTTTTTAAAATATTTAATTTTTTTAAATTTTAAATTTTTTGAATCTCCTATATATATCCAAATCATAACAAATTATTTGACCAATACTTACAAAAATAACAAAATATTTTTTTTGAAAAATTAAAATATATAAAAAAAATATTTTTCTTCAAAAATAAAAATAAATAAAATATTTTTTGAAATTTTATATTTTTCCAATAAAATAAAAAATAAAAAAATTTAAAGAACAAAATAAAAAAATTTTGAATTTTATTTTTAATAGAGTTTTGAAAAAAAATTGATTATGAGTTTTGAAAATAGTTTTGAGTTATATGTTTGGTTATAAATTTTCAAAATAATTTTTAAATTGAATTTTAAATTATAATTTTAAAATTTTTTGATTGGAATCACGATTTCAAAACTAAACGGAACACTACCAAACTTTTTAAATTTTGATCCAAATCATGTTTTAAAAATCAAATCAAACACTGCCTAAGATTCCTAAATACATATTTCCTGATATTTGAGATAACTTTAACCATAGAGAATTGAGCAAGAATTAGTGAATTTTTAATTGTTTAATTTATATAATAAGTGACAAATAATAAGCTGCCGGATCGCTTGCGATGCAGAAGTTCCTACCTAAGTAATGAGTTTGGAGAAAACCTTGTTCACAAAAAATTTAAAAAAATTAAAAAATTAAATCTTTTTTTTTTTTTGGTCAGTAAAAATTAAATCACGAGTACCCAATAGCAGCAGGATTAAATGTTCTCAACCAGTGAAGACAAGTTGGACCACTCACTTTGACCCCTTCTCATTCCTTATAGGCAGTGGCTTTGGTCCGGTCCAAGATCGGACTGGACCATACTGTTGGACCTGTGGAGGCCCATCAAGGGTTCCGTTTTGATAATCCGAACCGTTTAATGTATAGAACTTGTTGAATACTATATGCTTGTAAAAAATCACGTTGATCGGATATCGATAGCTATGTGAACAAAATAGTTGTTTATCAACCGTTAATTTTTTCACCGTCCATTTTTTTTTATACAAAACTGATATGATCACATAGCTATGAATATCCGATCAACGTGATTTTTTATAGACATATAGTACTCGACGAGTTTTACACATTGCACGGTTCAAATTATCAAAATAGGCCCAAAAAATGAACCCCATAAATCGAACTAGACAGGTCCAATCTTGATCTCAACTTAAAATAAGCTGGACCTTCCTCATAAAATGAATGAATGACCAACTTAACAACACCTGTTAATGTATATCCATATATGGATAGATAGATATGTGTGTTTAGATAACTATGTTTAATTATTAATGTATATTTATATAGATAGATATGTATGATAGATATGTATGTTTAGATAGCTATGTGTAATTATTAATGTATATTTATATAGATAGATATGTATGATAGATATGCATGTTTAGATAGCTATGTGTAATTATTAATGTATATTTATATAGATAGATATGTATGATAGATATGCATGAATGAATGACCAACTTAACAACACCTGTTAATGTATATCCATATATGGATAGATAGATATGTGTGTTTAGATAACTATGTTTAATTATTAATGTATATTTATATAGATAGATATGTATGATAGATATGCATGTTTAGATAGCTATGTGTAATTATTAATGTATATTTATATAGATAGATATGTATGATAGATATGCATGTTTAGATAGCTATGTGTAATTATTAATGTATATTTATATAGATAGATATGTATGTTTAGATAGCTATGTTTTCTTCTATATAAAGGAGACCATGTACACTGATTTGAGAATAATATGTAGCATTTGGTAGAATTTTTTAAATATGATTTGAAAATAGAGTTGCATTTTGAGTTTGTGAGTTTTAAAATTATGATTTGAGTTTGGAAAATTTGTTTGGTGAATGAGCTTTGAAAAAAATTTCGAATTGATAAATTTTTGATATGACATATAATATTTGATATAAAAACTTACAACTCATAATCAAACACATAACTCAAAATTTTATTCAAAACTCATAATTTTTTTTTTAAAATTTTGAAATTTTATTTATTTAAAATATAAAGAATAATAGGTGGCAATTGTAAAAAAAAAAAAGTACTGTTCCGGTCAACCAGCCGGTCATATTACAAAAAATTAAGGTTTTAAAGACCAAAATTTATGGACAAAATTATTTTTTTAGGACCAAATATTTTTGTTGCGAAAAGTGTCGTCATTATATTTTTAGCAACGAAAATTGGACATCAATGGTGAATTATTATCTTTTTAGGATCAAATTTTTTGTCTAAAAAAATAAACCATTTTGAGATCAAATTATTTTGTTACTAAAAGTGTATTTATTAGTAACATTTTTAAAATTTTGTTGCTAAAAGCCTTATTTTTTACTTTTCAAAACGACATTTTAACGACTATCCTCATGACGATAGAAATTGATCCCTAAATATCTTTTTGCAACAAAATTCACTTTTAGAGACCAAAAAATTTGGTCTTTAAAACTTTTATATGTTGTAGTGTCAACCAGCCGAATGTCCGGGAGGACGACCGGTTAGTCCAAATTTTCCCGCCTTGGATAGAGTTTTCAAAAGTGAGTGTCAAATTAAATTTTGAAAACTGTAAACAAACATCACATGCAAACCAAATGGTGAAACTAAAGTTTCAAAGCTTTACCAAACAAAGCCATATATTTTCACAGAGACTCTCTCTCTCTCTCTCTCTCTCTCTCACACACACACACACACACACACACACACACACACACAACTTGTTTAACATGGTATCAGAACGCAAGGTTATGACTCTCTCTCTCTCACACACACACACACAACTTGTTTAACATGGTATCAGAACGCAAGGTTATGACTCATTAATTAGAAAGCTTCAATTTTTTTAGTATTTATCTCTGTTCTGTCACTGTTCAAATCATTTTTGTTCTCCAAAATTTTCACACAATCTACTAAAATGCTCGGAATTTTCTCACGATTCCAACGCCACCAACGGCGTCCTCAAATTAGACCTAACGCGCCCTCACGCGCCACTTTTGTCGCCGGCGCGTCACTTGCTTTCGCCTCCGCTATCTAACGCGCCCTACGTCGCTTGTGTCAGCCTCAACTGCTCGCGCCCTAGCCGTTACAGACTTGCGCCACTCGCGCTGTCTTAGCCGGTTGAGCCACCTCAGCCGCTCATGCCTGACTGACCCACGTTGTTGTTGACGTCAGCCCTAGTCCGGTTCATCCTCTTTAACAGGCCGGTTCACTCTAGTTTGTAGCCTTTTTGTGCCAATTCAAACCGGTTCCCCACTGATTTCAACCCTCTAAATTCACCGGTACCCTCAGTTTTTTTAGATTCTATGTTTGTAGTGTTGATTTTACTTCATGGATCACCCAGACTCTTCTCACCCCCCTATTTCAGTTGTTCTTGATGGGTCCAATTATGTCTTATGGACACAAGCCATGTCTGGCTTCCTCAAAGGCAAGAAACTTTGGCGTATTATCACTGGGGATGTGCGCAAACCCACCCAAGAGACCACTGAATCCGCTGACAAATATGCAGACCGCTTGGAGGATTGGGATAGTAAGAACTATCAGATCATTACTTGGCTTCGGAAT
The DNA here is from genome assembly GCA_036172215.1 of Camellia granthamiana. NCBI lineage: Eukaryota > Viridiplantae > Streptophyta > Magnoliopsida > Ericales > Theaceae > Camellia > Camellia granthamiana. The sequence goes on along the minus strand of CM069903.1, from coordinate 53,232,200 downwards.
AAATCTGCTACATCTATCAGCCTTCAGTTTGGTCGGTTCCAACTTGACTCTGTTTCTACTTCGGCAAAAGACATCTGGGATTTTTTAAAAGACCGATATTAGACTATTGGTCTTGCTCGCCAATATCAGTTTCAGAGTCATCTTCATTGTATGCGCCAAGAGCCAACTCAGACTATTAATGATTTCCTCTCCCAAATTTATTATGTTTGGGATTAGCTCGCTCTGTTTGAACCTCCATGGCCCCATATTGAGGATGCTGCCCTGTTTACTACTTATCGCGACCAGCAGCGATTGATTCAGTTTCTTATGGCTCTAACTCCCCATTTTGAATCGGTGCGTGCATCTCTTCTTCATCGCACTCCTTTACCCACTCTTGAGCAGGCTATTTCCGAACTACTATCAGAGGAAACTAGGCTTGATACTCTCCATCCACACCCTATGGACTTTGTTCTTGTTACTCTCCAGACTCAGAGTTCTTATTTACAACAGCAGTCTACTGTTTGCAATTAATGTCAAAACCGAGGTCTTTCATCTACTCATTTTCTGGTTCATTGTCTAGTTCGACTTTACCAGTTTTGCAACAAGACTGGTCCTAGTCATCTACAACAAGATTGCTTCTACAATCTAGCACGAGCTTTTCCTAGTTCATCCTCTCGTCATGGTCTTTCCACTGGGAGTTTTTCACAGGGCAACTCTCAATGTTCTAGGAATCAGTTTAAGTCTATGCCTATTCATCACACTATTGCTGCTGCTTCAGAGGATTTACTTTCTTTTGTGCTTATAGACCCTTATACTCTAGTCTTTTCTCAAACCGATGTCGAAGCCATGTTCCAACAATTTCTCTCCACTTCCGGTACTCCTCCTTCTACTGCTTTGTCTGTCACCTCAGGTAACACTTCTTGGTACTTTGACTCAGCTTGTTGTAATCACATGACCTCCGACCCTACTATTTTTACTTTTCTATCTTCTCATCCTCATGTTCTTTCTATTCACACTGCTGACGGGCCTTTTTTGTCTATAAGTCATGTTGGTTCTATTTCAACATCTCACTTATCTTTATCCCATGTGTATCTTATGCTTGCTCTTACCTTAAATCTTATCTCCATTGGTCAATTGTATGAGCATGGTCTAACTGTTACCTTTTCCCATACTGGTTGTTTGGTGCAGGACCATCGGACGTGACGGACTCTTGGGATCAGTCGTAAGGATGGACGTCTTTATGAACTCATTCACCTTCATGTTTAGATTTCTTCTCAGCTCGCAGCTCCTACTACTGCTCCTCTTTTATCTTCTTTTCAGCTTTGGCACTATTGTTTAGGACATCTTTTTGTTGGTCGGTTAAAGTCTTTAATTTCTAGTAGTCAATTAGGTCCTGTCAGTTTTGATACTTTAGATTGTTTGTCATGTCAACTTGCCAAACAACCTGCTTTATCATTTAATAAAAGTGACTCTATTTCTCTTGCACCTTTTGATCTCATCCATTCTGACATTTAGGGCCTTTCCCCTACTCTTACTATGGGAGGCGCACACTATTTTGTTGTTTTTATAGATGATTTTTCTCATTTTACATGGTTGTTTCTTATAAAAAATCGCTCTTGTCACGCCCCAAAATTTGGACAATTAAATATTAAATTAGGACTAAACCCCAATCAATATTCCATCATCCAAATCCTAGGGGTGAAACAAAAACAAAAAAAAAACTAAAACACCAACCAAACCATCCACCATAATCTCATAACTAATAAATACCTCAACATCAAGGTAACAATAAATAGTCAAAACAACTTAAATAAAGTACGGTTACAAACCATGCCAAATTATTCCAATGCTAAAGTCATGAAAAAAAAATCATAATAATAAATACATAAATTAGTATCAATCCTAAACTCAAGAAAAATAAAAGAACTCCAAACGACATGTCCTACGATCACAGATATTTCTTGTCACCACCAAAGCCTCTACTAATCCTGCAAAGGACGCTCAGCTGCGCTCAAATAGAACGCACCCGAGTTGCCAAGAGACAAAACAGGTCAGTATACAGGTATACTGGTATGAGTACAAGAATCAACACCCACGTGTCCACCAGACACAAACAAAAGTACATTAATTTCTTATTACTAGACAAGACAAGTAGTTCCAACCGCACCGAGACGAATAGGTAGTTTCTCGAGATACGGTGGCATTTAGTTTCTTGTCCATACACAACGAAATATAAATTGATTAAAAAATAGACAAAATAGAAATAAAAATATATGGTGAGTCAGCCCTGCATAAAAAGTTAGTAAGACCCACCATCCTGCAAAAGAAAAATAATGTTAGTATAAATTAATCATAAGTAAATTGCTGAATACGTATAAAAATGCATCGTTTCCTGCTTAAATAATTTGAATTGACCAAAACTGAAAGAACAAAAGTTGTACAAAATCAAATTTCCTAAAAGACAGCGCAAACGAATTTAACAGAAACTGAACAGGTTAAGAGAAAAACTTGATATAAAAATCTAGATGAATTTAATAGAAAAATCTGAAGCTGAAAACGAACAAAAACTGCCATAAGATGATTTGTTTCGAAAAAGTTCAAAACATGAAAATTGTGCAGAATAATGTTTTACTTCAGTTTACGCGAAACCAATAAAAATGAGCTCGTTTCGTGGGTTAAAACAGTCTCTAAAATCTGCCTTGCTAAAATGAATCAAACCGACAATAATCAAGATCATCCGATTATAAGTTCTAATCGATCTTTTTAATAAAAAGCTAAAACACAAAAGTTGTCTAGAATCACGTATACATGCCTCTGCTCAAATTTCATAATTTATCAAGATCGTTTACTATATATATTTTTTTTCATCATGTACACATCAGTACCATTCACACTATACTAATAAATTCATAATTAAATTCTTTATACCTTAACTCAATCAATATAATTCGAACTATACATATAAGTTCATAATTACTTCTTTGTACCTTAACTCAATTAAGACAATTCGAACTAACATACAAGTTCATAATTAATTCTTTGTACCTTGACTCCACCACTTCGACCCTCCCCTTCTGACCTACACATATATCCCATGTGCCTCCCGTATACCTAACCCACTCCGAAGCCAAACTTGCACGGGGATATCGTCCCGAGTTTGACTCACACTCCCCGGATGGTTAGCATATACGTACGCGCGCAAATCAAAGCACTCGTCTACTCATGAGAACGAGGCAACAATATATATAAACATCTCATCGTCATCATGAGACAAATATAACAATGCCGGGCATAAGGCATCAAACAACTCTCATAATCCTTACTTTTTTTTTTTTTTACACTCTTTCTCACCATCACTCAAATAAAACAACAATCCATGGAGTCATGGTGGAGTATAAGGAATTTATCTACGGGTTCTAATTAATTTTAGTTTCATATATTCGGGAGTGTGATTATAATCATAAAATAAATACATATAAAAACCCAGAACATTACATACACATCTAACCAACATAATGAAATCAATCATTTAAAAATCCTAAACCTTACATACACAACTAATCAAAAAATGAACTCAATCATTTAAAAATCCTAAACCTTACATACACAACTAATCAAAATAATTAAAATCTAACAATCAACTAAAAACCTTAAACTTTACATGCATCACTAATTAAAATAATTAAAATCAATTAATCATCTAAGAATCCTAAACTTTACAAACACCATTAACCAAAATAATTAAAATCAATCTATCATCTTTATGTAAAAACAAAATCAAACTAACATCAAACAAATAACAATAAATACAACGAATTAAACATAAATCAAGGGAAGTGGGTTTTGTACTTAAAATTATTTTTGAAGATCAAAGAATCACTCAAAGAATTAATAAAGTCACCCAAAATAATACCCTAAACCTTCCATACTCAACTAATTCAAATAATTAAAATCAAACAATCATCCAAAAACTCTAAACCTTACATACACGTCTAATCAAAATAATTAAAAATTAGTCAATCATCTAAAAATTTTAAACCTTACATACCCAACTAATCAAAATAATTACGATCAATTAATTATCTAAAAATCTTAAACCTTACCTATACATCTAATCAACATAATTAAAATTAATCAATCATCCAAAAATCCCAAACCTTACATATACATCTAATCTTCATAATTAAAATTAATCAATCATCTAAAAAAAAATCCCAAACCTTACATACCCAACTAATTAAAATTATTACAATCAATTAATCATCTAAAAATCCTAAACCTTACATATACGTCTAATCAACATAATTACAATTAATCAATCATCTGAAAAATTCCAAACCTTACATACCCAACTAATTAAAATTATTACGATCAATTAATTATCTAAAAATCTTACACCTTACACGTACCACTAACCAAATTAATTAAAATTAATCACTCATCTAAGAACCCTAAACCTTGAACATATAACTAATCAAATTAATTAAGATTAATCAAACCTCTAAGAACCCTAAACCTTTCATGTACCACTAATCAAATTAATTAAGATTAATCAAACCTCTAAGAACTCTAAACATTGCACATACCACTAATCAAATTAATTAAGATAAATCAATCATTTGAGAACCCTAAATTTTACACGTTCCACTAATCAAATTAAATAAAATTAATCACTCATCTAAAAACCCTAAACATCTCATAGACACTAATCAAAATAATTAAATTAATTCATCCTCTACATCCACATACAAAAAATATCTAATCACATCAACCTACTAAAATAAATAAATAAATAAACTAACGAAACACACATAATCAAGGAAAATAGGATTTGTACTCACAATTATTTTGAAGATCAAAGAAATCTTTAAAGAATTAATAGAGCCACCAAAACAAAATCCTATCCCTAATCCTCCTTTTTTGTTTTTTTCCTTTTCCCCTTTCTCTCTCGGCTTGCACTAATGCACAGCCGCACAGCGCTTCTCTTCTTTCTTTGATCTCTCTCTCTCTCTCTCTCTCTCTCTCTCTCTTCTTCCCCGTGGCTGCTAGGATTCCTTGTAAACTCATAAACCTAGTTGAATTCTTATAATTTATTATATGTATATTAACCTAATTTCCTATTCTAATCTAATATGACTATTATATAATATAATATAATATAATACACATGGTTATAATATATATAAATATAAGATTATATATATATAACACCTTTTTTTTTATATATAACAAACATAAATATTTAAAGATTTAGATTAATTATATATAATTAAATAACACATTAAATTAATTAATCACAACATTAAATTCATTAAATCACAATAAATTCTCATGTAACCCACACAATTAATAATTACAACATTAAATCCATTAAATATTACATTAACTCTCATGTGACCACACAATTAATAAAGTCAAAAAAATAAAATAAGATAATAATAACCATAATAATAATAAATAATGACTAAAGAAAATTAGGGTCGCTACAGCTCTGAGCTCAAACATATTACAATTTTGCTAAAATGGTCCAAACCTAATTTTCTAAAACTATTAAGCTTTTTCACTCCAACAATGCCATGGAATATAAAGATTTTGATTTTCTTTCTTTTCTTCAGAGTCATGGTACTTAGCCTCATCGTTCCTGTCCCAGCACGTCTCAATAAAATGGACGTGCTGAAAGGAAACATAGGCATATTCTCGACACTACTCGAGCTCTCATTCTCTCTTCCTCTTGTCCAGAAAATTTTTAGGGCGACGCCACTCTCACTACTGCTTAGACTATCAATTGTATCCCTACGCTAGTCATTCATAATCACACTCCCTATGAGCTTCTACATGGCACTCGTCCCCCTTACACCAATCTTATGGTCTTTGGTTCTGCCTGTTTTGTTCTTCTCCAACCTAATGAACACAACAAACTTGAACCTCGTTCACGTCTTTATTGCTTCTTGGGGCATGGTATTGAACATAAAGGGTATCGTTGTTGGGATCCTTCTCCCAACGCCTCTGTATCTTTCATCATGTGGTTTTTTGAGAACACAAAATGTTTTCCTCTATCTCCCAATTCCGCTTATCCACTCCCTCCCCCTCTCTATTTTTTACTAACCCTTCCACAGATCTATTTTCTGATGAGATTGACACAGGGTCCCTGCCTGTCTTTTTAGAGACATCCTTTCCTACTGGTCTTTCCCATGAGCCTGCTCGCTCTGCTGGTCCTGCTCTCACTCCCTTGGGATCCTTACCTCTTGTTGAGTCTCTCCCATGCCCTCTAGCTCCTCCACCTTCCGCTCGCCCACACCCGTGATTATATTGTTGGTTCTACTACTTTTTCTACTCATGAACCTACCTCCTATCGTGAGACTTGCTCTAATCCTCTTTGGCAACATGCCATGACTAATGAATTGCAGGCTTTAGACAAAAGTTATACTTGGGACGTTGTTGATCTTTTCCCTGGCAAGACTTTCATTGGCTGCAAATGGGTGTACAAACGCAAGACACACTCTGATGGCTCTATTGAGAGATACAAAGCTCGTCTTGTTGCTAAAGGCTTCAACTAGGAATATGGTATTGATTATAAGAAGACCTTTGCTCATGTTGCCCGTCTCACCTCTGTTCGCAGCTTGATTGTTATTGTTGTTACTGCCACCCATCAATGGGATCTTTATCAAATGGACGTGAAAAATGCATTCCTTAATGGTGATCTTCAAGAGGAGGTCTACATGCAACCTCCCCCTAGGTCTACTTATTTGTCTCATAAGGTATGCAAACTTCAACGTGCATTATATGGTCCTAAGCAAGCCCCGCGAGCTTAGTTTGCCAAGTTTAGCTCTACTATTCATGATTGTGGTTTCACCTCCAGTTCTTATGATACTACTCTTTTTGTGAGGAAAATTGCTCAAGAGACCACCCTGCTTCTGCTTTATGTGGATGACATGATTATCACCAGTGATGATGTAGATGGATTCTTCGCTCCAAACAGTTTCTTAGCCATCATTTCGAGATGAAAGTCCTTAGTCCTCTCAGCTATTTCTTGGGTCTTGAAATCTCACATGATTTCACGGGTTCGTTTCTCTCTCAAGCTAAGTATATCTCCGATCTTCTCGCTCGTGCTGGTCTTATAGATTGCAAGACTGCCTCCACTCCACTTGTCACGACCCAAACACGCTCCTATGGGTTTAGTACCATAACCGGCCAGTAATCCGAGATTACTGAAGGCCTGCTTAACAGTGAAACAGTAATATTACTAATACAGAGTACAGGGGCTGGCGGAAGCCAAAACAGTAATTAAAAGATGTCCAATGAGTTGTGACAGTCTGTGTGCAAAAGACTTTTTATAACATATATACAGTCAGTACCAAAACAGTATGCATAGTATTTACAATAATCCAGATCAAGGACTTGATCCCTATTAAGACAGTACAGTACAAAAACATTCAGTCTATACAAATCAGAAACAAAAAGGGGAAAACTAAAACACCCCTAAACAGCCTTGGCTTGAACAGTTCTGGAACCTCAAAGTGAGGCACGAAGGTTGGCTTGACAAAACAGGAGCTTATCCTGACGCTCCTAGCAACGGTCTGGTGCTTGTACATCTACATATATATACGAGCAGTGAGCTAAAGCCCAGTGAATAACATATGCATAAAGAGGTTAAGAATGAATGTCCTTTCAGTATTTAAAACAGTTATTTAAACAGTATAACAATTATTCGATCATAGCAGTCATAAGTGGTACATCCAATAGCAAACAGTGCAGTAGGTCTTAACAGATTGAATAGTCAGTTGATGGCCATCATATCAGTAAACAGTAGTGGTTCCAGACATAGGAATTGACAGAGATCTCTATGTCAGAAGTAGTACGGTACAGTAACAGTGTAATAACCCGACCCTCGTACATGTTTACTGATATATTTTCATACCCCATTTTGTGTTTTTGAATGCTCATTATGGAATCCTATGAGAAAGTAAGGTAAAGTAAGTGAACTCCATGTTTAAAGATGTCTATCTGTTTAATAAGAAAAGTATCTGTCACATTAGAATGTTTGGATAAAAAATTGGAAGCCTTAGGGGCTTAATTATTTGAAATTGCTTTCATATATGTGATCAGTATAATTTTTAGGTAATATTAAGCATTGCTGTGAAATTTCAATTTAGGATGATTAAACGATTGATTTTTATCCTATTCATTTCCTATATATGTATGTGTTCTTAAAGTCAATGACTTAGAACTCAAAACTTGATCTTGTGAGAGGAGGAAGTTAGAGAGGAGGAAGAGTACCTCAAGGGAGAATTGGGGGAAGTGAAAAGATCGTAGAGATTTTCAAGCTCAAGGTATGTAAATTTCTTTTTGGTGAACTCCTCTCTTGTGTTTGGAGAGAATTTTATGTGAAGGGTTGTGTGTGTATATGTATCATTATAAGATTGAATGAGTATTCTCTATCATCATGTTGTATGTTCTATTAAGTTGAATCATGTAAAAGAAATTTCATTCCATCTCTTCTTGGCATGTTTGAGTTCGAATATTGGACAAATAGTTAGAGGTATCCATGGTTAAGTGTATACATGAATAAGAACTTTATGAAGTTTGAATTGTATGTATGAGCTTCAAGGATGGTAAGTGTAAATTATGGTTGGAGTTTGGTATGTTAAGATTCTAATAACATGAATTTTTATATCTACCTTGAGCCTCGTAAACACTCCCAAAAGAAAGGGGTTTTGATGCAAATTTCGGACCAAAACAGGGGAATCGCCGCACGTGCGGGAGTCATTGCCGCACGTGCGGCAAATGCTGAAATTTTTGGGTTTGGTTCTGCTGAAAAGGCACGTGCGGGGGCATTTTGCCACACGTGCGGGGGAGTTTACCGCACGTGCGGCCCATGTTGAAAAACATGGATTGCTCCGTTTTGCGTGTAAGACCCTCTAATATTGTCGGAATGTGTATTTGATGCCTTTTTGATATGTATAAATTCCTTCGAAGTAAAGCGAAACAAAAAGTAATTTGATATGAAAGGTGAACTAAATTGTAAGTTGGAATGTGTGCAGGGCACACTCCGGGAGGGACAAACACGTCATCACAATACTGTGAGTAGTAGTACGCTTTACATATAGCCAATGGATGTCATTAGCATTTTATGAATGTATGACTATTATGTATGCAACTAAGTGATTGAAGCTAAGCATGGAAAAGAAATAAAAGAAAGAATGAAGTACTTTCGCATGATTCCAAATGTTTGTAAGACTCGGGGCCTATGGCCATTCCGTATAAGTGGTTATGATATGAAACAAAGTGCTACACGGAACTTAAGTGCTACGATGTGAGTCACCTCTAGAGTCCGTGTGAGACACCTCTTGAGTTCATACAAGCATGTTCAAGGGCTTAATGCCAAATGATTCAAGGGCTTAATGCCAACTTATTCAAGGGCCTCGTGCCACCATGTTCAAGGGCTTAATGCCACCATGTTTAAGGGCTTTATGCCACTACGTTTAAGGGCTTACAACCATCATGTTTCAAGATATTACGCTTCAAGTTATTATGTTTCAAGACTGGGCCTAAGGCCGTTATGAAATTAGTACAGACTCAGACTGACTATGTATGCACTTTCATATGCATTGATCTGTTATGTTTCAAGTTAAGCATTGTTTATTTACGTATTATTATTCACTGAGCCTGGCTTACTCCGTGTTATGTCTGTTTCTGTAGGTAACGAACCAGGTGGTCAGTCCTAGCCATGACACACATTTTCTTTTGTCAACCTTCGTATGTCCGGGCACCTTTCGAGGCTACTTATTTTGTTAAGTTTATTAAGATGATTGGCCTACTTTTGATTGCCTATCCAAGGTTGAACGTATATAACTCCGATGGTTTTGTTTATGCCCGATCTTAGGGCTGGGACTGTATATGTGTATGTGTATAACAGCTAAGGGATATTTGTATTTTTTTTGGGGACTTTACCTATCTGCTATGGTGCATGTGATGTATAAGATCCTGGCATGTAGAAGTAGCTCAATGGGATTTATATGTATCATTATTTTCATATTACGTGCTTCCGATCAGGCCCCGTATATTTGTTATGAAAACCAGGTTTAATGTCCGTTTCTGTATAGGTCATGCCCAAACTTTTAGGGGCAAGTTAGGGGCTTGACAAACAGTAGGTTGCTATGGATGCAACGAATACAGTTCACAAATAGGACATCATTCATTCAGTAACAGTATCATTTCAGAAAACAGTACAGTTCAATTGTTTAGAAGATAATCATTATTGAACATATCTTTACGACATTGTTACTCACAAAGTTCTGGGCTACAGATAAGCTAGAGCGTCCCCGGATGCCAACCCTACACAGTTACAGAGTGAACACACACTAAGCTACACAGTTGGGAAATAATAACTTAATCCCTAATTTGCCTCGGTGTGGTTCTACAACAATATCCTCATTAAGATGCTGTAAACTAGGCCTAAGAATGCCTAGAATGAAATGAGGGTGCAAAGATGCACTTAAAACAACTTTTCAAAATTTTCAGGAAAATAGGGTCCTGCTCGAGCGTGGCTTTCCCCGCTCGAGCAGACATGCAGACAAAGGTTCCCCGCTCGAGCGTCACTTCCCCCGTTCGAGCGGACTGTAAAACATGGCAAAAGTACTGGATGTGTGAAAATCACGCTCGATGGGCGCTCGACACCCGCTCGAGCATGTGACACAAGTCCCCGCTCGAGCGTGCATTTCCCCACTCGAGTGGACTGTAAAACAATGCAAAGTGCTGGGAGCACGTATTCCACGCTCGAGCGCCAATTTCCCCGCTCGAGCATGAGTCCAAATTCTGGAAATTCCAGATTTGAACCTCAAGCTCAAAACCAAGTTTTAATGCACCAAATTCGACCCTTTTGGGCCAATTTTCTGGAAAACACTTCGAAACCCATAATATTACATGTTTCAAAGATCAATTTGAGAATTCAAAGCCCAAAGGTAGTTCAATTAAACTCATTTTCAAACAAAACTTTATGAACGAAATAAGAACTTTACATGCATGTGTTCCATAAATTCAAGGCTTCAAATACATGCTCAAATGAGCTTATTACCTCAAAAGAAGATGAATTCATGAACTATACTGAAGATATAGACATGCATGTGAGGAATTTATGAACTACACCCTCAAAACTTCAAGATATGCACATGCATGCATGAATTAAGCTCTAAATTCAACATACTAAGCTAATTCATGCCCCTACTCTTCAATATAACATGAACCATGCAAGAATCTACTAAAATTCATGAACAAGAAGGCAAATGCTCTACCTTAAGTCTTAAATTCAAGATGTAGAAGCTCAAATTGTAATCTACTCTTCAATTCTTCAAGCAATTCCCAATTGAAGCCAAGTTCTCCCTCTCTCACTCTTTCTCTCTCACGTTTAGTCTCAATATGGCTGAAGAAATGTTGTGTGATCAAGTGGAAGAGGCTTCAATATTGTACTAGGTAGTGGCCCACTAAGTGGCAAAACGGTAAATAAGTCTAACTTATGTAATTATCATTATTAAATCTAATTTAATCATACCAAATCACATTTCAATTAAATATACCAGAAAATCACATAAATTCCAATTAGTATAAAACATTAATCAATTTCTGGTTCGGCCGTCGATAAGGCCTTCAATTTACAGTTTAAACATATCACATGAACAGATAGTTTAGCAGACAAACAGATAGACATGCGTTTAAACTAATCAATCAGTCAGTTTACATGCTTAATCATAGATTAGCACTAATCAGTAGTGTTATCAGTAAACAGTGGTGAGGGTTGTCACAGTCTCCCCTCCTTATAAAGAGTTTGGTCCTCCAAACTCGAATTACCTTCATTTTGGAAGAAGACAGGATTCAATGGAAATAATTCAGGATATCTCTTCATCATATCATCTTCCCTCTCCCAAGTGGCATACACGCTACCATGGTTTTGCCAGTCAACTTTCACTAACGGAATCTCTTTATTCCTTAATTTCTTGATCCATCTGTTCACAATCTGAATGGACCGTTCTTCATAAGTGTAGTCATCACTTAGCACTACACAGGTAGGCTCAATTACATGGAAAGGATCCCGGAGGTAATCCCTCAACATTGAAATATGGAACACGTTATGCATATGCTCCATTTCAGGAGGAAGCGCTACTTGATACGCCACCAGATTGATTTTCTCAATAATCTCATACGATCTGACATATCTCGGCGCTAGTTTACCCTTGACTCCAAAACGAGTCTGGCCTTTCATCGGTGTCACTTTCACAAAAACGTGATCACCTACTTCGTATTCTCTATTTCGCCTTCTGACATCCGCATAAATTTTCTGTCGGCTTTGTGCGGTTTTCAGTCTCTATTGAATCAGTTTCACCTTTTCAGTAATTTCATATACAATTTCAGGCCCAAGCAAATGCCCATCTCCAACTTCTATCCAGCAAATCGGAGATCGACATTTTCTGCTATACAAAGCCTCGAAAGGCGCCATACCAATACTCGAATAAAAGCTGTTGTTGTAGGCAAATTCGGCTAAAGGTAAGTGACTTTCCCAATTTCCCTGAAAATCAAGCACACACATTCTCAGTAAATCCTCCAGAGTCTGGATGGTTCTTTCTGACTGGCCATCTGTCTGAGGATGGAATGCACTACTCAGTCTCAGTTCAGTTCCCAATGCTGTCTGTAGGCTTTGCCAAAATCTCGATGTAAACTTCGAGTCCCTATCAGAAACAATGGACACAGGCACTCCATGCAATCTAATAATCTCATCAATATAGATTATAGCCAATTTGTACGCATTATAAATTGTTTTGACAGGTAAGAAATGAGCAGATTTGGTCAGTCTATTAACAATAACCCAAATTGAATCCATACCTTTACTAGAGCGAGGTAAACCAACAATGAAATCCATAGTGATATGTTCCCATTTCCACTCCGGTATCGGTAAAGGTTGCAGTAAGCCTGCGGGTCGTTGATGTTCGGCTTTAACTTGTTGGCAATGAAGACATTTCGATACAAAATCAACAATCTCTTTCTTCATTCCCGGCCACCAGAAATTCAGTTTCAAGTCTTGGTACATTTTCGTATTTCCTAGATGGATAGACAGTTTTGAATTGTGGCCTTCTTGCAGAATTCTTCTTTTCAGTTCAGAATTACTCGGTACACACAATCTTCCTTGAAATTTCAACACATTATTCTCAAATTTGAAATCCGGCCCCGGTTTGGATTCCCGTTCTTCAATGATCTTCTTCAAGAAGTCATCCTATTGCTGTTTCTCTTTAATTTCCTCAATTAGTGCCGGTTGAGCAGAAATGGCAGCTAATGTTCCACCTTGTTCACGCAAAACGATTTCAATTTCAAATCTTTCAAGGTCACGAAGCAATTCTTTCTGCCCGGTGAGTAAACAAGCTAAATTTTCAATCGATTTCCGACTCAGTGCATCGGCAACGGTGTTAGCTTTTCCTGGATGGTACAGAATTTGCAGGTCATAGTCTTTAATCAGTTTTAACCATCTCCGCTACCTCATGTTCAGTTCTTTCTGTGTGAAGAAGTATTTCAAACTCTTGTGGTCGGTATACACCTCACATGTTGCTCCATAAAGGTAGTGACGCCAAATTTTCAGTGCAAACACTACTGCAGCAAGTTCTAAATCATGGGTCGGGTAGTTCTTTTCATGCGGTCTTAGTTGTCGGGAAGCATATGCAATAACTTTACCATTCTGCATTAAAACACATCCCAAACCCTTATAAGAAGCATCACTATATACAGTATAACCATCTGTACCTGAGGGTAAGGTGAGAATCAGTGCAGTCACTAGTCGAGTTTTCAACTCCTGAAAAGCTGATTCCCTCTGATCGGTCCAGTCAAATGATATCCCCTTCTGAGTCAGTTGTGTCAGTGGTAGGGTAATTTTAGAGAAATCTTTGACAAACCTTCTGTAATATCCGGCTAAGCCTAGAAAACTTCAGACTTCGGTAACATTTGTCGGTCTAGGCCAGTTCACTACTGCTTCAATTTTCTGTGGGTCAATTGTAATACCATCCTTACTGATCACATGTCCCAAAAACATCACACTATCAAGCCAAAATTCACATTTAGTCAGTTTAGCATACAGTTTCTGTTCTCTTAGGGTCTGTAGGGCAATTCTCAAATGATGTTCATATTCCTCAGTGCCTTTGGAATAAATTAAAATGTCATCTATGAATACAACAATAAAGTCATCGAGGAATGGTTTAAAAATTCGGTTCATAAGGTCCATAAATGCAGCAGGTGCATTGGTAACTCCGAAAGGCATAACTAAGAATTCATAATGTCCGTACTTCGTTCGAAAGGCAGTCTTTTCAATGTCCCCTGTCTTGACTTTCAACTGGTGGCATCCAGATCTAAGGTCAATTTTGGAGAACACTTGAGCATTCTGTAACTAGTCAAATAAATCATCAAGGCAAGGCAATGGATATTTATTTTTCACTGTTACCTTGTTCAGTTCACGGTAATCAATACAGAGTCTCAGTGAGTCATCTTTCTTTTTCACAAATAAGACTGGTGCGCCCCACGGTGAAGTACTGGGCCTGATGAACTTCTTATCTAACAGTTCTTGCAGTTGAACTTTCAATTCCTTCAGTTCGGTAGGTGCCATTCTGTACGGAGCTTTGGAAACTGGCTATGTACCCGGAATCACATCAATGGTGAATTCAATCTTCCTATCAATCAAATCCCCTGGCAAATCATCTGGAAACACATCTAGGAATTCTCTGACTATAGGAATACTGTTCACATCAGTTTTATCATCAGTAGGTACAGTCAATACAGAATATAAATACCTCTTACACTCATTTCTAATCAGTTTAAAAGCTTTCATGGATGAAATCAGATATGGGGGTGGCATTACTCCAATTCTATTAAACACGAATTCAGGCAATTCAGGTGGACGGAAAACAACTTGTTTTGTTACACAGTCTATGGTGGCATGATATTTTGTTAACCAGTCCATTCCCAATATTACATCAAAATGGTCAATATTCAATGGCAGTAAATCAATATACAGATGAACATCCGCAACAATAATCTCACATGCAGGGTACATATAAGCACAAGTCATAGATCCTCCAACAGGTGAAGATACAGCTAACAGATAGTTCATAGGTTCTAGTGGTCTATTCAATTTTCGCGAAAAAGCATGCGATACATATGAATATGTAGAACCCGAATCAATCAAAACATACGCATTTTGAGCACAAATAGAAAGTATACCTGACACAACGGTCTCGGTATTTTGCACATCTCCCGATATGAGTGCAAACACCCGGCCTTGCCTCATAGGCTCTTTCCCAGTAGCTTTAGGGTTAGGTTTTGGTGCAACAGTTGATGCTGCTGTGCTAGGTGCAGCTTTACTATTGCCCTGTGAAGTGGAAGGGCAATCTTTGACCATGTGGCCCACCTTGCCACACCTATAACAAGCACCAGAAATTTTATAACAAACTCCCTTATGGTTCTTACCACATTCAGAACAGGGCGGTATGGATCGGTTCCCTTGACTATAGCTAGTCGTAGACCCTGTATTCTGCTTTTTGTTCAACGAATTGTTTCTGCCTTTCTTGAATTTAAAGCCTCGTCTCTTATCACGCCATTCAGACGCTGGTGTTTCAGTTTGTTTCAGTGCTTCAATATTTAATTCAGCTATAATGGCCCGGTCAAGGACATCTACATACTTCAGTAGTTTCAAAACATTTATTCTGTCAAGGATTTCAACATTAAGGCCGCCTTCAAACTTCCTGGCCTTTTTGTAATCTGTATCAACCATGTGTGGTGCATAACGGGCAAGTTCTGTAAATTTTGATTCGTACTCAGCCATAGACATAGTGCCTTGTTTCAGTTGTTCAAACTCAATCACTTTTCGGTCCTTGACACACTGTGGGAAATATTTCTCAAAGAAGGACTCTTTAAACTGAGCCCAATTTATAGTAGTATTGGTATCGCAGACCAGCATCCACCACCTTCTGGCCTCTTCTTGTAAGGTGAAGGTAGCTAGTAGCACTTTGTGTGCTTCAGAACACGGAAAGACTTCAAATAATTTTTTGATTTCTAGCACCCATGCCTCGGCCTTTAATGGTTCAAGGCCTCCCTGGAATGATGACGGTTTCATCTTACTGAACTTCTGCGTTAAAGTGATGATGTCATCATTCACATTCTGTTCTGGCTGTACTAGAGGAGGTGGGGGCTGTTGGTTCTGTTGTTGCTGTTGTTGTCTTAAGGCCTCAGTCAGTAGTTCAACAGTTCTTTCTAATCTCGCCATTTTGGCGTCAGATGATTCAGTTTCATCAGTAGTCCTTGCATTATCCATTTCACTATATGCAACATAGCAATAATAAACATAGGAGGTTGCATGCTTTAAACATTTAACACATTGGCACATATATTCATGTCATGGTCACACACACTTTTCATGCTCATGTAATGCCCTATTCACTTTTCTAGGACATCCTATAGCTCAATTGGACACGTGTGTGCGGTATAACTCGTGGTTTAATAACGCTTTGATACCACTCTGTCACGACCCAAACTTGCCCCTATGGGTTTAGTACTGTAACCAGCCAATAATCCGAGATTACCGAAGGCCTGCTTAACAGTGAAACAGTAATACAGAGTACAGGGGCTGGCGGAAGTCAAATCAGTAATTAAAAAATGTCCAATGAGCTGTGACAGTCTGTATGCAAAAGACTTTTTATAACATATGTACAGTCAGTACCAAAACAGTATGCACAGTATTTACAATAATCCAGATCAGGGACTTGATCCCTATTAAGACAGTACAGTACAAAAACATTCAGTCTATACAGATCAGAAACAAAAAGGGGAAAACTAAAACACCCCTAAACAGCCTTGGCTTGAACAGTTCTGGAACCTCAAAGTGAGGCACAAAAGTTGGCTTGACAAAACAGGAGCTTATCCTAACGCTCCTAGCAATGGTCTGGTGCCTGTACACCTACATATATATATAAGCAGTGAGCTAAAGCCCAATGAATAACATATGCATAAAGAGGTTAAGAATGAATGTCCTTTCAGTATTTAAACCAGTCATTTAAACAGTATAACAATTATTCGATCATAGCAGTCATAAGTGGTACATCCAATAGCAAACAGTGCAGTAGGTCTTAACAGACCGAACAGTCAGTTGATGGCCATCATATCAGTAAACAGTAGTGGTTCCAGACATGGGAACCGACAGAGATCTCTGTGTCAGAAGCAGTATGATACAGTAACAGTAGGTTGCTATGGATGCCACAAATACAGTTCACAAATAGGACATCATTCATTCAGTAACAGTATCATTTCAGAAAACAGTACAGTTCAATTGTTTAGAAGATAATCATTATTGAACATATCTTTACGACATTGTTACTCACAGAGTTTTGGGCTACAGATAAGTTAGAGCGTCCCCGGATGCCAACCCTACACAGTTACAGAGTGAACACACACTAAGCTACACAGTTGGGAAATAATAACTTAATCCCTAATTTGCCTCGGTGTGGTTCTACATCAATATCCTCATTAAGATGCTGTAAACTAGGCCTAAGAATGCCTAGAATGAAATAAGGGTGCAAAGATGCACTTAAAACAACTTTTCAAAATTTTCAGGAAAACAAGGTCCTGCTCGAGCATGGCTTTCCCCGCTCGAGCGGACATGCAGACAAAGGTTCCCCGCTCGAGCATCACTTTCCCCGTTCGAGCAGACTGTAAAACATGGCAAAAGTACTGAATGTGTGAAAATCACGCTCGATGGGCGCTCGACACCCGCTCGAGTGTGTGACACAAGTCCCCGCTCGAGCGTGTGACACAAGTCCCCGCTCGAGCGTGCATTTCCCCGCTCGAGCGGACTGTAAAACAATGCAAAGTGCTGGGAGCACGTATTCCACGCTCAAGCGCCAATTTCCCCGCTCGAGCGTAAGTCCAAATTCTGGAAATTCCAGATTTGAACCTCAAGTTCAAAACCAAGTTTTAATGCACCAAATTCGATCCTCTTGGGCCAATTTTCTGGAAAACACTTCAAAACCCATAATATTACATGTTTCAAATATCAATTTGAGAATTCAAAGCCCAAAGGTAGTTCAATTAAACTCATTTTCAAACAAAACTTTAAGAACGAAATAAGAACTTTACATGCATGTGTTCCATAAATTCAAGGCTCCAAATACATGCTCAAATGAGCTTATTACCTCAAAAGAAGATGAATTCATGAACTATACTTAAGATATGGACATGCATGTGAGGAATTTATGAACTACACCCTCAAAACTTCAAGATATGCACATGCATGTATGAATTAAGCTCTAAATTCAACATAATAAGCTACTTCATGCCCCTACTCTTCAATATAACATGAACCATGCAAGAATCTACTAAAATTCATGAACAAGAAGGCAAATGCTCTACCTTAAGTATTAAATTCAAGATGTAGAAGCTCAAATTGTAATATACTCTTCAATTCTTCAAGCAATTCCCAATTGAAGCCAAGTTCTCCCTCTCTCACTCTTTCTCTCTCACGTTTAGTCTCAATATGGCTGAAGAAATGCTGTGTGATCAAGTGAAAGAGGCTTCAATATTGTCCTAGGTAGTGGCCCACTAAGTGGCAAAACGGTAAATAAGTCTAACTTATGTAATTATCATTATTAAATCTAATTTAATCATACCAAATCACATTTTAATTAAATATACCAGAAAATCACATAAATTCCAATTAGCATAAAACATTAATCAATTTCTGGTTCGGCCGTCGATAAGGCCTTCAATTTACAGTTTAAACATATCACATGAACAGATAGTTTAGCAGACAAACAGATAGACATGCGTTTAAACTAATACACTCAATTAATCAGTTCAGAATTTCAGTCAATCAGTTAGTTTACATGCTTAATCATAGATTAGCACTAATCGGTAGTGTTATCAGTAAACAGTGGTGAGGGTTGTCACACCACTGGAGACTCAGAGTCGTCTTACTCCTCTTGATAACATTCTACTCTCTGATGCTACTCTGTAACGTCATCTGGTTGGCAACGTTGTCTATCTCACTGTTACTCATCCTAACATTGCCTATGCTGTCCATATTATCAGCCAGTATATGTCGGCTTTTCATACACCTCTTTATCATGCTTTAGTTTGTGTCCTTCGCTATCTCAAAGGCACCTTGTTTCATGGTCTTAATTATTCCGCTCACTCCTCTCTTCAACTTCGTGCCTTTTCTGATGCTGATTGGACTGGGGATCCTAATGACCGCCGCTCTACTATAGGTTTCTGTTTCTTCTTAGGCGATTCTCTTATTTCTTGGCTCAACAAGAAACAATCTCTTACTGCTCGTTCAAGTATAGAAGCCAAATACCGTGCTCTTGCTGATACTACTCAGGAGCTTCTCTGGCTTCGTTAGCTTTTTGCTAACCTGGATGTTACCCCCTCTGGTTCTACTAACCTCTATTGTGATAATCAAAATGCTATTCAGATTGCACACTATGATGTTTTTCATGATCACACCAAGCACATTAAGATTGACTGCCATTTTATTCGTCAACATGTCATTCATGGTATTGTTCATCTCCATCCGATCTCTTCTGCTAATCAACCTACCGATATCTTTGCCAAAGCTCATCCTCTTAGCCGCTTCATTGAACTTGTTTCCAAACTCAAGTTGGTTAATGTTTATCCTCTTTGAGTTTGAGGGGGACTGTTGATGTTTATCTATGTGGTGTTTTAGAAAGTTAGTAAAAAGTTGACTTTTTGATTTTTTTAGTCTATTTTATCTTTTTATAAGTAAAAAAATATGAGAGATGACGTGGGAAAAAATGAATAAAAACCTAAAAAGTGGCTTTTTCTTTGCTTCCTAAAAGATCCCTATATAGATACATATGTATGTTTAGATAGCTATGTGTAGTTGTTACTGTATATCTACATAGATAGATAGGTATGTTTAGATAGCTATGTTTTCTCCTATATAGGGATGTACATTGATTTGAGAATAATGGGTATGTTTGGTTTGAGTTTGGGAGATGAGTTTGAGAGATAAAAAGTACAAAAAGTTGTTTGGTTTTGTTTTTTTGGAAAGATGTTTTGGAAAATTATTTTGAGAGAGAGTTTTAGAAAAAGTGATTGATTTGATGTGTATGAGAGAGAGATTTATTTGGAAAACTTGTTTGGTTTACAAGTTTTGGAAAAAAAATTTGAGAAAATTTGTTTGGTTTGAGTTTTTCTAAAAATTCATTTGTAGAGAAATTTTCCCAAAATTTTTTGGGAAATTCAAACCAAACGAACCCATATTTTCACAGAGAACTTTCTCTCTCACCTTGTTTAACAACACCAATACACAACAACTCCTTCCATTCTTACAATCTTTAATTCATAAATAAAATTGATCCTTATTTCCACTAAAAATAAATAAAATTTAAATTTGAATAGCTAAATTGCAGGCATTAAACCAACAATATCTCCAAATTTATATGAAATAAATCTTAAAAAAATGACATAATAACTTGAGCAGAGAGTGACTCTGATCATAGTTCATGGCCAATCTTTATATCCACACTTGAATTAAAACAGATCAAATTCATGGCGATTCACAGTCGACTCGCTGCAACCAACGAACCCATAGCCTTGGCATTGTCTCTCAGAACTGTCTTCTGAATCTTCCCAGTCGAAGTCTTGGGAAGCTCTTCCCTGAACACCACCGTCCTCGGCACCATATAATGCGGCAATTTAGCTCTGCAAAATTCGATTACCTCCTTCTCCGTCGGTTTCCGATCAATCCCCACTTTCAGATTCACAAATGCGCATGGCGTCTCTCCCCAAAACTCGTCCGGCCGAGCCACCACCGCCGCCTCGTTCACCGACGGGTGAGAGTACAGCACCGACTCTACCTCCACGCTGCTCACATTCTCGCCGCCGGTGATGATGATGTCTTTGGATCGGTCTTTGATCTCCAAATACCCATCTGGGTGCATTACCCCTACGTCTCCTGTATAGAACCACCCATTCTCTCTCATACATTTGGCTGTTGCTTCTGGGTTTTTCAGGTAACCCAGCATTAGACTCCCTCCTCTCATCACTATGTCCCCGAGTGTCGACCCGTCTCGCTTCACGCTCAGTCCTGAAACCGGGTCGAGAATATCGACCTCGGTTAGCCCCACCGTCCTCACCCCTTGTCTCGCCTTTAATCTCGCTCTCTCCGCCGCCGGAAGCAAGTTCCACTCCGGCTTCCACGCGCACGAAACCACCACCCCCGACACCTCCGTCAACCCATATCCGTGACTGACCACAAAACCCAGTGATTCGGTTCGGAGGAGCACGGCGGCTGGCGGTGGCGCTCCGCCGGTGAGGAAATGAACCGGGTTGCGAAGCGGTACCGCGCTGGGGAAGTTGGACAGCATGTTGAGAATGACCGGAGCTCCGCACATATGGGTGACATGGTTTCGCTGTATGGCGAAGTAAACGGCGGGTGGGTCGACTTTGCGGAGGCAAACGTTGGCTCCGCCTACCGCCGCCATGCCCCAGGTGAAGCACCACCCGTTTGAGTGGAACATGGGTAGGGTCCACAAGTAGATGGGATGCTTGGGTACCGACCAGTCGATCAGAGAATCAAGCGTCATGATAAAAATCGCACGGTGAGAATGAACCACGCCTTTTGGGGAAGAAGTGGTCCCCGAGGTGTAGTTAAGTGTAATCGGGTCCCACTCATTTAAAGGGCGGATCCACTTGAACTCAGGATCACCGGTCTTCACCAAGCCCTCGTAATCACTAACGGTGGATGATGAGGGGATTGAATATGAAACCACATCATCCATGATAAGGACGAGCTTAGGATGTTGTATATTTGATGGGTACATAGAGAGAGCTTCAAGGACTAGAGCTCGAAAATGGTAATCGACGAAGACGAGCTTGGACTGGGCATGACGGAGGAGGACGGAGATAGTGTGGGAGTCAAGGCGGGTGTTGACGGTGTTCAGAACAGCGCCGGACATTGGGACGGCGAAGTGGAGCTCGTACATGGCGGGGGTGTTGGGGGCAACCACCGACACCACTTGGCCTCTCTGAATGCCGAGGGCGGCGATGGAGGAGGCGAGTTGGACGCAACGGCGGTGGGTTTGGGACCAAGTGTGGGTGGTGGTTTTGTAGACGACGGAGGGAGAGTCGCCGTAGACGGTGGCGGCTCTTTCTAGGAAAGTGAGAGGGGTCTGAGGACATGAATTAGCTGGGCATGGCTTCATCTGATCCATTTCGATGCGTTTTTTGCAGCTCAGTCTCTGTGTTTGTGCGGAAATGTATTTATGACTCTGGGATGAGAAGTGAGAGTGTTTATGTACCATACGTCCTCTGGTGTTTGTTAGAATTTTTATTTTTTTAAAAAAGAAAAACACTATTTGGAATGCAGTAATGCCATCTCCTAACCAAGAAAAATTAAAGGTGATGTTGTTTGCCGGCGTGGGAAGGCGGTTGGATTGTTATAGTTGCGGGACTCATTTATAGTGTGTGTGGTGATAATTTTTGGAAGGAGGGATTGATAGTACGAGGAATTTAATAATCTTTCTAGTAACGAATCAATTTGGCTGAATTTTAAACGAAGCGGAATAAATCTCTTTTATATTTTTAATTTTATTTTTTTTTACCAAATATATTGGTTTGTTCTAATATTTGTTTTAGATTTTGTTTAGTATAGAAATAATTTTTTATTTATTTTATATAAAAATAATGTAATAATTTCTTTACTAACTATCTCCCACATTACCATCAAAACAACATATTTTTACTTAATCTCCTTACATTAATAATTTATTCATTAACCATCCTTTCATTAATAATCTCATCTAACCTAATTCATCAAACAAAAGTGGCCAAATTGATCTTGTAACAATTACTATAATTTGATTTTATGATTATGATTATATAATCAATTTAATTTAATTTTTATGTATATATTTATTTTAAAAGTCTTACAAGATTAATAATTTGAATTATCAAAACAAATTTTGTAATCGGCGGTGCTATATGCACCAATTAATGTACACATTAATGTACCAACTAATGTTATGATATTATTATTGACCGCATTTATTATACAAGTTACAAATATCCAAAATCATACAAATGATTGCACATCATCTGTTAGTATATTAGTGTGTATATTAATTGATACATATAGCATTATTCTTTTGTAATAGACTCTTCTCATCCAACACGAGAAAATTAAATTGATCAGGTAATAATTACTGTAATTTGATTTTGTAATTATGAACATATGATAAATTTGTTTTTTTTTTTGTTTTTTTTTAATTTTTTTTTATGTATATATTTGTTTGGATAGTTTTACAATATTAACAATTTAAATAATCAAAGCAAATTTCGTTATGAGTAATAATTGAGACTTCCATAAAAACTTCACCCTCATAACTCCCACATCATCCTATGTGAGAGAGAGAGAGAGAAAAAAAAAATATGAACCAATTATACACATTTGGAAATTATAGGGATCTCCAAATTAGGAGTCTCCAGCTTTTTCTTTTTGTTATAAACTCAATAGTACGATCTAGTTCAGCCTCGTAAGAGCATCTCCAACGGTGCATTTCTTTTTTTATCAAATCTGAGTAAAAAATGACCCATTTCACCAAATCTGATATCACTCGCTCCAACGGTGCATCAAATGTCGTGGGGCGACCGGTGGGTCGACCTGTATGCGTAAAATGCTATTATTTTTGTTTTACCCTTTTGAACGGTTTGAACCCAGCTTTCTGAACCGGGGAAAGGGGGCGACCGGTTGGTCGACCGGCGGGTCGACCGGCCGATCGACCGGTCAGCCTATTTTTTTTTTTTTTCTTTCTTTTTTGTTTCCCTCCATTTCTGTTCCCAATTATTTTTCCTATTTCTTTTTCCCTCCATTACATATATGTCTGGCATATGGATTATGCTCTCATATAAACCTATTATCCATATGCCAGACAAATACGATCATACCTTAAACAAAACAGAGCACAATGAATATCTTGAAATCCATGATATTTACTTCATTTTCATCATCTTCTTCTTCCTCTTCCTCTGATGATGAGTCTGATGATAAATATATCGTCACACTTTTAGGAGCTTATGAGCAGAATAATATTAGTATGCTTCAGATTCTTAAGTCAAGTGATAGGTCAAAGAAGATAGGTGGTTCTGTTGTAAGTCATAGATATATACACAGAGATAGAAGGCAGGGTCATGACAGATTGTTTGCAGATTATTTTGCTGCAAATCCAGTGTATTCACCTACAATATTTCGGAGACATTTTCGAATGCATCGTCCTTTGTATCTACGAATTTTGAATGCAATCCAAGAACACAATTTATATTTTGTTCAAAAACAAGATGCAGCTTATGTACTTGGATTATCTCCCCTACAAAAAATGACTTCAGCGATGAGAATATTGTCATATGGTGTCGCAGCAGATGCAGTTGATGATTACATACGTATTGGGGAAAGCACTACAATTCAAAGTTTGCAACAATTTTGTAATTCAGTGATTTCCATTTTTGGAGAAGAATATCTGAGATCTCCGACACCAACTGACATTGCTAGATTACTTGCTATTGGAGAGGTTCGGGGGTTTCCTGGCATGTTGGGAAGTTTAGATTGCATGCATTGGGAGTGGAAAAATTGTCTAAAGGCATGGCAAGGTCAATATGTAGGCCATCAAAAAAAGCCAACCAGTATTCTTGAAGCAGTAACATCTTATGACTTATGGATTTGGCATGCATTTTTTGAAATGCCTGGCTCACATAATGACTTGAATGTGTTGGACCGATCGCCTTTATTTTTTGATCTTGCACAAGGTAAAGCTCCCCCTGTCCATTACACGATTAATGTACATAGTTACGATATGGGTTATTACCTTGCTGATGGTATATACCCTCAGTGGGCAACATTGGTTCAAACTATTTCTTCTCCCCAAGGAGCAAAGAGAAAACATTTTGCAATGATGCAAGAGTCTGCCAGGAAAAATGTAGAGCGGGCATTCGGAGTCCTTCAATCTCGATTCGCAATTATAAGTGGTGCTGTACGTTATTGGGATTCGAAAATGCTTGCCAACATAATGAAGACTTGCATTATATTACATAATATGATTATCAAAGATGAGAGAGATGAGCACCTTGATTTCAATTATGATATTTCATCAACCAACACACCAGTGCAACTTTCCGCTACTCCTACCAATGACTTCCAATCATTTTTGTCTCGTCATTTAGGTATTAGAGATAAGGATGCATATCATGCCCTCCGTAATGATTTAGTAGAACATATGTGGCATCTTCATGGTGAACACTAAATTCACCACATCAATGCATGTAGTTTTGTTTATAGTTTGGAATGGAAG
Organism: Camellia granthamiana; assembly: GCA_036172215.1. Lineage (NCBI taxonomy): Eukaryota > Viridiplantae > Streptophyta > Magnoliopsida > Ericales > Theaceae > Camellia > Camellia granthamiana. The sequence continues at coordinate 53,206,839 of CM069903.1, read as the reverse complement.
GTTCTCTTGTTTGTAATCTTCAATATGAGGCACTATATTAACTAAGTAATTCAGAAGTTATGTGATGATGTGTTGTTGTAATGATTCTATCTTTAATATTCAGAGTGGTGAAGTGTTTAGTTCATGACAATTACAAATGATAATATACATAACTTAATCAGTTCCAAATGATAATAATGTCTTCAATTAGTATTCTTAATGTCTTCAATTATACATAACTGATGTTCATGTGCATAATCATAATGTCTTCAATTACTGATATTGAAGTGCATAATCATAATTTAATAATAATGCCTTCAATTAGTATTCTTAATTCAAGGTCAACTCTTAAATTACTGCATATGAAATTACTATTCATTTCCTCACCACTTACCTCAAGAATGGAGCCTCTATATGGAGCCTCTGCTGGTTGACCGGTTGCCCCCAACGGTCACAGTTCAAGCCAACCCAGTTCAAACCAACTATCTGAGGGTTCAAACCAACCACTCACTGATATGGTACACTGGGCGACTGGTTGGTCAACCGGCTGGTTGACCGATTTATGCATCCAACGGTCACAAATAGTGTTTTGATGAAATCTACTTTCTGTCCTCAGTTTGATGAATTGTTTGGTGAAATCTCATTTTGATATCGATTTGGTGCAACTGTTGGAGCACCAAACAGCAACTTTTTCATCAAATTTTAAATTTGATGTCAACTTTGATGAACCGTTGGAGATGGTCTAAGTAAAGACAAACTGGATTAATTCTAAATAATTTATCAAATTTATAGAAACTCAAAAAATGATTTATAAGGAAAATATATATAGAAAATTTTATAACAATATCACGTGTCAATGATTTAAAATTTATTTACAAGTAAAAAAAGTTATTCAAAATTTCATACGAAGCTTTTGTTTGAGAAAAAAAATTTCAGTCTGATTTTTTTGACTATTTTAGCTTGGTTTACAAAGTTTTGATGTGACATTTTGTTTTCTCTTTAAGTTTTGTTTGGTTTTAGATTTTTAGCTAGAAAAAGACAAAAAGACAAAATTGGCTACATAAGTCAATAAGACAAAATATCGCATCTAAACCATAATTATTATACTTTTTCTCTCACAAAAGTCAAAAAAACCAAACCAAATGAAGCTAAAAAAGCCCCAACACAAAAAGCCGGTTAAAAAGCCAATGCCAAATGAAGACTTAGCCTATTTTATATTTTAACGGGCTAAATTAATCCTAACCTACTTCCCAAACGAGACCTAAAACAATGTGTTAATGACTTTCTAAAATATACTACTCTATTTTTAGAGTGATAAAATCCAATACTATCATATAATTTTAAATGTTGTTTGGGGTGTCTTAAATAAGTGTACTTTTTGTCTTTTTAGATTACAAAATTGAGGAAGAAAATATGGATGTTTGGGTTAACTTTTTAATTTTTTATGGAAAAATGTGTAATAAAAAATTATAAAAATGGATTTGTAGGGAAAAATTAGGACTGGGAGTTGTGTAGCCGTAATTGTTGACTTTTGGTGAATAGTGTTAATTTTTTAACTTTTTGAGTAACTTTTTAATTTTTTGACTTTTTTGTAATGTGCCAAACTTGATCTAAATATTATATGTATTTTTTGTTTCTTGAATGTAATACTATTCTATTGATTTCAATTAATTTTGTGAGGGATAAATAGGGTTGGCATGGCCCGATGGCCTGCCCAACCCACTTAACCCAACTTTATTTTTTTAGAAATTCAAAAAAATATTTAGTTCATAGGATTAAGTTGGATTGACTTAAGATATTCAAGTTGGACTTCAAATAACGAGTTTTAGCCTAACTCAACCCGGCCTATCCATTTAGAGAGCATTCTAAATTATTTATCCAACGCCGCAAATGATAATTTAAAAATAATATAATTTCGTATTAAAATTTTTATTTTTTCCCACTAATTAAAAGATCTCATTAAATATTTTGAATTTTTGAATTTTTTAAAAAAAATTGACATAAAAATACATAATTTTTAAGTTATTATGTTCTGTGCCGAATAAATGATTTAAAATTGATATATTATTAATTATAATTTTATAGTATTTTAGTTATAAAATAAAGTAGAAACTTTATAAAAGACAAATATATATAGTTTTTTCTAAAGCTTAAATTAAAATATTTGTTGAAATACCATATTTATTTTACCATCAAATTTTGTTAATGTTTTATATTTAAATAATTTAATATCCTTTCAAGACAAAATAAAAAGTAAAAAATAAGAAATTAATAGTTCAAATATATTAGGTTGCGTGGACATGTTTGAGATTTAAAATTCCTTGTAGAATTGGACTTGGAATAACTATATTATGTCCGACAACTGATGGAGTCAAAATTAGAATAACATGTAGTGCAAGGTCTCATGTTTGATTCTCATCGTCAATAAAATATTATCAATGTTACATATTCTCCAAAAATATAATTCTTATAATCTCTACTTACTTGTGATTAGTTGAAGAAGAAAAGAAAAAAAACCAAAAACAAAAATACATGATTAGTCCACATCATTTTAAAGATTATGGAGATTCCCAACTTTAAAAGTTCCAAACAATTTTTTTTTTTTTTGAGATCACATACTATAAGAAATAAATCTGTTTTGGAATATTTGTTCAGACCCTAAGGCCAAGTTTGGTATAACCTAAATAATACAAAAAGTTAAAAAGTCACTATCCTATTTAAGTCTCATCATCTTATTTAAATCACATCACCTCTCTAACACATTACATCAAACCCAACCCAAACCCAACCTATATAAACCAATAAATTAAAAAATATATTTTTTTAGAACATCCCAAATCAATCCTAAGATTTGTTCAGCGCGCGATACCTTACATAAAAATAAATAAATAAATAAAAAACAGTCCGACCCATTCACGGTGAACAAGATTTGTCCACGTAGGGATGATAATAGATGTATCAAATGCAAACTTTTTGTAATGATAAACAACATGTGACGTCAATATGGTATTTTATTTATTAAAACAGGTTACGTAGAAAATGCATTTACAGCATTTTATTTCGTTGCGAAAGTCATTATTTTGAAAACTCGTATGTAGCATTACAGGTTACACAAAGATTGTCTCCGAGTCCGTCAGAAATTATTTAACAGGTCGGAATGACCACGTGTTTATGTATCAAACTAATAAAATGTTATAATTTGTCTAACATTCCCTTGTTATTGGGGTTACGTATTCATTTAATTCTTTATTATTAGTTAGACATATAATTAACATGAAATTTTTGAAAGGTAAAAATAATTTCTCAGTCTGAACGAGTTTGGAGTTATTGCTATACAAGATGCGCAGTAGCAACTGTTGCACGTCTTATTGGGCCCATTTCAGGGCCTAATTTGATAATCTGAACCGTTCATATTTTAGAAGGTATTGAGTAGAATATACCTGTAAAAAATTACGTCAATCGGATATCGTTGGCCTTTTCATCAAATCAAATTTGTATGTAAAAAAAAGATAAATGTAATTTTAAATATAAAACTCAATGCAAATGTGATTTGATGAAAGAAATAACGATATCCGATTGACGTGATTTTTTATAAGTATATTCTACTCAATAACTTCTAAAATATAAACGGTTCAGATTATCAAATTAGACCCTCAAATGAGCCTAATAAAAAACGCAACAGTTACTACTGCGCCCAAACTGAGTCTAAACCGTGTATAATTTGGGTCTGTGGTCCACTATGGTTTGATATTTTGCGATGAGATTTTTCTCTCCTTCATTTATTTGGATTAGACAGTACAATTTTCTTGTTGTAGGCTTTCGTCCTTGTACTAAAATATTCAGTTTTATAAAGTTGGTCTATAAGATTGTTTATGAAAAAGTTCAAAAAATTGATCTAATCGTACAAAGCTCTGTTTGATACTGTTTATAAGTTAGTTTTATAATTATTAAATTTTAAATTATTAGCTTAAAAGAATTTATTGAACAAAAAATTATCAGCTTAAAAAATTTAAACTTTCATATTATAATCTTAAAAAAAAAAATAGTTCAAATGTGTTGGGTTAAATAGGTTGTTACATAACTTTTTGTTGTTTATTCAATATGTCCTCAAAAGTTATAATTAATACAAAATAGAGAAATTTTTTAACTATGGTAAAAAAAGGTCAAAAACTATGGTAAAACAAGCTATAAATTATAGTTAAATAAAATCTCACCTTTTGAGACTAATAAATAAGTTAAAAAAGTTAAACAAGTTGTATAAAATTGTAACCAAACACCATTAATATATATATATTTTTAATCCAATAAGTTAAATAAATTGACTTACAAATGTTACCAAGACTAATTACATCACAAAATCGTGGAGACAAAGTGACAATTTTTTTTAAAAAAAAATTATATATTTGTGTGTGTGTCAATTTTCGACCACACTGCCAATTAAGTACTCAGTTGGAGAATACCGACAGAATAGATTAAGCCCGAACGACCTGCAACAGAAAAAATAGATTTCGGCGGTGGTTCGTCCAGTCGGGTGCACTCCGACGATCAAGTCAATTATCTCTCAAAGATAGCAAAAGTGCTTAACTCACTATTCAGAATATAAAGAATATAAAAAACATACCTTAGACCCATGAGAGTGCCTCTCTTTTATAGCCAACACAAACCTAATCCCAATAGAAGCCTAACTTCAATGGACTTAGGATTACTGCTAATCTTGGATTAGTATGATTAAGATAAACTCTCTAAGAATCTTATCTCTACCCAAACTGAAGTCTTCTCCCATTGTAAGACTCTTGTCCCTTATCCACTTATCCTGGATTCCGGTATTCTCACAGATAACCTCGACCTAGCCGAGATCATCTTGACATCATGACCAGGACATGTGGCACATCGGCTGGCACTTCGGTGACACATCGGCCATGTGTTGTCATTCAAAAATTATGTCCCCACAACTGCCCCCTAGGTTCTATTATCTCGGTATCTTGAGGTGATGGAACCTATATCATTTCTTCTATTCAGCACATCGGCTAAGCTCACTCCATTATTCATTACCGAGGTCATCACTCATCGGCTCAATATGACCAAGACCTATAGTCTGCTTTCATTAATACCTTGGAACCAATAGCCAAGTTCGTTCAAGTTTCTCAGCCGAAACCGTCCTCCTAGCCGAGGTATTTGCTTCATTAAAATAAGAACTCCAAGAGTTTCATCATGCGTATGAGCTGGCACGCACATTATTTCAACCGTTTCTGCCACGCATCTTTCCCCTACTGAGCCGTGTCTGATACGCGCCATTAAGTCGCCTCGCATCTGCGTATGTCATCTGACAAGCATGTCATACTAGGGACACTAATTGCCATTTTGTCGCCATTCTGCGTGTTTGATCAAAATCACTTCACTCTCTCCGTCTTTTTCCTTCTGCATCTTCGTTCTTGTTCAAACTTTCTCTCTCAAATCCTCCATTGTTGCTTTCGCGAAGCTTTCTGCAACTAATTTCACTCTCTCCCTCCGACGAGGCTTTCGTTGCACTTCTTTGCTTACTACCACTATTCGACACCGGCGTACTTCACACTGGCTTTTTTGTAATCTAAACAATCATTCTTCAATGTTAGGCCGAAGTGCCCTCTTTCCTTATCTGAATGCATTCTTTAATTTTTTTTTTCAACGTGGTTGTATGTGTCTTCTTTTTACTCTTGTATGATTCTATACTTAGAATAATTTGCATGTCTTTCAATATACACCTTAACTGTGCAATCTCCTCAGGGTATAGCACCTCGGTTGTACCCACTAATCGGCTTACCTCGGCTTTGACCTAACACTTGAAAATATTTATCATAATATTTCCACAAGTGTTACTCACAACTTGCCACTTTACTCAAGTCCTCTGTCTTCTATTATTGCAGCATAATCTTGGTTTAACTTTAACTTGTAAATTTTTCTCAAAATTTCAACAAGTGTTAAACCATCTTTCTTTAACATAACCTCGGCTTAACTTCAACTTGTAAATTTTTCTCAAAATTTCAGCAAGTGTTAAACCATCTTTCTTGGCTTAACTTCAACTTGTAAATTTTTCTCAAAATTTCAACAAGTGTTGAACCATCTTCCTCGGCTTAACTTCAACTTATAAATTCTAACTCCCAAGCATCATTCTCCAGCCCTCTGCCCCCTAATGTGAACTTAAGTTTCACTTGGGTTCTCATTAGGCATGTGGCTTTGACCTTGTCGTCGAGGTCAGATTCAAACAAAGACTGGCCGAGATTACCAACCTTGGTCACTTTGTTAATCTGACTGGTATGCACTTGCCTCTCTTCTGTGTCTGATTTTGCCGATGTGACAAGTCCAGGTTAACCCAACTTAGTTTAACTCTATTATATGCAAGTAAAGTTTCTACTCTGCCATATAATAAGTCTAAGTTATTCGTCATGTTTCGCTTAGAAACATCGCCAACTTAGTTCAACTCTATTATATGCAAGTAAAGTTTCTACTCTGCCATATAATAAGTCTAAGTTATTCGTCATGTTTCGCTTAGAAATATCACAAACTTAGTTCAACTCTATTATATGCAAATAAAGTTTCTAATCTACCATATAATAAGTCTAAGTTATTTGTCATGTTTCGCTTAAAAACATTGTCAAGTATCTGGTCAATCACACTACACTGTCTTCAAGCCGATATACCCCATTGCCCAATACCGAGGTGATTCTATAGGGTCTCTCCCAATGTGGGCCAAGCTTGCCCTCTCTGAGATCCTTTTTGTTGCCGACGACCTTTCTCAGGACGAAGTCACCAACTTGGAAATCTCGTGGGTTGACCTTCTTATTATAAGCTCTAGCAGGCTGCTGCTGGTATGCCCCCAGCTGAATTGCTGCTTTCTCCCTTTTCTCTTCTAGCAGATTCAGATCTCGGGCCAAGAGTGCCCCATTGGTCCTGTTCTTTACTCCCTGGGTTCTGATCCCTGGGATGCCGACCTCCAGTGGAATGACTGCTTCTGTGCCATAAGCCATGGCAAATAGGGACTCCCCAGTTGATCTTCTCGGCGTAGTCCGATACGCCCAGAGTACATTGGGCAACTCTTCTTCGGCCAAGCCCAACCCGAGAAGGAAGAAGCGTTCTTTATCCCATTGCTGGACATGGATTTTCTTTAGGACTTCCTCACTCTTCTCGGCTGGCTCTTTGCCGACATCTTCCAGGACTTTCATGTCCTCAATCTCTACTTTTTTCTGGTTCTCGTATGTTGCAGGTAGACTTCATTGTTGTCATGGAGCAATTCTTTGCCTGCACCTGATCCCCTTTGACCTCCTCTACTCCTGTTTTCTACTTGTTGAATCCGTTGTTACCTCGGCTTTGCTTCGGCGAACCGTTTCTTTTCTCTTGTTTGGACGCCTTGTCCCCGGCGTGTCTTCATTGGCTCTGGCATATTTTTCAATTCTGGCCATGAGTTCCACCATACTTTTTGGAATGTCTTTGCCAATGACTTTCGAAGTGGACAATCATCTTTCAGGCCATTCTTGAAAGACGCGACCGCCACCTCTTGGTTGCACTCAGGTATTCAGTTGAATACCTCATAATACCTTTTGGCATAGGCCCAAAGGCTTTCATCTTCACTGATTCGTAGAGCCATCAGGGAGTCCATCCTCAATGACTGTAATTTTTTTGTCACAAACCTGGCCACGAACATCTCGGCCAGGCCCTCTCAGGTTTTTACAGTTCCTTTCAGCAACTTGTGAAACCAATTCGATACAATTTCCCCGAAGAACGAGGGGAACACCTTGCAGAGTAACGACTCATTCCCGGTGTATAACACCATTGAGTTCAAGTACAAGCTGAGGTGGAAGTTTAGGTCCGACTTACTGTCGTATATCTAGAATCTCGGCATGTGGAACCTCTTTGGGGCTTCGAATTTGTCCAATTCTACCGAGAACGGCGTTCTCGGCTTGACCGGAGAAGTTACCTCGGCGTTTTGTCGCTTTCTCTGGAGGTAATCCCTCAGATCCTCCTTGGTCCACCCAAGAGCTCAGTTATCTCCGGATTTCAGCCTTTTTGGTGCACTACTGCTCGTGTTATTGTGAGTCCTTTTGGACTTCCCTCCATTGGTCGTGTCGAAACAGAGTTCCTTGAACATCCCGATATTCTTTGGTGCAGTCTTCTTTTGTTCGACGTGTCTTCTGGGATTCTCCTCTTGATTCTCCATGCCCGACTTCCCGTGAAGGCTGGTGAGAATGTCCCTTGGTCCTGTCGTGCTGAGGAACTGCAAAAACAGTTTTCTACCCCCCTTTTCGGGCATCTTTCTTGGCCACTGGAATCGGCGTATCTTGTAACGGGAATGGTGGCTGCATGACGTTGTTTTGCATCATGAAATTGACAACCGTTTGCAGGTCCGCCAATTTGTTCGCCATTCCCTTCACCTCGTCATCCCTCCGCAAGCATTTATCTTTCCATACCTGTAAGTCGTCTTCGTTATAATACCCACTTTGGTCCGATTTCTTTGGTACGTCGCCTTCTTGGCCGACGTCCTTTTCTTCGTGATTCTTATCACGAGTCTCTTTGTTGCAGTTGTCTTCTTCGACGTCAGGGTCAATTGGTTTCCCACTCCCAGTAGGAGTGTCGTCCCCAACCTTCTCTTTTTGTCCGTCGTTGGCCATCTATTCTTTTTTCTTTCCCACAGACGGCGCCAAATTGTGTGTGTCAATTTCCGACCACACTGCCAACTAAGTACTCAGCTGGAGAACATCGGCAGAATAGATTAAGCTCGAACGATCTGCAACAGAAAGAAGAGATTCTGGCGGTGGTTCGTCCACCCGGGGGCACTCCAACGATCAAATCAGTTATCTCTCAAAGATAGCAAAAGTGCTTAACTCACTATTCAAAATACAAAGAGTATAAAAAACATACCTTAGACCCATGAGGGTGCCTTTCTTTTATAGCCAACACAAACCTAGTCCCAATAGAAGCCTAGTTTCAATGGACTTAGGATTACTGCTAATCTTGGACTTCTAGTAGGATTAGGATAAACTCTCTACGAGTCTTATCTTTACCCAAACTGAAGTTTTCTCCCATTCTAGGACTCTTGTCTCTTATCCACTTATTCCGGATTTCGGTATTCTCGTAGATAACCTCGGTCTAGCCGAGATCATCTCGACATCATGACCAGGACGCATGGCACCTTTGCTGACACTTCGGTAACACTTCAGTCATGTGTTGTTATTAAAAAATTATGTCCCCACAATTTGTCTATTTCTTTTATATTATTTTGTGATCCATTCATGTAGTTAATAATATTTAATTAACTTATTTTTTGAATTAATACTCTTTTCGGTGAGCCCAACGTGACAAATAATTTAATTACTAATATGAATTCATTTCAAGCAAACTATGCAATCCAGCCCAAATAAACGGATTGAAGAAAGGTCACACTTCTTATACACTACCATTTCAACTGTTTTTAAATTAATCAAATAATAATATTACCATAATCTTGTCATAAATACCTTAAAAATATATATATATAATATAATTTGAAAATAAACCGTCAAAACTTCAAGACAAATACTATAAAATCACGTCGATACCTTTTACGCCATTTATGACGCTTTATGAGGTGCCGCCTAGACAGTTGGGTGATTCATGCAACCGTCCCAATTACCATATGTACTTTTTGCTCTCGTAATTTTGAACCGTTCGGAGGTTCTTGCTTTGAGGACCACAAACACCACCATTTGAGTATCCAATTAAAACTCCCTATATATTTTCAAAAATCAAAAAATTCTTAGATGTCCATTGCATATCATATATATGTATTTTTATTGTGTAATTTTATGATTTGAGTTATATATTTTTCTAAAATGACTTGCGTAAGTTCGTAAAAATTTATTTAATTTCGTAAATTTCAAAATTTTTATGAATAGATTTATGCGAATTTGTTTTCAACTTCTGTATTTTTTGTGAGATAACTTATTTAAACTTATAAAAACTTACGTAATTTTATGAATTGTGCATATGATGCGCAAGGTTGCACACCCAAACACTTTCTTTTAAAATCAGTCTTTATATTAATAATAAAATCAAATATAACCTTCTCAGATAAGGTGCAAGTGTAAAAATGGGGAGAAATTACCTTTTATTCCAAAAATTTTATGTTGGTTGTGTGTATTTGTCCAACGTTAGGGGACTAAAATATTTACATAGCTTGAAAACTGGGAATATGATGGAGGAGTCGCAAAATATTATTGAAAAACTGGAACATAATAATATTTCAGGAAGATTAGATAATTTATTCAAAAAAGTATATATATAGCACTGTTTGGGAAGAAGGTTTTCAGGCTTTTTTAACTATTTTAGCCACAAAAAACAAAATAGGATATTTTAGGCACAACAAACAAAACATCACATCTAACCTATAATCATTACACTCTTCTCTCACAAAAAAAGTCAAAAAAGCCAAAAAGTCAAAAAGCCCTTCTCAAACCAAGCTTTTTAGCCTAGGCTAAAATAGCCAAAAAGTCCTTCCCAAACTAAACTTTTTAACTCAAGCTAAAATAGTCAAAAAAATCAAAAAGTCAAAAAGTAAAAAAGCTAACCCACTTCCCAAACGGAAGCATATATATATATATTAATCGATACCAATCACATACCTGAATAAATTTTAAAATTAGCGTGACTATTATTGAAGGACTATATATCGCTTGTTTTATTATCAGATTATAGGACAATATATTATTTATTTTAATTAATTACTTAATAATTATTTTTAAACAAAAAAAAAAAAAAAAAAATCAATAATCGCCAAGACCAAGACCATGACCATGACAAGCTCTTTTTAGTTAATCCATATCAAAACACAACTCCTTGTCAACTAGCTAATTCTAGTTTGTTTGGTAAATTTAAGGCAATCCCTTTCTCTGTATCTTCTTGTTAAACATCATCACGATCAATTCAACAACTACTAAAACATCATAATAAAACATATACACACAAAATAAAATAATTTCACTACCCTCAGATCTCGTTTGGTAACTCAATATTTTACCGTAAAAGTAAAAAAGTCACCAAAAAAAAAAAAAAAAAAAATTAAAAAGCCAACAATCTATACAAAAAAATTAAAAATTTCATTTTTTCTTTACATTTTGTACATCTTTTCATAAAAATTCAAAAGTCATTTCAAACATATTAATTTTTTTACCTCATATCTTAGCAAAAAAATTAAAAAATTACTAAAATAATATATTCTCAGACGAGGCCATGTTTGAATTTTATGAAGTGAAAACACTAAAATTGTCTAACCCATAAGATTTCTAAGGTATTTGAAAAAAAATATAATAATAATACTATTCAGTGTGTTTGGTTTTAGTTTTCTAAAAATTGAGTTTTTTGTTTTTCATATTTTTTTGTTTTTAGTGAAAATTTTAAAAATTTTAAGCAATTTTTTTACCTTTTTAGATATACCTTACTTAGATGTACTAAATAGTAAATTATTTGTGAAAAAATATTTTAAAAAATTAATAAATACACAAAAATATAAAAAAATGTATTGAATTTTTTTACTTTTGGTATTTAGTGAATTTTTTAAAGATTTTTTTCACAAATATTATATTTTCTAAGTGTATTTATGTTAAGCATGTCTAAAAATTTAAAAAAAAAAAATTGCTTAAAATATTAAAAAATTTAGTTAAAAAAAATACCGAAAATGGATAAGTAAAATTTTTTGAAAAGTAAATTCTGAAAATTGGAAACAAATAGAGTTACTAATTTTTTTATCTCATATTTTAGTCAAAAAATCAAAAAATTACCAAAATAATCTATTTTTCCAAATGAGGCCATGTTTGAATTTTATGAAGTGAAAACACAAAATTGTCTAACCCATAAGATTTCTAAGGTATTTGAAAAAAAAGTATAATACTAATACTATTGTGTTTACTTGTGGTTTTCAAGACATTTTCGATATTGCCCCACTAAAATTTGCAAAATTACTATTTTAGCCATGGTTTTAATTGTGAATACAATTGTTTCAATGATACACTTACCCCCGTAATAGTAATTTTTTGAACATTAGTTATTTTAATTTCAATGATAGAGGTTATCTTAAATTCAAGAGTCTAAATTAAGATGAACATTTGGTTTCTAGATGGAACTATTGTCTATTATATAGACTATAGTTAACGGTGGTGCTACATGTACCAATTAATGTATATATTAGTTTATTAACTGGTGTTATGTCATTATTACTGACCCCACCTATTATACAAATTATAAATGTCTAAAACTTTTAAAATTATGTCATATCATCTGTTTGTATACTAATTAGTACATTTAGTACATTAATTGGTACATATAGTATTATTTTATAGTTAAAGGCTTGGCATTAAGATCATAATTTTGTTGATTTGCATTTAAATTCGTCAAAAGTTAGGGTTGAATTGTGTTTAAATTAAGACAAAATTAATAAGTTTTGAATTAATTATATTGTAACTAATGATAATAAATTAATCAAAATAAAAACAAATAACATTTAATGCATAGTATTCTTTTCTTTTTTCCGAATATTTTGATTATTGCAAATGTTAATAAGTGTCCAGAAATCTGTTCATCCTTCATCTTTTTCTTATTTCTTAGAGACAAAAACTATTTAATTATTACAACTACAAATGCGTGATAGGTTGTTTAATTACTAATTTAATGATTATAAATAATTAAAAAAATGACATTTTCATTTTTTAAAAAGAATTTTGTCATAATACTTGTTAACAAGTTTAAAGTTACAATACAAATATTTTAGACTTTATTAATCAATTTTCTTAGATCTTAGCAAAACCCTTTTTATTTATTTTATGAATGCGCTCTCTTTATCATACTTTTTTTTGATTCAAATGAAGAGATAAAAACAGATTATACAGATAAATTCATGGAATATCTTAATCCCTCCTAGAGCCAACATTTATCATGTTCAACAATGTTAGGTGACCCTAAATTTTATGGCTCGAATGTCTTAAAACGACGTTATTGTGGGTGCAAAACGACATCGTTTTGACACTTTCGAGCCATTCGGACTACACAAATTCGGACCACCAAATATTTTTCTACCATGTCGGCACTTATCATACTTGATACCTAAATTTGTATTGTCCCATTGTATTTCATTCTCTAGCCTCTCTTATCGATTGTTAAAATATATATATATATATCGTTAAACAAAGGAATACAATGCTCAATATATTAATCATCCAACTGTCCACCCCAAATTATCCTAACAGACACAAGGAACACAAAAGAAGTTTTGCTAGGTTCACAATTAATAGTCATTCAACTGTTCACCCCCCTAAAGCAGCCACCCTGGCCAGAGCATGGGTTTCCCACAGCGTTGTCTCCCCACATCACCTTTGTGCATAGGGTTACAATTAGGGTTAGGGTTTGACCCTATGTTGTTCGGAGCATTAAGGGAACTCTTGAAATGGAGTAATTATTTTGTGTTTCAAGAATTTTAGGTTAAAGGTGTGTCCAATTAATAGTAAGGGATTTAACAATTATATGGATCTAAAAATAAGAAAATAGTAGAAGAATGATAATACACTATTCCCTTAGATGGATATATGGCCAGATGATTTTCTTGACTTGTATGATAATTTCTGCTTCAAATGGGATCCTTTACACATCTATCTATGTCTATATACAAATGTAGGCCTAGTTTGGCATGATACAAAAAATTCAAAAAGTCACTATTTTATTTAAGTCACATCATCTCATTTAAACCACATCATCTCTCTACCACATCACTTCAAACACAACTCATATTTCACGTTTTTTCGTAAAAAGTCAAAAAGTGCACTTATTTAGATCATCCCAAACAACCCCGTAGTGTAGTTTCTAATGCTTCTAAGCTCTCAAACTTGGTCTCTCATTCAAAGTTGAGATTATTTCTCCTACTTAGCAGTTTTAGAGATCTTCCTTTTCATTTTTCCAAATTTCTAATAAAAATTCATTTTTTATGAAAAAAAATTGAAATAAAAAAGATATGGATATACATATAGAACTCAAAAAGATATGATAACTCTAATCTATATATTATATAAGTAAAAAGAGATTTCCGTGAGAAGTATTGTGAAAACTCCAAAATCTCATAATAAATTTGTGGATTTATTGAATTAAAAAATAAATTTAAAAAGTAGTATTAGCTAACCCATTAAAGTAATAGTTTTCAAAATATTAATCCATTATAGTTTTCAAAAGGAAAACTAAAAAAAAAAAAAATTTCATACCTTTCCAACCTAATCCTCTCTCACTGATTTTTATTTTCTTTATTCATACCATATATAACTACTCTCAAATTTTTAAAATTCATGATAAAAATTAAAAACCTTCAAAATATTTTGATTTAATTATACACATTTTCTTTTGTACATTTTTTTTTCTTTTTTTGATTTGTTTTGTGCACTCGTATGTACTAATATTATGCCTAAATTATAAATTTTTTAATGTGTGAAAAGAAATTAAGTGTGATTATAAGCAACCTTCATATTAGTCACGTTCATTGATTTTTTTTTTTTTTAAAAAAATAAATTCTATATCTCATTAATTTAATTTTTAGTTAATGGATTTTCACACTACTAAATGATAATTTTTTTGGGTTTTTTTTGTGTTTTTTTTAAATTTTTTTTTTATAATGGTAACTTCATTTCACAAATAATTAATTATTTTTAAAATATTAAAACATTTTACCTGAAAAATTGTATTAAATAAAAATTTTATAAAATTTAAATTGAAAATTATGATTTGTTTTGAGATTTCACTTCTTTGATCAAGTTCTATACTAAAAATAAAATTTATGAACTAGCTTAATTTGATCTTAAATAATTCTTTCAGATATAAATATTTGTATTTTAAGAATAAATATATAATTTCTTAATTGAAGTTTTAGAATATTAATAAATATTCTAGATATATATTCATATTTTTTTTTATATTTTGGTTATAAAAATTTTTACAATATTTTTACCATTTAAAAAAATAAATAAGTGGACAATGTGATAGTTGGGCATGAACCAAAACGATTATCTAAAAATTGGATTGATGTATAGTATAAAAATCAATCAAATTCAATTTCTACAATATTTTTAGTATTTGGTCCAGTATTACCTCATATCCATCATAAATTAACAAACTACTAAACATAAGCTTAAATTGATTATTATTAATTGTTTTCACTAATTAATAGATCAATTTTTAAATCGAGCCCAAGGTAGCATTAGAACAAACTCTATATTTTAGGTCAGCTAAGTATTATATGATTTTTTTTATACATAAATATACTTCATTATTTGTGTAAAATTTTTAAATATAAATATATAAATTTTTTACAAAAAATAAATAAATATGCCAAAAATATACATACATTTTCTTATTTTGGGTTATAAAAAATAATCATAATATATTTAGCAATTTTAAAAGCAAAAAAATAGGTGGGTTAAGTGATCATGAATTAGGTATGAATGAAAATAATTCTTCAAGAATTTAATTGTTGACATAAAAATTGATCTTAATCTAACATCTAAACTCTTTTAATGTTTAATACAAATACTATCTCACAAATTAGTTCATAATATTCAAAACTTTGAGAAATTATAATATAATTTAAACGTAAAATTTAAATTAATTATTACCAATTATTTCTATTAATTGATCGATCAAAATTTTAAATCTAGTCCAAAGCATGGTTAGAACAATGCTTATATTTTAGGTTGACCTTTGATAGTATTTTCACACATAAATACACTTAACTATTCATGTAATAATTTTAAATATAAATATAAAATTCTATCAAAGTTTTAATTTTTTAATAACTATGCATAAATATGTATATATTTATTATTTTATTATAAAAATACTAATATATATTTATTCACCAA
Organism: Camellia granthamiana; assembly: GCA_036172215.1. Taxonomy (NCBI): domain Eukaryota; kingdom Viridiplantae; phylum Streptophyta; class Magnoliopsida; order Ericales; family Theaceae; genus Camellia; species Camellia granthamiana. Next base: position 53,190,964 of record CM069903.1, on the reverse strand, counting down.
TTTAATAAATAAATGAGTTAAGTGGTTCATATTTAGGTGTAGACTAAGACAATTCTCTAATGATTAGGTCATGAACAACTTGAGATAAATATTTAGTCAATTAGATTATGTCACTTTTAGTGTCTAGCAAAACTATAAATCCTCAAGCTAACTCTCATATATTTTATTATAAAAAATACTAACATATATTTATTCACCAACTTAATAAATAAATGAGTTAAGTGGTTTGTGGTTAGGCATAGATTAAGACAATTATCTAATAATTAGATCATGGCCAAGTTGAGATAAATGTTGAGTCAATTAGATTATGTCACTTTTAGTGTTTTGTACAATTATAAATTCTCAATAATTTTAAATTAAATATAAAATTTTATCAAAGTTTAATTTTTTTAATAAATATGCATAAACATGTACGTATTTATTATTTTATAATAAAAAACACTAACATATATTTATTTATCAATTTAATAAATAAATAAGTTAAGTGGTTTATACTTAGGCATAGATTAAGACGATTCTCTAATAATTAAGTCATGGCTAAATTGAGATAAATGTTAAGTCAATCAGATTATGTCACTTTTAGTGTCTAACACAATTATAAATTCTCAACCCAACTCTTATATATTTTATTATAAAAAATACTTATATATATTTATTCACCGATTTAATAAATAAATGAGTTAAGTGGTTCATACTTAGGTATAAACTAAGACAATTCTCTAATTATTAGGTCATAACCAAGTTGAGATAAATGTTGAGTCAATTAGATTATATCATTTTTAGTGTCTAGCATAATTATAAATTCTTAATAATTTTAAATATAAATATAAATATAAAATGTTATCGAAGTTATAATTTTTTTAATAAACTATGCATAAATATGTACATATTTATTATTTTATTATAAAAAATACTAACATATATTTATTCACCAATTTAATAAATAAATGAGTTAAGTGATTCATGTTTAGGCATAAACTAAGACAATTCTCTAATAATTAGGTCAGGGCCAAGTTGGGATAAATGTTGAGTTAATTGAATTATGTCACTTTTAATGTCTAGTACAATTATAAATCCTCAAGCCAACTCTTATTTTTTTGTATTCGTGAATTATGACATAAGAGAAACTATAATTTTATGCCTAAACAGACATATTTTTAAATGTTTACAAAATAAACTATGGGTAGTTAATAAATTGACAAATATAATTTATTATATGATTAGGCTATCTTTGGCATAAAATAAACTAAATTGCAAATCTAATAAGACAAAATGCATTTATATTTCATTGTAAATATAGTTTTCGTAATTTTATTGCATTTTTTTAAAAAATACATGCTATCACAATTTATTTATTTCTTATAAATAAATTTTATGTTATTATTTAATTTCAAAATTAATTTTTAGTTATTTATTTAAACCCGTGCATAGCACAAGTATTATGGTTTACAAAATAATTTTAAAAATTACACCCATACTATAAAGATCCGTTAAGCAAAGGTGAGTGAGAGAGAAGAATAAGAAAATGACATAATGTGAAATGCAAAAACTAGCGATTGAGAAAAAATCTAAAAGTTGTGCTTGGTAGGTAAATGTTGATTTCAAAAAAGATAAGAGAATAAGAGTCACTAGTAATTTATTATTTGTCATCTTCATTTTGTTATTCAATTTTTTGATTTAAACAAATTTTGTTAGATTGAGTTTTACAAAAAAATAAAATAAAATATTATTATTACTATTAAATGGCATGCTAAAAAAATATAATTAGTAAATAATAATAATAATAATTATTGAGTTTCACATAGTTTACGATATCATCTAATATATCAAACTAAAATTATGAAACCCTTAGAAAATAATAATGTATTTATATTTTATCAGGTGTAGTTTTTGTTCCTAAAAATAAAAATTAAAAGTGTAATTTTATAATTTATCATAATTGTTTTTAAAATTTTTACTGATTACATTATCATTCATGTTATTGTTATTTAGAACTTAAAATATAACATTAATGGTAGGGAAAAAAACTATAAGCAAAATTGTGATAAAAATAGTTAAAATTTAATTAATTTTATTTTTTTACTATTTAATTTTAATTTTGAAATTAATTATTAATTATTTATTTAAAAATCGTGCATAACACAAGTATTACGCTAGTAATTACCGGAAAAGAGTGTTTAAGGAAAAATAGTAAGTATATAGTAAATTTACAAATATTCACACAAATTCTACTTACATATATAATCACTAAAAGGATAAAAAAAAAAAGAATAAAAATTGGGACCCCCTTTCCCCTACCCTCTCTTGACCCCCTTTCTTTTTTGATTGGTCACTTTTTTTTTTTTTTTTTTTTTTCCTCCTCCTCCAATCACCACCCGCCACGTGTGTGTGGGGTGGTGGGGGTTGAAGTTTGAGGGGGTCTAAATCAATTCCCAAAAAAAAAATGCCTTTGTTGGTTTATAATTTAACAAAATTCAATTTATTACAAGAAAAAAACATGGGGATTTTTTTTAGAGTCCTTGATATTAAGATTTTATAGCATAAATGACATCCAATATTTTTATAATGTCTAAGGTCCCTCAAATTGATTCAGAGAAAATTGGATCAAGAGAAATTCTTCCTAAAATTTCTCTGAACTCTCAGAATTTCTTTGGACTTTCCAAACCCAGAGAAATTCTCCTAAACCCAGAGAAATTCTCTGCAAAATCAGAGAAATTCCATTTTCTAGCTCTCTACTCATCTCTCAGACCCACTTCATCTCATTTACCATCTTTATCACAGACCTTCAACTTAATAATATTCAAATTTTAAGTTTCTTCTCATTTCATACATTTTCTCAGCAACCAAACACCCAACAATTTCTCTAGACTCTCAGAATTTTTCTGGACATTCCAGAGAAATTCTCCCAAACCTAGATAAATTCTCTCCAAAATAAAAAAAATTCCATTATCTAACTCTCTACTCATCTCTCAGACCCACTTCATCTTTTCACCATCTTCATCACAGACCTTCAACCTAATAATATTCAAATTTTAAGTTTCTTCCCATTTCACACATTTTCTCAGCAACCAAACACGCAACCATTGATACAAAGTTCAGAGAAATTCTTTCCCAAAATTTCTCTAGAATCCCTAACCCAGAAAAATTCTCTCAAAACCATTGAAATTCCTAAACAAACATTTCCAGAGAAATACTCTCCAAAATCAGAGAAATTTCATTTTCTGTGATTTCCAACATCTCTAAGACCCACTTCATCTTCTTCATTATATTCATCACAGGCCTTCAACCTAATAATATTAAAATTTTAAGTTTCTTTCCATTTCACACATTTTCTCAGCAACCAAACACGCAACTACTGATATAACAATCAACAAATCAATAAAGCATAAAGAACCCAATTGTGCAATTTTCACAATGACCATCATTATCATCTAAAATAGCACTTAAATTCATCAATCTTCATAGTTACTGTAACACCCCACTTCTTATTGCTCGGAAATCATTACCAAATTTATTAAGTTTATTCAATTTCATAGATAACATGCGGAAACTCTTTACATCATTCGTAAGAATAAATAAAGATTCTCTCATCCGAAACGCAAGTTAAATGCAACATGTACATAACTAAATAAATTGCCCGCAGGCTTACATCTTTAAAGTAAAAGGAAGGGTTTAACTCTTTTACATCTATGGCATTCAGCCTACAAACAAAAAGCCCCGTGGCCAACACATAAAGAAGATCCTCGATCTTGAAACCCTTCTTGACGTTCATCTGAAAAAGGATTAGCAACGTGGGATGAACATAAAGTCCAATAGGGATCTCAATATGAGCCTAAACATTAGCAACTTACAAATAGCTATGATCATGAATGTTTAGTCTCATACTGTATAAATAATGTGACGGTTTATACAGAAATATATGTATATAAGAACTTTTTTCAAAGTCGTTCATTTCATTCAATAACATAAGCAATTCACTTTTCTTTCTTCTTGTTACCTTTTTCCAAAATTCATATGACTATAACGAATTTCTGAAAAAAACAATTTCACCAAGCCCATTACGTTTTTCCTCACTTCCCAGACTTATACTTGATTTGCCTTTTGAAAACATGTTCACACAAGTATTCAAAGTCTTTCACGTTTTTCACCATCACAACACAATACTTACGTTCGTTTCCAACGCATGCATAACTATTCAAGTATGCCTTTAATACAAAAGGAAAACAACAAGCAATAAATAACTATCTGCTTCAACAATTGAGGCAACACGGCCTTTTAGAACAATAACCATCATAATCCATGATATACCCAGATACCCTGAGACAATAATGATAAATGAATTCTGCTCTACCTGCCTTAAGCACGGTAAGTCAATGATACACCTTTCCATACTAAAATCCCAATTTACCAAACACAGGCTGGAAGGTAATGGTACCTCTGCCAAGTTCTCCAGGTGCTAGCTGGAAGGTAATGGTACCTCTCATTCTAAGCGCTGCCTAGTTCTCCAGGCGCTAGTTGGAAGGTACTGGTACCTCTCATTCAAAGCGCAAGCACATTCCCAACCATCTCAACATACAAGAATGCATAATAATACAAGTGTAATACATACACAATATACATAAACACAGTCATATTCAATGACAACCAATGAAGGATTAGTTTTAATTCACCTAGTCCACATACAATTTCTATAATAGTCATAGCTATCCTCCGCCGATAGCCCAAAACATATATTTCTAAACATATATACAATCTCCAAAATAGGTAAGCTATCCATATTTTCATAGGTGAGAAATTACAAATAACCAACTCCACCATTTACATTCATATCTATCCATTTCTACATCTAATACGAAAGGAAAACAAAAATTCAATTATTGCAAGACTTTCAGTCCAATAACAATGATAATGTGTAAAGGTTCCAAAATCTGACCTCAAGTTCATTATTCGTTTACAAAGGGTGATGATTTCATTTTCATTCAAAAAGACCACTTTTCTTTATTTTTCCAATCCACACAACTCCAACCATTTTCTAAGAATTCATTTTCGTAATTTTACAAAATCAAAACCAAACCCATCCTCTTTATTTTACAAAACCAATTCGATTGGTATCAAAACCATAACTCAACTCAACTTCACATGATTAGTCTAAAACAAAACCAAAACCGTGGTTACTTCTCATTTTATTTTCTTTTGATATAAACACAATCATACAACCCATATTAGCAAAATATATAAGGATTATTCAACTTCCTCCCTTTTAAATGCATTATATCAATAATATTAAATTAGGACTTTCCTCCCTCTCTTCACAAACATAATAAATCATTTCCCAAATAACCCAACAATAAACAACTTAACAACTCTAATCACAAATATCAAACCCTAGATCCCCTTTCATGACTTTCAAGAAAATCCATAATGAATATGGTTTTTATGCAATAAAATCTATCACATGTCTATCTATAAACAAAGTATTGGAAAGGAGTAAAGAAATCCCTACCTCTTGAAGCGAAGAGAAAACAATCCAAAAATCACCTGTGACGAAACCACGAACCACTTGGATCAATAGAAAGCCCTTGACAAGATCTACAACCTTTCCTAAAGGACCAAGGTGAAAAAAAAAAGGCTCTAGGTGAGTAGATCTGAAGATCTAAGTGCGAAAAGTTAAGTTTTAGAGAGGGAGGAGAGAAATCACGGGTTGAGAGGAAAAGAGGAGAAAAAGTAATGAGAGGAAAGTGGTTTGGGTCTATTTATACTAGTAGCAAATAGCCCCAAGGTCAAATAAAATAATAGGCCCCAAAACCCCCCAAGGGTAGGGCCCATTCGAACCCCAAAAATTTGAAAAAAACAAGCAAGGGTCGACCTTTAGACAGGAGGGGGTCGACGCTATCTTCCAGCAACCAACAGACATAAGAGGGTCGATCCTCTCCCAGTCTGGTGTCTACCCTATCTCCTAGCAACTAACACACAGACATAAGAGGGTCGACCCTCTCCTAGTTTGGTGTCTATCCTATCTTCCAGCAACTAACACACAGACATAAGAGGGTCGACGCTCTCTAGTCTGGTGTCTACCTTATTTTCCAACAACACTTCCAAAAACTTCACCAACAGGTAAGGGTCGACCCTTAGGAAGGCTGGTGTCGACCCTAGAATAGAATTTCTAAGTCTCCAAGGAACTTTTGACAATAATAAGTGCGAACAATCAAACCCAACAAGTTTAAATCGGATTATACTCCTCCAAAACCAACTCGTAACAACACCAAAGATCCCGAAAATAAAATAAAGAGTTCAAATACACTTCTCAAAAGTTTTAAAATGGTACAAGTGCTACAATTACATATACATATATATGTGCGTATAATTCACCTGAAAATAGGGCGGATGAGGGAGGAAGATTGGTGTACCCAAAGCTGGGGATCAAATAGAATCGTTGTTAATTCACTCACTGGAAGGGTCATCGTCGGAAAAAGAACCCAACGGGTGGGTCGAGGCTGGATACAGGGCTAACTCAAATAGGGCTTCTGCCTCTCAAACCCACTTCATCTTCTTCATTATCTTCATCACAGAGCTTCGCTTCGTCTGCCTATGCAAAGAAAGATTACAATTGTCGAAAATGGAAGTTTTCAGCGAGAAGAGCAGAGATCGGAGACAAGCATGGGCATGGTGGTGGGAATGGGGACAATCTGGAAGATCAAGACCGTTGCTTTAGAGTGAGAGCATTTTAGAGAGAGAAAGAGGCGCAAAGATGAGAGAGAGAGAGGAGAAGAGATGAATTTAGCAGAAGAGTTTAGAGTAAGAGAGAGAGAGAGAGGAAAAAAATGAGGTTTGATTTGAGAAATTTCTCTGTGATATATGAGTGTGGGGGTTGAGGGACCTTAGACATGAATCTCTTCCATTACAAAATATGGGAGAGGGACCTTATATTAATTTTCCCAAAAAACATCACCCAATTTCTTTTTAAAACAACATTAAATACAATTTAAAGTTATAATACATAATAAAAATTGAATCAATTACAACAAAATATCAATTAAATATTAATTTCCTTGCATTTTTAATTTAAAATTACAAATTAAACTTTTATAAATTTTGTTAAAATTTAGGATTTCAAGGCGATCGCTTGGTGGCTTTGCCTCGTGGCCAACCCCAAACCCCATATGATTATGGAATTGGATTTTATATCCTACAAAATCTCTTATTCAGGGTTTAAACGGAAAGGGCTGTGCTTCAGACCCCCACTGGGGGTCAACCCCCAGTGAGGTGGCGCCGTCCCATTCGCCGAAATTCCAAAAAAAAAAAAAAAAAAAACAGTTTTTTTTTTTTCAGCCAATCACCCTCTCTTCCGTACGACCCCCAGTGACCCCCACTGGGGGTCTCAGGCATTTTCCTAAACGGAAATTTGAGTTTTGAATTAGTAATTCAGTCCAGATGTGATGAGATACAAAAATGACAATTCAAATTATAAAATTAAAATAATACCAACAATAAAAAAAAAAAAAAGCAAAAAAGAAATTGGTGCAATGAAACGCTAGTTAAGTAATATTATTTAATAATTTTCTTATTATCTTCAACCAAACAAATAGTCAAATAATTTTAGTGAACAATGCTGCTCTCCAGTCCTAAAAAAGGACTAGATTATTTAGTTCAATTCTGGTCCATGAGTCCTATTCGTAGATCATTTAGTCCTTTATCATCCATAAAAGAAAAAAAGAAAAATTATCAATAAATTTTATTTTACTCTTAAGATTACTGTTGAGTTCTATGAAATTTCATTGTGAACAACTAAGTTGCATTTTTTATAAAATGTTTCCAAGGAGTTCAATTCACTTTAATAATGTATTGTATCCTAAATTTACTCTTCTCCTTAAAATAAGAATAATAATTTTATAAACAATTTTAATTTATTTAAAATTATATATTTGAATTGTACAAATTATAAATATTATATTAAACAAATCATAAATAAATAACAATTGGATCGAAAGAACTATGGCATAAAATTCATCATTTTATATTGTTTCGTTCTTCTTTGTCACGGCTTAGAGTCTAACAAAAACAAGCCAAATTTTTTTTTTCTCTCTCTAGGTTTCCTGTGAGAGCTTCCCTACCTTCTGGTAGTTTTTTGGGTTTTCCCATCTTCTTTTCCGTATTTGCCTCCTCTTGCACTCCTTGGTTAGTTGCTTCTTCACTTTTTCTTTCTTTCCTCCTTTCCCTTTGTCCTCCTTTCTTCTCTTTCTCTTATGGCAGACTCTCCACTTCCTCTGCCGACCCAGGATCGGTTTGAGCTTTGTGAAGGCTCTGATGAAAATGAGGACATCTCAAATCGCTACTTATTGGGGAAGGTTTTGGCTTCCAAGCCCCTGAATCAGCAGGTTGTTTCCAATATTCTTTTGGGTGCGTGGACTGAGAGCCAAACTGGAGATATCTTCATGGACGGAAAATAGGTTTTTATTCCAGTTTGAGGACCTTGAAGATCGTCGGCGTGTTTTAGTTGAAGCCCCGTGGTCGGTGATGGGCAATTTACTGGTCTTACAACCTCTCTCCACCAGGGTATCCGCGTCTGAGATGGTTTTTCACTAGAGTCCTTTCTGGGTTCAAGTCCATGGTCTCTTAGTGGCCAAGATGACTAAACAGAATGCTGAGTTTATTGGTAAGAGGTTAGGTAATCTCATTGGGGTCGAAGCTATGCATGAGGTATTGCTCTTGAATCGTAGTTACCTTCGTATTAGGGTGGAAATGGATGTCACCAAACCTCTCCCACTGGGTTTCTTCCTTCAACACAACTTCTCTCTTGGCAGTGAGCAACTAGAGACTTGGGTGCGTTACAAGTATGAGAAACTTGCTGATTTTTGCTATGATTGTGGTCGGGTTGGCCATGTTAACTCTGTGTGTAAGTTCGTTTCTAGGGAAGAAGGTAAGAAGTCTCCCTATGGCCTAGATTTGAGAACTAGTCGAGCCCCGAGATTGAACATGCCATTAGTCCAAGTCAAGCATTAGGTAGATGAGGCAGAGATGAGGGTTCAAGCCCTGTCGCAAGGGCGGTCGGTAGCGGCGCGTAGATTCGACTCGGGAGGAGCTGAGGTGAGGGCTTCCCATAGTACAGTAGCCCCAAATGTAGTTGTACCTAATATACAGGATATCCCTTTAGGGGTGTCTACAGGCCCAGCTGACGAGGTGGTGATTGGGCCAGGTGGCAGAGCCGTTTTGTCTGATCTGCATATAGAAGGTGGGAAGGTGGATACTAGTGAGAGTACGATCCCAAGAGTGGTACTGGGAGCAATGGGTGAGGTAAGGGAAACTGGGCCTAATTTGTCGTCTTCTAGTATAGCTGGGCCCGGGCCTTCCTATTTCGTGACGGAGCCCAGTGACCAATTAATCCCTCTAGTGGAGGCCCAACAGACTCTGGACCAATTTGAACCCCTTTTTGAGATTGGAATTGAGGAGATTAGAGCTAATAGCCCAACGTAACTGGGCTTGCTAGCCCCATCAGTTGACCGTTGTATAGCCCGCATTTTCCAAGATCTATTGATTAAATCCAAAGCCCAGGTTGACTTTGAAGTGCCTGGTCGTCCTGCTAAATTACTAAAGGGTAAGGAGTTGGTTGAAGGTAGGGCTCTAAACCTGTCGTCCCGCAGCAAAGGGCAAAGCATTATCTATGGCTGTGGCTCTAAAGGCTCTCTAAGGGGCCGACCTAAGGGAAAAGTGAATCGATTGACTCATATGGATGCAGTGGGCAACTCTGATACGCCCATTTCGGAAACGGCTTTGGTCTCTGTTTCGGTGTAGTAGCCTCGCGATGAAGTGGAAGAGTACTGCTCTCAAGTTCCAAGCACTTTCCCTGTGGAGAGTGAATGTGATAATGGATGGGCAATGGTGGCTAGCCTTACACAGCCACGAGCCTTATGCTGATTCTCAGCTGGAATTGTCAGGGGATTGGGCGACCCTTGACAGTCCAGATCCTCCAAGGGTTAGTGTTAACCCATCGTTCTACAGTGGTTTTCTTAATGGAAACCAAAAATAAAGTCTCAAAACTGGAAAGAGTTCGGCGGCGTCTCCAATTCTCTAATCATTGCTATGTTGACCCGGAGGATTTGTCAGGTGGCCTTGCTTTATGGTGGATGGATGAGGTAAATTTAGAAGTTCGTTTTAAATCTAAAAATCTTTTCCGTTGCCTTATTGATTACGGCGGTAGTTCTATCAAGTGGGCTGTTTCCTTTGTTTATGCCCTCATTGATCGGAGGTACAGAAGTGAGTTTTGGGAACTTCTTCGAGCCAAGGTTCTAGTAACTGTTACCCTTGGCTCTGTGTTGGTGATTTTAATCAGGTGGGTTCGATGTGGGAAAAACAGGGTGGTGTGGAATATAGTAGGCATCTCATTAAAGGTTTCCAAAATTGGGTGTTTGACTATGCACTGATGGATTTAGAGTTTAATGGTCCTCCTTTTACCTGGTCTAACAACCAAGTTGGCCTTGCCAATGTCCAGGAGAGATTGGATAAAGCTTTCGCTACAGCGGAATGGCGCAATTTATTTCCCTATGCTCAGGTTTTTCACGAAAGCTTGATCGGGTTCGACCATTGCCCTATCATTCTTAAATGCTGTGTGCCCCCCAACAAAATCCCTCATCTTTTCAAGTTTGAGACTATGTGGTCCACTATTAAGAGGGATTGGGCAGTTGGTGCTCATGGATCTCCCATGTTTCAGCTGGTGCAACGTTTAAAGTCTTGTCACAAGGGTCTTACAACTTGGAGTAGAGAGGAGTATGGTAATAACAAGTGGAAATTGGCGGAGCTAAGAGGTGTCCTCGATAAGCTCTAGGGTCAACCTCCAACAGCTTCAAACATCCAGGAGCAAAACACTATTAAATCTGACATGGAGTTGTTACTGGCACGCGAGGAGATGTTCTTACACCAACGATCACGGATCAACTGGCTTACTTATGGAGATAAAAATACTAGCTTTTTTCATGCAACCCTCATCCAGAGGAGGCAACGAAATCAACTGTTGAAAATTCAGACAGATAATGGTCAGTGGTTGGAAGCTCGGAGTGAGATTGACCAACATTTACATGAATACTTCACGAATATTTTCTCTACATCTGGGCCCTGTGATTTGAAGGACGCTTTGGCGACTGTTAGTCCTGTTATTACGAGAACCATGAATCGTGGACTTATTAGAGCTGTTTCCTCGGAGGAAGTCGAGGTCGCTACTTTCCAATTAGGAGCAACTAAAGCACCAGGTCCTGATGGGTTTCCTGGCTTATTCTACCAACAGTATTGGGATGAGGTAGGGCCTGATGTGTGTTTCGCAGTTCAAAGTTTCTTTGACAGGGGCTTTCTTCTCAAGGAATTGAATCAAACCAATTTGGTCCTAATTCCTAAGGTTCCAACTCTGGAAAAATTGTCCCATTTTAGACCAATTAGCTTGTGTAATTTTAATCTCAAAATTATCACAAAATTTTTGGCTAATCGTCTGAAAAGGATTTTGGGTGGTCTCATCTCTCCCAACCAATCAGCATTTGTCCCAGGTCGACTTATTCAGGACAATATTCTTGTGGCACACGAAGCTTTTCATTTTCTCAAGATCAAGAGGAAAGGGAACAACTCTGCTATGGAAGTCAAGCTTGATTTCAACAAAGCTTATGATAGGGTGGAATAGGACTTTCTTCAGGCTGTGTTGTCAAAAATGGGGTTTGATGATCGCTGGATTCGCTGGGTTATGGAGTGTGTCACCACGGTTTCTTTCTCTGTTTTTTTGAATGGCGAAAAGCAAACGTCCTTTCAACCTACTCGGGGGCTCTGTCAGGGGGACCCACTCTCTCCCTATCTCTTTCTCCTGGTGATAGAGGTTCTTTCCAAACTCCTTACTACTGGCCTTCGAGAAGGGAAGTTTTCAGGCTTGAAAGTTGCACGCACATGCCCAGTTCTATCTCACCTGTTGTTTACTGATGATGTGTTACTATTTTTGCTAGCTAATGTTCACCAACGCCAAAATGTGCTTAAAATCTTGGATGTGTATTGCAAGGCATCCAGACAATCGATTAATTTTGATAAGTCGGGGCTCCAATTCTCCTCTTCGACACGGTTGGTGGACCAAACTGCGATCTCTGGTTTGCTGCGTATGGCCCCGATGAGGGATGGTTCGAAATATTTGGGTTTGCCTTCGTGTTGGGGGCATTCTAAGAAGGACGCTTACCTTTATCTGGTTGAGAGAATCCAGAATAAACTTTAGGGCTGGAAACTAATGCCATGGCGTGTTTTTTTTTCCCCAAGAATTTGTGTGCCTCCATGAACTCCTTGGTAAGTAATTTTTGGTGGAAGGGTGAGCCGGAGGGTAGAGGGATTCACTAGCTTTCGTGGGGGAAGTTGGCTTTGCCAAAGGCTAAAGGTGGTATGGGGTTTCGGGACTTGCATACATTTAATAGAGCTCTATTGGCTAGACATGGGTGGCAGCTAGTCAAGTACCCTAACTCGTATTGTGCCAGGTTCTTGAAAGACATCTATTATCCAAACTCCACTTTCATGAATGCTTCAAAAGGAGCCCGGGCTTCTTAGGTGTGGGTTAGTCTTCTTGAGGGAAAAGAAATCCTTCGTTTGGGCACCCGGTGGCAAATTTCCAATGGGGCTTCGGTCAGTTTCTGGGAGCACAAATGGGTTCCATCATCATAGAATTTTCGCATCCGATCTACTAGACCGCCGGGGTGTGTTATATCTCAAGTTCGTGATACGATTGACCCAATTTTGAAATCTTGGGATACAAGGCTGTTGAATACTCTGATCTCCTAGGATGAGGTCCAGAAAGTGAGTGCTATTCCTCTCCCGATTACTAATCAGGACGATACCATTGTATGGCACTATGACTCAAAAGGACAATACTCGGTCAAATTGAGTTACCAAGTGGCGTTTAGGCTTCAGCAATCGTTGACCTTTTCCAACCCATCCACATCTTTTCAGGTTCCTGATCGTGTTTGGCAGTTGATATGGGCTTTACCTGTCCCCCCCAAGTTGAAACATTTTTGGTGGCATAGTTGCCTTAATGCTCTTGCCACTAAACAGAATCTCTTTCGGCGCAAATGTAGCCATGATGCTCTATGTCCCGTGTGTTCTCGCGAACCAGAATCTGTTGAGCATATGCTGTGTGGTTGTGAGTGGATTAAGGCTGCTTGGTTTGGTTGTGATCTTGGTCTGGTTTTCCCGGTAAATTTTCTATCAATTTCTGTGTGGATGTGCACCATGTTTGATAGTTTATCTGACACTGCGGCCAGAGTGCCCTTTTTTAGTCAAGTTCTGTGGGTTGCGTGGTTTTTTTGGAAATCACGAAATGCTTTAGTCTTCAATCATCAACCTGTGGACCCTCTGTCAGTGACGTTTTAAGCTAGTAGTAATCGGGCAGAATTCGAAGCTTGTGCTCTCAAGATTGGCTCCCGTGTTGCTGCTAGTCTTGGGGCTGCTACTGTCCCCATTCCCCGCTCTAATTTGGCTTGGACTCCTCCACCCTCTGGATGCCTAAAAGCCAATTGTGATGTTGCTATCAAGCCTGAAACTTCGAGTGCTGTTATTGCTGTGCTATTCCGCGATTGTAAGGGTCACCTAATTGAAGGAGATTTTCAAAAGGTAGCGGTCCATTCAGTCATGCAAGGAGAAGCCTTGGCTGTTCGAAAGGCTTGTCTTATGGCCCAAGCTCTTAATTTGTCTCAGGTTAAAATCGCCAGTGACAACAAGTCTGTGATCCTTCTTTGTGTTTTGGAGAATGCTCCTCGTTGGGACTATGCCCCTGTTATTAACGACATCTGCTGTCTTGCTGAGAGTTGTAATTTTTCTTTTCTTTGGTCCCCTCGGTTGGCAAATGAGGCTGCCCACTGGACAGCCAGAGCGGCTCTTAAGGGCACGTTGCTGGTTCAGTGGGTAGCTAACCCCCCTATGCCGTTAAAAGCTGTGTTATGCTAGTTGTTGTTCCTATTTTTTCCGTTAAAAAAAAAAATCATTTTATATTGGTTAAAATTATGAATTTTTGTATGACAAAGAATCCAAAAGGTAAAAACTTATTAAAATTCCATCAATAAAAATATATGAAAAATAATACCGTAGTAAATTCATATTGATGAATCTTATATTTATGCTTTTGTCTATGAAAATTCATTTAATTTCAAAAATTAACAATATTTTTATTATAAAAATTATTAAAAAAAATTATGAAATTTTTTATTCATATTTTAAGGAAAATGGTTAAATTGGAATAAAATATACTACTATGGAGAATTAAGCTTTTTTGGAACAATTATTAAAAAAAAAAAAAAAGGACTTACGTATAGGTTCTAATAAGTAAACTTATTGTCCAATAGGTCCTATTATAATTAATGGCTTTTTCATCAAACGCTATATAAAAAAAAAAAGTCACTAATTGTTAATTTTCAATGATAGTTTAAAAATTGTCATAAAAAAGTCACTAATTATAAGTTTTAATAACAGTTTAAAAAAATCGTCACAAAAAAATATCACTAATTTTTAACTTTCAGCGAGAGTTTGAAAATTTTGTCACAGAAAAACGTCATTAATTATAAATTTTAGCGATAATTTATAAAATTGTGACAAAAAAAGTCAATAATTGTCAATTTTTTGCAACATATACAAAAAATAAATTTTAGCGACGATTTTATCATGGCTTATTTTCAATAGGATTTGATATGAATTAAATCAAACTATTAGGACTTGTTGGTAGTTTATCCTAAAAAATAGGTTATTTACCGGTCTTATTATAAGGACATGTACACTATTAAGTTCCACAAATATTTGTATAGATGAAAAAGTGCCGCAAGTGTTAGTGATGTTTTTTTTAAATATGTTACTAAAAATTGACAATTAGTGACATTTTTCAATAATAAATTTTTTAACTATCAATAAAAATTAACAATTAGTGACACTTTTTTATGAAAATGTACCTAAAAAAGAAAAATAGTTTGTCATAACAATAAAAAGTGAATAGGACTTTTTGATGCACCAAAAAGTTAAGAGGACTTGTTGGTGCACCCATCATCCTAATAGAACTTTTTAGTTAGTTCCCCATTAAAAAAAAAAAAAAAAAGACTTGATTGTCCATATTAAAATTTGATTGGACTCAATAAATATTTTCAAAGTAAAATAAGACTTATTGGTTATTTTTCCAAAAAGAAATTTGTATCGATCCTATAATTATAACTACATAATTTTATAAAAAATGAATTTAAAACCGGACTTGTAGTCTACTTTTCCATACATAAATATGATAAAATGATGTTAAAATTATCCTATCAATTTTTTTTTTAATTTTTTATATTATTTATTTATTTATTTTTTGAGATGATCTACAAGAACAGATTTAAACTATCAACATATTAAATCATCAGAACTGTGCAGGCCCGCAAGCCTGAACTGAATAGTCTAATCCAATGGGTTGGATCATCGATATTCTGTAGAGCCCTCGCGGCCTAATTGGGCCTAGTTGGCCCGTATCACTCTCATCTCTTCGGATCAGCTGAAATTATCCTTTGGGCTAGTGCAATCTTTTTCTTCAAATGCTTGACGGAGGATTCTATTTGAACTCAAAATATGTCTCAGTATGCTCAATTTAAATTTATAAATTTTAATTCCTATTATATTATAATATGAATTTACTAATAACGACAAGGGATTTTTATTGATAAATCCCATTTAGAAGTGTTTTAACCCAAGAAGTCTATGAAGGAATTTTTTAACCCATTTAGTTCCATGTATGTATAGTTTTATTCCATAAAATCCTTTTTCTTGATTTACACTATTTTCTTGGACACTTATGCCCTTATATTTAATTTTGATACCCTTATAAATATTTTTTGAACGGTTAGCAATTTTATGATGTGAACATTCATATTTTAAAATTCACATTGGTAGGAATGTAAAATTGGTCCGTGGGCGGCCCGAAACTTGCCTGCGAGCCGGGGCGGGCCCGGGCCATTGACAATGTGAATATTCACATTGACATGTTAACATTCACATTAATAGGAGTGTAAAATTGGCCCGCATCCCGTGGCGGCGAGAAACCTCTTGCGGCCCATGGGTGGCCCGGGACGGGCCCAGTTCGGCCTGTTGACAATGTAAATATTCACATTGACATGTTAACATTGACATTGATAAGAGTATAAAATTGGCCCGCGGCCTATGGGCGGCCAAAAGCCCGCCCGCGGTCCGGGGCGGGCCCGGCCCGGCCCGTTGACAATGTGAATATTCACATTGACATGTTAACATTCACATTGATAGGAGTGTAAAATTAGCCCGCGCCTCGTGGCTGCCCGAAACCCGCCCACGGCCCGTGGACAGCCCGGGGCGGGCCTGGCCCGGCCTGTTGACAATGTGAATATTCACATTGACATGTTAACATTCACATTGATAAGAGTATAAAATTGGCCAGCGGCCCAGGGCGGCCCCGACTCGACCCGTTGACAATGTGAATATTCATATTGACATGTTAACATTCACATTGATAAGAGTGTAAAATTGGCCCGAAGTCCGTGGGCGACCCAAAGCCCGACCGCAGCCCGAGGCGGGCTTGGCCCGACTCGTGACAATGTGAATATTCTTATTGACATGTTAACATTAACATTGATAGGAGTGTAAAATTTCCCCGCTGCCCGAAGCTTGCCCACGGCCCGGGGTAGGCCCGGTCCGGCCCGTTGACAATGTGAATATTCACATTGACATGTTAACATGTACATTGATAAGAATGTAGAATTGGCCCGTGGCCCGTGGGCTGCCCGAAACCCGCCCACGGCCCGGGGCAGGCTCGTTTGTGTCCGGGCCTGAGCATGTCCGAGACCCTAGGTTAGGGCCTAGGCCATCACTTTGAAACCCGGCCCGCTTAAGGCCCATTCAAGGCTCGGTCCGAGGCCCAGCCCGCCCGAGGCGCAATGTATTTTTTTGTGAAAAATAATAAAATTTTGGTAGAAAAAATTAAAAAAAATTAAAAAAAAATGGTCACGCCCGCCCACGCCTAACCTAAGCTCGAGGCTAGGCCCAAGCCCACCGGCCCGACCCGAGGCTCGATCCATCGGCCCGCCCAAAGCCCGAATACCCTTGTGCCAGGGCTAGGGCCTGGGCCTAATTTTTTGGCCCGTGGGCCGGCCCAGCCCGCCTGGGAAAGGCTCGTTTGGGCCCAGGTTCGAGCCTAGTCCGAGACCCTAGGCTAGGGCCTGGGCTATCACTTTGAAGCCCGGCCCGACCCATCGGCCCGGTTATGGCCCATTCAAGGCTCGGTTTGAAGCCCGGCCTGCGCCGAGGCCTAGTGTCTTTTTTTGTAGAAAATAATAAAATTTTAGTAGAAAAAATTAAAAAGAATTAAAAAACAATGGCCAGGCCCGCCCCGGGCTGTCCACGGGTCGTGGGTGGGTTTCGGGCAGCCACGAGGCGCGGGCTAATTTTACACTCTTATCAATATGAATATTAACATGTCAATGTAAATATTCACATTGTCAACGGGCCGCGGGCGGGCCCGCCCCGGGCCGCGGGCCAATTTTATACTCTTTTCAATGTGAATGTTAACATGTTAATGTGAATATTCACATTGTCAACGGGTCGGGTCGGGGCCCCCCTGGGCCGCTGGCCAATTTTATACTCTTATCAATGTGAATGTTAACATGTTAATGTGAATATGCACATTGTCAATAGGCCGGGTCGGGCCCGCCACGGGCCGTCCACGGGCCGTGGACGGGTTTCTGGCAGCCACAAGGCGCGGACTAATTTTACACTCATATCAATGTAAATGTTAACATGTCAATGTAAATATTCACATTGTCAACGGGCCGGGCAGGGCCCGCCCCGGGCCGCCGGCGGGCTTTTGGCCACCCATGGGCCGCGGGCCAATTTTATACTCTTATCAATGTGAATGTTAACATGTCAATGTGAATATTCATATTGTCAACAGGCCGGATCGGGCTCGCCCCGGGCTGCCCATGGGCCGAGGGTGGGTTTCGCGCCGCCACGGGATGCAGGCCAATTTTATACTCCTATTAATGTGAATGTTAACATGCTAATGTGAATATTCACATTGTCAACGGGCCGGGCCCGCCCCGCCCCGCCCCGAATTTTTTCGGGCACCCACAAGGATCGACATGGGCCGGGCCCCTACACATTGACGATATGAACATTCACATTGACGGTGTGAACATTCACATTAGGGGTATTTTGGTAATTATGTCACCCATAGAACATATTGAAACATAAGAAAATAATGTGAATTAAATGGAACATAAGTAGATGAAAAGGATATTTTGGTCTTCTTATCTCAAATAGGATCTAATGGAATAGTCAAAAAGAATATGGGTTGGATGGAATAAAACTCTTAGAAAATGGATTTATCAAAAAAGCTCCCCAAGGACAATACATATTAAACCTTAAAATAATTTTTTTTTCTCATGATACACCTTAATCAATTATTCTTATTCAAATCTTTGTATCTTCCTTCCCAAGAGATGAAAGTTATTTCTTCTTCTTCTTCTTCTTCTTCATCCTCCCTCCAAAACTCTAATCCACCCTACCAAAACTCACCACCATCATCAACATCATTGTTTTTTTACTATTTTGAAACCCTAAACCCTAAAAGAAAATTAAAGGGCACAGTAATTAGATTAATAATAACATATTATTGGAGTTGTTCTTATTTATAAGTTTGGTTTTTACCACAAGCATTCTTGTGGATAATTTATAATGTAAAAGTTTTTTTTTTTTTTGAAAAGTTTAATAATGCTTTTGTAAAAGTTTGTTTTTGTTTTTTTGTTTTTTTTTTTTTTGTTTTTTTTTTTTCTGTATTTATAATACTTATGTGCTTATAAGTTTGTTTGTTTGTTTGTTGTTGTTGTTGTTGTTGTTGTTTTTTTTTTTTTTTTTTGTATTTGAGAATTTTTTTTTTGTATTGAAATTTTTTTGAAATAATTTAATTTTTTTTAGTTCGTTTATTATTTATTACTTAAGTTTACCTTGAGGGTAATTTAAAAAAAATAATAAGGTGTAACGAGAATAAAATAAAATTTTAAATAATTAAATAGAATATACTTAAAAATTGGGATTAATTAATAATTTTTTAGATATAAATAGAATCCCCCATGCTTGACTGACTTGTTGGGCTATAATTAAAACTCAGACATGTACACTACTACGTTTTTGTATGTTCATTTAAAAGATTTTTTTATTTTAAAGAAAAATTAGTTAGGCTCTGTTTGGACTATGGGATGAAGAAAGAAAAGAAATAGTTGTGTTCTTTTACTTGGGTAAGGAGAAAAAATATATATATATTTTGTCACTATCATATTTGGATGAGTATGAAAACTGTGTGAGTCGATTTATGACAACACTGCCAAACAGATATTCAACTGGAGAACACCGATAGAATAGATTAAGCCCGAACAACCTGTCATAGAAAGAATAGATTCCGGCGGTGGTTCGTCCACTCGGGGGCACTCCGACGATCAAGTTAGTTATCTCTCAAAGATAGTAAAAGTGCTTAACTCACTATTCAGAATACAAGAAACGTACCTTAAACCCACAAAAGTGCCTTTCTTTTATAGCCAACGCTGACCTAATCCCAATAGAAGCCTACCTTCAATGGACTCTGACTCAATGCTAATCCTGGACTCCCAGTTAGATTGGAATAAACTCCCTAAGAGTCTTATCTTTATTCAAACTGAAGTCCTCTCTCATTTTAGGACACTTGTCCCTTATCCGCTTATCCCGGATTCCGGTATCTTCGCAGATAACCTCGGCCTAGTCGAGATTATCTCGGCGTCATGTCCAGGACACGTGGCACCTCGGCTGGTACTTCGGTACCATCTCGACCACGTGTTGTCATTCAAAAATTATGTCCCCACAACTACCCCCTAGATTCTATTACCTCGACATCCTGAGGTGATAGAACCTATATCGTTTCTCCTATTTAGCACATCGACTAAGCTCGCTTTGTCCTTCATTACCGAGGTCATCATTTGTCGGCTCAATACGACCAAGACTTGGTCTGTTTTCATCAATGTTTCAGAACCAATAACCAAGTTTGTTTAAGTTTCTTAGCCGAGATCGTCCCCCTAGCCGAGGTTCTGCTTTATTAAATTAAGAACTCCAAGAGTTTCAACGCGCATATGAGCTGTCACGCACAGTATTTCAACCGTTTTTGCTACGCGTCTTTCCCCTACTGAGCCGTACCTGACACACGCCATCAAGTCGCATCGCATTTGCGTGCGCCGTCTGATAAGCACGTCGTCCTAGGCACACTAATTGCCATTTTGCCGCCATTCTGCGTGTTTGATCAAAATCATCCCTCTCTCTCCGTCTTTTCACTTCTTCACCATCGTTTTCGTGCAAGTTCTCTCTATCCAACTTTCTCTCCCAAATCCTCCATTGCTGATTTTGCGAAGCTTTCTGCAACCACTTTCACTCTTTCCCTCCGGCGAGGGTTTTGCTGCACTTCTTTGCTCATTGCCACTGCCTTACACCGGCATACTTCACACCGGCCTTATTTTCCTTGGTAAGCCATTGTTCCTCTTTTTTCAATTTCTTGTTTTGCTTCAAACTACTATGTTTGTACACTGCTATGGTGTTTTTATTCACGCTTTTAATTTGTTACTTGTGTGTTGATTTCCATCATTTGTCATCCATTTCACAATTCTACTCTTGCACAATCTGTTGCTGGTATACACACACACACACACATTGTTTATATACTTGACATTCTTGCTTGGCGTTCTTGATAGCTCAACACTATTCTTGACTTGTGCACATTTATATTTTATGCAATATTCTTGAACCCCTTATGGTTTTCTTGAGTCTGAATTTCTATTCTTCTCTGTTTTCTTGTTGTGTTCTCCAGATTCTTGCCTTTAATCCTTGTTTCCATAGTTTTAGACTTGGGATTTGTTCTAGAAACTTGATCTTTAGGAAAACCGAACCTAAAACCTTTTTGATCTTCAAAAACCCTTGCCCCAGCATTCGTTTAGGTTTTGCCGAGGTACTTTAAACCCTAACAAACCGATTTCTTTTGCAATCCGACACTTCCCCCTTAAGCCGACGTCATGGGTATGTGGAGGTGGAAGGTAGACACCCCAATTAAGCTAGAATATTTCAGGCAGGAGTTCGCCATCCCTGCCGATGTCCAACTCAGGTTGGCTGAGAAGGAGGACTCCATCATGCCCAAGGACGACTCTATGCCTTTTCCAGTCGTAGCCTTCGTAGAGTATGGACTTAGGCTCCCTCTCGATATCCTTTCCGAGAAGTCCTTCACTATTATAAACTTAACCCAATGCAATTAGCCATTAACTCTTACAGAGTTATCAACAGTATCATTGCCTTAGCTAGTCGAGAAAATGCTAGGGTAACTCTAGCCGACATCCAGTATTGCTACACCATGTGTGGCCTTAACTCAGAAAAAGGCTACGTCTATTACCTTAAGCTGAGGTCCACACAATACAAACTCATTGTTGACCTCCCTAATTCCAATAAGGGTGCCGAGGATGATTACTTCATCATCTCGGGCAACTGGAAGTTCCTTCTAGATGATGACCTTCACCTCTACCCTCTAAGCCGTACATTGTTCAGAGAGGAAGATGATAAGAGCCAAGCATTTACTTTTACTTGCTTCTCAGTCTTTTTTATTTTGATACTTTTATATGTTCTAACGTCTGTATGTTTTATTTTTGCAGTTCTTCCTCAGCCTCCAAAGGACTTCCGCAAAAACTTCTATCCTAGCAAGGATTTTAAGAAGCTACTCAACTTGCTTATCAATCAACGCAAGGCTCCTCTACTCCTAAATTATATCTCGACTTACAAATCCGTCTTGCCCGACGTCCCGAAGAAGAGCAAGTCTCTTCCTTCTGCCACAACTCCTTCTATAACTTCATCACCTCGGCCAGATCAGGGATCAACCTCTAATCCAACAGAACAGCTATCAACCTCGGCTCCACAACTAATCCCACTTTCTCAACGTAAACGCCGACATAGAACTGTAGCCGCTATCGAGATGGGTCGTAAGAAGGCTGTAGCAGACGACCTTCTAGTCGACATCCCTAACTCTGTCACCGCACAACCTTCACCATCCTAGTCTCAGCCAAAGCAAAAGTCAAAAAGACTGAAGAAAGCCCAACCAAAGGCAACGGTAACTCAGATCGACTCTGAGGATACCTTGCCAATCTCTAAAATTGCTGAGGCAGAAAAAAGTGCCTCCGCTACCGAAAAGAGGCCTGCCGAGGCTACTCCCTCTGAATCGACCCGGTCAAAGAAGCCGAGGTTAGAGTCAGCCACGACCTCGGGGTCCATGAAATCTGATGCCCCCTAGGCCCCTCCAATCACTATTGAGAACAAGCCAGTCAGGGTCGGTGATAGCGCGACTGACCTTGAAGTTGGCGTCGCCCTCTCCACTGCCTTGCTCCTTCTAAAAGACCTCGAATGCAACGCCGAGGTCAGCGAATATGAAAACTTCGCTCAAATGTTATAGCACTCCGTTCAAGTAAGCCCCCAACACTTGGTACTTTTTCATTCTCTGTTTTTCCATACTTAGAGAATTTCACTAACTTTTGTTTTGTCCATTTCTCCTAGGCGATCCAGCACGTCCACTTCTTCGTGATGTAGGCCTTTGACATCAAGAAGGAGTTGGTCAACAAGACCAAGGAGGCTGCTAGTTTGCTAAAGACAATTAACAGAGCCGAGGCCAAGATGAAAACACTGATGGATCAGGCCAAGGTAGCAAAACAAGCCCAAGATGAGGCCGAGGAGAGGACGGGAGCTACTGAGGCCTTCGCTAAAGTCCTTGAGGTTGAGAAAAAAGAGGCCGAAGCAATGACCGCCGAAGCCCAAGCCGAGGTCATTGTTGCCTTAGCCACAAAAGAGGCCGAGATCAAGGCGACGGACGAGAAGGTGTACGCCGAGAGGGCAACCGATGTCCGTGAGGACTACAAGAAGCAAGTCAAGAAGGCATGTAACAAGGGTTACTCCCTTGGCTGGATGGCTGCTTTGAAAGAACTGGCTGTCCCCGAGGACTCTCCCCTTAAAGACGATAGCCGACTCGTCTTACCATTCCCCCCTACTCCAAGCCAATCCGAGGACGAGGCAGAGTCTGAGGAGGAAGCTGAGGCTGATAAGTCTGAGAAGGCTGAAGATGGTGGGGCCAAGTTCCCAACTCTGAATGAGCAAGTCTTGGACTTAACTTAAGATGAAGAGGAGGAGGTCTCAAAAGATGCCGCCCTTGAGAAAACAACATTTGACGTGCCTATCGCCGAGAAGAGCATCGACCAGACTCTCCAAGAGATCGATGCCGAGCTCGCAGTTGAGAAGGCTGCCGAGGAGATTCCCCAGTTGTCTTCTGGGACCGAGACCCAGCCTGCCGAGTAGTCTTGTTATAATCTTTTTCTTTGTTTCTTATACCTTGTACTTTTTTCTCACTTTGAAACAATGTTAGCTTTAATTTGGCCGACGTGCCACTTTTGTAATCCGAACAAGTAATTCGTTTATAGGCCGAAGTGCCATTTTTCATCTTTGAATGCAAGACAACTTTTTATCTCAAGTGTTTGCATGTTTGTCTTTTTTTTTTTACTGTCTTGTATGATTCTATACTTAGAATAATTTGCATGTCTTCAATTGATGTCTTTCTTGTATAGTCTCCTCGGATTAGCATACCTCGGGCAAAACTTCTAATCTTGCTTATCTCGGCCTTGGCTTAACACTTGAAAACATTGTAAAAAAATATTTTCACAAGTGCTATATAAAACCTGCCACTTTACTTTACTTAGCAAGACTTCTATCTTCAAGTATCTTCCAAGTCTTGGCAACATGGTAATCTCGGTAAGTACGTAGATACTTCTTTCAACATAATCTTGGCTTAACTTCAACTTGTAAATTTTTAAATTTTCAACAAGTGTTAAACCATCCTTCCTTTAGCATGACCTCAACTTAACTTCAACTTGTAAATTTTTCTTTTGTCATTCAACAAGTGTTAAACCAGTCTTTAGCTTGTAACTTCCAACTCCCAAGCATCATTCTTCTAGCTCTTTGCCCCCTAATGTGAATGTAAGTTCCACTTGGGTTCTCATTAAGCATGTGGCTTTGACCTCATCGCCGAGGTGAGATTCAAACAAAGACTGGCCGAGGTTACCAACCTTGGTCTCTCTGTTAATCTATATACTTAGTTTCAATCTGTGTTTGACTCTGCCGATATGGCAAGTCCAGGTTAATTTCAACTTAGTTCAACTCTATTATATGCAAGTAGAAAAACTCTGCCATATAATAAGTCTAAGTTATTCGCCATGTTTCAATCAGAAACATCGCCAACTTAGTTCAACTCTATTATATGCAAGTATAATTCAACTTTGCCATATAATAAGTCTAAGTTATTCGTCATGTTTCAATTAGAAACATCGCCAACTTAGTTCAACTCTATAATATGCAAGTATAATTCAACTCTGCCATATAATAAGTCTAAGTTATTCGTCATGTTTCAATTAGAAACATCGCCAACTTAGTTCAACTCTATTATATGCAAGTATAATTCAACTCTGCCATATAATAAGTCTAAGTTATTAGTCATGTTTCAATCAGAAACATTGCCGACTTAGTTCAACTCTGTTATATGCAAGTATAATTCAACTTTGCCATATAATAAGTCTAAGTTATTCGTCATGTTTCAATTAGAAACATCGCAAAGTGATTGGTCAGTCATACTACACAAGTTTAAAAATCAAGCTAAGACTTTATTATTACTTCGGCTAATAACAAGAAACTTAGAAAACAAGAAATCTAATGATAGAAAACTTCAAATTGCAAGCATTCTAGGGTCTTGGCAACTCTTTGCCTTCACTGTCTTCAAGCTGATATGCTCCATTGCCCAGGACCAAGATGATTCTATAAGGTCCCTTCCAATTTGGGCTAAGCTTGCCCTCTCTGGGATCCTTCTTGTTGCCGATGACCTTTCTCAGGATGAGGTCCCCAACTTGGAACTCTCTTGGGTTGACCTTCTTATTATAAGCCTTAGCAAGTTGCTGTTGGTATGCCCCCAGCTGAATTGCTGCTTTCTCTCTTCTTTCTTCTAACAGATCCAGATCTCGGGCCAAGAATGCCTCATTGGTCCCATTTTCTACTCCCTGGGTTCTGATCCTTGGGATGTCGACCTTCAGTGGAATAACTGTTTCTGTGCCATAAGCCATGGAAAATGGAGACTCCCCAGTTGATCTTCTCGGTGTAGTCCGATATGCCCAGAGTACACTGGGTAACTCATCCACCCACTTCCCTTTTGCTGCTTCCAGCCTCTTCTTGATCCCATCCAAGATGACCTTATTGGATGCTTCTGCTTGACCATTGCTTTGAGGGAAGCTTGGAGTAGAGTAATAATTCTTGATCTTGTACTTTGCACAGAAGCTCTTGATTAGCTTACTATCAAACTGCATTCTATTGTCTGCTATTATTGCTCTTGGGATCCCAAACCTAGTGATGATGTTCTTCTATATGAAGTTCTTCACATCAATATCTCGAATCTTTGCGAGGGGTTCAGCTTCCACCTACTTGGTGAAGTAATCTGTTGCCACTAACAGGTACTCCCTTTGTTCAGTTGCCTAAGGCAGCTATCCAACAAGATCCATGCCCTATTGGGCAAACGGCCAAGGGCTGGATACTGGGTTTAAATCTGCTGCTGGTTGGTGTATCAAAGGTGCAAACCTTTGGCACTTCTCACACTTTCTGACATAGGCTTCAGCATCTTTCTGCATATAGGGCCACCAGTACCCCTGAGTAATGGCCCTATAAGCAAGTGACCTGCCCCCTATGTGGCTTCCACATACTCCTTCATGTATCTTATACAAAAAGTCTTCAACTTGTGAAGGATGCACACACCTTAAAAAGGGTCCAGTAAATGATCTTCTGTAAAGATGCCCTTCTACTGTCAGACTGAATCTTGCCAACTTCAGTCTGATCTTGTGTGCTTCTTTATGATCATCTGGCAATTTTCCCTCTTTAAGGAATACTATTATTGCATCCATCCAACTTGGTCCCATCTCCACACATATTGCTTCATGCTTTGTGTTCAGTGGTTCTACACTTGGGCTTGACAAGTAGTCAACCATTATTTTCCTTGTTTCTCCTAGTTTCATTACGCTAGCCAGGTTAACCAAGGCATCAGCATGGCTGTTGTCATCTCGGCTAACCTGATGCAGTTGGCAATTCTGGAATAAGGCTACCAGTCTGCCAACCTCCTTTACATAGGCCGACATCCTTTTATCTCGGGCTGCGTATTCGCCTATTGCCTGGTTGACGATAAGCTGGGAGTTGCAGAAGACTATTACCTCGTCAGCTTTCATTGCTACTGCCAGCTTTAATCCTGCGATCAGTGCTTCATACTCTGCTTCATTGTTTGAGGCGTTAAACCCCAAACGAATGGATTGTTCCAATATCTGCCCATTTGGCGATACTAACACTATTCCTGCCTCCGTTCCTTGTTAGTTTGAACTCCCATCAACAAACAGCCGGAAGGAGTCGTCGATGTAAATACTGCATGGTCTGAGTTTCCCTTCCTTCCTTTGTTCTGCTATCCCCAGCTGGGTTTCTCCTTGTTCACTTAGACATCGTATACCTCGACTCAACGGAGCCCAATATATGATGGCGCCTGGTGTGAACTCGGCCATGAAGTCGGCTAAAACTTGGCCTTTGATTGCTGTTCTGGGTCTGAATTTCAGGTTATATTGGCCCAACACCGCTGTCTATCTGGCTATTCTGCCTGTCAGATCTCCCTGCTGCAACAAGGACTTCAAGGGAGACTCAATTAACACCACAATTTTGTGGGCTTGAAAGTAATGATTCAGCTTCTTGGAAGCCATTACTAAAGCCAGTGTTAGCTTCTCCAAGGGTAGGTATTTGGTCTTTGCATCAGCGAGGGTTTTACTCATGCAGTAAACTGCCCTTTGCTCTCCCTTTTTTTCTTTGATTACTACTGCACTTACTGCATGTTCTGAAACTGCCAAGTATAAGAACAACTCCTCTCCAGGTATTGGATTTGAGAGAACTGGAGCTGTGGTTAGATACTTCTTCAAGTCATCCAAGGCGACTTCGCACTTTTCTGTCCATAAGAAGTCTGTGGCTTTTTTCGCTAAGTTAAAGAATGGTTTACATTTGTCAGAGCTTCTGCTTATGAATTTGTTCAGGGCTGCAGCCCTTCCAATCAACATCTGCACTTGCTTTGCCGATGTTGGGCTCTTTAATTGTAAGATATCCTTGATTTGATCCGGGCTAGCCTCAATGCCCCTTCTGGTAACCAAGTATCCTAAGAACTTACCAGACCCAACTCCAAATGCGCACTTTGATGCATTGAGTCGAAGCCGATATGTTCTAAGGATGTCAAAAATTGCCTTTAAGTCTTCCAAATGATCCTCACGTTCCTTGGTCTTCATGACCATGTCATCTATGTATATTTCCACTGTTCTGCCTAGTAGATGCCTAAACATCTTGGTCACCGGTCTCTGGTAAGTTGCTCCTGCATTTTTCAACCTGAAAGGCATCACTCTGTAGTAATACAGCCCTTTTGGGGTGATAAATACAGTATTCTCATCTGGGGGGTACATAACTATTTGATGGTACCCCCTGTAGGCATCTAGGAAGCTCATCCTTCCATGTCCTGAGGTGGCATCCACCAATTGGTCAATTTTGGGAAATGAAAAACTGTCTTTGGGATAAGCCTTGTTCAGGCTAGTGAAGTCCACACAGACCCTCCACTTCCCATTCTTTTTCTTTACGACGATCGCATTTGATAGCCATTTTGGGTAGTTTACTTCTCAAATGGCTCTGACCTCCAGAAGTTTATCCACTTCTTCTTCTACTGCCTCAACATGCATCAATGTCGGCCTCCTTGCTCGTTGGATGACAGGTTTAGCCGACCTGTCCACATTTAGTCTATAACAAGTGATCTCGGGATTAATACCAGGCATCTCGTACGGCGTCCAGGCAAACACCTCAATGTTTGCTCTCAAGAACGCCTCTAGCTCTTTTTCCTCTTCCTCGGCTAAGCTCGAGCTGAGAAGGAAGAAGCGCTCTTCATCCCTTTGTTGGACAAGGATTTTCTTCAGGGCTTCCTCACTCTTCTCGACTGGCTCTTTGCCAATGTCCTCCAGGACTTTCACGTTCTCATCCTCGATCTCTGCTGCTTCTGCTTCTTGTATGTTGTAGGTGGATTTCATTATTGCCATGGAGTAATTCTTTGCTTGCACTTGATCCCCTCTAACCTCTTCAATTCCATGCTCTATTGGGAATCGTAATAGCTGATGCAATGTTGAGGGAACAGCCCCCATTGCGTGTAGCCATGGCCTTCCCAGAATAGCATTGTAAGGGGAGGGAGTGTCAATTATTGTGAACTCAGTTTTTACCTTCTTGGTGCCAGTCTGCACCTCCAAACTTGTTGCCCCTAGGGGCCACGACGGCGTTCCATTGAACTTGACCATTGGACCATTGGATTGTTCCAGATCATCTTAGTGAAGGTCAAGCTCCTTGTAACATCTGACATACATGATGTCACAAGAGCTGTCCTGGTCGATCAAAATTCATTTTACCTGGCACTCTCCAATCTGGAGGGATACTACCAAGGCATCGTTGTGTGGATGCTGCACCATCTCTAGGTCGTCTTCAGTAAAGGACACCACTGGTCCCTGGCACTCCTCTGCCCTAGGTCTCTTATGTCAGACCTGATACACATGTTGCAAGTGTTTTACCTTCTGGGTTTCCCCACATATTTCGTTTTCATTGACCTTTAAGTGAATCACATTGATCACTCGAGGTCCACCTGCCTGCGGTTGCGGTACTGGAGGAAGTGGTCTTGCCGGTGCCTAAGGCAGTTTTGCTTACTCTTCCCTTGTCCTGGCCTTGTCTACAAGGTCCCTTAAATGGCCTTATCTTACCAGGTCTTCCAGATATGCCTTCAGGGCTCTGCACCCCTGAGTTAGATGCCCATTTTCATTGTGGTAAGTACAGTGCTTGCCAAGGCTTCTTCCCATAAATTTGCCCGGAACCCTTACTGGTGCTCTGTAATAGGGTTGATTTCGGATTTTTTCCAGGACTTTGTAAACCGGGATTCGAAATACGATTGTGACTGCCTGCGCAGCCCTTAATCTTGTCTCTTGTTTATTGTACCTAGTGTTACCTCATCCTCACTTCGGTGAGCCGTTTCTCTTATCTTGTTTCGACACCTTTATCCCCAACGTGTCTTCCTCAGCCCTCGCATATTTCTCAATTCTAGCCATGAGTTCCTCCATACTTTTTGGCAGTGTCTTTGCCAATGATTTTCGAAGCAGACAGTCATTGTTCAGGCCGTTCTTAAAAGACACGTCCGCCACCTCTTGGTTACACCCTGGTATTCTATTGAACACCTCATAGTACCTCTTGGCATAGGCCCTAAGGCTTTCATCCTCACTGATTCTCAGAGCCATCAAGGAGTCCACCCTTAATGGCTATAGTTTGTTTGTTACAAACCTGGCCACGAACATCTCAGCCAGGCTTTCCCAGCTTTTCACAGTTCTTTTCGACAACTTGTGAAACCAGTCCGATGCAATTTCCCTGAAGGATGAGGGGAACACCTTGCAAAGCAACGGCTCGTTCCAGGTGTATAGTGCCATTGAGTTCAGGTACAAGCCAACGTGAAAGTTGGGGTCTGACTTACCGTCATGTATTTGGAATCTCGGCATGTGGAACCTTTTTGGAGCCTCAAACTTGTCCAACTCTACCGAGAACGGCGTTCTTGGCTTGACCGGAGAGGTTACCTCGGTATCCTGTCGCTTCCTCTGGAGGTAATCCCTCAGATCCTCCTTGGTCCGTCCAGGAGCTCGGCTATCACCGGATTTTAGCCTCTTCGGTGTGCTACTTCCAGTGTCATTATGAGTCCTTTTGGACCTCCCTCCATTGGTCGTGTCAAAACAGAGTTCCTTCCCTTGAACATCCTGATGTTCTTTGGTGTAAGCTTCTTTGGTTCGACGTGTCTTCTGGGATTCTCTTCTCGTTGATTCTCTATGCCCGTCCTCCCATGAAGGTTGGTGAGAATATCCCTTGGTCCTAACGTGCTATGGGACTACAGGAACTGTTTTTTGCTCCTCTTTTCGGGCATCTTTCTTGGCCGCTAGAATCGGCGTATCTTGTAATGGAAACGGTGGCTGCATAACATTGTTTTGCATCATGAAATTGATGACCGTTTGTAGGTCTGCTAATTTGTTTTCCATTCCCTTCATCTCGCCATCCCTCCTCAGGCATCTATCTTTCCATACTTGGAGGTCGTCCTCGTTGTACTACCCGCTTCGGTCTGATTTCTTTGGTATGTCGCCCTCTTGGCCAACGTCTTTTTCTCTGGGATTCTGATCCCCAGTTTCTTCGTTGCAGTCACCCTCCTCCATGTTAGGGCCAATGTGCTTACCACTCCCAGTAGGGATGTCGTCCCCAACCTTCTCTTTCTGTCCGTCGTTGGCCATCTATTCTCCTATCATTCCCACAGACGGCGCCAAATTGTGTGAGTTGATTTCTGACCACACTGCCAAACAGGTACTCAGTTAGAGAACACCGGCAGAATAAATTAAGCCCGAATGACCTGCCACAGAAAGAAGAGATTCCGGCGGTGGTTCGTCCACCCGGGGGCACTCCGACGATCAAGTCAGTTATCTCTCAAAGATAGTAAAAGTGCTTAACTCATTATTCAAAATACATGAAGCGTACCTTAAACCCACGAGAGTGCCTTTTTTTTATAGCCAACACTGACATAATCCCAATAGAAGCTTAGTTTCAATGGACTCTGGCTCAATGCTAATCCTGGACTCCCAATTAGATTGGGATAAACTCCCTAAGAGCCTTATCTTTATCCAAACTGAAGTCCTCTCTCATTCTGGGACTCTTATCCCTTATCCGCTTATCCCGGATTCCGGTATCTTCGCAGATAACCTCAGCCTAGCCGAGATTATCTTGGCGTCATGTCCAGGACACGTGGCACCTCGGCTGGTACTTCAGTACCATCTCGGCCACGTGTTGTCATTCAAAAATTATGTCCCCACAAAAACAAAGTATCCTATATAAGGAACACATTGGTAGGATTTCTTTTTCTTCTTTTGTATTTTACGAGCAATCTTAGTATTATAAAAAATGGATAACTAATTGGTTGTTTTTAATCAAGAGTAATGTTATGAATCATGAAATAAATATTATGAAGATTCTCCATTCTTGGAAGCTTCATGCAAAAAATCAAAATGATCGGATATTGATAGCTATGTTACGCTCGAGTAATTAACACAATATAGATTCATCAACTTCCAAATACATTATCTTGTTTCCAAATCAACCCTTCCAATGCTTAACATATATGAGGAAATAAGACCTCAACATAGACGTCATCATCAATCTCTATTCCACATGCGGTAATACATTCAACAATCATAGAACACTACAAAAATTTTAGATTCATCATCAATCTCTATTAACACAATATAGATTCATCAAACTCCAGAGATTTACAAAAAAAAATATTCCACATGCGGTTATACATTCAACATTCATAGAACACTACAAAAATTTTAGTTTTTTGCTTGCCGTCGCTAATACTCTTAATGCCGTTTCAAAAAACTTTTAGCGACGACAAATGGCTTTTAGCGACGGCAAAGGGGAAGTCACAACAGAGGGCGTTGCTAAAACGTTTTAGCGATGGCATGGTGTCGTCGCCTTTTTTTTTTTTGCAACGGCAAATGTGGCCTTTTACTATGGCATTTTATTATCGCCTATAATATGTAAAAAATTGAGACCTTTTGCGACGTTAATGTTGTGCCCTCACTAAAAGCTTTATTTGAGATGGCAAAAAATGTTGTTGCTAAATGTTTTTTGTTGAGACGACATTGTCTATGCCGCCAAAAAAAACATTTTAGTTTTAATGTTTTTTGCGACGGTGTGGTGCCGTCGCAAAAAAAAAAAAACCCTGCAATGAAATTATTAAAAATATTCAAATTACCTGTATTAAATGAAAAAAAAAATTGAAAAAGAAACCAATAATTGCATAACAACATAAAAATTCCTGTATAGAAATAATAATTTCTCTATAATAAAAATATTCTTGCATTCATAACTACACATCAGCAAAATTTACCCACTACATAATGTTCCATAATACATATATAATGTTTAAATACATAATGTTGTTCACAATTTAAAATAACATAAACAAAAAACAAAAGTTTTCCTCATCATTCTCTGTGGGTAACAAAAACAAAAGTTAGTCGCATTCTTTACAGGCATGCATTCCACAAGAAGCAAACTTCTACTCGGGAAATATATGAAAACAAAAAACAAAAATAATTAATGACAATATAATTATGTGTTAATATGTTAATTACAAAAAAACATAAAAATTTTATAAAGATAATTGAGTAAATAATTTTTCCTAGACCGAAATCCGGCTTTAACTCCCAAACCTGGAACCCGATTCGAGTCCCGTCTTCTCCCAGAAGTCTCTCGTACCAAGGTGGTCATGTGTGCCAAGTTTCGTACTAATCCGACGCTGTTTGGTGATTTTGGGGCGTCAACACCTCGAATTCTAAGTTTCTTAAGGAACTAGTTTGCCTAGATCGAAATCCAGCTCTAACTCCCAAACCGGGAACCCAATTCGAGTCTCGTCTTCTCCCACAAGTCTCTCGTGCCAAGGCGGTCATGTGTGCCAAGTTCCATGCTAATCCGACGCCATTTGGTGATTTTGGGGCGTCAACACCTCAAATTCTAAGTTTCTTAAGGAACTCGTTTGCCTAGATCGAAATCTAGCTCTAACTCCCAAAACAGGAACCCGATTCGAGTCTCGTCTTCTCCCACAAATCTCTCGGGCCAAGGCATTTGTGTGTGCCAAGTTTTGTGCTAATCCAACGCCGTTTGGTGATTTTGGGGCGTCAACACCTCGAATTCTAAGTTTCTTAAGGAACTAGTTTGCCTAGACCGAAATCCAGCTCTAACTCCCAAACTGGGAACCCAATTCTAGTCCCATCTTCTCCCACAAGTCTCTCGTGCCAAGGTGGTCATGAGTGCCAAGTTTCGTGCTAATCCGACGCCGTTTGGTGATTTTGGGGCATCAACACCTCGAATTCTAAGTTTCTTGAGGAACTAATTTGTCTAGATCGAAATCCGGCTCTAACTCCAAAACCTAAAACCCAATTCAAGTCCCGTCTTCTCCCACAAGTCTCTCGTGCCTAGGCGGTCGTGTGTGCGAAGTTTGTGCAGTTTTCAACTGAGGGGTAGCTGTATAGGTGACCTTCTTCAATAACTATGGTAAGGAGTAACCCCATTTGTTGGCTCCACTAGAAAATTTTAAATTGATAGAGAAGAAAAGTTTGTTTACCTGTTAACACCATGCTTGCCCATTGATAAATCTTGCTTCATATAAAACAATGACATCATGATTAGCTCAAACAATCAAGGGCACCAATTCTCTCTATAAACTTGGAGTGGCAAAAATATAATCAAGGAAGTTAAGCAAAAAAATTGTCTATTTATTACACAAAAAGAAGTGAAGCTATGACAGGTACTTATAACCAATGTGATATAAAGAATATGAATTGCTATTGTGCATCATAAAAGAAATGAAGCTATGCTTGGTACATACTAACATAAATATTGAGTTATATAACATAAATTAAACCCCACCCAAAAAAAAAATAGAAATTGACAAGTATTTTAATGTTGTTGAACATAAAAGTAAGAGATACCCATTCCAATAGCTGAAAGCTCCACCTCATTGTATTACTACATGTATCTCTGCAAACCCACCAATTAACAGTTGGATTAAGATCCCACAACAAATGATTCTATTTTGAAAATAAATGTATTTTAAAGAAATTCTCTATTGTAAACCCAACATGAATCTCAGATTTAACACTTCATTTTTTTTGCAATTGTTTATTGTAACTCATTCAACCACAAAACATTAAATAACACAAACAATCAAGGCTTAAATGGTCTTCAAAATACATAATCTCATAAATTACACCTAAAAAAAAATCAAGCTTTTCTTCAAGGGAAATGGGATTGCATGAAGATGGGTTTTCGATTTTTTTACTTAATTATACAAAAAATTCATGTCCTCTGCTTGAAAACCCTAAATTTGAAAATTTCCTCTCAACACAGACAAATCGCAGATAATAATAGTAAAAAAGTAAGGGCTTTAGTTGTCCGATCAATTCCAATGCCACGGCATAATATTACGTACTACAAAAAAAAAAAGAAAAAAAAAGAAAAGACACGACAAACTTACCATTTATTATATTTCTCAATACAAAACAAACACTTCTATTAGGGGTCAGCAATGCTGCCAACACATATATGCTCTGCCATTTTATCACAACAACCATGTGACTAATGTCAAATTTATTAAAATCAGATACAAGCCATCATCATAAGCTTGTTGAGTCATATTGTCAAAGTATGTGTAACATCAATCAACAGTTGAGATTCTGAAGTTTTAACTGGAAAATAAAATAACCTCGTATTCCAAGAGGTGTTTTTGTTTTTGTTTTGTTTTTTTTTTTTTTGAGGGAATCATATTCTAAGATGATTAAGATAGTTAAATTGTCTCTAGTTTTTTTGTTAACTGGAAATTAAAAGATATCTCTTGGTCGTTAGAAACACTAATCAAATTATATATCCTAACTAACTTGTAACACTTCATATATCCTCTCTTTTCTATTGCTTTTCTTAATAAAATTTATTGTTGATGTTTAAAAAAAAAAAAAAAACTTTCTAACACTACAAAAACATCAAATTATATATCCTAATTAACCTGTAACACTACAAAAACATTTACAAAATTACCTTTTTAATGATATTCTCCATAATGTAATGAGCACACAAAATTTAATCAAGGAAAACATCCACTGGATTGGAAAAGCACCAAGAAAAATGAACCTATTCCTGAGTCTAACATTGTTATGTATCATTTTTCTCATGGGGGGTAGGGGGAGAGAGAGAGAACAGAATGCAAGATACAATGGAAGGAAATTTTTACTACTTACTAGGGCTATAGACTCCTCAAAAGGTGGTCTTTCACATACAATAATACAATGATAGGGTACAAATTGATTAGTGATTGAAAAGTTGAAGAATTTATTTTCTAATTAGCTAAAGGAAATATTTGAATGATTTCGTTTGTAATTCCATCTAGTTGATCTTCAACAAAGCCTTAGGTTTTAGGGCTCCATCGGAGTGGGATAATTGTAGTTGTGTATAAATATATTCAAGGACCAAATTTTAAACAAACAATGTACACATGTATGTAGACTATAGAGGACCCCCAATGGAAATTTCAGGACATCAAACCTGTTAATTAAGATGTAGAAGCCATGATACCTGAAATAAGTATGTCAGGAAATTTTGCTTAAGAATGTCAATTTCATCCGGAGTTAGGTTTTGTTGCTCTAATTTCTCAGTCCCGTGGACAAGATCAAAGAGGGAGAACAATTGCTGCAAGCAAAATAGGTATTGAATGGAAATGTGAAACAAAAAATAATAACATCATCAAACTAAAAATGCTTAAGGAGGTGTTGGAAAGTCTTCATTTTGATACAAAAGTGAGAGATGATAATACCATCAAATCCTCAAATTACAGAAGATACCAAGCACGAATTGTGTATTCAACTCTCTTGCAAAGCTTTAGAAATTCAGCCCGGTCAAAACTGTGTTCTGGGGGAATCAAAAGCCAAATACAAAGCATTTAGGTCCTATTAGAACTTGGTCAGAAATCATAATTGGGAACTCTACAATTTTTTCATTTTATTCATGATCTTTTCTTTTCTTTTCTTTTTTTTCTTTTTTTTATTATTAGAGGGAAAGAAAGAAAAGAAATGCTTTTAAGCTCACATCAGGTTGCAGGTTGCCCAAAAAAATGATGTGAAATCAATGTCAAACCCAAAATTTGTTAGAAAAACATAAGCTATCTCATTAGTACTTACTGCCCATTTCAGTTCATAAGAAATTTAGTGTGGGTTCAATACCAAGGCAAAATCAGATTAGAGTGTAGCATTAGTAGTAAGTAAGATGTAAAAACTTTGATAAATACTGTGTTTGAATGATGAATTTGTGGAGAGAAAAAGGGTTTAGGGAAATGAATGGAAATTGGGATTTTAGAAAACGATTAAGGCAAAATGATAGGGAATCTGCAAATAATAAGAAGAGAAGGAAATACTATACCAATGAGATTGGCCAACGTCATGATGAGTTTCGGCTTTAGAACTGAAATTACGGACTCTCGCTCTAATCGAATCACGTCTTTGTTCTTCTTCTTCTCTTCCTCCTCCATTGGGCGATTATGAACTATATACATACCAGTTTGTAATCGAGCTCGAATACATCTAGGGTTTCGTTGTCACAGCAGGGGTTGGGCGTTATCGAATAAGTTTTTTAAGTTGGAGATGACGGTGGAGACAAAGGCGGTTAAGTTGATGGCAGGAAGTGTAGGATCTCTTGAGAGAGAGTGACACCTAGAGGGTTAAAATCAGGGCTTCGAGATAAAATAGAATAGGAGAGAAACGTGTGGGACTTACTGGGAGG
This sequence comes from Camellia granthamiana, assembly GCA_036172215.1. Taxonomy (NCBI): domain Eukaryota; kingdom Viridiplantae; phylum Streptophyta; class Magnoliopsida; order Ericales; family Theaceae; genus Camellia; species Camellia granthamiana. The sequence continues at coordinate 53,154,403 of CM069903.1, read as the reverse complement.
TGGTGATGGTCGCTCGACGCCGTTGTCTGCCGCTGCTCGATGCCGTCTCATGCTGTCGCTACCGTCGCTCAACGTCGTCGTCTGCCGCTGCTCACAGTCAAGAGAGAGAGAGAGAGAGAGAGAGAGAGAGAGAGAGAGAGAGAGAGAGTCATAAGAAGAGATGGGTTGGTTCAAAAGATTAGGGATTTGAGATTAGGGAATTTTGGTTGAAGGGGGAAAAATGAGCGCGAATCAGATTTTGGGTTTTTTATTTTTTTATTTTTTGCGAAGTCAAGTTTCACTGTCACAAATGAAAATTGAAGATAGCGTTTGGTAACGTTTACGTTTTTTGTTTATGTTTACAAAATTTTTATAAACTGGTTGTTTGTTTATTTTTAGAAAAACATAAACTACAATCCTGTTTGGTTTGAACAAAATGTTTGAAAATTTTTAAAAACATAAACTCAAAAATATGTTTATTCAGGCCTAAAATATTTATATTTATATTTTATTATTTATGACAATGGGATCGTACACATTATAATTGAAAAAAAAATTAATTGAAAAAAAATTATTTAAAAAAAATTAATTGGAAAAAAAAAATATCAGTCAAACTGCTAAATTTTTGTTTAAAAACTAACGTAAACTCATTTTTTGAGTTTACGTTTTTTTCTCAAATTTACAAATTGAGACAACCATTTATAAACTAAAAAAATTATCAAACAAGTTTTTATGACAATTTTTAAAATTTTTGCAAATATAAACTGAAACAGAAAAAGAGAGAGAAACAAAAGATGATCAACGATAGAGAGAGAGAGAGTGCCAAAAAAGATGAACAAGAGAGATTTATAAAGAGAGATGAGTAAGAGAGACATAGAGAGATGAGAGAGATAGAAAAGAGAGATGAGTGAGAGAGAGAGGGAGAGAAAATAGATGAGCGAGTGACACTGAGAGAAAGAGACCAAGAGAGAGAGAGACCCATTTCATTTTTTGACTTTTTCCTCTTTCAACAACAATGGGCTAAGAGAAAGAGATGAGTGTGATTGAGAGAGGAGAGAGAAGAGAGATGAGAGAGAGAGAGAGAGAGAGACAAAGACAGAAAGAGAGAGAGAGAGAAGAGAGAGAAAAGAGAGAAACAAGATGAGCGAGAGATAGACAAAGAAAGAGAGAGAGAGAGAGAGAGAGAGAAAAAGAAAGAGAAAGAAAGAGAGCAAAAAGAGATGAACAAGTGATATAGAGAGAGACATAGAAAGAGAAAGAGAGAGAGAGAGAGAGAGAAGAAAGATGGGCAAGAGAGATAGAGAGCGAAGAGAGATGAGAGAGCCAGAGAGAAGGATGATGAGTGTGAGAGAGAGAGAGAGAGAGATAAGAGATAAGAGAGAGAAAGAGAAGAGAAATGAACGAGAGACACAGAGAGAGAGAGAGAGAGAGGCCCATTTCATTTTTTGACTTTTTCCTCTTTCGACAAGTGGTTAAGAGAAATGAGAGATGAGCGATTGAAAGAGGAGAGAGAGAGAGAAAGAGAGACAGAGAGAGAGAGAGAAAAGAGATAGATAAATCGAGAGGGAGATCAGTAAATCGAGAAAAGAAAAGGGAGAGAGTGAACAACACGAACACAGTGTGGGAGAGAGAGAGAGAGAAAGACACAGACAGACATACAAAGAGTGATAGAGAAAGAAAAAGAGAAAGAGAAGAGAGATGAGCGAGAGAGAGAGAGATAGAGAGAGAGAGAGAGACAAAAAGATGAAAAAATGGGTGAAAAGAGAATGTTATATCAAAACAATATCACTTTTTTTTTTTTTTTTTTGTTTTTTTTGTGACGACACCAATTACTGTCGCAAAAAACTCTCTTATTTGTGACTGCATTTCATGCCGTCGCAAAAGCAGCTTTATTTGTGACAGCAGCGGTTGCCGTCACAAAAAATGCGCATTATTTGCGACTGCACCTATTACCGTCGCAAAAAGTTACTTTTTTGTGACAAGAAGTGGTGCCGTCACTCAAAATCCATTTATTGGCGACGACAAGTGGTACTGTCGCAAAAATCACTTTTTGCAACGATAATAGGTACCGTCACAAATGCTTCTGTGTTATATACCATCGTTTCTTGTAGTGGAATATGAATCTTTAGTATGTGGCATAATATGTCAAGCACAAATTAATGCCCTCAAGGGTTACAAATTCAAAGACTTATGCCCGGTTACACGAAAATGATTTTTCGAACCCATATATGTAAAGCCCTTGACTTGTCAAAAATAATTACAACAAAAAGAAAAGAGTCTTGTGCTCTCAAAATATATTTCATGCCTCTAACTCTACGGAATCACCACATCCTTTCTTGCACAAAATCTCATAGGGTGAGTACAAAGCTCATTAGGAAAATCTTAACAAAGTATATACATTTTATACAATCTCCTGAGATGAAGGCATATGTCATGCCATTTCAAAAAAATATATATCAATATCTTTTGAAACTTTTGTGCACAATGCAATTTGAGAATTTTAACCATTCAATAACTTCAATGTAGTTCAAAGGGGCGGTAAATATGACTTAGGTAATCCCTAGGTTGGTCTCTTCAAAACACTATCAGTTCCCACTTTACTGGTTACTAACCGGAAGGCATGTGGTACCTCTTCTGTGTATGTTTTCAGTCTTTCACCATGGACACTCAGGTCAACTTAACCAGATACCAACTACACCCCCTATCCGAACTTACCAATATATTTACCACAAAACAAATCCAAAATGATTTTGTTTCACAAATAATTTCCTTTCTCAAAAACAATACTTTTTCAATGCAAGATTTAAAATCAATTGCAACCATGATAAAATGGAGTAACAATGCAATAATGAAACAATGCATTTATAAGTTCCATTTTCAATTCCACCACACAATCCTCCATTGTGATCAAATTTCCACATCTCTTATCAATATAACATCATAATGTATTTCCAAGAGATAATATAACAACATAAACATACATGTTTTCTCCATATGTTAAATATCATTTTCTAAACATTAGTTTTCCAAGACAACTCAACAATAAGCTTCAAAGTCAACAATTTTCATTTCCTCCATGAAATTCCTCATTTAATACAACCATAGAAATTTCTCCATCATTTCTTCACATAACAATTTATTAAGCATAAATTTTACAAAATCTCAACATTTTCTCCAAAATTCTCAAATTCTAGGGTTTCCTACCAAAACAAGGTTTTTGTTTCATTTTTGAAAAGATTTTTCTAAAACAACACCCGCATCTTAGAACATAGCTCATATTCTCCAAAGTTTTGGAAAAAAATAGATAAAATCATCATCTAACATCATATAGGGTTCAACAATCCAAAATCATAACTCAAACATATAATAAATGCTTCAAATAAGTGTAATCTTGTAAAAACATATATATAACTCAAAGATTATTCTTACCTCAAGCTTGGGAGATGAAGAGGAAGAAAACCAGAAAACCCTAGAACTCAGAGTTGGTGAAAACTTGACCCAATCGGTTATAAACGTAGCCCTTGTCCCCCTCTTCAATTTGGTGTAAAAAGGCCCCTTAAACTCTTGAAGATTTGAGCTAAATCTTAGAGAGAAGTTGGATTAAGGTGTGTTTGTAGAGAGAACGGAGAGAAAAGATGAGTATAGAGAGAGAGAGAGAGGAGTGAAAAATCTGTACTAATACGTTTTTGGCATCAGCTTTGAGAAAAAGAGCACGGAATTCGAGATAGATGCGCCGAAATCTGCACTAGCAGATTTTTTTGCCTCACGGGCGGTTTGCTCCAAAGATGTGCCCAAAAAATTCCACCAAAATTCGCTCGAGCGTTTTCTGCCCAGAAACCCAGAGTTTGATTTTGCAACCCAAGACAAGTTCTAATGCCCAAAACTCAAAATTTTCAACCCGAAGAAGTTACAAGAGGTTAAGTAAGGGTATAAAGAAACCTCAACAACCCAATACGATAAACAAAACACCGAAAATAATGCACACTACTCTACTACACAGTACTATTCAAGCTCAAGACGCAGGATATCACTATCTCCCCCCTTAGGAAATTTCGCCTTCGAAATTTGGTTACATCTCTCACCAGCACCTCTAAAGAACAAGAGCAAAAATACAACAAGGCTTCAAGTGGTAACAACCACACTAATGACAAAATGGATTCATAATAGCAACAAATCAATTCTAGCATGGAGATCTCAATCTCAACAACTTTTATTATTATAACAAAGTTTTTCCATGGGCCAAGGCCACAATCCAACAACCACTAATATGACAATTATAAGCATAAGTCCAACAACAATTGTAACAACCCTACAATAGTTCTTATGCTTAAAAGAAAACAACAATCATAACAACAAGTGGTTTACAATATCAACAATTTATTCTCAAACACAAGAGAAAATTACAATCTAGAACAAAATAAGCATTCTCAAATAAATCTAAATACTTGGAGTGGACTTCTGTCTCTCGTTCCCAAGTTGCTTCCTCAACCCCATGGTGTCTCTAGAACACCTTCACTAATGGTATAGTATTGCTCCTCAACACTTGTTCTTGGACATCTAAAATTTGAATCAGTCACTCTTCGTATGAGGCATCCTCATCTACCTTCAAGTCAACCCAATCAAGTACATATGAATGGTCGGGTTCATACTTCCTAAGTATAGATACATGGAACATGTTGTGAACCCCAGAAAGTTGTGGCGGTAAGGCCAAACTGTATGCCACTTCTCCAATTCGATCTAAAATCTCAAAAGGTCCAATAAACCTTAGAGACAATTTTCCATTCTTACCAAATCTCATCAAACCCCGTCTCGGTGAGGTTTTTAGAAATACATGGTCACCAACGTCGAAAGATAGAGGTCGTTTTCTCTTATCGGTATAACTCTTTTGTCGGCTTTAAGTCGTAGCTAACCTCTTTTGAATGCGAGCAATTTTCTTGGTTGTCTCTTGGACAATCTCTAGGCCCAACATCGGTGTATCTCCCACTTCGACCCAACAAACTGGTGATCTACAAGGCCGGCTATACAAGGCCTAGAACAGTGCTATCTCAATACTAGCCTAATAACTATTGTTATAAGCAAACTCAATCAACGGTAAGTGCCTCTCCTAAGACCCCTTAAAATCAAGGACACAAGCTCTAAGCATGTCCTCCAAAATCTGAATAGTACGCTCGGATTGCCCATCGGTCTAAGGATGATGAGCGGTGCTAAAGGTCAACTTAGTTCCCATGCCTCTTAAAGGCTTTGCCATAACTGAGGAGTGAAACGAGGATTTCTATCCGAGGCAATGGTCATATGGTCGCTATGAAGTCAAACTATCTCTCTAATGTACAACTCTGTCAAATAATCAACTGAGTCGTCGGTGCACATCGGAATGACCTCCGTAGACTTAGTCAACCTATCAACAATTACCCAAACGGCATCGTTGCCCCGTTGTGTTCTAAGAAACCCAACTACAAAATCCATGGTAACATGCTCTCATTTCCATGCAGCTATAAGTAAGGGTTGTAGCAAACCCGTTGGCTTTTGGTGTTCGGCCTTCACTTGTTGACAAGTAAGGCATTTTGAAATAAATAAGGCAACGTCTCACTTCATACCCCTCCACCAAAACTAACGACTAAGATCATGATACATTTTAGTGCCTTCCAGATGTACCGCAAGGCGTGAGTGACGAAATTCTCGGAGTACCTCCTCTCTACAAGATTCCGACACAAACAAAGGATGTTCAAATCCTTCTCTTCCTTCCCGTTGGAGATCTTGTCACGGATTGTCTCCACGTCACGGTCACATTGTTGTGCCTCTATGACTCTACTAATTAAGGTTGGTTGAGCAATCAAAGTAAATAAGGTAGCACCCTCGCTAGACTCACCTAGATGTAAATCAAACTCACCAATATTACCTAGCATATCCCATTCCCGAATGCCCACACTTGCCAAACTACTCACAGATTTCTGACTCAAGGCATCAGCCACTACATTGGCCTTCTCCGGATGATAATGTAACTTAAAGTCATAATCTTCCATAAATTTCATCCATCTCCGTTGGGGTAAATTCAATTTTTTTGGGAAAAAAAGTATTCTAGACTCTTATGATTGGAGAAAACATCAAACTTCTTGCCATATAAATAATGCCTCCAAATCGTCAAGGCAAAAATTGCCACTGCTAACTCTAAATCATGAGTGGGGTAGTTTTTCTCATGAATTTTCAATTGTCGTGAACCATAAGCCACAACATTCCCTTCTTGCATCAATACACAACCAAGTCCATCCCGAGACGCATCATAATAAACGGTATAACCCAAACCCCTTTTCGGAATTATCAAAACCGGTGCGGTAGTCAACCTAGTTTTAAGTTCTTGGAATGACTTCTCACAAGTCTCGTTCCATACAAATTTGACACCATTCCTTGTCAGCCTGGTCAATGCGACTGGTCTAGAGAAGTCCCTTACAAAATGACGATAATACCTGGCTAACCTCAGGAAATTCTGGATTTCAAAAACATTTTTAGGTTGTTCCCAATCTTGCATGACATCTATCTTAGAAGAATCTACAGTTACTCTTTCTCTTGACACAACATGTCCCAAAAATTTTACTTCAGTCAACCAAAACTCGCATTTCTCAAATTTAGAATACAATTGGTGCACCCTATGCAAGTCAAGCATTATCCATAAGTGTTCCTCGTGTTCCTCCTTGGAGATTGAATAAATCAAGATACTGTCCGCAAAAATGGCCACGAAACGATCTAAGAATTCTCGGAAGACTCGATTCATTAAGTCCATAAAGGAAGCAGGAGCATTGGTTAAGCCAAAAGGCATTACTGGGAATTCATAGTGGCTATAATGTGTGTGAAATGTTGTTTTCTGGATATCCTCCTCCTGAACTCTCAACTAATGGTACCCCGATCTCAAGTTTATCTTCAAAAAGCAACGAGACCCTATAAGTTGGTTAAATAAGTCATCTATTCTAGTTAGAGATACTTGGTCTTAATGGTACCTCGATTTAACTTGCGGTAGTCAATACACAATTGCAACGACCCAAACCCCACCGGGAGATCGAGTTCTCTATTGACGTAGTGCTTGGCATGGCATCGATTTCCATGTCACCGTATAGATTCGCACCCGCAGAATTACATGAGTTGAAGATTCAACTCCAAGAACTTTTAGACAAGGGCCTCAACATAGACATTATCATCAATATCTATCATGCGTATTCATTAAACTCTAGAGATTTATAAAAAAATATTCCACATGCGGTTATACAGTCAACATCCTAGAATATGAATCTATAGCATGTGGCATGATATGTCAAGTACAAATTAATGCCCTCGAGGGCTACAAATTCTAAGGCTTACGCCTGGTTACACGAAATGGTTTTTCGAACCCATATATGTAAAGCCTTTGGCTTGTCAAAAATAATTACAACAAAAAGAAAAGAATCTTGTACTCTCAAAATATATTTTACACCTCTAACTCGGCGGGGTCACCACATCCTTTCCTGCAAAGAATCTCATAGGGTGAGAACAAAGCCCAGTAGGAAAATCTTAACAAACTATATACATTTTATACAATCTCTGAGATGAATGCATATGCCATGCCATGTTCAAAAAGGCATATATCTCAATCTTTTGAAACTTTTGTACACAATGCAATTTGAGAATTTTAACCATTCAATAACTTCAATGTAGTTCAAAGGGACTGTAAATACGACTCAGGTAATCCCTAGGTTGGTGTCTGCAAGTAGGCGTAACAAGCACTACTCATCCCCACTTTACCGGTTGCTAACCAGAAGGCACGTGGTACCTCCTCTGTGCATGTTTTCGGTTTTTCACCGTAAACACTCAGGCCAACTTAACCAAATACCAACTACACCCCCTATCCAGACTTACCAACGTATTTAACACAAAACAAATCCAAAATGATCCTGTTTCACAAACAATTTCCTCTCTCAAAAACAATACTTTTCCAATGCAAGATTTAAAATCAATTGCAACCATGATAAAATGGAGTAACAATTCAATAATGAAACAATTCATTTATAAGTTCCATTTTTAATTCCACCACACAATCCTCCATTGTGATCAAATTTCGACATCTCTTATCAATATAACATCATGATATATTTCCAAGAGATAATATAACAACATAAACATACATGTATTCTCCACATGTTAAACATCATTTTCTAAACATTGGTTTTCCAAGACAACTCAACAATAAGCTTCAAAGTCAACAATTTTCATTTCCTCCATGAAATTCCTCATTTAATACAACTATAGAAATTTCTCCATCATTTCTTCACATAACAATTCAGTAAGCATAAATTTTACAAAATCTTAACATTTTCCCCAAAATATCCAAATTCTAGGGTTTCCATTGAAACAAGGTTTTTGTTCCATTTTTAAAAAGATTTTTCCAAAACAACACCCATACCTTAGAACATAGCTCATATTCTCAAAAGTTTCGGGAAAAAATAGATCAAATCATCTTCTAACATCATCTAGGGTTTAACAATCCAAAATCACAACTCAAACATGTAATAAATGCTTCAAAGAAACATAATCTTGCAAAACATATATATATATATATATATAATTCAAAGATTATCCCTACCTCAAATTTGGGAGATGAAGAGAAAAAAAATCCTAGAACTCAAAGTTGGTGAAAACTCGATCCAATCGGTTATAAACGTAACCCTCGTCGCCCTCTTCGATTTGGTATAAAAAGGCCCTTCAAACTCTTGAAGATTTGAGCTAAATCTTAGAGAGAAGTTGGATTTGGGTGTGTTTGTAGAGAGAAGAGAGAGAAAATATGAGTATAAAGAGAGAAGTGAAAAATCTGTACAAACACGGTTTTAGCATCAGTTTTGAGAAGAAAAAAAAAATACGAAATTTGAGACAGACGCGCCGAAATCTGCATGAACGGATTTTTTTCCTCACGGGTGGTTTACCCTAAAGATGTGCCCAAAAAATTCCACCAAAATCCGCTTAAGCGGTTTTCTGCCTAGAAATCTCATAAAACCTTGTGTTGATTCGCTCGAGCGGTTGCCAATTCCGCATAAGCGGTTTTGCCCAGAAACCGAGAGTTTGATTTTGTAACCCAAGATAAGTTCCAATGTCTAAAACTTAAAATTTTCAACTCGGAAAATTTACGAGAGGTTATGTAAGAGTGGAAAGAAATCTCAATGACCCAATACGATAAGCAAAACATTGAAAGTAATGCACACTATCCTACTACACAATACTATTCAAACCCAAGATATGGGACATCACAAGCTATATGTTTGAATCAATTTTGTATTATAAAAAATGGATAGTTATTTTTAAAATTATATTTGTCGTCTATTTTTTTAACACATATATGATTCAAACATATAACTATTGATATCCAATCATCTTTATATTTTACATAAATATTCTACTCAACGAATCCAAAAAGTAAACGGTTCGGATCACCGAAATTGATTTCAAAATGAGCCTACCAAACCCAAACGTTCTCTCAAATTAAGATGACAACTTGAGAGAAAGTAAACTCAAAAATAAAACCGATAAAATAAGATAATTATCGTTCTCTCAATTTCTCATCATTTCTTATCTAACTCATAAACCAAACATGAAAAAAAATTCTCATCAAATAAGTCATTCACATGAACTCTTAATTAATTGTTCTTGAATGACTTGGGATGATAAACGAACTAAACGAGCCGAACAATTAACTATTTAAGCTTGGCTAATATTTTTAACGAGTTTCAAAATTTATTCAAGTTTAGTTCATTAAACTTTTGAGCCAATCTCAAACGAGCTTTTATCAAGCCGAGCTTGAGTAGTTGATATTTTATATAATTTTAGACTTATTGAACTGAGTCGAATGAGCAATTGACTATTCAAGCTTAGTTTGAAAACCTTAACGAGTTTTAAAATGTCACTATAACAAAACTGAGTTTTTACGACATCACATCAACGACACACAATAAATGCAAGCCGTAAGTTTTCACTGTTACGACTTTCGTTTTTTGCATGTTGTAAATAATATCCTAACCACAGGATATCTATTGCGTAGGCTGTTAATGGTAATAATGATGATTTTTTTACCTGCAATGTTAATCGTAAATAATAAAGTTTTCAATGACATGCATATGGTATGTCGTTAATATATCAATTATAAACGACACGTATGCCAATTGTTAAACATATTTGACTTTTCATGGTGCACAATTTATGTCATGAATAGTATGACTAAAAAAAAATAGGCACCAAAGTAAAAAAAATTCAGGCGCCAAACATCATTGTTACGACCTCTTTCTATAGTGAGAAACAAAAGCAGAAGCAAAATCAAAAGCCCCATCACTTTTTCGAACCATCAAATCGCCTTCCTCTAAATCCCTCCAATGTGTCCATCAATCGCTTACTCTGCGGTTGTTCCAGTCGACAACGTACCAAGAAGCTTTCACGAAGAGGATGACCACAGCTAGTCTCAAACCTCATCACTGTACCGGTCTCTCTCTCTCTCTCCATGCTCTCTCTTCTATTTGATTGAGTGTTTTTTTTTTTTTACAAATATTTGGATTTGTTGAGTTTATTTGTTTTCATTTTCTTGGGTGAATTGGTTTCTGGACTGTTAAATTTCACCAATCGAAGCCAATTAGTTGTTCGCATTAGGCAATACCAGTGAGATTTTACTTCATTCTTTTTAGATGACCTAAATATGAGCAAATAACAAAATGAGGAATCAATAAAATTGAGTATTTTCCTCAGGTACTCCATTTGGTAATTGGGAAACAGAGGATAGTCAATAAAAACCAAATCTTGAATCTTTTTTTCTTCTATATTTTTTGAAATAGTTTTTATCTTTTTTATTTTTTTTATTTTTTTTTATTTAGTTCTTCAAAACAGAGGAAATAAACACAACATGAGAAAAGCATTTTCGAGCGAATTTCTTAGAAACAGAGCGTTTTAATGGAACTATTTTAAACACTTGTCTGAGTTCCAAAAAATTCGTTTCATGAAAACATCGAAAAAATAAGGTTTTTATAACTGATTGGTATGGTTTGTTATTGTTTTTCATATATTTGGGGGAAAAAAAATATGAAAAGTTCAAAAACTACTTTCATATCAAATTTTCTGTTTATGTGAAAATTATATTTGAAAGTTCAACAATTTCACATTTTGAAAAAATATGAAAGAAAACATAAAATGAAAATAGTGAAAAATGACAGCAAAAGGTTTTCATGCAATTCTATGTAGGTCTGAAGCGTTTTCTCACCCCAATCTAAACTCTTAATGGGTTTGATATTTTTTTTTAATAATAAATCATTGGGTTTAGTTTTATTATTTAATTAAAAAAAAGGTGTGTTTGATTTCAGTTATAGATTTTATATTATTTAATTTTTTTCAGCTTATTTAACCCAAAAAAAGTGAGATTACTTAAGTTACAACTGCGTGACTTTTCTAAACATGAGTAGAATAAGTTTGAATTTTCAATTTAGAAACTAAATAGTATAATGATAGTAGAAATATATGAGATAAAGAGATATTATTTTTAATTAAATTTCATGTATATATAATAATTTAGTTGCCATTTGTTTTTAATATTAGCAAAGATATATGTATGCATATTCAACAATTCTCAGCTTAATGCCTTTGATTTTTGTGAGCTTATTATAGTTAGAGTAGCTCTCTGGTGGAAAACTCACTCATGTAATGATTTTGTACTCAATCTCCAACATGTCAGAAGGTGCCTAAGGTAGTGCTGTTCTGCCGCAACTGGGTGTGTTTCTTGTTTTGGAGCCGAAATCTCTTTAGCCCCTGGGTGTGTGTTTTCTACTGCTTGTATTTTTTTTTCTGGTTTTCTTTCTGCTGGTTGGCTGTTGCGGCTTGATTGTTGTTTTTTGGGCTGCACATGATTAGCCCTCCAATTTCTGATTTTGGGTTCTGGGTTTGGTTTTTTAGTTATGGAGTTTGCATATATGTGAGTATGTTTAGATGGGTTTGGTTTTTGGTTCGAATTGTGTGTTCAATTCCTTCTCTGCTTTATATTTCTGTATTTTTCTTATTTATCATATTTTTGGTGTTTTTTATTTTTTAAAAATTGTTTTTCAGATTTGGGGAATGTTGATTGCACTTGAGGTGGTTGTTGATGCATCCCAATATACATATATATATATATATAGAGAGAGAGAGAGAGAGAGAGAGAGAGAGAGAGAGAGAGAGAGAGAGATTGATTCCATTCCCTCTCATGAAGTTTTCTCTCAACTTTTGAGGCTTGAGTAGCTTTCTTCCTTTATGGGTAAACAACCCCTTCTCTCTCTCTCTCTCTCTCTCTCTCTCTCTCTCTCTCTCTCAAGAATTTGTTCATATCAATCATAGCTGAAGTTGTATAATGGTAAGTCAATATTTTCTTCATTATAATCCTTTTGTTCAATTAATTAATTGATTTAACATATTTAGAAATTACTTTGTGTATTAATTAGGTTATAGAACATCAAGAATTTAAAGTTTTACTCTATGTAATTCACTTAGTTCACAATCTTTTATTCTTCTTCTCTTTTTTACTTCTTATTTTTAAATTTTTTGTCCCGTTTGTTATAGTTGTATATTTGCTTTTCTCTTTTTGCAATAGTCTTTAGTTTGTGTTTTGAGTTGGTCCTTCAAGAACATTATGTTACCTACTGATATAAGACAGAATGATATTATTGTGCCACATATTCCGAACATCAATATTATTGAGAAGTTCTTGAAGAATTGCTTTTCTTCACCTGGAAACTATAACCAAATATGAATTCAACAAATTAAAACCCAAGGTTAATCACAATTAAAGGAAAAATAAAAAATAAAAACCCATACTTCTAACTAGATTTACAAAGAGGTAACATCTCAAAGACTTGATGGGCAGTTATATTGCAGTGAGAACAAAATCCATTATATCCATGGATTCACCAAACTTTCTTGCGGAAATAATTTCTATACAAATATGTATATATTTGTACAGAGGAAAGAGAGAGAAAGAGAAAGAGATCTTACCCAGCATTAAAAATGATTGGGGAAAGCAAAGAAAAAAAAAAGATGAAGAAAACCTTTGACCTTTCAGTCAAAAACGTTACATATATTTGAAGTCTCGAATGCACTTAATATCTGTATTTGATTATCACAGTATTTTCTTCCTTTTGCTCACTGTCTGACATTCGGGTGTCTGCTTGGCAACACATCTTTGTAAATTTAGTGGATTTAGTGGTTAATTTTTCTATTGTCATTCTATGGGTATGGGTGTTTCCATTCCATTGTGATTCTTGGCTCATACTCTTATTAATAAATGTGATTCATGTTTCTTATTTTCTTATAATTTTTTTTATAAATACTTTTCTTTTATTCAGGTAAGAAATGCCCTTTCTTAATTTCTTAAACTTTTTCTTATATGTTTCTTCTCCCAAACAAAATCAATTTTGTGAAAATTTTAAACGTTTTGAATTTTGAAATAAATTTTCAAAATTCAAAACTTAACAAGTTTTAATTTTTAAATTTAAAAAATTAATTTAAAAATTGAACCAAACGCACCTTACAATTTTTATTTATTATTATTTTTTCTTTTTTCAACTGAAACTGTATCATGGTATACATTCAATGGTTTATCACAAGACTAACATGATGTCTGAGTTTGACATTTTAATTTCAAGCGCACTATCAATCAAATCAAACATGAACCCTAGGGGATTTTATTTAGAAAAATGAGTGAGACCCCCTTTGTGGAGGACTCTCACAACTCCCTTATTGATCTACACCATTCATGATGTGTGGGGCCTACTCATATATGTGTGGGGTCCACATCATAAATGGTGTGGATCACAAAGGGGGTTGTGGGGATCCTCCACAAAGAGGGTCTCTATCATTGCTGTTTTATTTATCCCAGAAAATTATTAAGTATATTTAATTTTTTAATATATCTTATTGAATTATTTAGAATTATAATTTATTTTTAATAATTTTATTTTATTTATTTTTTTGTCAAATTATCTTTCAAGATACACCTAAATAATAAATAGGTAGAGGCTTTGGTCTAGTCCAAGATCGAACTGGACTGTGCTGTTGGGCCTGTGGGGGCCCACCACGGGTCCCGTTTTGATAATCCGAATCGTTCAATATGTAGAACTCGTCGAGTACTATATGCCTATAAAAAATCACATTGATTGGATATCGATAGCTATGTGAACAAAACAGTTTTTTATCAGCCGTTATTTTTTCACCGTCTATTTTTTTTTATACAAAACTGATTTGATCGCGTAGTTATTGATATCTGATCAACATGAATTTTTACAAACATATAGTACTCAACGAGTTTTACACATTAACGGTTTGGATTATCAAAACGGACCCAAAAAATGAACTAAATGAACCGAACTGGACGGGTCCAATCTTGATCTCAACTTGAGACAAGCTGGACCCTAATAAATAAATCAAAAACTCGAAAGCTCTTCCACACATTTCTGAATCAATGATTATAGCCAATAGCGGAGCCACAGTGGGTATAGGAGGTCACGTGCCCCCGGATTTTGGAATATATATATATATATTTTGCAAACAAAAAGAAAATATTTTAAATAAAAAATTATAAAATATTATTTAAAGTGAAATATTAATAACATTTTTTAAATTATGAGAATAATAATGTTTGTTTTTTTGATTGAAAATGAAAATATTACGATAAGTCATATTATTATCTATAAAAATTTCAATACAATAGTGATATCTATCATTATTGATATACAATTATAATTAATTTCAATGAAAATATGAAATTTTTTAAATTATTAGTTATATTTGACATGTGAGGTTCATCCTCTATGTGTTTTTTTACTATTAGTTGATGATATCATATGTCAATAATGGCGTAATATTACTATTATACTAAATTTTTACTTAAATTTTATATAAAAAATTACTTTATCATTATATAATTTATTTTAAAACTTATATCTATAACTCTTTTTTTTTTTTTTTTTTTTATATTGTCTATGATATACTAATTACAAATAATATATATATATATATATATGTATCTTCCTTCAAGTTAATCGTAAAAATTTATATAAAATATTTTTATAAAATTTTTTAATATAATAATTAATAAATACCTCTCTGATTTAATTTTTTAGTTCGGCCAGTAATTATAGCCCCTCCTCAATTGTGGAGATCATATTCAAACGTGGAGCAAGTTGTCCTCCATTAACACTGGCATGCGTACAAAACCAGCCCCAAGCAATTTGATATTAAGATTTGAAAGGCTTTAATGCTCTTTCAGACTTGGGCTTTGCCACAGACTACCTGCCGCCTTGATTGATACAAAGGTTCTGTTTGGTAGAACGGTATAAAAGTGCTTATAATTTATACTTAAACAGCTTATAATTTATAATTATGAACATAAGTTGATTTTTGACTTCCAAAAATCTATAAGCTATAAACTAAACCAAACACATCAAAATAACTTAAATTAAGCTGAAAGCTGAAATAAGCAACTTTTAAGCTGCACTAAACAGAACTAAATAAGAGAATGGAAGGAATATAGGTGAAAGCAAATGGGCATGACTCACCCAACCAAAACCCCACCCAGAACCCTAGGCCAACCTAAAGTGAGAAACTCCTTACAAAAAATAAAAAAAATAAAAAAAAAACGATAATAATTTTTAATAATTGTGTTAGACTATTTTAATATCTTTATTTATTTATTTATTTATATATTTTGTTCATGAATCTTTTTTTGTCTTGTTCATGAATCTCATCTTGTTCATAAATGGAGATTCATTGTTTTGGTGTCCTTTTGTCTTGTTCATGAATGAAGATTAATTGGAGTTCATGAACTTAGTGGTGAGTTAATATTTGGAGACTCTTCATTTTCTCTAATTTGATGGTCATTATTATTTTTTGATGTAATTTGTAAGGTTCTAGTGGCCTATAAATAATTTCTCTCATTTCCTCTTTTCTACATCAACTATTTTTTATACTTGAGAGATTACTAACCAAAGAAGGGTATTTTTTTTTTGTGGAACTTTAGGTTCACCATCTTGTGCAGAGTTAGCCTGAGTCATACGACAAGTGATTGGGCTGTTGTATCTTGGAGGGGACAAGTCATAGTTTTGTGACTGCAGTATCGGTATTTGGGTTCTTCTTACCATAGTGGGCTTGATCTTCTTAAAGAAAATGAGATATCTGTGCCTTAGCCTGATCTATTTGTATCTCATTTTTTTTGCATTATTTATCAATAAAATATCATTCTTCTGGTATTTTCACCAAGTATTTGAAGGAGATCAACCATGGAACAAGTACCAGAAAAAATCAATGATGAAATTGGAGATTTCAACAAGCCTTTCAAGTTCAAGGGAGTTCATTTTAAGAGATGGAAAGAAAAAGTTCTTTTTTACTTCAGCCTTTTGAAAGTTGCATATGTTCTTGCTGAGAAGAACCCAAACAAAATCCCAACTGAGGAGATAAATGATGAAGACTATGAGGCACATGAAGCAAAAATGGCTTCCTACAATACAGATAAATATAAATGTCATTTTTATCTCTTAAATTTCCTTGTTGATTAATTTTATGATTATTACTATGACACCACTTACACTTTGTCTTCTATTAATTTTTGGTATACTTGTTTGTGTCATATAAACAGTAAATATGTGGGAATCATGAATAGTTTAGGATTAATTCCTAAAGTGACGAAAATTTTGAGAAATGTAAAGTTTGCAGTAAAGCAAAAATTATCAAGAGATCTCATAAAAGTGTTGAAAAAAATACTGAATTGCTAGAATTATTTCATACTGATTTGTGTGAATTTGAAGGAATTTTAACTCGAGGTGGTAACCGATATTTTATCACTTTTATTGATGATTTTTCAAAATACACAAATGTATATTTATTGAAAAATAAAAGTGATGCTTTTGAGAAATTTAAAAAATTCCTTCTTGAAATGGAAAATCAATTCGGTAAAAAGATTAAGAGAATTAGAAGTGATAGAGATCGGGAGTATGAATCTCTTGGATTCAACTCTTTTGTTCAGTTATTGGGAATTATTCATGAGACTACTCCACCATATTTACCTTTATCTAATGGTGTAGCTGAAAAAAAAATAGAACGTTAATTGACTTGACGAATGCTATACTTATTAATTCAGGTGCTCTTTCAAATCTTTGGGGCGAGGCTATTTTGACAGTTTGCCATGTGATAAACATAGTGCCACACAAAAAGACTAAAATTGTACCTTATGAGTTGTGGCGGGGGCATTGTAGCTCGACTTTTTCGCGCTCCTTTTCGGAAGTCGAAATAAGCCCTACAGTATCGGACTCCTACAGTTCTGAATCTGATCTTACAAGTACAATGTGAAATAGATAAACATCAAAAAGTCCTAATCTAATAAATCTTTTGGAAAATCAATTTTGAATCAAATTGTCAAAAATAGACTACTTTGCCAGATACAGAGTCGCTACCTAAATATTTTGTTTTGAAAAAATTTAGGAAACCCATGACCTGTGCCAAAAGCCACGTGTCTATCGTTACCAAGATTGTCTCGGTTCAGGAACTTAGGTACAAAAGGGGAATGTCATGAATTGAGTACCCCGCTCGCCCGATCATAGATTGGCCTCTACTAGTCATGATATGAATCTTATTTACATTATATGCTCTTGTTCCGGTTTATTAGGCTAGCATTTACTATGTAATGCGCACACACACAAGTATAGACTAACTTGCAAAAATTGAAACATTTGATTCATGTTTGTTTTGAAAATTGTTTCGAATATGTACCACTTTGAAAAAGTGATCGCATATGAACATTGTTCAAATTATTCCAATTCAAGCAACTAGCCTTCATCCACAGGCATTCAAGCAGTTTAGCATTTAAGCAATTAGCCTCATGGCAAGCATGCTAAACATGGCAACATCAACATGCAATATGCTAAAGCGAGTAAAGGCTCATCTATTACTACAAGCCAAAAAAGAAATCAGCTAGAAAAACGCATGATCCTAACTTATACAATATGACTAATGCAACACATGTAATATGCAACTAATAGGCTCGGCTACTAATGTGGCATATTGAAGTAATTAAATAGCATGCGGTCTAAGCACATATTCAAAGAAGTATTAAAATGACAATGTAAGTTAGAATGATGAACCGAGCCCCGGTGCATGCAATACAAGTGGATACAAACATGAAGTATGCTAAAACAAAACATGATGTTCCTAAACTAACCATCATAAGCTAGTAAATAAAAGGGAGAAAGACACGGGGTTGGAAGATATATACGTTATTACAACATTGCGCTCTCACGAAAGAGAGTCCGACTGAATAACCAAGCTAACTAACTAACGCTAAGCTAAGCTAACTATTACAAAATAAAATAAATAAAACTAGTTAAGCTACTTAACTAATTATTACAACAACATATGAAAGAGTAACTATTCTAGTGAATTAATGATTACAACATCATAACTAGTTAACTACTTTAACTAATTAAATAATTACAACACAAGTGCAATTAAAAGAAGTAAGCTAAACAATTAAGTACTAAGCGAACTACTCCACCTCAGGAAGTGACGGATGTTCATGCGTATGCTCGGTTTCCACCCGAAAAGACCACTGTTTTACTTCCGGAGAGCCTCTGTTGCATGGAGAACACATACACTATTGCCTACTTCCATAATAACTATGCTTTGTCTCACAAACACACTGCTGAATTTTGCATTGGTGGCCAACCGGCCACCAATGATAGCTTGCTGGCCATCAAAGATGTCCTGCCGGCCTCTAACAGTGGCTTGCCGGCCACTGCTGCCTAGTTCACCTTGCTGCAATAGAGGACAAATAGAGCATGTACAGGGTATTTTCAAGGGTTTGTTTGCACAACTCACCCCTCATTTTCATGAACAAATCGAAGTAGTAGTAAATTTGGTCCACAAACCATCAACTCAACCAATTTCATTGCATGATGGCTCATGAACCAAAGTGTGTAAGTTCAATAAATGCAACAAAATAAGACTCTAACCTCCTCCCTTTCATGAGTTGATCAAGGGAAGTGATGACCTTGGAAACTTAAACCATTTCATCATTAATGAGTATGAAATGCCTCAAGCTTCCATGTGTTCAATTAATATCCGATTGAATACAAACAAATTATTATCTTGCACGTTTTTAGCCCTAATTTTAATTATTCCATTTTAGATTACCAACCATTTTTTAATGAATTGAGTAAAAATGGTGAGTTTAAGTCCTCTAATGGAAATAAGACTCAAACCAAGAATTGTCTTAGGCATGAAAGAGACATCATACCATTGGTAATGAACCCCAAAGGGATTAATCCATTAAGCATGACACCTCAATCTCATGCTTTAAACAAACAAGTTGTTTGAACTACTTTCAAAACAAAACAAAAGCCAAGAAAAGAGGGAGGTTGTAGAGATGATTAAAAGTGATCACAAGTATGGAAAGCGATAAATAAATGCAATCAACTCAAAGGAGATGGTGTCTGAGGCCTAAAACACCCAACTCATGAGGACAATTACACTACAAGCATGCAAAACAAAGCTCAAATGCAACTATCAACCAAAAATAGTGCTAAAACAGTCTAAAAATAGTCCTAAAACATGCTGGAATTAATCTAAAAAAAGCTAAATTAATAAGCTAAAACATAGCACAAACTAGGTTAGTAAGCAAGACACAAGGAGGGGAGGCTAACCCCTCCAAATTTGGATTTCAAAACATGATTTTAGCCACTGAAATAACTCTGAAAAACAATGTTAAAAAGCTCAAAAAGAGTTGACAACAAAGTGGGAAACATAAGGGGCAAAGGCCTTAGAAGCAAGGTGTAAAGAAGGGTTATCAACCCCTCTACCTTTAATGGCCTTAAACCACAAGTTTCAGCCCAACAATATAGGTTTTAAACAGTACAAAATGCAGTAGAAAAGATGGAAAACAAGTGGTGTAATGATAGTACAAAGACAAGAGAAGGTATACCTGTTGAAGAGGAATGAACCCTTGAGTCATAAGCCACTAATTTCACACTCTCAAGTGTCTTAAGAGCTCAAAATCAAGCTCAAATCACCTCAGCAAGAAGCTCTCTAGGTTTGGTTTTGAGTGTTTAGGCAAAGGCTATGCAAGTTGTAAGAGAGAGAGAGAGAGAGAGAGAGAGAGAGAGAATTGTAGAGAGAGGAATTTTCCAAAATTATTTCCTCACTCCTAAAATGTTTCCAACCTTGAAAGCAAAAAGGGACAGCTGGAGCTTTATGGAAACAACTGGCAAAAATATCTGGGTTCTACACTAGTGGCTGGCTGGCCAGAAGTGTGAATTGCCGGCCATCAAAAATCTGCTTCCAAGTCCGACTTCAAATAGGCATATCTCCCTCATCCGGACTCGGTTTTAGGTCATTCTTGAATCTAAATTGAAGCCCTGGAAGTCTACTTTTCAATGGTCACAGCCTCATATCTAAATTCTAAGTGTGCAAAGAGATATGCCTATTTTAGTGAAGTTTTCTCAGTTTTGTCTTAACCGGATTGATGCCTAACTTCAAATAGCCATATCTTCCTCATCCAGACTCGGCTTTACCAAATTCTTGAGTCTAAAATGAAGCCCAGAAGTCCACTTTCCAATGGTGGTGGCCTCATATCTAAAGTCTAAGTGTGTAAAGAGATAGGCTTGATTTAGTGAAGGCTGCCCTATTCTCTCTCAATGGTTTTAAGCTCAACCACTTCCCTAACTAGTTTTCTTCCCTCTCCTCCAATTTTCTTCAACTCCAAACCTATAAATAAGAGGTTTTTAAAGATTTTTCAAAGAGTTCACCTTTCTTCCATTTATTTCCATTTTGTCCTTGCTTGGTTTACCGAAAAGTGCAACATTTAACGAAATACGAGCCTTGAAATATCGTAAAAACATTTTTAAAAACATTTTGAAAGAGAGGGTTTTAAGATTTAAAATAATTTTGGTCTAAAATGGTTTTGGTCCAAAATGGGGTGTAAGGTTGAGATTTGGAAGCTCTTCTTGCTGAAGAAATCAAACATTTATACAGTGTAACTTTCATCATCGAGTGATCAATTAGTGGCACCCAAGTCTGAAAGGTGGTCAAAAATGGGGTGTCTACAATTGCCTCTCTTTAATAGAGCTCGAAGTCATAAAATGACGTGAGTGAATATCAAAGCTCGAAGACGACTCATTTTGACAAGGCCATAAGACTTGAGCAAACAAACAAAATACAGATACAGTTGGTTGAACCCGAGGGTTGCCTACGTATCCTGTTGTAAGGAATCAAACTAGTGTAGTTCAGGGGCACGATGCGAAATGATACACAATATAGTGTAATAATACAAATGATATGCAGTACGATGCAATATTATAATCAAACCACAAGCAATGCTTACCACACAAATATCATAAAGGGACGGAGATGCAAGTCAAACTACGTTTTATATAGAAAAGAAGTGGGCACAACCAAATGATGCCTAACATAGGCTAAGTGCCTACATCCTCAATACTGGCCTCAATGCAGCATGGATGTTTACACATAACAAAACCATGTTTCAACGTGAAAGGGGTGTGTAGCTCGGCTTTTTCGCACCCCCTTTCGGAAGTTTGAAAATAATCCCTACAGTTCGGACTCCCGTGGTTTTGAATCTAATCTCACAAGTGTAATGTGAAATTGATAAATACCAAAGAGTCCAAATCCGGCAAACCTTTTGGAAAATCGATTTTGAATCAAATTGTCAAAAATTGATTGTTTTGCCAGATATAGAGTCACCACCTAAATATTTTGTTTTGGAAAAATTTAGGAAGCCCACAACTCGTGCCAAAGGTCACGTGTCCATCATCACCAAGATTGTCTCGGCTCGGGAACTTAGGTACGAGAGGCGAAGGTCATGAATACATTTGAGCACCCCCGCTCACCCGATCAAAAATTGGTCTCTACTATTATGATATGAATCTTATGTACATTATATGCTCTTGGTCCGGTTTATTAGGCTAGCATTATTAAGTGATGCGCACACGCACAAGTATAGACTAACTTACAAGAATTGGAACACTTAATTCATGTTTATTTTGAAAATTATTTCGAAATATGTACCACTCAAAAAAATGATTGCATATGAACATTGCTGAAATTATTCCAATTCAAGCAACAAGCCTTCATCTATAGGCATTCAAGTAGTTTATAGCAATTAGGCACTTAGCCTCATGGCAAGCATGCTAAACATGGCAACATCGACACTCATGCAATTTATGCTAAAGCAAGTAAAAGCTCACCTAGTACTCCAAGCCAAAAAGATATAAGTTAGAAAAATGCATGATTCCTAACTATACAATACGACTAATGCAACACATATGATATGTAACTAATAGGCTTGGCTACTAATATGACATATGAAGCAATTAAATAGCATACAGTCTAGGCACGTATTCAAAGAAGTATTGAACTAACAATGCAATTAGAATGATGAACCAAGCCTCAGTGCATGCAATACAAATGGATGCAAACATGAAGTATGCTAAACAAAACATGATGTCCCTAAACTAACCACTGTAAGCAGTTAAATAAAAGGGAGAAAGACGTGGAATTGGAAGATATACACATTATTACATTGCGCTCTCACGAAGGGGAGTCCGAATGAATAAACTAGCTAACTAGCTAACTAATTAAACCTAAGCTAATTAAGCTAATTATTACAAACCAAAATGAATAAAATAACTAAGCTACTTAACTAATTATTACAACAAATTAATTGACTAACTAGTTAACTAACTAATTAAATAATTATAACGCAAGTGCAATTAAAATAAGTAATTAAACTAAACAACTAACTACTACGCCTCGGGAAACGAGGGATGTTCATGCGCATGCTCGGTTTCCACTCGAAAAAGCCACCGTTTTGCTTCCGGAGAGCCTCTGTTGCGCAATAGAACACATACACTGTTGCTCACTTCCAGAATAACTCTATTCTGCCAAAGGAACACACTGCTGAATTTTGCATCAGTGGCCGGCCAGCAAATGATGAATGTTGCCAGCCACCAGTGATGGTCGGCCAGCCATCAAAGGTGGTTTGCCGGCCACCCGCCGGCCATGGAAAGTGGCCTGCCGACCACTGCTGCCTAGTTCTCCTTCCTGCAACAGAGGACAAACACAGCATATACAAGGTATTTCAAGGGTTTGTTTGCACAGCCCACCCTTCCTTTTCATGATCAAATCAAAGGAGTAGCAAGTTCAGTTCACAAACCATCAATGGATGCAATTTGATTGTATGATGGCTTAGGAAACCAAGTGTGCAAGTTCAATAAATGCAAAACAAGACACAAACCTCCTCCCTTTCAAGAATGATTAAGGGAAATGGTGACCTTGGAACCTTGAATCATTTAATCACTAATGAGTATGAAATGGCCCAAGTTCCCATGTGTTCAATTAACGTCCGATTGAACACAACCAAATTATTATCTTTCTCACTTTTAATTCCAAGTTTTAGTTACTCCATTTTAGTTACCTTTCCATCCTTTAATCAATTAAGTCCAAAGGGTGAGATTAAGTACTCTAATGGAAAGGGGGCTCAAACCAAAAAAAATTTTAGGCATGAAAGAGACATCAGACCGTTGGTAATGAACCCCTAAGGGATTAAACCATTAAGTACATCTCAATCTCATGCTTAAACAAACAAAGGATTTGAAACCACTTTCAAAGCAAAATAAAAAGCCAAGAAAGGAGGAAGGTTGCAAAGATTATTAGTGCTGAAAATGAGTGAGAAAAGCATAAATAAATGCTATCAACTCAAATAAGATGTCTAAGGCCTAGAACACCAAACTCATGAAAACTATTACACTACAAGCATGCAAAACAAAGCTCAAATGCAACCAGCAATCCAAAATAGTGCTAAACTAGTCTAAAATATGCCCTAAAACATGCTGGAATTGAGCTAAACATAGCTAGATTAATATGCTAAAACATGGCACAAACTAGGCTAGTAAGCAAGACACAAGGAGGGGAGGCTAACCCTTCCAAATTTGGACTTCAAAACATGATTTTGGCCACTAAAATAGTTCTGAAAATCAATGTTTAAAAGCTTGAAAAAAGATAGTAAAAGGGTAGGAAACACAAGGGCTAAGGCCTCCAAAACAAGGTATAACGAAGGGTGAACCACCCCTCAACCTTTAAGAAAACATGAATTCTCTACAAGGATATCCAGCCCTACACGTAGGTGCAGATGCATGCATCTGTGTAAACAGTTGGCATAAAATATCTGTAAAAGAAACTGGTGGCCGGCCGGCCATCAGTGGTGGCTAGCAGCCCAAAAGTGATGGCTGGCAAGCCACCAGATGCTACAGGCTTGAAAGACCAAGGCTTGGTCCAAGAATGAGGCAACAAGAGTGTAAGGCTTGAAAAACTCAAAGTTGTGGCATTCCACTGAGGACTTCGAACACTTGGTGAGAAAATAAACTCATCATCGGGTGTGCATACAATGGTGTCCAAGTCATAAAGGCCGTAAAAAATGGGATGTCTACAGGGTGTGAGTACCTGCAAAACTATGTTTTTCGTAGAAAAAGAAATGGTATAAGTAATTGGGTGGTATGATATAAGTGAGGAATGATCTGCTGGGAAAAGATAATACTCCTAAATGCTGAATGTAACAAGACAAAGTACAATGCAATAGATGCAATGGATGTAGTGAATAAGGAGTGCAAGCCAAACTACGCCTTACCTAGAAAGGGCATAGACATAAAACAAACCACGCCTAACACAGAAAAGGTGTTGACACCCTCAATACTGGCCTCAGCGCAGCATGGGTACTTACACAAGACAAAACCATGTTTCAACGAGGGAAAGGTATGGGCACATGCCAAACTAAGCTTAACATGGAAAGGATACACGATGATAAAATGGTATGATGTACTGGATGCGATAGATAATGTAGTAGATGCATGCGATAGATAAAATAGGTAATAATGGCTATGATGTAGCAGCTAGGAAGTGGTGTCTTAGAAAGTATCTGGCAAGGGCAATTGGCGATGACTCACCTCATGCTGTTGGGGATCTTCCGCTTCTTCTTGGTTTCAAGACTTCTTCCTTCATCTTGCGCTTCCAAACCGCAGGTACTACTTTTCTCCCTGACTATGTTCGCAACTTTCCCTATTCTCTAACAGGGTGATAGACTAGGTTGGTTCAATATCCAGAATTTAGGCGCATACAAGCTACCTCAACCTATGGGGTTGCCATACAGATTTCAAGCCGAGGATAAACCCTGGATATTTAAACCAGGCTTTAGTCTCAGAAATTCTAAACCTTTGCGTTCTAGGCCTCTGCCATTCAAACTCTAGTTTCCACCATCTCAGTTGATCTCCTAGGAACTCATCGCAAACACATGCAAGTGGCTATACCAAACCACCGGAAGTCATTCGAGTACGAAAAACACCTAAGGGATTGCACCTTTAGAGGATTTAAGGTCTCCTAGACTAGGAGAGTCCGCAAGACAGTGCGATGTAGAGTGAATGCATAAACCAGTGCTATATAGGTGCACAAGAAAGTGCGAGTGAGGTGCACAAAACAGTGCTATGCAGATAAATGCACAAATCAATGTTGTGTAGGGTGAATGCATAAAACAATACTATGAAGTTGCATAAGATAGTGCGATATAGGGTGAAATGCACAAGATAGTGCGATGCAAGATGAAATACACAACATAGTGCGATGCAAGATGAAATGCAGAAAATAGTGCGATGTAAAGTGAAATGCACAAGATAGTGCGATGTAAAGTGAAATGCACAAGATAGTGCGATGTAAGATGAAATGCACAAGACAGTGTTATGCAAGGGGAAATGCATAAGATAGTGCGATGTAAAGTGAAATGCACAAGACAGTACTATGCAGGTGCATAAGATAGTGCGATATAAGATGAAATGCATAAGATAGTGCTATACAAGTTAGAATACACAAATTAATACACGAAATAGGTGTGAATACACAAGACAGTGCGAGTGAGGTTCACAAAATAGTGCTATGCACAAGACAATGCAATGGTGCACAAAATAGTGCGATACAAAGTGAATAGGATAGTATGATACAAAGTGCACAAAATAATGTGATGCAAAATGAAATGCACAAAATAGTGCGATGCAGGTGAGCGATGCATGGTATATAGAGGGAAATAAGCAGTATTCAGAATAATGCATCATGTACCTTATGAAAAGAATGTAGGACAACTTGCCATAACTCACTGAAATGCAACACAAAGGGAGGCAACTCGACAAAACTCTGTTTAAGTGCAGAACAAAGTTAAGAGTAAGAGCAACCAATCACGCAGTTCAAAGCAACCAAAGTATATAAACATACATGCATAATCCACAACACTTGTATTAATCAGAGGGAATATGGCAATCCCAAGAGAGTCTTGAAATGGTCGGAGACAACTTTCGAAAGCTGAATCATATCAAAATCATCATGGGGGTGAGTTACCCTAATCCAGGGAAAAGTGTCCAATAAATGGCTCTACGTGGATGGAGAGAAAGGTTGGATCCATGCCCCTTGTTCAATTGATGGCCCAATCAGATACACTGAAAATTGCCCCTAGTGTCTAGTCATTGGCCACCAGTTGGGTTCATGCCCCTTGTTCAATGGACGGCTCGATTAGATGTATTGAAAATTGCCCCTAGTGTCTAGTCATTGGCCACTATTTTCAAGATTATGCAGGCACGTGCAATGGGGATCATCAGATCCTAGAACAGTTGTCAACCCATCAGACTCATGCTTCTCTTTTGCTCCAACATGTTGAGAACTTACTCCAGTCCCCTCCAAAGCAGTGACAAATTCCTCATATACACCGATCATGAATGCGTTGCCCCTTGTATGGGCACTCTCAATTTATTTATGAATTTCACATATGGACTTGTTTTTGAGTTTAGAGCAAACACTCATGTATAGAATTTGGACCATGCCACTCTATTGAACTTTTGAGCGACAAACTCGCTAGGGTGACTCGATAAAGAGCGTTTTTGAGCGACAAACACGTTATGGTGACTCAATGAAGAGTGTAGACTGAAAAAAACACCAGGCACTACACAATTGAATTCACAACTGACTCAAAAGCATAAAAAAGACTCAAGGTAACTGATCATTCATAGTGCCCCTAGTTTTACTTATGTTTCCTTTTAGAAATCAATTTCGCAAAACTCGAGTTTCGATTCCTTTTTTTGCCCAAGATAGAGATTCTAGTAATAAGTTCAAGTATTGAAAATTTCTCCACTTGTTGATTCAAGCTAGTTCTTTCTTACCCATCGCAAGTATATGATATGCACAGTAGTCGATGTAGCTTGTGGATTGATGTGAAGCTGACGACTTGAATTGAGCAAGATGAGTGAGTTGGGATGGATGAGATAGATATAGTTAAGACCGAACTTCATGATGAAGTTGCCTACGTATCCCAAGAATGGGAATCAGGTCAACGTAGTTTATGGCTGATGTTCACTCGAGTATTAACACTCTCCTTTTGTGCTTTAACTTTTGCCTAGGTCGCCCTTTCAAGTTTTCGGCCTAGCTAACCTCTCAAGGATAGCATTTCAACACTTGTGGTGAATTCGATCAGTCGTCGTCCTTACCTAACACTGGAACTAGCTTCGCCTCGATTTGAATTAGGTTCTCCTATACATGCCTTCTTCCTTTCTTTGGCTCAATTTTCAGAGTTGGTTCTTCTCGTAATGTGGCACCTTCTTGCATTGGCTTCCCCGAATTCAGGCAGAAGTTCCCATCCTTACAGTTGATTGGATTTCATTCCAATGGATGCCCCTGGCTTGATGGTTGACTTCTTTTCTCTTTTCTTTCTTTCTTTTTTTTTTCTTTTTTTCTTTTTCTTTTCTTTTCCTTCTTTTATCCTTTTCTTTTTTTTTCTTTTCTTTTCCCTTTCTTTCTCTTTTTTTTTTTTTGTTTCTCTTATCCTTTTCTTTTTGAAATAATGAAAACACCAGAGGAAAAATTCTATGATTTGTGAGGTCTAAAAGCCACCTTGTACTTGTAGATCTGAAAGCTGCCTTGTACTTGCAACAATGACCGCCTAATGGCAAAGAGAATCCCTAGGACAATGTAGGATACCACGCACAATTCTGAACCTATCTTCGCAAGTTTTGTAAAAGAAACAGCTTAAAATTTTTGAAAGCATGAATGATTTTGCGCCGATAAGTTAGAATTCACTCAAACCATTCAGATGATCCTTCTCAACACTCGAACTTATTAACAGAATCTCATTCAAAAAAAAAATTCAAAGCCCTTTTCTATTTGTAAAAGGTCACACATGCATTCACTATAGGCACAATAAAATGATCAGAAACTTGACTCCCACTTTCTTATGAAGATAAAGATCTGAAGGTACACGAGAGCGACTCAAAGGAAAAGACTCAACTGATACAACAACGCCAGAAAAGACAGGAAAAAAAAAAAAAAAACATTCACATTCTGAGACAAAAAGGGGGTTTCCCTTCTCCAAGTCCATCTGCAGAATTTCAAAAACAACTTCAAGTAGCCCACGGGAAAATCTAGACCTGCCTTTAATTCAGCAATACTAACACCCACACCTAGCAGGATTGATTTCAGACTTTTAAACTGAGTCTCACAGATTGAATCTCATAATTACCCCGATTGTCCCCACACATCTCCTTAACCGAAACAATTGCTTCTTCACACCATGCCCCTAGTTTAGAAAGTCTTTCACTAATGCTTTTTACAATTACCCTAGTTGAAACTGAGATTCATCATCCCAACCACCAGTGCTGGCATCTCTAGAGAGCCCAGTGCTTCATCAAGCTTGAACTCATTGAGATCGAGTAAACTTTCCATCTCTTCAAAGATTTTGTTCTTTTGGCTCAGAACCGGATCAGAAGATTCAGGAATGAACACAGTGGGTTCGGGCTCATTAACAGGTATGTTGTGTTGGCTAGGGTAATAGTTGGTTGTTGGCAAACTGTGTATGGGTTTTATGTTATGGAGTGGTAATCTATTGTGGTCAGGGAGAGGGTTATTGACAGCCTTGGGATTTTTAGGTGGGGTGATGACCTTTTTGTTAATCAGGTCTTGAATTTTATGGCAAAGGCAAAAGCAACGGTCAGTATGGTGACCGTACTGCTGATGGAACGTGCAATATTGGGTAGAGTCGTGTGTAGGTGGGAGAGGATTAGGGAGAGGTTGAGGATTGAGCGGTGTAAGATATCCTTTCTCCGTCAGTTCCTTGAATGCACAGGTTAGGCTCATATGGAGTTGGGTGAAGGTTTGTTTTTTGGAGGAGTAAGCATTAAGTTTAGAAACATTGGCAAATGGGTCGGCATGTGTTGGTCAAGTATTCTGGGGCTTAGAACTGGGATCAAGATGGGTGTTTCTGGTAAAGCATCCATTTTCATTGTTTGCCCCCTGATTCAAAAAGTTGTCATCTTGAGCGACAAAAGTGTTATTCACAATCTTTGCAACAACTACGAGCACTTGCTGATTGTTCAACCCTTTGACTTTCAAAGTCTTAATAGCCCACTGAAGTTGTGCATAGGGATCAATACTTGTCCCGGCTTTGTTCATGCCACTTGCTTCTGCTTGGCTAAGGAATTGGGTGGCTATATCGAAACGAGGCCCATTTGTTGTTTGTAATGCCCTCAAAACACCGCATAAATAATCCATTGATAAGATCCATAAACATAATAAAATGGTATACTTCATTCATTAGAGTTTATAGTACAAAAGACATTACATGCACTATACTTTTCATAAACGTTCACTCTGAAACTACAGCATGTAACACTAGTTGTTTACAACAAAATAAGCGCCCTACGGGCTTACATCTTTCCAAGTTATCACTTGGTTACAATAAAAGAAAGAGTCCTAGCTCTATACATATAAAGCCCTCGGCTTGAATAAACATTTAACACAAGACAAGATAACAAAATGGAGCCTTCAGCCCCTAAACCTCCCAATCTATGTCCTTGGAGGCAGCATGTCACATGTACCTGAAAATGGTTTCCCAAGTAGGGTGAGTCAAACCCCAGTAGAGATATGCTAAAACAGTATATGAGATTTAACTAAGATATAAGCATCAGATAAATGTGCAATATTCATAACTAACACATATTCTTTCCAAGACCATTCCATATAGATAACCATACTTCAATCCATTTCCATTCATCCATTTCGGATTAATCTATTTATCAAATCCATTAATATCCAATCAACCAAAATGAGATTACACTCAATGGTTCACAATTCAATGCATTCATCAATCCAATACTTCTATTTTTCTTGCCATTTTACGAAATTCACATCCGAGGGAATCGGCACCCATATATATGATTTTAGGACTTTCACCCTAGACACTCCGGCCAACTTAGTTTTCAATGGAGTCCATCCTCTATCTCCTCCCAAATAACAATGCATATACAATGTATTTAAAAGAGTTGTCATATACAATGACTAACCAAATCACATATTCAATAGTTTAATCAAACCGTCATATTCAATGACATAATTCAAATGATTAATTTTTATTTACTTAATCATCATGCAATTTCTACAACAATCATAGCTATCCTCCACCGATAGCCCAAAACATATATTTCTAAACAGATATACAATCCATCAAACAGATAATTTATCAAATTTCCATAGATGAGTGATTTATCAAATCCAACTACACCATTCATTCACACATGTCCCCAATTTCATATTTCCCAAGTCAATTGCATTATTTATACAAAATAATTATTTAACACAAATTAGGACAATTTTTCCCCTTTTTCAAATATCAACTCCAAGTCCAAAATTCATCAATTTAACTTAAGTAACCTCATATTCAATACCCCATATACATTTATGAAGCCCAATATAGAAAACCCTCTTTCAATTTTTAAACCCAAACCCTAACTTCACCCAAAACCTCCCAACTCCACCATTTATTCTAAATAACCAATACCTAGGTTAAAAATCATATCAAAGAGCAGAATATCCCTACCTCAATGTAAAGAGAGCAAAGGAGAAGATGGAGACACTTCAAACAAGCCAACACCACAATCTATTCGGATCAACACGGAGCCCTCAAGGTGCTCTACCTTTTTAACAAATGGACTAGGGTTGAGAGACCCCCAAATCAAGGTGTATTTAGAGAGACAGAGAGAGAGAGAGAGTTTTAGAGAGAGAGAGTTTTAGAGAGAGAAAGGGTCAGATTAGGGTTTTGGGATGAAAAGAAATCAAAAAGTGAAGTAAAATGACCCAACTGCGAATTGATATACACGACCTTCGCTCGAGCGAAGGAGTTGTCGCTCGAGTGACCAGACACAACAAGTTACCTCGCTCGAGCATAGAATGCATACCTTCAGGTATTTCACAGACGCACACCCTCGCTTGAGCGCAAGAAGCCTCGCTTGAGCGAAGAACTTCATCTTCCCAGAAAAGCTTCGTCTAGGAAGGAAACCTGAGAACTCTCAATCCTCGCTCGAGCGAATGAGCAAATTACAAAAAGCTTGCTCGAGCGCAAGAAGCCTCGCTCGAGCGAAGAGGCCAAAATCTGGGCAACAACAACCTAAACCAACTAACAACCAACCTGTTCCAAACTCGCCCAACAAGTTCCAAAACTCAAATGCAAAGAGTCAAAGGAGGAAAACAAGACATGGATACAATATTCAACCACAAAACCCGAGTCCGGAACACCATGAAAGTCGAGGCAAAACTGGGATCACTATAACCTCCCCCCCTTAATGAATTTCGTCCCCGAAATTTTAGTACAAGTTTCAAAACTATGATTACCTAAATTTTCAAATGATTACAATTCAATTCACAATATCATGACCCACCCACCGGTCATTCAATCTCTTCACAAGAGGACAAATCCACAATATAAATAGTTCAACATATATTACCAATATGCATCTTCCAAAATTTAATTAATTTCAATACATATATTCTATATCTCCAAAACTTAAACAACATATACAATGTTCAAATTAAACTTGCATTTCCGAAACATATTCAACATTTACAATGCTTTCATAATCCAAACATATACAATGTTTTTATAGTTCATAAACAAAACTAAAATTCCAACATATGCTCAAACATCAACAAATAAGTCCGGATATTTCTCACGGACTTCCAATTCACGCTCGCAAGTTACTTCCTTAACCCCGTGATGTTTCCACAATACTTTGACCAAGGGAATTGTCTTGCCTTGCAAGACTTGGTCCCGTCTATCCAAGACTCTCACCGGCTTCTCCTCATACAAGGCATCCTTATCTACCTCTAAGTTGGTCCAATCCAACACATGTGATAGATCCGGTTCATACTTCCAAAGCATGCTAATGTGAAACACGTCATGCACCCCGAAAAGTTCTGGTGGTAATGCCAAATGATAGTCAACCTCCCCAATCCGCTAAACGATAGAATCTCAAAAGGGCCAATAAATCGAGGGGATAACTTCCCACTCTTCCCAAATCTCATCAAACCCCGTCTAGGTGATATTTTCAAAAAGACATGATCACCCACTTTGAATGACAATGGTCTCCTACTACGGTCGGCATAACTCTTTTGGCAATTCTAGGCTGTAACCAGCCTCTTACAGATAAGTGCCACCTTCTCTGTCGCTTCCCAAACCAACTCTGGACCTAACAAAGGTGCATTACCCACCTCGGTCCAACACACCAGAGATCTACACGGTCGGCTATATAAGGCCTCAAACGGTGCCATGATAATACCCGATTGGAAACTGTTGTTAAAGGCAAACTCCACCAAGGGTAAGTGTCTCTCCCACGACCCCTTAAAATCAAGGACACAGCCTCAAAGCATATCCCCAAGGATCTGAATAGTACGCTTGGACTGCCCGTCAGTCTGAAGATGGTAAGCCGTGCTAAAAGTCAATCTAGTGCCACAACCGAGCAGTGAAACGCGGGTCTCTGTGGACTCGTCTTTTTCCGCACCCCGCCTTTCGGAAAGGGTTTGAAAAGAAGGCCTCACAGTTCGGACTCCCGTAGTTCTGAATCTAGTCTTGCAAGTGCAATGTGAAATTGATAATCACCAAAGAGTCCAAATCTGGCAAACATTTTTGAAAAATCGATTTTAAATCAAATAATGCCAAAATTGGACTGCTTTGTCAGATACAGAGTCGCCACCTAAATATTTTGTTTTGGGGAAATTTAGGAAAACTTGACTCGTGCCAAAGGCCATGTGTCCGTCATCACCAAAGTTGCCTCAACTCGGGAACTTAGGTACGAAAGGGAAAGGTCCTGAAATGAGCACCCCCACTCGCCTGATCAAAGATCGGCCTCTACTAATCATGATATGATTTTTTATAAACATTATGTGTTCTTATTCCGGTTATCTAGACTAGCTTTACTATGTGACGCACACAAGCAAGTATAGACTAGTTGTAAGACTTGGAACAATTCAACTCATGTTTGTTTGCGAAAATGATTTGAATTTGCCACCCTCAAGTGGGCTTAAAAAGCGCATTTGTTGAATTGTTCCAATTCAAACAACAAGCCTTCATCCATAGGCATTCATGCAGTTTAGCATTTAAGCACATAGCCTCATGGCAAGCATGCGAATCATGGAAATATGGCAATCACACTCATGCAAGTATGCTAAAGTGCAAAAACTTATCGAGTACTCCAAGCCAAAACAAAAAACTAATTAGAAAGATGCATGATCCTAACTATGCAAGATGTCTAATGCAACGCATGTGAAGAATGCAATTAATAGTCTCGGCTACTATATGGCATTTGCAACACGTTGACAGTGTTCAAGGAAATATTGAATCTGACAATGCAGTTTGAATGATGCGTCGAGCCTCGGTGCATACAAGACAAATGAATGGATGCAAGCATGTGAGCATAAGGTAAGCTAATCGAAATATGACCCTAATTTAATAATCAAAAGTGATTAAATAAAAGGGAGAAAGACGTGAGGTTGGAAGACATACACACACACATGCACGCACACTTATTACAACATTATGCCCTCGCGAATGAGAGTCCAAATGAGACTAGCTAAGCTAAGCTATTTAAGCTAATTAGTACAACACTTGAAATGAATTAACTAACTATTCTAAGCTAATTAATTATTACAAACCCGAATTGAATAACTAGTTACATTAATTAATTAATTACAACACTTGAATTAACTAGCTTAAGCTAACTAAAGCAATTAAATATTTAACTATCTAAGCTAATTAAATGTTACAACACAACTAATTAGCTACAACTAATTGAATTATTTACAACACGATTCATTATGCTAATGAAACAATGAAATGACAACGCATTTGATGCGAGCACCAAGGAAGATGGATGGAGGTTGCATGCACATCGCCCAAAAGCTGCTCTGTCTGCCCCAGGCTGCCTCTGTTTCTGCAAAACTGTATTGCTGGCCAAACACCAAGGGCCGGCCGTGCATTATTGATGGCTGGCCGTGCATTGATTTGGTGCAAACTCTGTTTTTGTGCTCTGAGGTAAAATCAGTGCAGATAAAGCATTTTCAAGCTCTGTTTGTCCTTCATTCCCTCTCTGTCATGGGAAAGCCTCAAGAGAAGAATGGAATCATTCCAAAAGACATCAATGAGCAATTCATTACTTGATGCTTTAGGACATGATCTTGGACGAAATCAATAAATGTAATGCAAATGACCACCTCTCCTTTTTTGTCACGAAATGAACTCAAAAAGGGAAGTTGAGACGCTTCAAGGACATCTAAGCACCATGAATTGATTCTTGAATACTCGTGACACAAGGAACTGTTATGACCAAGTTCAAGCTATTGAAGCCATTTTCTTTAAGTGTGTTGAACCAAATTTTAAACCAATTTTATTAGGCCTTGTTATTCATTAGTCCATTTGTCCAAATGTGATGTTAAGAGTCCTCTAAACAAGAAATAATGTCAAACGAGAGGTCTCTCTAAAACATGAGAGAAAGGCTACACCGTTGACAATGAATCTCCTAAGAGATTAAGCCATTAAGTGTAGGCCATTCTTACATGTTTCAAGCAACCTCGATCGGTTGAAATCATTCTCAAATACAAATGATAGATAGTTGATTGATTATTTAGAGTGAGACTCTCAGCATGGAAATAGAGCGAAGGAAAGCTTAGAACAATACAATATAAGCCATGTATGCAATTTATGAGACAACACATGAACTAACCAAAGCATGGAACAATTTTAAAGGCCATGGAAACCCTAAAACAGCCCCTAAAAGGGTAAAAACAGTGCGGAAATTACACTACAAAAACCAAAAGAAAGCAAGCAAAATAAGAGAGAATTGAAGCTAGTAAGCAAGCCTAAGGAGGGGTGGCTAATGCCTCCACTTTTTAGTCCTCAAAACCACAAATTTTAGCCTTTCAAAACTCTGAAAATCAATATGAATACCAAGGGAAGAGGGTGAAAAGAAGAAGAGTTTAGATTATGAAATAAAGGTGTAGAAAGAGCAAACTCTTTCTAGCCTTTTGGTAACCCTTCAAACTCAACTCCAACACCTCAAATGAGCTCAAAAGCAACCAAAACAGCAAGAATGATGGTGTAGAGAACAAAAATGTAAGCAAGAAAAGAGAAAGCAAGCTTATACTTTTCTAGAAGGTAGCTTGCTTTTAGAGTTTCAAACTCAAATTCAATGTACTCTCAAGCTTAAATTACACTTCCTCAAGATCAACCAAGGCCTTAGGATGATCGAACAAGGCTAAGTATGGTGTGTAGTGATGGTGTAAACAAACTAGGTTAGCTCAAAGGGTGCCTTGCAATGGAAGAAGGAGGAGTCAAGGCTCACAAGGGTGTATATCTCTCTTCTTGATATTTTGTTCAACCCTCAAAACAATCCCAAAGCCTCGATTTTATAGAATTCGAGCGGAAAAGGTGACAAATATCTTCAAAAATGGACAGCTGACGGCCTCTCACCTAGAACAGTGTTTATCGCCATTAAAGGCCGGCCGGCCGGCCATTCATAGCCATAGCTGGCCATCACCAATGCACGGCTGGGCTTTGATGGCCTCCCTTGTTTTTTGGCTTAAACTCAGCTCGTGGAGGGAAAAGGTCCAAAAATAAAGCTCACAGGTTCAAACAAAGTAAATGTTGAAGATTTGAGGTTATTTTGGGAGCCTAATTGATTTCAAATCGCTGGGAACTCACAATTCAACTTTCATCATTGAGTGCACCGAACCGAGTGTCCAAGTCTTGCGGGCAATCAAAAGTGGGGTGTCTACAGTTGCCCCTCTTTGACAGAACTCGGGAGTCATGAAATGACGGGAGTGAATGTCAAAGTCCGAAGACGACCTATTTTGACAAGGCCGCAAGACTTAGACAAGAAAGCAAGACATAAACTAAAAAAATGGTTACGCCCGCAGGCTACTGTAGACACCCCATTTTTGACTGTCCTCAAGACTTGGACATCATCGTTTGAACACCCGATGATTGTTCTCGTTCATGTTCATTTTGAGTCCCTGAAGGTCTTGGCTGAGCGCCTTGCCTCGGAGCCTCTAATCTTGTCTGTTTTGTGCTTGGTTATGGGCCAAGAGCTTGTTGCATCATTTCTGGAGGAGAGGGTGACCTGTTGGCCATCCCCTTAGCTTACCGGCCATGACTTGTGCCTACCGACCACCAGTGGTGGCCGGTCGGCTATGTTAATGGCCGGTCGGCTACACTGATGGTCGGTCGGCCGCTTATGGTGGCCGATGGCCATTTTTTTCCTTTTTCAGATATTTGTTTGCCAGTTGTGCCAGCTGTTGATCACTGATACTCATCTCCATACACGTGTATGGAGGGATGAAGGCAAGCCTTTGGCTTGTTTTTCTATATAATGGGGGGTCTCTCCCCCATTTGAGGGGTTACAAAAATTTGTGAGCAAATTTCCTCCCTCTCTCTCTAGAATCCTCTCCCTCTTCCTATTTTGTGCTTGAAAGTGAGAATTCTCTACACATTTGCACTAAAACCCTTGACCAAACACCTTTATCTTGGAGCTGAGGTTCTTAGAGGCCTAGTTTGAGCTCATAAGAGTGGTTTTAGCTCAGAATTGTTGCTGTTTGTTGTTGTGCTTCAAAGGTATAAGCCTTACCCCTTGTAAGCTTTGTTTTAGTTGTTTGCTTTGCCATCTTTTTATGCTATTTTTGGCTTGGTTTTCAACTACAAAAAACTCTGATGTTTAGGCCTTAACATGTTGGTTTGAGCCTATTTTGTGTTAGGGGATTATCTCTCCCTTTTATTCCTTAGCTTGTGAGCTTCTTGCATCATCTTTTAACATACTAAAGTAAACCTTTTTTGGCCTTTTAACCACTCAATTCCAGGGGAGTTTCAGTGGTGAAAAGTATGTTTTGAGGTCCAGAATAGGAGGGGGTGGCCTCCCCTCCTTGTGTCTTGTTTGCAAGTGTAGATGGCCTAACATGTGAGCATGTTTTTCTACCTTTTTGTGACTTGATCTTAGCATGTTTTTGTTACTGATTTAGCATGCTTTAGCTCTGTTTTGAGCTGTCTTGGTCATATGAGCCTTGTCTTGCATGGTTGTAGTGAAAATGGCTTCACTAGCTCATTGTTTTGAGGCCTCTAACATGTTTTTCTTGAGGTGATTGCATGCTATAGCATCATTTAACATGTGTTTTCAGTGCATATATCTTTGTCACACACTCACTTGTTCCACTCTTTCATTGCTTTTGAGAGTTGTGCTTTGAGCCTTGTTTGTAAGCCAATATGTGAGCATGTTTTTCTTGCCATTTATGCTTTCATCTCAGCATGTTTTAGCCACTGTTTTGGCATGTCTTAGCTCTGTTTTGAGATAGTTTAGCCATTTGCGCTTGATATTACATGCCTCTAGTATAGTGCTGTTCACTAGCTTTACTGTTTTTGGCTCTTAATATATTGTGCATGTGTTGCTTGCATGATTTAGTGTCTTTTGCATGCCATTTTAGCACTAAAAAGTCTGCAACCTCCCTCATTTCTTCATTTTTCCATTTGTTTTGAGGGTTGGTTAACCTTATGATTGTGTTTAAGCTTGAGATAGAGCTTGTGCTCAATGGCTTTAACCCTCTTTTGAGGGTTCCTCCTAGCCAAAGGCACGATCTTTCTCATGTCTTAAACCATCCTTTGGTTGACCCCTCTCTCATTAGAGGACAATCACTTTGAACTTAATCAGTTAAAGAATGGCTTGGTAATGCTAAAATATGTAAACAAAATTGGACAAGTAAAACATGACCAAAACAAGCATATTTGTGTTGCATTGCATGTGTTTGGATCGGATGTTAATCCAAACACAAGAAGTGTGGAACGTTTCATACTCAAAGTGATGAAACGTGTCACGTTTCTTGGTCACCGTCACCCTTGATCATGCATAATAGGGTGGTGGCCCTTTAGGTCTTATTTGTGCATTCATTGACTTTGTACAAGCTTGACTCTTTGGCCATCATGCATGAAAATGCTTGATTGGTGGCTTGAGAGCCAAGAATTACACTCCTTTGAGCTTGAGAAATGATAAGGAGGGTAATAGTACATATATTGTTTGAGAATACACTGCTTTGTCTCTGTTTGCTCTCTATTGCAGCAAAAGGGAGAATTCTAGGAAAAGGGTGGCCGATAGCCACAAACAATGGCCGACCGGCCAGTAGCAGTGGCCGACAGCCACCTATGGTAGGCAACCGGCCAACAGTGGAAAAGTTGTTCAAAATGTTCCCGTGTTGGGGCAGAAGCAGTCTAGAAATTGGTGCAATGTTCAGAAATCAGAGCAAAGTGCAAACAGAGGCATCCAAAGGCAAGGCGGTAGATTTTCGGAAGGAAGCCAACCGAGCATGCATGCGTCCCTCGCCCTCGAGGCCATTTTAATTGCTTTATTAGCTAGTTTTAGTTAATTAATACATGTGTTGTAATTAATTAGTTTAATCTATTTTGTAATATTTTAATTAGCTTAGCATAGCTAGTTATTTAATTGTGTTGTAATTAATTAGTTAATTAGTTTCGTTTTAATTAGCTTAGCTTAGTGTAGCTTAGCTTATTTATTCGGACCCTCCTTCGAGAGGGCGCAATGTTATAATAAGTGTGCGTGTGTGTGTGCATGTCTTCCAACCCCACTTCTTTCTCTCTTTTACTTAATCGCTTTCGATGGTTAGTTTAGGGCACGTCTTGATTAGCATACCTTATGCTTGCATGTTTGCATCATTCATTTGTCTTGCATGCACCGAGGCTCAGCGCATCATTCAAACTACATCGTATTTCAATACTTATTTGAATACGTGTATCAAATTGTTGCATTCATATGCCATCTTGGATAGCTAAGCCTATTAATTGCATTATTGCATGTATTACATTAGGCATTTTAGCATAGTTAGGGTCATGCATGATTTCTAACTAGCTTTTGTTTTGGCTTGGAGTATACTGTAAGTTTTACGCTTTAGCATACTTGCATAAGTGTGAGTGTTGCCATGATAACATGCTTGCCATGAGGCTATTTGCTTAAGTGATTAACTGCATGAATGCCTGAGGATGAAGGCTTTGTTGTTTGAATTGGAACAATTCGATAAATATGAGTTTTGAGCCCACTTTGCGAAGTGGCAAACCATGTTTTAGCCCACTTGAGGGTGGCACTTTCAAACCATTTTCGTAAATAAACATGAGTTGATTTGTTCCAATTCTTGCGATTTAGTCTATACTTGTTTGTGTGCGTCACATAGTAAAGTTAGTCTAATAACCGGATAAGAACACACGTGTTGATGAAACAACATATCATGCTTAGTAGAGGCCGATCCTTTGATCGAGCGAGCGGGGGTGCTCATGTCATGACCTTTCCTTCTCGTACCCAAATTCCCGAGCCTAGGCAACTTTGGTGATGACAGACACGTGGCCTTCGGCACAAGTCAGGGTTTCCTAAATTTCTCAAAAATAAAATATTTAGGTGGCGACTCTGTAATCTGGCAAAGCAGTCCAGTTTTGGCATTATTTGATTCAAAATCGATTTTCCAAAATGATTTGCCGGATTGGACTCTTTGGTGTTTATCAGTCTCACATTGCACTTTGTGAGATTAGATTCAGAAGAACCGTAACAGGAGTTCGAACTGTACGACCAATTCGAGCCACTTCAAAAGGGGAGCCGCGAAGAAAGTCGAGTCTATAGCTACCTACGTATCCCTTTGCAAGGAATCAAACTAGCATAGTTCTAGGGCAAAATGCAAATGATATGCACAATGTGAGAATATAACTTATGATCATGCAATGAGGCTGTAATGAAACATCTAGATGAAAATGTTATGCAAAGAAATGCGATATTCAACAGAAGTAAGTAAACATGCTATATGTGAGAATCATAAGCCAAACCACATTTCATGCAGAAAGGATGTAAGAAAATTACGCAAACTTAACTACGCCTCACGCAGGAAAGACAAAGAATAACACAAATCACAGACGCACTCGAGGTGTCAAACAAGATTCCAACGCGTTGCACGCGAAAGGAAATGAGGGATGGTATGAACACCGGGACACACCCAAATGTTTCTAAACCAAAACGTCCTAACACGTCGTACGTGAGAGGAGAAAAGGCAATGAGAACACCAGGATGCGCTCGAATGTCTCTAACCAAAAGCGTCCTAACGCACTGCACGCGAGAGCAGAAAAGGCAACAAGAACACCGGGACGAGCCCAAATGTCTCTAACCGAAAGCGTCCTAATGTGCCGCATGCGAGAGGAGAAAAGGCAACGAGAACACTTGGACACGCCCAAATGTCTCTAACCAAAAGAGTCCTAATGCACCGCACGCGAGAGGAGAAAAGGCAACGAGAACACCGGGATGCGCCCAAATGTCTCTAACCAAAAGGAGTGGTGTAATCACCAGGGCACACCCGAATGCTTTTAAGCAAAATAAGGTGTTCGAGGGATAAGAATGATCTCACCTGGAATTTTTCTAAATGAACCGCACATACAATATCGTCTGGTCACACTGGCTCTGAATGAACCGTGCATACAATATCACACCTGCATAAGAAAGAAACTTAACATGTACAATACAATAAGGATACACGTTCTATACAAGACAAATAACCGAGACCAAAATGTTAGAGACATGTTTTATGCAAAACATGCGAGAAACAAAACGGAAGCATATTCTATGCAACGAGAATCGGAGCATGTTCTATGCAACATTGGAATGCATATTCAAGGCAATAGTACAAAATGCATGTTCTATGCAAATATAATGACAGTATGTTCTATGATAGTTGAAAGCATGTTCCATGCTCTAACGGAAAAGTGCATGTTCCATGCAAATGTGAAGAAGTGCATATTCTATGCGTATGTAACAAATAGGAATTGCATATTCTATGCATAATTCGAGAGCAAATGCATGATTCAAGAGTGAAAGCAATAAGCATGTTCTATGCATGAGACAGGAGCACTTTTTATGCAAAATTTAAGGGGAGTAAGGGAATCACATACGTACTCCGATACCTCCGACTTACCTTACAACATGTTCAACTCAAAAGGGTACATCTTGTTCAACCGGCAAGGGGTAAAACCTGCTATTTTAATTGCCACTCTGACAATCTTGGGGTCGAGATAGAGAAATGGCGTGGCTCGAGTAGGTACATCTAGAATGCAAGCTCGACATTTGTTGAGGTTGAAACGCATTAAGATGCTCCAAATTTTCCTCCTTTTCTTTTGCCATTCTAACTCTCTTTTTATTTCTCTTTCACTTTTTCTTTTCTTCTTTTCTTTTTCTTTTTATTTTCTTCTTTTTACAAAACTCAAAATAAATTGAAAATTTTAAAAAAATTCCAAATTAAAACCTATAATTATAACATAGAATTAAAATAATAGCGACCAACAATACATACAAACAAAACAAATTTCCAGACCTAAAGAAAAGTAGCAAAAGCAAAATTGAAATCACCAAAGGTCGGCCGGGCTTCGACAAACCCGGCAAGCCTTCGACAGCGGCAAAGGGTAGTTCGGTAAAAGCTGAACCCATGGCTACTTATAACTCAAAACAAACCTCATTTGAACCATACCCTAGGTCGAAAAGCATCCCACTTCCTCTCTAAAGCCCCTCTCTCTCTAGATTTTCACTCCCCTAGAATTACCCAACAACTCTTGCAAAAATTTTCTTGAAAACCCTCTTGATCCCCCAACTTTTGAACCGATTAAAAAATCGTTTTGGTTAAAGTTTTGGTTTCCTCTTGGTTTTTTTTTTTTTTCCTCACTTTCTCACTTTTACCCAAACTTTCTCATTCCCTTTTAATTTTCCACAATTTCTCTATTTTCTTCCTCTCTTAGGGTTTAAAATTTAGGATTTCACCCATTTTCACTCACCCCCTTCACTTTTCTTCAATTTTCCATGGCCAATGAAGAAGTCCCTCTTCTAGAACCTGCCGTAGATGTTGGTGCCACCCTCGGCGCAGACATGGAGGCGGAGGAAGCCGCTACATTACTCCCCCCTTGCCGAGAGGCCTTTCGATGCAGCCACATACCAACCACGCACACATGTGCCACCTCCTGGAGGTATCCTGAGATTCGAGGGTTTCATTCTCGGGCTAGACGAGGACACCTTGCTGCGAGAGCCCATGGAGCATCTCTCTACCGACACTTCTACGGTACGCAACTCCTCTCCCATTTTGCTTTGTATATTACTTTATACACATGTTGAAATGTTGAACTTAATGAACAAATCACTTACCCATGCTGCACATACACTGATAAAACTTTCATTTGATAGGTGATCGCCAGGAGGGTAGACGGCTACGGCTCTATCTCTAGCCCCCAGCACTGGTACGAGCAGCTTCCTACGGAGGTCTGCGCTTTGGTGGATGTTGCCGGCTTTGGCCCCTTTTGCTCCAAACTTATAGAGATGAGGGCTGAGTCTTTGCTCTACGGGGCCCTAGTAGAGAGATGGTAGGACACCACCAGCTCATTTCACTTCTCTTCTACCGGGGAGATGACACTGACCCCGTATGATTTCTCGATGCTGACCGGTCTGCGGGTTGGGGTTGGCGGCCCCATCCCTTTTGATCCAGATATGGTTGATTGGAGAGATGCACAGCTCCAGCTTCTCGGAGCGATCCTGGACACCACTAGCCATGGGATGGTGCACTACAACTGGTTTTATGACCATTTCTTTGGTACACAGTCGGCTACTGCAGACGAGGTTGCTCAGTATGCTCGTGCCTTTCTGACATATCTCCTTGGTACTACCCTATTCACAAACAAGGAGAATACCATAGGATTGTACATCCTCGAGGCGCTGGTACATCTTCCACAGATAGCGGATTACGATTGGGGTGGCGCAGGTTTAGCCATCCTGTACTATTATATGAGCTCCATTTCCCGCCGCAAGGCGAATTTACTTGGCGACTACTGGAGGGTTTGGGT
This sequence comes from Camellia granthamiana, assembly GCA_036172215.1. Lineage (NCBI taxonomy): Eukaryota > Viridiplantae > Streptophyta > Magnoliopsida > Ericales > Theaceae > Camellia > Camellia granthamiana. Next base: position 53,111,100 of record CM069903.1, on the reverse strand, counting down.
GGTACATCTTACATTCACCTTTCTGATGCACTTTATAACTTATTCACTATTGCATTTCTCATCCATTTGATCTATTTTCTTATGGCATCTATTTGTCTTTGATTTGCAGCTTTGGGTCTACACCTACTTTACTTCATTGGCTCCAGTTCCAACGAGGCCGATCGAGTTGTCCGTACCACGCTCTCGGTACTACAACTCACGAGTCGAGCGGCGCCGCCTTGTGGATCTCAACTTTCCATACTTTTGATGTTTCTTCGACACTATCACAGTGGATCAGGTATTGCACCATTTCTCACATTACATGGTCATTCTTTTATTGTTGTACTGTCGCACTGCACCACATTGTCATCCTCACATTGCACTGACTTCGACACTACACTAACATTCTCTCACCACACTGCACTGAGTCTGACACTGCACTGCCATTCTAACACTACACTGATTCTGACACTGCACTGATTTTCTCAACACACTGATTTTGACACTACACTGATTTTCTCAACATACTGCACTATCATTCTGACACTACACTGATTTTCTCAAGTCGATTGGCACCCTTGGGCAGGCATTCCCCACGAGTCGAGGGTGACCTATACCGCTGCTTGGCATGCTTCCACGTTGAGGATCCTATTTGAGGGCCCTTTTGGCCGAGCATATTACCTGGGGGAGAGATTCATTTGCCAGACTCGGGGTGTGGATGACCCTGATGTTCCACATCTCCCTCCTGCCGGCATGAGGGTTGTAGATGATTTACGGGACGGTCCCAACCTGGACCTTCTGATGATAGGTGAGGATGGCGATCGCCACCATGAGCCTAGTGGCTTCATGACTTTCCTATGCACTCGGGTGATGGCTCCTCTCACCCTAAGCATAGTTTGCGCTATACCAACGGTTGTTGCTGCCCCTGCTGCTGGAGTTGGTGATGTGCTTGCTGCCGCTCCCATTCCTGGACTGCCTGTGCTTCCTACTGAGATTATGTACATGCGTCAAGATGGAGTGATTGAGCAGATCCTGCTCAAGCCTATTGAGGAGAGAGACCGCAGACTTGTATTTGCCCCTGGCATCAAACAAGTAAACTTTCTTTTTATGCTAGTCCATGTTGCACTTTAGCTTTTTCTCAACCATTACTATTTGCTGTTCAGTTACTTCTATCTACCTTTCTCAATTTTCTGTGTTTTGCAGATTCCTCGAGCTTAGGGTGACGTGCTCCTTCGGACGATTGACCGACTACTCATCATGGTACGGAGGAGCCAAACTGCCTTAGTCACCCACGGGATTGAGGTACATTCTGTGTGTAGCTTACTGTCATTACCATGTTGTACATTCCAAGTCACTCTATTTGATATCTGGTATTCTTTTCAGCTTGAGCCAGTGCCAGCAGTGCCTGTAGGACCTTCCATAGCCAGTCGGCGGAGACGGGCCCAGTGAGAGGTTGAAGAGGCGCTGATAAGGGGAGAGGCCGAGTACGGCAGCGCTCGCCTTCCGAAGAGTCTTTTGATGAGTCTACGACCGCAGAGGATGAAGGAGAAGAGATGGACCTGCAGTCGAGCAGCTCTAGTGATGACAGCGATGCTCCTCCTCCACAGCCGCAGAGGAAGAGAGCGAGGATGGGCTGTTGATGGCGATGCTAATTTTGCTTTACTTTGCTTTTGTTTTCGTTTTGTTAGGTAGTTAAAAAAACTAGCTTCAGATTGTCATTTTTATTTTTCAAAAGCTTTGCTTTGTTTTGGTTGTATAAAACAATGATCGGAGTTTTGTTGAATGGCTTATTTGCTCATCATGATCTTTACATTACCTTTGCTCTTGTAATCTTTGGAAAAGTAAATGCCTTGCTCTCGAATTGATTCATGAACTGGATAGTAACTTACAATCAACAAAAAAACATAAAATACCACTCGATAACGGAAAATAAAATGAAAACAACTTGAAAAAGCTAACAAACACCTAATACAAGCAAAACAAGATCCAAAAGTACAATTGTGATCCATCTATACAAAGGCCAGGCTTCACTGTAACAGACTTGCATTGGGCCAACACTGAGACCCGACTGGGCCTCACTGATGCACGGCCGACCATCACTGATGCACGGCCAGCCATTGGTGTGATGTCGGTCAGTGTTATCCAGGTGTCATGCTCAGCTGCTTCCCAAACTCTATAAATAAGACTTCCATGCTGCTTTTTTGGCAAACACATAAGTTCTTGATAGTTTGCTCTCAAAATGGAGGTATTGTTCATCAACAGACTTCGAGAATGGATAGCTATTTTAGATGGCTCAGAAAAAGTGAATTTCCAGGGTTTCGGGATAAATGCATTATTCCTACTAAGTCGTTCTCCATTGTGTTTTCCATTCCTTCACGCCATGGCTAGATATTGGAATCCAATTACACACATCTTTAGCTACGGGGGACAAGTGCTATGCCCGACAATTGAAGAATTCTAAGCTTTGATGGAATCCCGGCGTGACGAGGAAATCTTGCCCTAGCTCCGTTTTGGTCACACCCAAGCTTTGGGATGGATGTGCAGGCTTACCCTACATGAGGCTCGATCTTTAGTTCACAATGGGGAACTAGACATCCCCAGTTTGATTCATCGATTTTCTAATGCTGGTGACCGCGGCGACCGTCTTCGGCAGAGTTTTCAGCAGCATGCCCTTTGTTTGTGTACGGTGGCACACTTTCTACTTGCCCCGGGTTTCAGAGGGTCTAGCATTCGCTTGATCGAAGTGGCCCAAGGCTTGAAAGAGAGCAAGAGCTGTATTGGCTTAACATTGGCCGAGACTTTGATGGGCTTGGATGCCTTCCACTGGTGGGAGACGGCCAGACTGCAGGAAGTCCACTACTTTTGCAGGTAATGTTTCCCCCCTTATCTCGTATATTTTTCTCACATCACTCGGCACTCATGCTCTGTTTTTCTCTCAAAGCCCTTTCCTCACTTTTTCTCTCCACATACACCTCTATATTCTTTAATCTCTCTCATTTTTCCGCCCTCCCCAGATATGGCTCATGGACAAGTTGAAGGTAGTGGACTCTTGCCCTACATATTCAGCACGAGGCTATTTCTTTCGCCATCGACTAGTTGATTTCCCGGATGAGGGGTGGTGGTCCCATTGGATATGCAACAAGCTCGCTGCTGACATTACTTGGCGGTGTCCCTGGTTTGATCTGCCTGAGATGAGTTACAACATGTCTCGGTAGCCCGGCATTTAGCTGGTTGGCTTCACACACTACGTATTCTACTTTCCATTCCGGTTCAGGCGTTAGTTGGGACATGACCAGATTTGCCCAGAAGAAGGAGTAGAGTACCCGACTTCATTTCCAATCCAAGATTCATAACTAGCTCGATATCCCACCGCATGGAGGACAAGAAAACTTCTAGCTCCCACTCCCAATTTCAACTACGCCTTATCTGGCGAATGCATAGCTTGGCTTAAAGATAAGGCGTACACCGGGCCCACTTTAGCATCTGAAGCTTCCACAAGCTTAGGGAGGGGATGCAGGAAGACCTGACTCATCTATGCCCCAAGTTTATTGCTTTGATCTGTACTTTCAAGTTTTCCTTTTGAACGTAATAAAAAGCAACTTTGATTTGTATCAAGAGTTAGAGAACTTTGTATTGAAATCAATGAAATTGAAGTTGTGGGCACTGAAAATTTTCTTTTTGGTCCAAAAATGGTCTAAGTTGTAAAAAGATTAATTTGAACAAAATCAACTTTTATTAAAACTTTTCAAAACCATTTTCGATAAGGATCACAACTTGACACACGTGGAATCTATCCTCCAGACGTACAACCCCGAATCTGAAAAACGAAAAATTGCCCCTTGTCTGAATAGCACTGTATCGCAATGAAAAATTGTCCCTTGTCTGAATAGCACTGCTCAACACTGTAATCAGCTTTTCTCTCAGGGTAAGGATCACAACCGATCTTTCAGATAATGAGTGGACAAAGATGCCTTAATCAAACACATGGACACAGTTGATTTGGAGGCGTTTACGGCCGGACTTTAGAATGAAGTTGCCTACGTATCCCGAAGATGGGAATCAGGCCTTACGTAGTCCGGTTTGGGTTCACTCGGGTATTAATGCTCTCCTTTTACGCTCTAACTTTTTCCAATGCCGCCTTTCTAGAGTTTTCAACCTTGCGAGCTCAGTTTTTCTTTTTTTCTAATTTTTTTGTGCTCTAACTTTTGCCTGGGTTGCCCTTCTGGGTTTTTGGCCTAACGAGCTACTCAATGATAGTATTTCTTCAACTTGTCCATGTTGATTGGTTGGGAGAATTCAAGGCCATCTAGGTCCATAAGAATAACAGCTCCACCTGACCAAATAGTCTTGATAATGTAAGGACCAGTCCAATTAGCTCTGAACTTGCCCCTAGGGTCATGGATGGGAGCTCGATTGTCTTTGAGCACCAAATCCCCTTCTTTAAGAGTCCGAGACTTAACTTTCTTGTTGAAAGCCCTGGCGATTCTACATTGATAACCTTAGACATGGTACAGTGCTTTCAGCCCTCTCTCATCGAACAACATCAGTTCTTCGAACCTGTTCTGCTGCCAATCCTCTTCTACTATCTGGCACTCAGCCATAACCCACAGTGACGGAACCTCTATTTCGATCGGTAGAACAGCCTCCATCCCATAAACTAGAGAATACGGAGTTGCCCCAGTAGATGTCCGAATTGAAGTCCTATAGCCCCAGAGAGCAAATGGCAATTTGTCTGGTCAGTCCCTGTAAGTTTCAACCATTTTCTGCAAAATGTGCTTGATGTTCTTATTGGCGGCCTCAACAGCTCCATTGGTTTGTGGCCGATATGTGGATCACTTATGAAAAGCCACTTGTATTTCTTTAACAAGTGTAGACACCCCATTTTTGACCGTCCTCAAGACTTGGACGTCACCCTTTGAACACTCGGTGATCATCCATGTTTGTGTTCGTTTGGAGTTCCCAGAGGTCTCGCCTACGTGCCTTGCCTCAGGATCTCCGAACTCGATTGTTTAGTGTCTGGTTTTGCACCAAACACTTGTGTTTTGCCTTGGAGGGGCAGGGAATGCCTTGTGAGGCATCCCCACACATCAACGGCCATGGCTAGAGGCCACCGGCTGGTGTTTTGTTGCCATCGGCAATGTATATTGCCGGTCGGCACTCTTTGTTGCCGGTCGGCAGTCCATTTTGTCAAAATGGCAATTTTGGGCAGCCGACTACTGTTCATCTGCTTTTGCAGATATTTTAAGACAGCTGTCTTGCATTTTGTTCCCCTCCATACACGTGTATGGAGGGATGGCTTCCTTGTTAGCTTAACTTGTAAGCTTTACAAGATTGGCTCCTCTATAAGAGGAGCCCTCCTCTCTTGGCTTTAGGGTTAGAGATTTAGGGTTAGAAAAGTTCAGAGGAAGCTTTGGATTGGGGTTAGGGTTTATATATATTTCCTATCTCTATATCTCCCTATTGTGTGTTCTAGTGTGTGTCTTAGGCTTACTATTGCACACAAACACATAGTATTGCACCTTCTCTTGATTCTTGAAGGGCCAGAGGGTTGTTCTTGGTGTTCTTGAGCTGTTTTGGAGCTAAGGAAGCAGCTGGTCCACCACTTGTGAAAGAGGACTTCAAGGGTAAGAAACTCATTTCTTTTTCCCCATTTTTGCATTGTATTTTTGCCTATCTTAGAACTGTTTTTGAGCTTAGTGCATAATATAAAAAAGTTCTGTTTTTGGGCCCTCTAAATAGTTTGTTTAGAATGTTTTGTGGTTTGGAGGTGTTTGACCCCTCTTAAGCCTTGAGAGGCCCCATTTTGTGCTATTTTGAGTGAGCTCCGGGACTTTGGTGTTTGGGCCTCCTCACCACTGAAATCTTGAGGGATTTCAGTGGTAAGGATGGTACCTTGAAGTCCCAAGAAGGAGAGGGCCACCCCCTATCCTTGTTGTCCATGAAAAGGGCATTTTTTGGCCTCTTGAGGGAGCATCATGTTTGAGTGTTTGTTGATCATGCCATAGCTGCTTTTTATGCTTATTATGCCATGATATAACATTATTGTGTGTTGGTTTTGGTACACCATGTTAGTTTAACATACATGCCATGTAATGCCTTGTTGTTGCCTTAACATGTCTTAGGTTGTGAACCATTGTCCTAGCATGTTTTAGGCTTGGTTTTGTGAAGCTTTTGTGTTTATTTTGCCATGTTTGAGGTCTGTCCTTAGTCATTTTGGTCGGCCATGACATGCTTAGTATAGCCCCTTTGCATTTTGGCTTGTTGGCCTTAAGTGTGTGAGTGTGTAGCATGCATTACTTGCTTTATTTCAGTGGTTTGGCACCATTTATAGCATCATTTCAGTCCCTTTAGCATGCTTGTATGCTTGCCTTGAATGACTCTTCGATGCCTTATGAGCTTGTGTCGTACGCTTCTTGAAAGTGCGTTTGTGCATGCTTTTGGATTCAAGCCATTTAGATGCCATCTAAGTGGTCTTTTTGGCTTTGTTTTATGTGCTAAAACTCTGTTTTCGGTCATTCAAGTCTTGCCATGTGTAGTTATATCAAGTGTAGTTCAATGCTTCATTGGCTTGCCTTGAATGCTTGGGTCATTTGTTGCATGTTTAGCCTATCCTGTTTGCTTGGTTTGGCACCTTATTCTTGCATGATTTTCAGAGCTTAATACATGTCATATGTCCATGATTATTCCCTTTTAAGTGTGCTTAAAAGATGTCCTTTGATGTTTAAGTGTTTAGGCCTTAACACGTGCATGTGTGTATGTGTGTTTGGTCTCATTTTCTTAAGCTTTGGCCACTGTTTTGGACCTAATATAGGGCTGCCCAAATTAGTGTAAGATCATCCTCTTATGTTATTGCACATATGCCTTGCATATCATCACATGTTTGCCCCATTTCACCTTGTGTTGCATACCATGTGTAATTGCATTTTGTTGCATTGCTTGAGTTGCATGATATGTTGTCGCATGTTTAGGTTGTAATACATTTGGCATGTATTCTCTCCTCTAGCCACTTAACATGTTGTTGCATGCTTGTGCATTGTCCATATTCATGCTTGCATACTTGCTCTCATGATCATATTCCATGCTAGTTTGCATGCCTAGGTTGCATTCTATCTAGTATGCATGCCTTGTCCCTTGATCAAGTGATAGGGAGTGGGCCTTTGTTTGTTTGTTTGCATTTCATTTGACATGAAAATGTGCACACTTGGTCCCTTGGACCATCACGCATGGAAATGCGCGATTGATGGTCCGAGAACCAAGAACTATGTCCCTTTGATGTCATACACATGATAAGGGGCTTGGTTGGTGCATACATGGCTTGAATTACATTGCCACGTAAAGCTCTATCCTCTGCTGCTGTCAAACAGGTTCTGCAGGAATTTATTGCCGATCGACCGCACCTAGTGCCGACCGGCAGTTAATAGATGGCCGATGGCTTCATCAACAGCCGATGACCACATCCCACTGCCGGTGGAGATTCTACTTAGCCGGTGGTGTCTCCCAATGTTCAGGGAAGCAATTCAGAGACTTTGGCAGTCTTCAGAGAGGCAGAGCAAGGAAAATAGAGGCAGTCTATGCATGGCAGTGCACTTCCGAGTGGAACCCGAGCATGCATTACATTGGACCCGCTTCCCGAGGCCTTTTACTGCTTTCCTTAACTTAGTTAATTTGTTAATTAATTAAGTGGTCTGTAATAATTAATTAGCTTGTAGGTTAATTAATTTGTATATTCTTTTGGTCCCTCCGAGCGAGGGCGAATCTGTAATAAGTGTGGGTGCGTGTGTGTGCATGCCTTCCAATCCCCATTTCTTTCTTCCCTTTTATTTACCCGCTTATGATGGTAGATTAGGACATGTTTAAATTAGCATACCTTATGCTATGCATGCGTGCATCCATACATTTGTCTTGCATGCACCGGGCTCGGCGCATCACGCTAACTGCATTTGTACTTCAATTCCAAATTGAATACGTGCATCAATTGATTACATTTCACATGCCATGTTTAGGTTAGCCGAGCCTACTCTAAATTGCATCCTGTATGTGTTGCATTAGTCAAATTGACATGAACTAGGACCATGCATGTCTGCTAACTAGTTTATTGTTTTGGCACGGAGTACGATGTAAGTATTTTTTTGCTTTAGCATCTCGCATGAGTGTGAATGTTAACATGACAGCATGCTTACCATGTGACTATGTGCTTATGTGATATAACTGCCTGAATGCCTGTGGGTGAAGGTTGGATTGTTTGAGTTGGAACAACTCGTTGAAATCCGTGTTTTAGCCTACTTGCGAGTAGCAAATTCCAAAAACATTTTCAAAACAAACGGATATGCAATGCTTATTTCCAAATTAGGCAATCTAGTCTATACTTGTTTGCTGTGCACATAACATAGTAATTCTAGGCTAATAACCGGAATAAGAACACATAACGTTTTCAAAATCGGATATCACGGTTAGTAGAGGCCGGTCTTCGGACCGGGCGAGAGGGGGTGCTCATAGCTGACCTTCCCCGATCGTACCCAAGTTCCCGAGCCGAGGCAACTTTAGTGATGACGGACACGTGGCCTTTGGCACCGAGTCAGGGTTTCCTAAATTTCCCAAAATAAAATATTTAGGTGGCGACTCTGTATCTGGCAAAGCAGTCCATGTTTGGCACTTCTTTTCTAAAAATCTGTTTTCCCAAAACAATTTGCCGGATTTGGACTCTTTGGTTCAAGATTAAGAACCGTGACACAATTTGAGTCCGAACTGTAGTAAGCCCAATATGAACAAAACGGGGGTTCATCCTCCCGGGACGTTCGGGGACGTCTACAACAAGTCGATCACTTCTCTCTTGAAATGGGAGTCATTGTCTAAATGATCTCATTCGGGACCCCATAACGATAAATGATATTGTTCCTGATGAACTTGGCTACATTCGACGCCTTCAGTACTACATAGGATTGGACCTCGACCCACTTTGTAAAATAATCTATTGCCACCAGGATATACTCATGCCCGTTTGACCCTTTTGGTGTAACTGTCCCAATAACATCAATTCCCAGATTGAAAAAGGCCATGGTGAAGTCATGTTGAACAGCTTCGACGGCGGGATATTCATACGATTTGCATGAATTTGGCATTTGTGGCATCGCCAAACAAAACCAATACAATCCTCCTCCATGGTTAACCAGTAGTAGCCTTGCTTGAGAATCTTTCGGGCTAGCATTACTCCGCTCATGTGCGATTCGCACCCTTCTCCATAGATGGCCTCCATTAGGCACTTCAACTCTTCTGCATCAACACACAGCTTGTGCATTCCCAGATGGCCTCGTTTGTACAACTTACCCTTGCAAATGATAAACTGAGCAGCCATTCGTCGTATTGCCCTTTTATCTTTGGCATGTGCCCCTAGTGGATAAGCCTCATTTTCTAAGAAGTTCCAAATATCATGATACCAGGGGTTTTGATCTTGTACTTCATCTATTGCGGCGATCAACTCGTAGGCCGGCACATACCTCTGTTCAATAATGATCGAACACATCCGGACTCCCAAAAGGATGTCTATCATGGAAGATAGAGTTGATAAAGTGTCAGCGAACCTGTTGTTCTCTCTTAACAGATGCGTGAAGGTTAGCTTCTCAAACCTAGGAATCAAAACATCTAGGGTTTGGTGATAGATTTTCATCATTTCTTCCTTAACCTTCTAGTCTCCTTTTGCTTGAGACACAACCAGGTTCGAGTTCCCAATGACGTCCAACCTTCTTGTCCCTAGTTCCAGGGCGGCTTCCAATCTAGCGATACACGCCTCGTATTCTGCTTCGTTGTTGGATACTTTGAACCGGATTTTGAAGGGTAAAGGTAAGTGGGAATTGTCGGGTGCTATCAACAACACCCTTATCCCATACCCGTATTGATTAGACGCTCCGTCAAAGTACATTGTCCAAATCTCTTCCTCGACCTACAAAATAGCTTCATCTGGGAATAAGTATTCTACTGCTTTGTCCCCTTTCACTGGGTGATCTTCTAGGAATTCAGCAACTGCTCTCCCCTTGACAGACTTGTGTGTCATATATTTCAGATCAAATTCGGAAAGAAAAAGCAACCAACAGGCTAGCCTACCCGTAAGTGCTGGTTTCTCGAAGAGATATTTGATGGGATCTAATCTCGAAACCAGAATTACGGAGTGAGCAAACAGGTAGTGCCTCAACTTCCTAGTAGCCCATACCAAGGCTAAGTAAGCCTTTTCCAATGGGGTGTAACGAGTCTCATATTCTAGCATCTTCTTGCTCAGGTAATAGATGGCTTTCTCCACTTTATCCTCAGATTCTTGTGCAAGCATGCAGCCCATTGTTGTGTCGGTTACTAACAAATACAAAATCAACGGCTTCCCCGGCTCTGGCAGTGACAACACGAGCGGGTTCTGGAGGTACTGCTTGATCTGCTCAAAAGCAAACTGGCATCGGTCATCCCATTAGAATTTCTTTCCTTTTTTCAGGAGATCAAATAGTGGTTCACAAGTCAAGGTTAATTTTGCAATAAACCGTCTTATGAATTGCACTTTACCCAGAAGGATCAAATAGTGGCATTTCTAGGATGGCCTTGATTCTGGCATTTCTAGGATGGCCTTGATTTTGGAAGGATCAACCTCAATGCCCCTCTATGTGATCAAGAAACCCAGCATTTTCCCTGCTGTGACACCAAAAGTGTATTTCTGTGGGTTCAGCCTCAACCGATATTCTCTGATCCGTTGGAAGAATTTCCTCAAGACGGTGTTGTGGCCCTCTCTTTCCTTGGACTTGACAATCATGTCATCCACATACACCTCAACCTCTTTGTGGATCATATCATGCAAGATCGTGGTCGCAGCCCGTTGATAAGTAGCCCCAGTATTTTTCAAACCGAACGACATCACTCTGTAGCAGTAGGTTCCCCACAACATGGTGAAGGTAGTTTTCTCTCTATCCTCAGGTGCCATCAAAATCTGGTTATACCCAGAAAATCCATCCATGAAGGAGAGCAACGCTTGGCCTGCGGTGAAGTCCACCAATTCATCGATGTACGGTAGAGGAAAGTCGTCCTTCGGACTGGCCTTGTTCAGATCTCTAAAATCCACACATACCCGAATTCTGCTATCTTTCTTCGGTACCAGAACAATGTTGGCCAACCAAGTCGGATACTCAGATACTAGCAAAAACCCTGCATCTATCTGCTTGGTGACCTCTTCCTTGATCTTCAAAGCCCAATCCGGACGTATTCTCTGAAGCTTCTGCTTGACGGGTTAGGCCTCAGGGTCAAGAAAGATCCGATACTGTACAATCTCAAGATCGATTCAAGGCATGTCTACGTAGGACCACACGAAAACATCTTTGAAATCTTTTAATAAAGCGACTAAGCGCTCGCGTTCCTCCGAAGACAACATGGACCCAATCTGGACCAGACGCGAATCCTTCTCAGTGCCTACATTAATTAAAATGATTTCATCAACAAGGGGTTTTACAAACCTCTCTTCCTCTCGATCAATCAAATGTTTTAAAACCAAAAGAATTCCTTCCTCATCGTTTTTATCAAAATTTTGAAAGTCATGATCAATGCAATACACAAGTGACACAGAGAAGTACTTGGAAACAGCAGTGTTATCATTCTCATTCAAAGCCTCCAGCTCATCCAATTCCTTGGTCACAACCGACTTAAAAGAAAAAGAAAAAGACGACCTGGACAAAACTACGGTATCTGGGTTATCAACCCCAGGAATACCAGACTCTGACTCAGAAGAACTGGAATCTGATTTCGACTCCACAGACTCTGTGGAATCAGATCCCGACTCACTACTTGATTCATAACTGCTTAACAAAAAGCCCTCCTCTAGCTGCCAAATAAGAGAGGGTGTGTTAGATGCATCCAAAATACCACCGGAAGGGTCCACACCCGATTCGTCTCCGATCATGGAAACGGTGAAGTCATCCCCCAAGCTCTCCAGTTTGATCTGAGGATCCGAAAGGAGACACGCCAGCGTTGCTCCTATCTCAAGTTCATTATTGTTGGACTCACCCTCTGTACTCTGTTCAACCTTAGTAGTTAATTCAGTCTGTTCCTCTAAAGCTTCATCCTCTGGTAGTTGTAGGTCGAAGAAAATCTCAAAGCCAGGCAGACGCCGCTTCTCAGAGTTCAACCATGGCTCAGGAAAACCGCAAAATGGGAAGTCTTCCCTCTCTCGGACAAAGCGGCTGTTCAGAGTTCCCTGAATTAGCCTATATACAAGCTCATAGTGCTTCCCACTTTGCTTAGCTTTGGCTCTTCCTGCCATTTCCTTCCCTTTTCTCACCCAGTCTTCTTTGGTGAGTATGTAGCCCAAGCCAAAGGCATGAGGGTTATATAGCACTTCGGCTAGTGCAGTAACGCCCTTCTGGCAGCTCTTTCCTAATCCCATCCCGGGTATATGTTGTAGCTTGTTCATGAGGTAGACTGATTGAGCACTAACGTACAATCCCTCATTAATAGCCAAGATATCTTGCACCACCCGGGCCTCAGCCAAGGTAAATCCAGATAAGAAAACATCCTCATCACCGTGTACAATCTCTAGTACTGGTGTAGTAACCTCCGGTGGAGGATGTATAGAATAGTTCCCAAAAACAATGGCTACCCCCTTTGTAAGAGGGTACTTCAGCATCTGATGAAGAGTGGAAGAGACAGCTTTTACTTGGTGCAGCCACAGCCGTCCAAGGAGTAAATTAAAAGTGGCCAGAACATCCAGGACATAAAACTCAATACCCTGTTACGCCGAACCCACTTGTGTTCTTCTGAACTGTCCCCATCACCTCTTGACTTGTGTTGTCGTAAGCCTGGATCACCTAGGTCGTTAGTACAAAATCCACTGGCTTCAAGCCAATGGCATACGTCGTGCGAGACGGACAAACATTAATCGCAGACCCAGTGTCAACCAAGACAACCGGCACCCACTTCTCTCTGCATTCAATTGAGATGTATGGCGGTTTGTTATGCTCAGAGCCCTTGGGTGGCAATTCCTTATCTGTGAAGGTCAAAGTCAGCGAAACACCTCCCGGGAAGACAAGTCCCATTAGTTGTTCGGGAGTTATGTCGATAGACAGCTTGGCCTTATCCATTGCTGATAGGACGACTTGCATGTGTACTCGCGAAGCCATGAGCAACCCCCAGATAGATTTGTCCGCCTGAATCTTCTTCAGCTGCTTCAGTACAGCTTCTTCTTCTAATAGTTTCTCTCTCTGTTTTTCAATTTCCTTATCCTTTCCAGATGCTTCTGGTTGGTCCAAGTGTGGGGGCTTGAAGTATCGTCCGCTCCTAGTCATGTGATCCACTTCCTCAGAATACCAAGCATTGTCTGGCAGATTATGTCCCTAATCTTCATCAGAATGGGCAAGATGCAGGTCATTATCTTCCCACCATATTCCTCCGACAACCGACAGGCAATTGTTCGATTCCTTTATAAGTATTCCCACATCCACATCATAGTCATTCCCCGCAGGGCCTTTGGCTTTTCCAGCTTTCTGACTATTCTCGGTTCTTTCCTGTTCAAACTGTTTCAGTGCGGCCTCTTACTCTGTATCAACTGTACTAACACTACTCAATTCCTGAGCAAAATTCTTAGTACCGGTGCTCTTCGGCAACTTCCCCTTGTTCTCGACCGTTCCGGCCCTTGTAGTAGTTCTTGTTTCCCGCTGTTCCAGCTTCGGTTAAAATCCCTCATCCATATCAGGTTCATCACTGAGCCACCCCGAGTTATCTGCTGACCCATTTAAATTAAACCAATCAATCTATACATTCCCCAGATCTTGTTCATCATAGAACTGCAAATTGCTGATGTCCTTCCCTAGATCGGCTAAGTCATCCAATCCCTGACTTGGTCCATCCTCCTGGACCACACTAACCTCCATTCATGTCGGCAACTCCAACTCTGGTTTGGCCTGATTGGTTAGCACAATGTAGCGGTACGAGTTGTGTTCCTCCTCAGATAAGCCTACGGAGCCCTCAAGCACTGAACTGACGTTCCTATTTTCCACCAAGGACACCCTGCCTTCCTCTACCACGGTCACCACCATAGGCTTGGGTTGGGATGTGGACGCGTTCATTATGCACAAATCTGTGCTTTCCGGGATGAACAGCGCTGGCTTAGGTAGGTGGGAGGGGGTGATGTATATACTTGGGTCGTAAGGGACGGCCAGTCTTTGGATAAGGTTTATTTGCCTGGGTGGAGGGATTTGGTTATGTGGTGGGAGAGGATTTGTAGTGACATTCGACTTTTCAAGAGGCGCTATCACTTTGTTGTCAATGAGATCTTGAATCTCATGACGAAGTCTAAAGCACTGGTCGGTATCATGACCATGTTGTTGGTGGAAGGCGCAGTACTTCGCCGGGTTGTGTTTAGGAGGGAGAGGATCGAGCAATGGGCGTTGTTCTAATGGTTTTAAATGCCCTTTTCTGATCAGGACCCTCAGGGCCGCAGATAGAGACATGTAAAGTGGGGTGAAAATCCTCTGGCCTTAGGCCTGATGGCTGGAAGTTTGGGGGGTTATATTGGCCGTGCCAGCAAATGGGTGGCAGTTTTCAGTGTGGTGGTGACCATACCCACATCAGAAGGTCTTGCAGCTACACTACTACTTATAGCCGCATTGGAACTACGTGTGAAAGCCCTCTTAGGCTACTCTTTCTCATGGTCTATCAGACCCTACTTCATTGCATCCTCTATTTGTACCCCTATTTCGTGGAGGTCAGCAAAAGTAGACAGAGGTAGGACTATCATCTTCTGTAGTAGTCTTGGTTGCAGGTTACGAACCACCATTCGGATGTGGTCCTTCTCAGCCGGTCAGATGGTCATCATGGAGGCTTTGGACCTCCACTAGGTCATGAAATCTAAGAAGCCCTCCTTCGACTCTTGGCGAGTTGCTTCGAGATCATGAGTTGTGACCTCGATCTGTGTGTTGTAAGAGTATTGAGCAATAAAGGCCTCAGCCATCTCTTCCCAGTTCCTCTTTACAGAGTCTTCAAGTTTAGCGTACCAAATGGCTGCGATACCTGACAAGGTCCGGCCGAAGAAGGATAACTTTTGCAGTCTAGATAGGCCCATTGGTTGTAGAATGTCTGAAAATAGCCACAAGTGGACTATGGGATCACCCAAGCCATCAAAGCGGTCTATATGCGGCATCTTAAACCTCTCTGGCAATGTCACCGCCGCGTCAGTATAGCCGTCCTCAATATCTGGGATCGAATTCACACCCTGAGCTCGTTTAAAGAGCTTCTTAAGCTTGCTCACTTTCAGCGCAGTAGGGTCGACCTCAAACTTAAACGGTGCCTCTGTTTGGTACATCGGTGCTTTGGAGGTCTGAGGCGAAATCGAATCCACTAGGATGTCTGCATTTTCCTAGACATTAGCTGTGGGAGCAGGAGCTCCGGGCACTGGAATGTTTGCAGGAGGTGGATGGGATGCAAAGGCTGCTGCCTGCTGTGGTTGTTGTTGCTGTAGCCTAGCGATCAACTCGGCCTGCTGGGTGGCAATTTCCGCTTGGTGGGTGATGACTTCCGCTTGGCAGGTAGCATCTAGCTGCATATTCTCAATAGTCTGCTGAAGTTGGCGGAGCATTTCTTCCATGTTGACTAAGGGGTGCTGATCTATCGGAACTGGTGTGTACTCTCTTTCCGAAGTGAAAGCAGAAAACTGGACGTCACTGAATGAAGGTAACTACCGAACTGGTGAGTTATGCCTGACTGTCCTCCATCTTGTAACCGGAGGTAGCGAAGCAAACATTGGTTGTCCTCTTACAAGATCCCCAGATCGGTAAAGTCGCCTTACTCGAGTCCAGAGTGCTTGGGGGCTAACTGCCTTGTCTGAAGCAATCGTAAAAGACTACCTTGCAAAAAGAAAAATAAAGCAAAAAGAAACAAAAATTAGAAAATGCACAATACCTCGGCTCAGACAGAAACAACACACAGTTGTAATCACAAGCTAGAAAACTATACCCAAACACTGATTTCTGCCTCAAAACTGATACCCTCAAACTGATACCCAGACTTGCAACTGATACATACATTCTTGCAGAGTTTCACTCTTAAAGCACGTATCAAGCAAGTGAGAGCCAAAACACCCCTATAATGGGGTAGGGTTCTCCTGTCCTAATTTCGTCAGGAGCTAGGGGTTCTCTACTTAAACAAGCGGTTTCATACAATCCTGCATTTGGGTGAGCAACCTGCCCTAGTTTGGAACAGTCTCTATGGCTTCCGATATGCAATTAGGTCGATTGGTTAAAAATGGTACCTTAGCAAGACTACCTAATACACCTCTCACACCTAACACCGAGAAGTGAAAAGAGGATAAAATGGTATACCGATAGTCTAGATCCAAGGGTTGTGTTCCCATCATGGCAGAGTCGCCAACCGATCAGCCTTTTGGCAAGCTTTTCCAAGCAAGTCTCCGGCAAACCGTTCAGGAATAACAGATGGCAAACACTGTGACTTAAGCGCACCGATGCAAATGCAAATGCAAAGAAACACATAAGTGTAGATAAAATAACATATCATAAATTCGAGTCAAGTTCTCTAAATCCCCATCAGAGTCACCAGAAACTGTGGACTCGCCTTTTTTCGCACTGCGCCTTTCGGAAAGGGTTTGAAAAGAAGGCCTCATAGTTCGGACTCCCGCGGTTCTGAATCTAGTCTCACAAGTGCAATATAAAACTGATAATCACCAAAGAGTCCAAATCTGACAAACCTTTTTGAAAAATCGATTTTAAATCAAATAATGCCAAAATTGGACTGCTTTGCCAGATACAGAGTTGCCACCTAAATATTTTGTTTTAGAAAAATTTAGGACACCCTGACTCGTGCCAAAGGCCACGTGTCCGTCATTACCAAAGTTGCCTCGGTTCGGGAAGTTAGGTACAAGAGGGGAAGGTCCTAAAATGAGCACCCCCACTCGCCCGATCAAAGATCGGCCTCTATTAATCATGATATGATTTTTTATAAACATTATGTGTTCTTATTCCGGTTATCTAGACTAGCTTTATTATGTGACTCACACAAGCAAGTATAGACTAGTCGTAAGACTTGGAACAATTCAACTCATGTTTGTTTGTGAAAATTGTTTGAATTTGTCACCCTCAAGTGGGCTTAATGATGTGGTTTTGCCACCTCAAGTGGGCTTAAAACATGATTTGCCACAACCAAGTGGGCTTAAAACGCGCATTTGGTGAATTGTTCCAATTCAAATAACAAGCCTTCATCCACAGGCATTCATGCTGTTTAGCATTTAAGCACATAGCCTCATGGCAAGCATGCGAATCATGGCAATATAGCAATCACACTCATATAAGTATGCTAAAGCACAAAAACTTACCAAGTACTTCAAGCCAAAACAAAAACTAATTAGAAAGATGCATGATCCTAACTATGCAAGATGTCTAATGCAACACATGCGAAGAATGCAATTAATAGGCTCGGCTACTATATGGCATTTACAACACTTTGATAGCATGCTTTGAAACATGTATTCAAGGAAGTATTGAATCTGACAATGCAGTTTGAATGATGTGTCGAGCCTCGGTGCATGCAAGACAAATGAATGGATGCAAGCATGTGAGCATAAGGTATGCTAATCAAAATATGGCCCTAATCTAACCATCGAAACTGATTAAATAAAAGGGAGAAAGACGTGAGGTTGGAAGACATACACACACACACACACACTTATTAGAACATTATGCCCTCACAAAGGAGGGTCCGAATGAGACTAGCTAAGCTAAGCTATTTAAGCTAATTAGGTCAACACTTGAAATGAATTAACTAACTATTCTAAGCTAATTAATTATTACAAACCCGAATCGAATAACTAGTTACATTAACTAATTAATTACAACACTTGAATTAACTAGTTATTTTAAGCTAACTAAAGCAATTAAATAATTAACTATCTAAGCTAATTAAATGTTACAACATAACTAATTAGCTACAACTAATTGAATTATTTACAACACGATTCATTATGCTGATGAAACAATGAAATGGCAACGCATTTGATGCGAGCACCAAGGAAGATGGATGGAGGTTGCATACACATCGCCCGAAAGCTGCTCTGTCTGCCCCAAACTGCCTCTGTTTCACCTTCAGCCACTGCCTCTGTTTCTGCAAAACTGCACTATTGGCCAAACACCAAGGGCCGCCCATGCATTGATTTGGTGCAAACTCTGTTTTTGTGCTCTGAGGTAAAATCAGTGCAGATAGAGCATTTTCAAGCTCTGTTTGTCCTTCATTCCCTCTCTGTCATGGGAAAGCCTCAAGAGAAGAATGGAATCATTCCTAAAGACATCAATGAGCAATTGATTACTTGATGCTTTAGGACATGATCTTGGACAAAATCAATAAACGTAATGCAAATGACCACCCCTCCATTTTTGTCATGAAATGAACTCAAAAAGGGAAATTGAGACGCTTCAAGGACATCTAAGCACCATGAATTGATGCTTGATGACCCTTGACACAAGGAACTTGGCATAACGTCCGGCGAAGTTCAAGCTATTCAAGCCATTTTCTTTAAGTGTGTTGAACCAAATTTTAAACCAATTTTATTAGGCCTTGTTATTCATTAGTCCATTTGTCCAAATGTGATGTTAAGAGTCCTCTAAACAAGAAATAATGTCAAACGAGAGATCTCTCTAAAACATGAGAGAAATGCTACACCGTTGACAATGAATCTCCTAAGAGATTAAGCCATTAAGTGTAGGCCATTCCAAGCAACCTCGATCGGTTAAAATCATTCTCAAATAAAAATGATAGATAGTTGATTGATTATTTAGAGTGAGACTCTTAACATGGAAATAGAGCAAAGGAAAGCTTAGAACAATACAATATAAGCCATGCATGCAATTTATGAGACAACACATGAACTAACCCAAGCATGGAACAATTTTAAAGGCCATGGCAACCCTAACACAGCCCCTAAAAAGGTAAAAACAGTGCTGAAATTACACTACAAAAACCAAAAGCAAGCAAGCAAAATAAGAGAGAATTGAAGCTAGTAAGCAGGCCTAAGGAGGGATGGCTAATCCCTCCACTTTTTGGTCCTCAAAACCACTTATTTTAGCCTTTCAAAACTCTAAAAATCAGTATGAATGCCAAGGGAAGAGGGCGAAAAGGAGAAGAGTTTAGGTTATGAAATAAAGGTGTAGAAAGAGCAAACTCTTTCTAGCCTTTTGGTAACCCTTCAAACTCAACTCCAACACCTCAAATGAGCTCAAAAGCAACCAAAACAGCAAGAATGATGGTGTAGAGAACAAAAATGTAAGCAAGAAAAGATAAAGCAAGCTTATACCTTTCTAGAAGCTAGCTTGCTTTTAGAGTTTCAAACTCAAATTCAATGCACTCTCAAGCATGAATTACACTTCCTCAAGATCAACCAAGGCCTTAGGATGATCAAACAAGGCTAAGTATGGTGTGTAGCGATTGTGTAAGCAAACTTGGTTAGCTCAAAGGATGCCTTGCAATAGAAGAAGAAGGAGTCAAGGCTCACAAGGGTGTATACCTCTCTTCTTGATATTTTGTTCAATCCTCAAAACAATCCCAGAGCCTCGGTTTTATAGAATTCGAGCTGAAAAGGTGACAAATATCTTCAAAAATGGACAGCTGGTGGCCTCCCGCCCAGAATAGTGTTTATTGCCATCGAAGGCCGGCCGACCATTCATAGCCACGGCCAGCCATCACCAATGCACGACCGGGCTTTGATGGCCTCCCCTCTTTTTTGGCTCAAACTCAGCTCATGGAGGGAAAAGGTCCAAAAATAAAACTCGCAGGTTCAAACAAAGTAAATGTTGAAGATTTGAGGTTATTTCGGGAGCCTGATTGATTCCAAATCGCTGCAAACTCACAATTCAACTTTCATCATTTAGTGCACCGAACCGAGCATCCGAGTCTCGCGGGCAGTCAAAAGTGGGCTGTCTCAAGTCTCTATCTGAGACAATCGTCACAGGGACCTCGTGCAACCTCACTATGTCCCAAATGTACAAGTCAGTAAAGTAATTTACCGAATCTCTTATGCGCATAGGAATAAAATGAGTCGACTTGGTCAACCGGTCAACTACCACCCAAATAGCATCTCTACCCCGTTGAGTCCTCGGAAGACCCACAACAAAATCCATCATCACATGCTTCCACTTCCACTCAGCTATAGGCAAAGATTGTAACAAACCCGCTGGCCTCTGATGTTCGGCCTTCACTTGCTGATAAGTAAGGCACTTCGATACAAATACTGCCACATCCTTTTTCATACCCCTCCACCAAAACTGGCGACTCAGATCATTATCACCCCCCAAAATTTAGACAATGTCAACCAAACCATCCACCATAATCTCATAACTATCTAATACCTTCAACATTAAAGTAACAATAAACAGTCAAAATAACTTAAATAATGTACAGTTACAGACCTTGCCAAATTATCCCAATACTAAAGTCATAAAAAAAAAATAATAAATACATAAACTAATATCAACCCTAAGCTCAAGAAAACAAAAGAAGTCCAAACGACAAGTCCAACAACTATAGTTATTTCTTGTCACTACCATAGCATCAACTAATTCTGCAAAGGAAGCTCGGCTGCACTCAAACAGAACGCACCCGAGTTGCCAAGAGACAAAATGGGTCAGTATACAGGTATACTGGTATGAGTACAAGATTTAACACCCGCGTGTCCACCAGACACAAACAAAAATACATTTAATTCTTGTTACAGGACGGGACAAGACAAGTAGTTCCAACCGTACCGTGACGAATGGGCAGTTTCTCGAGATACGGTAGCATTTAGTTTCTTGTCCGTACACAACGAAATATAAATTTGATTATAAAATAAACAAAATAGAAATAAAAATATGGTGGGTCTGCCCTACATAAAAAAGTTAGTAAGACCCAGCATCCTGCAAAAAAAATAAAGTTAGTATAATTTAATCATAAGTAACTTGCTGAAGAAGTATAAAACTGCACCGTTTCATGCTTAAATAATTCGAATTGACCAAAACTCAAAGAAAAAAAGTTGTACAGAATCAAATTTCCTAAAAGACTTAGCGAACGAATTTAATAGAAACTGAACAGGTTTAGAGAAAAACTTGATAGAAAAACCTAGATGGAATTCAATCGAAAAATCTAAAGCTGAAAACGAACAAAAACGGCCCTAAGATGATTTTTTTTGGAAAAGTTCAAAACACGAAAAGTGTGCAGAATAATGTTTTACTTCAGTTTACGCAAAACCCAAAAAAATGAGCTCGTTTTGGGTGTTAAAACAGCCTCTAAAATCTACATTGCTAAAATGAATCAAAACTATAATATTTAAGATCATCCGATAATAAGTTCTAATCGATCTTTTTAATAAAAAGTTAAAACATAAAAGTTGTCTAGAATCACGTATACATACCTCTTCTCAAATTTCATAATTTATCGAGATCATTTACTATTTTTCAAGATGTACAAATCAATACAATTCATACTATACTAATAAACTCGTAATTAAATTCTTTGTACCTTAACTCCACCACTTCGGCCCTCCACTTCCGACCTACACATATATCCCATGTGCCTCCCGTATACCTAACACCTCTCCGAAGCCAAACTTGCACAGGGATATCGTCTCGAGTTTGACTCACACTCCCCGGATGGTTAGCATATACGTACGCGCGTAAATCAAAACATTGGTCTACTCATGAGAACGAGGCAACAATATACATATACAAAACATCTCACTCTTGAGAACAAACATAACAATGCCAAGCCTAAGACATTCAAATAAATCTCATAATTCTCACTTTTTTTTTATACACTCTTTCTCACCAACACTCAAATAAAACAATAATCCATGGAGTCATGGTGGAGTATAAAGAATTTATTTATGGGTTCCTAATTAATTTTAATTTCATATAATCATGAGTGTGATTACAAATATAAAATAAATCCATATAAAAACCCTAAAACTGGCAAACACAACTAATTAAAATAATTAAAATCAATCAATCAACTAAAAATCCTAAACCTTACATACATAACTAAACAAAATAATTAAAATCAATCAATCATCTAAAAACCCTAAACCTTACATATACAACTAATCAAAATAATTAAAATCAATCTATAATCTTTATATAAATACAAAATCAAACTAATATCAAATAAATAAAAATAATTAAATAAAAACAATGAATTAAACATAAATCAAGGAAAGTGGATTTTGTACTCACAATATTTTTTTGAAGATCAAAAAATTATTTGAAGAACTAATGGAATCACCAAAACAAAACCCTAATATTTTTTTCTTCCTTTTTCCTTTTTTTTTTCTTCTCCTCCTCCTCTCTCGCCGTCCCTCTTTCTTTGCTCCCCCTCTCTCTCTCTCTCTCTCTCTCACACGCCCTTTTCCCCGTGGCTGCTACTATCAATTGTAGGATTCCTTATGAACTTCTAAACCTAGTTGAATACTTATATTTTATTATATATATATAATAACTTAATTTCCTATTCTAATCAAATATGACTATTATATAATATTATATTATATAATACAACATAATTACAATATATATAAATATAAATATAAGATATATATCACCTCTTTTTTTTATATAACAAATATAAATATTTAAATATTTGGATTAATTATATCTAATTAAATAACACATTAAATTAATTAAATATTACATTAAATTCTCATGTAACCACGTAATTAATAAAGACAAAAAAATAAAATAAAGTAATAATACTAAATAATGACTTACGAAAAAATCAGGGTCGCTACAATCATGATACATTTTCGCGCCTTCCGGATGCACCGCAAGGCGTAAATGGTGAAACTCTCGGAGTACTTCCTCTCAGCAAGACTTCGGCATAAACAAGCGGTCACGATATCTCACACTCAGGTCGGGATACATAGTCAAACCCTTCTCTACCTTCCTACTGGAGATCTTCTCCCAGAGAGATTCTACTTCAAAGTCACCATTTTGTGTTTCTAACACTCGATTCACAAGTGTAGGTTGTGCAACTACAAAAAACAAGGTTGGGGACTCGACAGACTCGCCCAGATGCAAGTCAAATTCACTAAGGGCACCCAACATGTCCCATTCCCAGATAGCCATACAAGCTACACTACTGTTGGATTTCCTACTTAGGGCATCGGCCACAACATTGGCCTTCCCCGGATGGTAATGTAACTTGAAGTCATAATCCTCTATGAACTCCATCCACCTTCTCTGTCTCAAATTCAAGTCCTTCTGTGCAAACAGATACTTCAGACTCTTATGATCAGAAAACACCTCAAATCTCTCACCATACAGATAGTGCCTCCAAATCTTCAAGGTGAAAATCACAGCTGCTAACTCTAAATCGTGGGTAGAGTAGTTCCTCTCGTGTGTTTTCAACTGCCGTGAGCCATAGGTTACTACTTTCCCTTCTTGCATCAATACACAACCCAAACCCTCTCGTGAGGTATCACAATACACTAAATAGCCCAAACCCCTCTCTAGAATAATCAAGACTGGAGCGGTGATAAGTCTAACTTTAAGCTCTTGGAATGACTTTTCACAAGTCTCACTCCACACAAATTTAACCCATTTCCTCGTCAATCTAGTCAAAGGCGAAGCTAATCTGGAGAAATCCTTCACAAACCGGCGATAATACCCGGCCAACCCCAAGAAACTATGAATCTCGAAAGCATTCTTAGGTTGTGCCCAATCCTGCACTGCCTCAATTTTGGACGAATCGACAGCCACCCCTTCCCTGGACACCATGTGGCCTAAGAACTTAACCTCTCTTAGCCAGAACTCACACTTCCCGAACTTAGCATACAGTTTATAGGCTCTAAGCAACTCGAGCACCACTCGCAAGTGTTCATCGTGCTCCTCCTTATAGGGTGAGTAAATCAAGATGTCGTCCACGAAGACGACCACAAAACGATCTAAGAACTCTTGGAAGATTTGGTTAATCAAGTCCATAAACACAACCGGTGCATTGGTTAGCCCAAAAGGCATCACCAAAAACTCATAATGGCCATACCGCATACAGAATGCCGTCTTCGGGGTGTCCTCCTCCCTGACCCTCAACTGGTGATAACCCGATCTTAGGTCTATCTTGGAGAGACAACGAGACCCTTTCAACTGGTCAAATAGGTCATCTATACGAGGCATTGGATATTTGTTCTTAACAGTAACCCGATTCAACTTTCGATAGTCAATACAAAGTCGCAAGGCCCCATCTTTCTTCTTAGCAAAAAGGGCCAGTGCTCTCCAAGGCGAAGTACTATGGCGAATAAAGCCCTTATCTAGTAGTTCCTAGAGCTAAATCTTCAACCACTCAACTGAACTGGCGCAAACTGATACGGTGCCATAGAAATTGGTGTTGTGCCAAGTACTAAATCAATGGAGAACTCGATCTCTCGGCAAGGTGGCAAACTAATAAGATCCTCGGGAAAGACATCCGAGTACTCACAAACCACTCTTGGCAACTCAACCCGAACTTCATCACACTCACTACTCAAAAGGCTAGCAAGAAGACAACTAAGTTCACTCCGGCCACGCGAACTATACAACGGTGATAAGGCTCTATCCACAGGGTCCCCCAAGAAATAAAAGCAATCACCGCTTAAGGTACATACAGTAGCCCTTTGACAGTAGCAATCTATAACAGCCTGATATGACAATAACCAGTTTATACCCAAAATAACATCAAAACTAGACATGTCCATCAATACAAAAGAAAAAGGAAGCCGGCGATCAGCGACTTCTATATCACAACCCGACACCCCTGTTTCAAAATCATCTCACCCCCAACAAGTGACACAACACATATAGAAGATGCTAACTGTGCCAACTCCAACCCCAAAACAGATGCAAATGCAGATGAAATAAATGAATGGGATGCACCCGTATCAATCAAGACATTAGCAACCGAGTTACAAAACAAAAAGGTACCTCTCACAACAGATGGAGCTGGTACAAGATCTGGCGCGGTAACAGCATACACACGCCCCGTTGGCCTCTGATCTACCTGCTCACCCCTCGGAGAATAAGACTGCTACACTGACTGAGCTGAAGAGGCTCCCTGATTGGCCTTTGAGGCCTGTACTAACTGCGCTGGCTGGTGACTCTATGTCTGCCTTGAACCAAACGCACCAGGTGTGCCACCCAACTGTGGGCAAAACCTCTTCTGGTTCCCCACCTACCCACACTGAGGGCTTGTTTGGGGTGTCCTAAAAAAGTGCACTTTTTGTCTTTTTGGACTAAAAAAGACAAAAAAAAAATATGGAGGTTTGGGTTAACTTTTTGGATTTTTATGGAAAAATGTGTATTAAAAAATTGTATAAAAAGAGTGTGTAAGAGATGAATAGTGACAGGTGGGCCCCAGCCGTACAAATCGGCAGCTGGGAAGGAGAGTTGGAAATTATTGGCTATTTTTGGTACAAAGCACTGCATGGTTTTGTTTGATCCGTGGGGGTCATCACGGGTCCCATTTTAATAATCTGAACCGTTCAATGTGTATAACTCGTCGAACACTATGTACCTATAAAAAATCACATTAATCGGATATTGATAGCTATCTGATCAGATATATTTATTTTTCAATCATTAATTATAACACCATCCATTTGTCGTACATAACTGATCTGATCATATAGTTATCGATATCCGATCAATGTGATTTTTTACAGACATATAGTACTCGACGAATTCTACACATCTAACGGTTCAGATTATCAAAATGGGACCCGTGATAGCCCCCACAGGCCAAAAAGTGGTGTGTGTACAAACCACACCCAATCCTTTCATATATATGCACTGCCGTGCACAGCAGCCGGCAGTGGGTCAATTCGGTGTGTACTTTGGGCAGAAAAAAAATATTTTTTTTTTTTTTTTTTTTTGGTGAATAGTGATATCTTTTTGGATTTTGGAGTAACTTTTTGACTTTTTGACTGATTTAGGGTACCCCAAACCAGCCCTGATAACAAGTGAGCGGCTGACCTCTGCTCTGACTCTGGCCCTGAGAACAAGTCGAAGATGAAGCTACTCACTGCCCTTCTCCCCTCTGTGGGCAAGTTGGAGACTTGTGGCCCAACTGACCACATTTGAAACAACTGATGTCTCCCTGACCGCCTCTCCCAGAACCCGAACTCGGTACTAGAAAGGTAGACCTCGAATGTGCTCCCTGGGACTGCTGAGGATTAGAACCCCTCTGCCTCTTACTGTCCCCCTGTCCATCCTGACTCCTCTTGGAGCCCCTCATCCTCTCCTCCTCTGTGTGCATGATAGTCTCAAGATGAGCTACAGCCTCCACAAGGCGTCCATAATCCCTAATCATGGATCCGGCCACTCTAAACACGAGTCTGGTCCGTAACCTCTTCTCAAACTCCAAACATCGGCGCTCCTCGTTCGCCACTAACTCCGGTGCAAACCTAGACAAGCTAGTAAAGGTGGCCTCAAACTCAGCCACTGGTGTATTCAACTGCACCAACTTGGATAATTGATCCTTCAACTTCTCCCTTACTGTAACAGGTAAGTACTTGTCCTGGAAAGCATCCACGAAGGCTTCCCAAGTCCTACCAATGCGCCCCCGCGCATACTTTCACCACTGACCCGCGTCTCCCTTCAGCTGGAAGGATGCCAAGGTCACCCTCAAACCTCCGTCTTCGATGCCGAGCATCTCAAACGTCTTCGTCATCTGCTCTAGCCACTCATCAGCCTTTAGTGGATCATTAGGGTCACCCAAAAACTCGTCTGGATTTGACCGGAAGAACTCCCTCTTCAGAAACGATGGCCCTATTTCAGCTATATGGGCCTGGACTTGATTCTCAGCCCTGAGAATGTCCATGGATTTCCTCAATGCTCCAGCCATTTCATGGGCTAAAGCGTCCATGGCATGTTGACCTACTGGTTCGACCACATTGGCCTGGCCAACTCCCTTCTCCTACGTCGGAATCTCATCCAATATAAGCATCTCGTGCCTCCTAGGCCTACCACATCTACCACCACGACCTCGTCCTGACATCCTAATAAATGTAACAAAATAGATTAGCACGTTTACAAATGTGGTAAAGCTATCTCACTTGCATCCTAATATGATGGACAATTGTAATTCACTCCACATAAGCACATAATCACATAAACACATACGAATTTCATTTTCGGATAATGACCATCACATGACATCGCCAGAGTTCCAGTTAGAAACGGCAGTAATCAAGTGCCTTTCCATTAGGATTCCCAGAAACCCGTGGACCCGATCAGCATCCTAGAAATTAAATCACATACCCATATAATCACATAAGCATGTTATCATATAAGCACCTAACATCATACTTAAGTCTCTAACAAGCGAGACAAACCCATTGTGGTACTAACCACTTCCCACGTACCCAAAGTATTCAAACCCGGTACGCTCTGATACCAAGTTGTGACGCCCTCAAAATACTGCATAAATAATCCATTGATAAGATCCATAAACATAATAAAATGGTATACTTTATTCATTAGAGTTTATATTACAAAAGACATTACGTGCACTATACTTTTCATAAATGTTCACTCTGAAACTACAGCATGTAACACTAGTTGTTTACAACAAAATAAACGCCCTACGGGCTTTACATTTTTCCAAGTTATCATTTGGTTACAAGAAAAGAAAGAGTCCTAGCTCTATACATATAAAGCCCTCGGCTTGAATAAACATTTAACACAAGACAACAAAATGGAGCCTTCAGCCCCTAAACCTCCCAAGCTATGTCCTTGGAGGCAGCATGTCACCTATACCTAAAAATGGTTTCCCAAGTAAGGTGAGCCAAAGCCCAGTAGAGATATGCTAAAACAGTATATGAGATTTAACTAAGATATAAGCATCAGATAAATGTGCAATATTCATAACCAACACATATTCTTTCCAAAACCATTCCATATAGATAACCATACCTTAATCCATTTCCATTCATCTATTTCAAATTAATCTATTTATCAAATCCATTAATATCTAATCAACCAAAATGAGATTACACTCAATGGTTCACAATTCAATGCATTCATCAATCCAACACTTCTATTTTTCTTGCCATTTCACGGAATTCACACCCGAGGGAATCGGCACCCATATATATATGATTTCGGGACTTTCACCCTGCACACTCCGGCCAACTTCATTTTCAATGGAGTCCATCCCCTATCTCCTCCCAAACAATGGAGTACATCCCCTATCTCTTCCCAAACAACGATACATATACAATGTATTTAAAAAAGTTGTCATATACAATGACTAACCAAATCACATATTCAATAGTTTAATCAAACTGTCATATTCAATGGCATAATTCAAATGATTAGTTTCAATTCACCTAATCATCATGTAGTTTCTACAACAATCATAGCTATCCTCCACCGATAGCCCAAAACATATATTTCTAAACAAATATACAATCCCTCAAATAGATAATTTATCAAATTTTCATAGATGAATGATTTATCAAATCCAACTCCACCATTCATTCACACATTTCCCCAATTTCATATTTCCCAAGTCAATTTCATTATTTATACAAAATAATTATTTAACACAAATTAGGGCAATTTTCTCCCTTTTTCAAATATCAACTCCAAGTCCAAAATTTATCAATTTAACTCAAGTAACCTCATATTCAATACCCCATATCCATTTATGAAGCCCAATATAGAAAACCACTCTTTCAATTTTTAAACCCAAACCCTAGCTTCACCCAAAACCTCCCAAATCCACCATTTATTCTAAATGACCAATACCTAGGTTAAAAATCATATCAAATAAGCCGACACCACGATCAAAGGAGAAGATGGAGACACTTCAAATAAGCCGACACCATTTATTCTAAATGGCCAATACCTAGGTTAGAATATCTCTACCTCAACGTTAGGAGAGCAAAGGAGAAGATGGAGACACTTCAAATAAGTCGACACCACGAGCTATTCGGATCAACATGGAGCCCTCAAGGTGCTCTACCTTTTTAACAAAGGGACTAGGGTTGAGAGACCCCCAAATCAAGGTGTATTTATAGAGAGAGAGAGAGAGAGAGAGGGTCGGATTAAGGTCTTGGGATGAAAAGAAATCAAAAAGTGAAGTAAAATGACCCAGCTACGAACTGATATACACGACCTTCACTCGAGCGACCAAACACAACAAGTTACCTCGCTCGAGTGCAAGAGATGTCGCTTGAGCGTAGAATGCATACCTTTAGGTATTTCACAGACGCACACCCTCGCTCGAACGCAAGAAGCCTCGCTCGAGCAAAGAACTTCATCTTCCCAGAAAAGCTGCGTCTGGGAAGGAAACCTAAGAACCCTCAATCCTCGCTCAAGTGCAAGACACCTCGCTCGAGCGCAAGAAGCCTCGCTCGAGTGAATAGGCCAAAATCTGGGCAAAAACAATCTAAACCAACTAAAAACCAACCTGTTCCAAACTCGCCTAACAAGTTCCAAAACTCAAATGCAAAGAGTCAAAGGAGGAAAACAAGACATGGATACAATATTCAACCACAGAACCCGAGTCTGGAACACCATGAAGGTCGGGGCAAAACCAGGATCGCTACATTGTTGATCTGTCATCACCCAGATTTAAGATAGTTTTGGGTTAACCCTTTTCAACAGTAGCTCACCCCAAGATTGAGGAGCTTTTTGATGGGATCGAAACCCAAATGTTAAATCTGCCACCGTTCCTTGAAGGTTTTCAATCATTCCCAACATTTCAGCAGTAGTGGGTTTAGCCATTTGGCGCTCTTGGCGTACCCGAACCGGATCAGGTGCATCCATCATGCACAAATCAGTGCTTTCTAGAATGAACACCTCAAGCTTAAGTAAATGGGTCAGGGTGATGTATATGCTGGGGTTGAAGGTGGATGGCAATGTATGGATGAAGTTAAGGTGGAGAGGAGATACTTGGTCATAGATGGGAAGTGGGTTGGTGGTAACATTGAGGTCTTGAGGTGGAGCTATCATCTGATTGTCGATGAGATTCTGAACCTCATGGCGAAGGCGGTAGCAACAATCAGTGCCATGACCACGCTGTTGATGGTACACACAATATTTGGTGGGGTTATGTCTAGCAGGGAGTGGGTCAGGAAGAGGCTAGGAATCAAGGGCTTTGAGATACCCTTTTTCCATCAGGACTTTTAGTGCGCTGGTTAGGCTCATATAGAGGGGGGTGAAAGTTCTGCCTTGAGCTCGGGTTTGGCTAGTTGTTTGTGGCTTGGTATTGGCAAACGGGTCGGCAGTTTTTGGAGTGGCAGCAACGGCATTGATTTCAGTAGGTTTGGGAATAGCATTGGTACTCCTGGAAAACACCCTCTTTGTTGGTTCGCTTGTTCTGGGGATAATCCCTTTACTGAATACACTCTCAATCTGAACTCCTAATTTATGCAAAGTTTTGAAAGTGAATAGTTGAGCAACTATCAATTTTGGTAACATATCAGGCTCAAGGTTTTGCACCATTATCCACACTTGGTCCCTCTCAGAAGGTCAATCTGTCATTTGTGCTGCCTTTGCTCTCTACCTTGCAACAAATTCCACAAAAGGCTCTCCAGGATTCTGGTGGGTTGCTTCAAGGTCTTGGGTGGTCATTTCAATTAGGCTATTGTAAGAGTACTGATTGACAAACACCTCAGCCAATTCTTCCCAATTCTGCTTCAGTTTATCCTTCAACTTGGCATACCAAGTGGCTGCTATGTCCGACAGGGTTCTTTCATACAAAGAGAGTTTCTGAGGCTTAGTCAGACCCATTGGTTTTAGGACATTCAAGAAAAGTCGGATATGTTCTATAGGATCTCCAGACCTATCGAAACGGTCAATGTATGGCATTTTGAATCTATCTAGAAGCCTTACGGCAACCTCGGTGTACCCATCCTCAAGGTCGAGAATGGAGCTAATTCCCTGTGCCTTTTTGAATTGCTTCTCAAGGTTATCAATTTTTAACAAGGTCGGGTCGAGCTCATCAATATTAAGGGGATAAAGCCCCTCATTAGGCTGCACCAAGGGTCAGAAAACTCAAGCTTAAGCCAAGCCTTCTCGAGGATCTGGGCCGTGCAAATCTTTAGTTGGCGGAGGTGGATCAAAGCTCGGTTGGGGTCCCGGGAGTGGAAGTGTAGTAGGTGCCCCAGATGGGTGTTGTATTTCAGTAGTGGTCCCATCCTGCATAGCAATTCCCTAGCTTAACGCCGCTATCATGGCCACAACTTCTTTTGGACTCTATGTCATCACGGGTCTACTGAGTTGGCAATCAAGGAAATGGATGGGTGTAAGCTGAGAGTTAACTGACAAGGATTTTGACCTAGTTATACTTGATGAATCTGAACTGGATTAGTCTTAACAAGTTTGACTGGATTGGGCTTTTTTAGAGTGGGGTTTTTTTCTAGGATTGGATGGATTGTGATAGGTTAAGGCTGACACTACTCCTTCTCTGGCTCAGACAAACCTGGCATTTAAGAAACAAATGCCTCTCATTAGATCAGGATACCAGGTATGCTGGTCAAAACAAAAGCAAGATACAATTTTGGCCCTGGTTCTGGTTTTGCTGAAAATTCACCCATATTAAACACAAATCCCAAGATTTCGACCCAAATCTAATTCTGATATGATCCTCAAGTTTGAAAGGAATCGCCTCAAGATTAAGACTCTCCTAGGATTGCATCACACATTTCCAAAGATTTCACATTTTGTATAAAAGCATTCAAAACACCCCTATGAGAGGTTTAGGTTTTCTCTATCCTAGCTTTGGAGTGATCTACGGCTTTACTATTCAAACAAGTGGTATCACATCATCCTACATATGGGAGAGCATCATGTCCTAATTTGGAACAGTCACTATAGCTTTACTATATGTAGCTATGCCAAATAGTAAAATGGGTACCTCAGCAAGACTACCTAATATACCTCCCACACCTAACACCGAGAAGTGAAAAGAGGATCAAGCGGTAAAGCGGTAGTCTAGATCCAAGGGTTGTGTTCCTATCATGGCAGAACCCGTGACCGGCCAGCCTTTTGGCAAGCTTTTAGGCAAGCCTCTGGAAAACTGTCTAGAAATAACAGATGGCAAACACAGTGACTTAAACGCACCAAATGCAAATGCAATGCAAAGAAACATATAAATGTAGATAAAATTTCATATTATGAAGTTCAAGTCAAGTTCTCTAATTTTCCCAGCAGAGTCCTAGAAACTGTGGCTCGACTTTTTTGCGCCCCCTTTCGAAATAAACCCTACAGTATCAGACTCCCACAATTCTGAATCTGATCTCACAAGTGCAATATGAAATAAATAAACACCAAAGAGTCCCAATCCAGCAAATCTTTTGCAAAATCGATTTTGAATCAAATTACCAAAAATAGACTGCTTTGCCAGATACAAAGTCGCCACCTAAATATTTTGTTTTGTTGAAATTTAGGAAACCCATGACTCGTGCCAAAGGCCACGTGTCTGTCATCACCAAGATTGTCTCTACTCGGGAACTTAGGTACGAGAGGGGAAGGTCATGAATTGAGCACCCCCGCTCGCCCGATCAAAGATTGGCCTCTACTAATCATTATATGAATCTTATTTACATTATATGCTCTTGTTCCGGTTTATTAGGCTAGTATTTACTATGTAATGCACACACATACAAGTATAGACTAACTTGCAAAAATTGGAACATTTGATTCATGTTTGTTTTGAAAATTGTTTCGAATATGTACCACTTTGAAAAAGTGATCGCATATGAACATTGCTCAAATTATTCCAATTCAAGCAACTAGCCTTCATCCACAGACATTCAAGCAGTTTAGCATTTAAGAAATTAGCCTCATGGCAAGCATACTAAACATGGCAACATCAACATACAATATGCTAAAGTGAGTAAAATCTCAACTAGTACTCCTAGCCAAAAAAGAAATGAGTTAGAAAAATGTATGATCCTAACTTATGCAATATGACTAACGCAACATATGCGATATGCAACTAATAGGCTCGGCTACTAATGTGGCATATTGAAGCAATTAAATAGCATGCGATCTAAGCACGTATTCAAAGAAGTATTAAAATGACAATGCAAGTTAGAATGATGAACCGAGCCCCGGTGCATGCAATACAAGTGGATGCAAACATGAAGTATGCTAAAACAAAACATAATGTCCCTAAACTAACTATCATAAGCTAGTAAATAAAAGGGAGAAAGACGCGGGGTTGGAAGACATACGCGTTATTACAACATTGCGCTCTTACGAAGGAGAGTCCGACTGAATAACCTAGCTAACTAACTAAAGCTAAGCTAAGCTAACTATTACAAAACAAAATATATAAAACTAGCTAAGATACTTAACTAATTATTACAGCAACATATGAAAGAGCAACTATTCTAGTGAATTAATGATTACAACATCACAATTAGCTAACTACTTTAACTAATTAAATAATTACAACACAAGTGCAATTAAAAGAGTAAGTAAGCTAAACAATTAAGTACTAAGCTAATTACTCCACCTCGGGAAGCGAGGGATGTTCATGCGCATGCTCGGTTTCCACCCGAAAAGACCACTGTTTTGCTTCCAAAGAGCCTCTGTTGCATAGAGAACACATATACTAATGCCCACTTCTAGAATAACTCTGCTTTGCCTCACAAACACACTGCTGAATTTTGCATTGGTAGCCGGCCGGCCATCAAAGATGGCCTGCTAGCCACTGAAAGTGGCTAACCAACCACTGCTGCCTAATTCATCTTGCTGCAACAGAGGACAAACAGAGCATGCACAGGGTATTTTCAAGGATTTGTTTGCACAACTCACCCCTCATTTTCATGAACAAATCAAAAGAGTAGTGAATTTGGTCCACAAACCTTCAACTCAAGCAATTTCATTGCATGATGGCTCATAAACCAAAGTGTGCAAGTTCAATAAATGTAACAAAATAAGACTCTAACCTCCTCCCTTTCATGAGTTGATCAAGGGAAGTGGTGACCTTGGAAACTTGAACCATTTCATCATTAATGAGTATGAAATGCCTCAACTTCCATGTGTTCAATTAACGTCCAATTGAACACAAACAAATTATTATCTTGCACATTTTTAGCCCAAATTTCAATTACTCCATTTTAGATTTCCAACCATTCTTTAATGAATTGAGTCCAATGGGTGAGTTTAAGTCCTCTAATGGAAAGAGGGCTCAAACCAAGAGTTGCCTTAGACATGAAAGAGACATCATACCGTTGGTAATGAACCCCAAAGGGTTTAAACCATTAAGCATGACACCTCAATCTCATGCTTTAAACAAACAAGTTGTTTGAACCATTTTCAAAACAAAACAAAAGCCAAGAAAGGAGGGAGGTTGCAGAGATGATTAAGAGTGATCACAAGTATGAAAATCGATAAATAAATGCAATCAACTCAAAGGAGATGGTGTCTAAGGCCTAAAACACCCAACTCACGAGGACAATTACACTACAAGGATGCAAAACAAAGCTCAAATGCAACTATCAACCAAAAATAGTGCTAAAATAGTCTAAAAATAGTCTTAAAACATGCTGGAATTAAGCTTAAAAAAAAGTTAGATTAATAAGCTAAAACATAGCACAAGCTAGGCTAGTAAGCAAGACACAAGGAAGGGAGGCTAAGCCCTCCAAATTTGGACTTCAAAACATGATTTTAGCCACTGAAATAACTCTGAAAAACAGTGTTAAAAAGCTCAAAAAGAGTTGACAACAAAGTGGAAAACACAAGGATAAAGGCCTTAGAAACAAGGTGTAAAGAAGGGCTATCAACCCCTTTACCTTTAATGGCCTTAAACCACAAGTTTCAACCAAAAAATACAAGTTTTAAATAGTCCAAAATATAGTAGAAAAGATGGAAAACAAGTGGTGTAAAGATGGTACAAAGGCAAGAGAAGGTATACCTCTTGAAGAGAAATGAACCTTTAAGTCATAAGCCACTAATTTTACACTCTCAAGTGTCTTAAGAGTTTAAAATCAAGCTCAAATCATCTCAGCAAGAAGCTCTCTAGGTTTGCTTTTGAGTGTTTAGGCAAAGGCTATGCAAGTTGTAAGAGAGAGAGAGAGAGAATTGTAGAGAGATGAATTTTTCAAAATTATTTCCTCACTCCTAAAATGTTTCCAACCTTGAAAGCAAGAAGAGAGGTCCTTTATATATAAAAAACATGAGCCCTAGGTCGAAAATATCTAAAAAGGGACAGCTGGAGCTTTGTGGAAACAGCTGGAAAAAATATCTGGGTTTTACACTAATGGCCAGCTAGTGGCCGGCCACCTAGAAGTGTGAATTGCCAACCACCAATGGTGTCCGGCCGGCCACCTGCCGGCCGCATGCTGGCCACCAAAAATCTACTTCTAGGTCCGACTTCAAATGGGCATATCTCCCTCATCCAAACTTAGTTTTAGGCCATTCTTGAGTCTAAATGGAAACCCCGAAAGTCTACTTTCCAATGGTGGCAGCCTTACATCTAAATTCTAAGGGTGCAAAGAAATATGCCTATTTTAGTGAAGGTTACTCAGTTTTGTGTTAACCGGATTGATGCCTAACTTCCAACAGCTATATCTTCCTCATCCGGACTCGGCTTTACGAGATTATTGAGTCTAAAATGAAGCCCCAGAAGTCCAATGGTGGTGGCCTCATATCTAAATTCTAAGGGTGTAAAGAGATAGGCCTGATTTAATGAAAGTTGCTCAGTTCTCTCTCAACAGCTTCAAGCTCAACCACTTCCCCAACTAGTTTTCTTCCCTCTCCTCCAATTTTCTTCAACTCCAAACCTATAAATAAGAGATTTTTAAATATTTTTCAAGAGTTCACCTCTCTTTCATTTATTTCCACTTTGCCCTTGCTTGGTTTACCAAAAAGTGTAATATTTAACGAAATGCGAGCCTCGAAACATCGTAGAAACATTTTCAAAAATATTTTGAAAGAGAGGGTTTTAAGGTCTAAAATAATTTTGGTCTAAAATAGTTTTGGTCCAAAATGGGGTGTAAGGTTGGGATTTGGAAGATCTTCTTACTAAAGATATCGAACATTTATACAGCGTAACTTTCATCATCAAGTGATCAAGCAATGGTGCCCAAGTCTTAAGGGCGATAAAAAATGGGGTGTCTACAGGCATAAACCAAAT
The DNA here is from genome assembly GCA_036172215.1 of Camellia granthamiana. Classification (NCBI taxonomy): domain Eukaryota; kingdom Viridiplantae; phylum Streptophyta; class Magnoliopsida; order Ericales; family Theaceae; genus Camellia; species Camellia granthamiana. Next base: position 53,075,013 of record CM069903.1, on the reverse strand, counting down.
CTAGGTTATTTGAGGGTTTAGGGTTGTTTAGCTTTTATGAGGCTTGCAGATCCTAAATGACCTAAATTGGGTGAACGAGCTACCACTTGTGCTTTTCTTTGGTATGCGTTGCATAGTACAACTTATAGATTTTTTGATACGAAAAATAATATTATTTTTGAATCAGGTTATACTATTTTTCATGAAAATAAATTTCCTTTCAAATCTAGAAATAGTGGGGGTCAAATAATTTCTGAAAATATTTTATCCATGCCTAACTCTTCTACTCTATCTCAAGTTTTTCAAGAATAAGAAAATTCTCAAATCCAACCAAGGAGGAGTAAACGTGCTAGAATTGAAAAAGATTTTGTCCTTGACTATTATCTTTACAATGTGGAAGAAATTCTTCTTACGGTGCAAGAAACTTTGTCATCACCTGATGCTATTTTCTGGAGAAAGGCTGTAAATGATGAGATAGATTCACTACTTTCAAATAAAACATGGAAGCTAGTGGATTTACCTCCAGGTTGTAAAACTATGAGGTGTAAATGGGTCCTTCGTAAAAACTTAAACCGAATGGAACTATAGATAAATATAAAGCGAGGCTTGTCACTAAAGGTTTTAAGCAACAAATTGATCTTGATTTCTTTGATACTTTTTCTCCAATTACTAGAGTTACATCCATTAGACTGTTGATAGTAGTGGCTGCAATTCATGATTTAAAAAATCATCAAATGAATGTAAAAACAACATTTTTAAATGGAGATCTAGATGAGGAGATTTACATGGACCAAGCTGAGGACTTTGTATAGCTTGGCCAAGAAAGCAAGGTATGTAAGCTAACTAAATCCCTTTATAGTTTAAAACAAGCTCCTCAACAGTGGCATAAGAAATTTGATTCATACATGCTTGAGAATGGCTATAAGACTAATGAATGTGATAAGTGCATATATTATAAAACTTGTGAGAATGCACATGTAATTATTAGCCTATATGTGGATGATCTACTTATCTTTGGCTCGAATTTGCATATTTTAAATGAGACTAAAAATATACTTAATAGCCACTTTGATATGAAAGATCTTGGTGAAGCTAATTTTATTTTGGGAATTAAAATTACCAAGACTAAGGATGGCATTTTCTTGATCAATCGCATTATGTTGAGAAAATTTTAAAGAAATATAACTTTCTAGACTGCAAACATGTTGCTACTCCTTTTGATGCAAGCATACATTTATCTGTTGTAATAAATGAAAATGAAGTGATTAATCAAAAGGAATATGCTAGCATGATTGGTAGTTTGAGGTATGCTACTGACTATACTAGACTTGACATTGCATATGCTGTTGGAGTACTTAGTAGGTTTACTAGCAAGCCAAGTCGAGATCATTGGCTAGCCATGGGAAGAATTATGAGATATTTATCTGGTATCAAAAATTATGGTTTATTTTATAACAAGTATCCTGCGGTACTTGAGAGATATAGTGATGCTGATTGGAACACTTTGTCAGGTGATTCTCTCTCTACCTCGGGCTTTATTTTTACCTTGGGTGGTGGTGCTATATGTTGGAAGTCTAAAAAGCAGACCATAATTGCTAATTCCACCATGGAAGCTAAGCTTATAGCGTTAGTTTCAGCATGTGAGAAAGCGAATTGGTTGAGAGATTTGTTACATGAAATCCCTTTTTGGAAAAAACTAATTTCTCATGTGTTAATTCGTTGTGATAGCATTGCTGCTATTGATAGAGTGAACAATCATTTTCATAATGGTAAATCCAGATCTATTCGAAGGAAACAGAGTAATGTGAGATCCTATTTGAGTAATGGCATCATAACTGTGAATTATGTAAAATCTTGTGATAATCTCACGGATCCGTTAACCAAGGCCTTGGCAAGAGATAAGGTCTAGAATACATCGAAGGGGATAGGTTTGAAGCCTATAAAATCATAAACCATGTATGAGGATACCCAACTTAGGGACTAGAGATCCGTAACTAGGTTCAATGGGAAGAAATCATATGGTGGTTGTAAAAAATGCACTCCTTAATATTTTGTTATTTATCCCTATGATGTAAGTGCATTTGTCCTGTAATGTTGGAGGGTTGAGTTTGTATACTCTTAATGAAATTTTGTAGCTGTTGTTGAGTGGGGTGTGTAAATTACAGGAACATCCTTGACAGATTTCACCTATTTGAGCATGAAAGTGGGGCCACTTTCTATGAGAACAAAGCTTATTCTCAAATATGCTCATGAAAATTGGGATTAGTATAAGGCCGTAATGTGCTGTCTATTAAAAGCTCATGTCAACACCTGGATTATTATGTGTGAGAAGTAATCCTTTATTTCCCCTAAGTAGTCATAGTTCAAGTCTGAGACCACTACTGACTCTGGAGTAGAGGTTGTTGTTTCAGTAATGAAAGTTCAATGCAGAGCACACCTTCATGATGCATATTAGTCTATCTTTGTTTGGTAATCTCTCTTGTCCTTGTTGATATTAAAATGAGTGGGGGATTATTGGACCATTTTAATATCTTTTATTTATTTATTTATATATTTTGTTCATGAATCTTCTTTTGTGTTGTTCATGAATGGAGATTCATTGTTTTGGTGTCCTTTTATCTTGTTCATGAATGAAGATTAATTGGAGTTCATGAACTTGGTGGTAAGTTAATATTTAGAGACTCTCCATTTTTTCTAGTTTGATGGTCATTATTATTTTTTGGTGTGATTTGTAAGGTTCTAGTGGCCTATAAATAATTCCTCTCATTTACTCTTTTCTACACCAACTATTTTTTGTACTTGAGAGATTACTAGCCAAAGAAGGGTGTTTTTCTTGGTGGAGTTTTGGGTTCACCATCTTATGCAAAGTTGGCCTGAACCATATGACAAGTGGTTAGGCTGTTGTATCCTAGAGGGGACAAGTCATAGTTTTGTAACTGCTGCATTAGTATTTGGGTTCTTCCTACCACAGTGGGCTTGATCTCCTTAAAGAAAATGAGATATCTGTGCCTCAACTTGATCTATTTGTATCTCATTTTTTTTGCATTATTTATCAATAAAATATCATTCTTCTGGTATTTTCACCATCAGATTATATTCACAGTTTTGTGTATTTTCTTGATGATTAGAGAAGTTGAACTGAAAAATATAAAAATTAAGAATTTTACTTTGATATTTATACAAATACTTACCCTATCTTTGATGAATTGTCTCAAAAAATATTTTTTATTATTCTCATCTGTTGTTTGATTTTGTTTAAACTTTATTCTATTTATAAGTAAAAACATAATAAGAAATAATTATAATGATAATTATGAGTTTTTGGTAAGGTGAATTGAAATTTTGGAGTGAAGAAGAAGTTGAAAAGAGTTGAATATAAAGAATATATATATATATATATAAGTGGTTTGGGTATACTGTAAGAAAAAAAATTATTTTAGGGTTTAATGTGTATTATCTTTATTAATAAATATTAATAAATTTACATTAGGATATAATAGAACTAAAATTTCAAAAATTTATTTGGCCGTACTGAATTACTTTTTAGGTACAAATAGAATCACCATGAACCCTAGGCTTCATTTGTGAAGTATTTGTTTTTATAATCTTTTGGCCTTGTTTGGTTTGTCTTTTGAGAGGCAATTCTTAAGAAAAAATTTTTAAAACTTATTTGGTTGAAAATTTTTATAAAAAAAAAAAAAAATTCAAAATCACTTTCCTCTTTACTACAAATCAATCAATTATTTTTTTTCTCTTTCCTCTCTCCTTCTCTCACATCGTACATATCAATAAATTATTTTTTCTCTCACACCTATCTATTCAACTATAAAAAATAAATAAATAAATAAATAAAAATAATAATAATAATTAAATTATTTCAAATTCCAAAACTATTTTCAAAATATACAATCAAATAATTTTTTAAATTTTATAAAATATTTTTAAAATATTATTTTTTAAAATTATTTCACAAATACAAATCATATAAAGCGTTTATCTTTCTCGTATGTAAAAACCAAACAAGGCGTTTATCTTTCTCGTATGTGAAACCTAGTGGCACTCTATATAATTTTATTTTTTAAAAAATACTACTATCAAAGTTGTTTTCCTTTTTCATTATAAGTTGGTACACTTTTTTCTATTATTTATCATTTAATTAATATTTGTATTCATATATTCAAGAACAAAAAATTCTATATGGACTAAATTGATATTCGAGTTCATAAATAAATGCTGAAAATATATAAATTCATAAATCAGGGAATAAATTGATTATGGCAAATAATTGAGGCAGTATCAATGTAATTAATTAACCAAACAATAAACCTAAATCTTTGGCCTAATGATTGTTTAGGAGTACTTTGTGATGTGAAATTGCGAGATTAATTCTTATAAAAATGAGTTTGATACTTTTCAATTATTGCTCTGATCACGATGGTTGTATTAAGTGATTGTTAAGTGGCTATTATTGGGCTTTGTGGTGATGGTTGATAGGCTTGTAGATTTGTGTTGTTGGATCATAATTTTCTTTATAATTGTAATTATTTTTCTATAGATTAAAAAAAATATAAAAAAAATAAATAAACAATAATTCCATATTCTATACAAACTTATCTCTTTGTTCTCTTAATCTAATCTCACAAACAAATTGTGTGAGTGAATTTCTGATCACACTGCCAACTCAGTATTCAACTGGAGAGCACTAGCAGAATAGATGGCGCCTGAGTGACCTGCAACAGAAAGAAGAGATTCCGGCGGTGGTTCGTCCACCCGGGAGCACTCCGATGATCAAGTCAGTTATCTCCCAAAGATAGATAAAGTGCTTAACTCACTATTCAGAATATAAATTGCGTACCTTAGACCCATTGGGGGTGCCTCTCTTTTATAGCCAACTCAATCTTAGTCCCAATAGAAACCTAGCTTCAATGGACTTTAGCTCAGTGCTTATCTTAGACTCTCCAATAGATAAAGATAAACTCCCTAAGAGCTTTATCCTTATCCAAACTGAGGTCCTTCCTCATTCTAGGATTCTTGTCCCTTATCCGCTTATCCCGGACTCCGATATCTTCGGAGATAACCTCGGCCTATCCGAGATAACCTTGGCGTCATGACCAGGACACGTGGCACCTCGGTTGACACGTCGGCATCACCTTGGCCACGCGCTGGTACTCAGAAAATATATCCCCACAACTGCCCCCTAGGTTTTATTACCTCAGCATCCTGAGGTGATGGAACCTATATCGTTATATCGGATAGAATGTCGGCTATCTTGCTGTATCATCCATTTACCGAGGTCATAATACATCGGCTTCACACGACCAAGTCCAGTCGAGGTCACTTGCTTCATTAAACCAAGAACTCCAAGAGTTTTATCACGCGTATGAGCTGTCACGCAAAATAAATCAACCGTTTCTGTCACGCGTCTTCCCCTCACTGGATCGTACTCGATACGCGTCTGTAAGTCAAATTTTTCTTATGTGCGCCGTCTAACGCATACATCGTTCTAGGCACATTAATTGCCTCTTTGCCGCCGTTTTTCTGTTTTAAACAAAACGTCCTTCCTCTCTCCGTCTTTTCACTTTACACCATCGTTTCTGAAGCTTTTTCTCTTTCTCTCTCTAACTTTTTCTCCCAAATCTACCATTGTCAATCTCGCGAAGCATTCTGCGACCAGCCTCACTCTCTCCTCTGGCGGGGCTTCTGCTGCACTTCCTTGCTTCCGGCTACCGTCTGATCCCGGCGAACTTTACTTCGGCTTCATTTTTTTGGTAAGCCACTGTTCCTCCTGGTTTCAATTCTTGATTTACCTCGAACTCTGTCATTTTTGCGAACTTGCTCATGTCTTTGATCATTGTAATCTGTACCTTAATTTTCACCATGTGTTTGAGTATGTTTGCTTCATGATCCTGTTTTTGCCCAATCCTTTTTTGAATATTCACACACTGCTCACAAATTTGTTCACTTTTGCCACTGTTCTTGGCCTTGTAGCCTTGCACACACTCTGTCACAGTGTTCTTGATGATTCACCACTATTCTTGATTCTGAATCATTGTTCTTGTTTGTGTTTTCTGTATTTTCTCCAGATTCTTGCCTTCAATCTCCGTTTGCTTAGACTTAGGTTTGAGATTTGCCCTAGAACACAAGAATCTTAGGGAAAACTGAAATGAATCCCCCTCTGATCTTCACAAATTCTTACCCCAGCGTGAACTTTAGGTTTTGCCAAGGTCTTCTGAGCCTTTACAGAACACTTTATTTCCAATTTATACACCTTCCCCCTAAGCCGACGTCATGGGTATGTGGAAGCATAGGGTAGACACCCCGACCAAATTAGAGTACTTTAGGCGGGAGTTTTCCATCCCTGCCGACGTCCACCTCAGATTGGCAGGGGAGGAGGATTCCATTATGCCCGATGTGAACCTCATGCCTTTCCCAGTAGTGGCCTTTATCGAGTGTGGACTTAGGTTTCCACTTGACACCTTTTTCCGAGAAATCCTTCATTACTATAAATTGAACCCAATGCAGCTTGCCATCAATTCTTACCGAGTTATCAACGGTATAATAGCCTTAGCCAAATAAGAGAATGCCAGGGTTACTCTTACCGATATCCAGTACTGCTACACTATGTGTCGCCTAAAATTGGAAAAAGGCCACATCTATTACCTCAAGCTGAAGTCCACTGAGTACAAGCTCATTGCCGACCTCCCAGACTCAAACAAGGGTGCTGGAGACGATTACTTCATCATCTCGGGCAACTGGGAGTTTCAGCCAAAGGATGACCTCCACCTTTATCCCCTAAGCCAAACAATTTTCGGGAAAGGAGATAGTAAGGGCCAAGTGTCACTTTTTCTTGCTCTTTTTTTTTAAAGTCTTCAATACTTCGTTCTAACGTCTATGCTCTTCTTTTTGCAGTTCTTCCCAGCCACCAAAGGGCTTTCGCAAGTCTTTCTTCCCCAGCAAGGACTTGAAAAAGCTATTGGATTTGCCAGTCCACAAACGGAAAGCCCCTCTGCTGCTCAATTTCATTCCTACTTACAAGTCGATTCTTCCCGACGTTCCAAAGAAGAAGAAGAAGAGTCAGTCTCCTCCGTCTGCCACTACTCCTTCCATCACTTCAACATCTCGGCCAGATCAAGGATCGACCTCTGATCCAACAGAGCAACCATCTACCTCGGCTCCACAGCTTATCCCACCATCTCAACGTCGACGACGTCGCCAAACTTTTTTTGCTGCTGAGATGGGCCGCAAGAAAGCAGTCACTGAAGACCTCTTGGCCAACATCCCATCCTCCATCGACGCTCAACCAGCACCAACTCAGCCTCCAAAGCCGAAACAAAAAAGGCTGAAGAAGGCTCAGCCAAAGGTAACGGTGACTCAGGTTGATTCTGAGGACACCTTGCCAATTTCCAAATTGGCTTTGAACGAGAAAACCCCTTCCATCCCCGAGAAAAGGCCTGCCAAGGCCGAGCCATCCCAATCAACCCGGTCAAAGAGGTCGCAGTCTGAATCGGCAACAGCTTCAGGCTCCATGAAGTTTGACTCCCCCTGGGCCCCCCAGATCACCGTTGAGGACAAACCGGTCAAAGCCGGTGACAGTGCGACTAATCTTGAAGTCGGTGTCGCCCTCTCAACGGCTTTGCTCCTTCCAAACGATCTAAACCGAAATGCCAAGATGAGCGAGTACGAAAACTTCGCTTTGATGCTTCAGCACTCTGTTCAGGTAAGTCTTCCACACTTGGTATTTTTCTTTCTCCATTCTTTTATACTTAGCAAATTTTACTAACTTTTGCTCTGCTGATCTTCTTTCAGGCGATCTAGCACGCCCACTCCTTCTCAATGCAAGCTTTTGAGATGAGGAAGGAGTTGGCCGACAAAATCAGGGAGGTCGCTGCTTTACAAAAGTCCCTCAACAGGGCCAAGGACAAGATGAAAACCTTGGCAGATCAAGCCGAGGCAGCTGTAAAAGCTCAGGACGCAGCTGAGGAGAAAGCTGACGCTGTAGAGGCCATTGCCAAGGTCCTCACGGCTGAAAAGAAAGAGGCCGAGACAAAGATGGCCGAGGCCCAAAAGGAACTGCAAGATGCCTTGGCCACCAAAGATGCCGAGATCAAGGCCGCAAATGAAAAGGCATACGCTGAGGGGGTGGCCGATGTCACGGCGGACTACAAGCGTCAGGTGAAGCAGGCTTGCAACAAGGGTTTCACCCTTGGTTGGATGGCTGCTCTAAAAAAGCTTGACGTCCCCGAGGACTCCCCCCTCATAAATGCCGACGTCCTTGTCTTGCCATGCCCCCGTACTCCAAGCCAATCCGAAGACAATTCTGAGTCTGAGGAGGAAGCTTTGGTGAGGAAGACCAAGGAGGCTGTTGGGGCCAAGTCTCCTACTCCAAATGAGCAAGTCCTGGACTTGACTCAGGATAAGGAGGGTGATGAGGTCCCAAAAGATGCTACTCCTCAGAAGGCAACCTCGGACGCACCTATTGCCGACAAGAGCCTCGACCAAACCCTCCAAGAAATAGATGTTGAGCTCGCGTCTGAGAAGGCCGCCGAGATTCTTCTCAGCAGTCTTCCGAACTCCAGACCCAACCAGCCAGAAGCGCCGAAGAGTCTTAATTTGATGTTTTTCTCCTTCTTTCTGTACTTTGTACTTTTTTCTTTTCTTTTCTTTTCTTTTTTTAAAAAAAACAATGTAAGCTTTCTGTCTGGCCGACGTGCCTCATTTCGAATGTAAATACAACTTCTTCTTTTGAATGCTTGTATGTTTGTCTTAATTGCATGACTCTATACTTAGAATCATTTGCATGTCTTCAATATTCATCTTAGCCTGTGCAATCTTCTCGGGGTGATGTACCTCAATAAAAAATAAAGGTTTTTATCTCGGCAAGTACATAAGTACTTCCTTTATTACAATCTCGGTTTAACTTCAACTTGTAAATTTTTCACAAATTTCAACAAGTGTTAAACATGACCTCAGTTTAACTTCAACTTGTAAATTTTTCACAAATTTCAACAAGTGTTAAACATGTCCTCAGTTTAACTTCAACTTGTAAATTTTTCACAAATTTCAACAAGTGTTAAACATGACCTCGGTTTAACTTCAACTTGTAAATTTTTCACAAATTTCAACAAGTGTTAAACTGATTTTAGCTTGTAATTTCTACCTTTCCAGGAACCATTTTCCCACTCTCTGCCCCTAATGTGAACTTAAGTTCCACTTGGGTTCTCATTATGTATGTATTTCATAAACATCGTCAATTATCTTATCAATCATAAGTATATAGAAAAATCAAGCTAAAACTTTATTTATTACTTCGGCTAATAACAAAGAACAAGAAAGTCTAATGATAGAAAAATTTCAAATTACAAGTGTTCTAGGGCCTTGGCAACTCTTTGCCTTCATTATCTTCAAGCCGATATGCCCCATTGCCCAATACCGAGATGATTCTATAGGGTCCCTCCCAATTCGGGCCAAGCTTGCCCTCTCTGGGATCCTTTTTGTTGCTGACGACTTTTCTTAAGACGAGGTCACCAACTTGAAACTCCCTTGGGTTGACCTTCTTATTACAAGCCTTGGCAAGCTGCATCTGGTATGTCGCCAGCTAAATTGCAGCTCTCTCCCTTCTTTCTTCTAGCAGATCTAGATCTCGGGCTAATAATACATCATTAGTCCCATTCTCTACTCCCTGAGTTCTGATCCCTGGGATTCTGACTTCTAGAGGAATGACTGCTTCTATGCCATAAGCCATGGCAAATAGGGATTCCCCAGTTGATCTTCTCGGCGTAGTCCGATATGCCTAGAGTACACTTGGCAGTTCATCCACCCACTTTCCCTTTGCTGCTTGCAGCCTCTTCTTAATCCCATCCAAGATGACTTTGTTGGATGCTTCCGCTTGTCCATTGCATTGAGGAAAACTTGGGGTGGAAAAATAATTCTTAATTTTGAACTTTGCACAGAAACTCTTGATTAGCTTACTGTCAAACTGTGTTCCATTGTCTACAACTAGTGCTCTTGGGATCCTAAACCTGGTGATGATATTTTTCCATATAAAGTTCTTCACATCCACGTCTCGGATCATGGCAAGGGGTTCCTCTTCTATCCACTTGGTGAAGTAATATGTTGCTACCAGCAGGTACTTCCTTTGCCCAGTTGCTTCGGGCAGTTTTCCAACAAGATCCATGCCCCATTGGGCGAACGACCATGGACTGGATACTGGATTCAGATCTACTGCTGGTTGGTGTATCAGTGGTGCAAACCCTTGGCATTTTTCACACTTCTTGACATAGGCTTCTGCATCCTTCTGCATATAGGGCCACCAATACCCTTGGGTAATGGCCCTATGAGCAAGTGATCTGCCCCCAGCGTGGCTTCCACATATTCCTTCATGTATTTCATACAAAAAAATCTTCAACTTGTAAAGGATGTACATACCTCAAAAGGGGTCTAGTGAAGGATCTTCTGTAGATATGCCCCTCTGCTATCAGACTGAATCTTGCCGACTTCAATCTGATCTTGTGTGCCTCCTTGTGATCATCTGGCAATTTTCCTTCTTTTAGGAATGCTACTATTGCATCCATCCAGCTTGGTCTCATGTCCACACACATTGCTTCACGCTCTGTGGTCAGTGGTTCGATGCTTAGGCCCGACAAATAGTCAACCATTATCGTCCTTGCCTTTCCAGGTTGTATTGCACTAGCCAGGTTGGCCAGGGCATCGGCGTGACTGTTATCATCTCGGCTAATCTGCTGTAGCTGGAAATTCTAAAACAGGGCTATCAATCTGCCGACCTCATTCACATAGGCCGACATCCTCTCGTCTCGGGCTGCGAACTCGCCTGTTGTCTGGTTGACTATAAGGTGAGAGTCACAGAAGACTATCACCTCATCTGCTTCTACTGCTACAGCCAGTTTTAGTCCTACAATCAGTGCTTATACTCTGCTTCATTGTTTGAGGCCTTGAACCCCAAACGAATGGATTGTTCTAGTATCTGTCCATCTGGAGATACCAGTACTACTCCTGTTCCCGCTCCTTGTCGGTTTGAACTCCCATCAACAAACAGTCGAAAGGAGTCGCCGATGTAAATGCTGCAGGGGCTGAGTTTTTCTTCTTGCCTTTTTTTGTTGCCCTTGGCTGGGCTCCTCTTTGCTCGCTTGGACATCGTTCACCTTGGCTCAACAGAGCCCGATGTACGATGGTTTCTGGAGTGAACTCGGCCACAAAGTCGGCCAAGATTGGCCTTTGATTGCTGTTCTGGGTCTATATTCTAGATCATACTGACCCAAGGCCACTGCCTACCTAGCTATTCTACCTGTTAGATCTCCCTGCTGTAACAGAGACTTTAATGGATGTTCAGTTAGCACCACAATTTTATGGGCTTAAAAGTAATGGTTCAGCTTCTTTGAAGCCATTACTAAGGCCAGCGTTAACTTTTCCAAGGGTAAATACCTGGTTTCTGCATCAGCCAGGGTTTTGCTTACATAATAAACAGCCCTTTGTTCTCCTTTTTCTTCTCGGATTACCACTGCACTTACCGCATGTTTCGAAACTGCTAAGTACAGCAACAGCTCCTCTCCAGGTTCTGGATTTGAGAGAACTGGAGCCGTGGTCAGATACTTCTTCAAGTCGGCCAAGGCGACTTCGCACTCTTCTGTCCATAAGAAGTCTGTGGCCTTCTTCACTAAGCTGAAGAAGGGTTTGCACTTGTCAGAACTTCTGCTTATGAACATATTCAGGGCTGCAACCCTTCCTGTCAACATCTGTACTTGCTTCGCCGATGTTGGGCTTTTCAGTTCTAGGATGGCCTTGATCTGATCTGGGCTGGCCTCAATGCCCCCTCTAGTCACCAAGTATCCTAAGAACTTATCAGATCTAACTCCAAATGCGCATTTCGATGCATTGAGTCGGAGCCGATATGTTTTTAGGGTGTCAAAGACTGCCTTTAAGTCTTCTAGATGGTCCTTAGGTTCCCTGGTCTTCATGACCATGTCATCGATGTATACCTCCACTGTTCGGCAGATTAGGTGTCTGAACATCTTGGTTACTAATCTCTGGTAAGTTGCTCCTACATTTTTTAACCCAAAAGGCATCACTCTATAGCAATACAGTCTTTTTGGGGTAATAAATGTAGTTTTCTCCTCGTCTGGGGGGTACATGGCTATCTGATGGTACCCCCTGTAGGCATCTAGGAAGCTCATCCTTCCATGCCCTGAAGTGGCATCCACCAGTTGGTCAATCTTAGGTAAAGGAAAACTGTCTTTGGGACAGGCCTTGTTTAGGCTGGTAAAGTCCACGCAGACCCTCCATTTACCATTCTTTTTCTTCACCACCACTGTATTCGATAGCCATGTTGGGTAATTTACCTCTCGAATGGCTCTGGCCTCTAGAAGTCTGTCTACTTCCTCTTCCACTGCCTCAACATGTATCAACGTCGGTCTTGTTGCCCATTGGATTACAGGTTTGGCCGACCTGTCTACGTTCAGTTTCTGGCAAGTGACCTCGGGGTCAATGCCTGGCATTTTGTAAGGCGTCCAGGCAAACACTTCAATGTTTGCTCTCAAGAAAGCCTCCAGTTCTTTTTCCTCTTCTTCGGCTAAGCTCGAGCCGAGAAGGAAGAAGCGTTTTTCATCTCCCTGCTGGACGAGGATTTTCTTTAGGGCTTCTTCACTCTTCTCGGCTGGCTCCTTGCCGACATCCTCTAGGACTTCCATATCCTCGTCTTCGATCTCTGCCCTTTCTGGTTCTCGTATGCTGCAGGTGGATTTCATTGCTGCCATGGAGCAGTTCTTTGCCTGCAGCTGATCCCCTCTCATCTCCTCTATCCCATACTCTGTTGGGAACCGCAATAGCTGATGCAATGTTGAGGGAACAGCCCCCATTGCATGTAACCATGGCCTTCCCAAGATAACATTGTAAGGGGAGGGTGTGTCGATTATGGTGAACTTTGTCTTTATCTTCTTGGGGCTAGCCTGCACTTCCAAGCTTGCTGCTCCCAGTGGCCACGTCGGCGTTCCATTGAACCCGACCATTGGTCTATTGGATTACTCCATATCGTCGGGGTGAAGACCAAGCTCCTTGTAACATCTGACATACATGATGTCACAAGAGCTGCCTTGGTCAATTAGGATGCGCTTCACTTGGCACTCCCCAACCTGGAGGGATACTACCAAGGCATCGTTGTACGGATGTTGTACCATCTCCAGGTCGGCTTCAGTAAAGGACACTATTGGTCCCTGACACTCCTCGGCCTGAGGTCTTTTCTGTCGAACCTGGTACACATGCCACAAGTGATTTACCTTCTGGGTCTCCCCCCGTATTTCGTTTTCGTTGACCTACGAGTGAATTACATTAATTACCCGAGATCCGCCTACCTGCGGTTGTTGTGCTGAGGGGGTGGAGCTGCTGGTGCCTAAGGCAATCTTGCCTGCTCTTCCCTTGTCCTGGCCTCATCTATAAGGTCCCTCAAACGGCCTTGCCTAACCAGGTCTTCTAGGTGTGACTTCAGGGCTCTACAACCCTGAGTCAGATGCCTATCTTCATTATGGTAAGCACAATGCTTACCAAGGCTTCTTCCCATAAACTCTCCTGGTACCCTAGCTGGTGCTCTGAAGTAGGGTTGGGTTCGAATTTTATCCAGGACTTTGTGAATTGGGATTCGTAATACAGTTGTGACTGCCTGTGTGGTTCTCAGTCCTATGTCTTGTTTGTTGGATCTGTTGTTACCTCGGCCTCGCTTCGGTGAGCCGTTTCCTTTCTCTTGCTTTGTCGCCTTAATCCCTGGCGTGTCTTCCTCGGCTCTGGCATATTTCTCAATTCTAGCCATGAGCTCCTCCATGCTTTTTGGCAATGTCTTTGCCAATGACTTTCGTAGTGCACAATCATCGTTTAGGCTGTTCTTGAAAGACACGACCGCCACCTCTTGGTTGCACTCAAGTATTCGGTTGAACACCTCATAATACCTTTTTGTGTAGGCCCTAAGGCCCTCATCCTCACTGATCCTCAGAGCCATTAGGGCGTCTACCCTTAATGGTTGTAGTTTGTTTGTCACGAACCTGGCCACGAACATCTCGGCCAGGCCTTCCCAAGTCTTCACACTTTCTTTTGGCAATTTGTGAAACCAGTCTGATGCAATTTCCCCGAAAGATGAGGGGAACACCTTGCAAAGCAATGGCTCGTTCCCAATGTACAATGCCATCGAGTTCAGGTATAAACCGACCTGAAAGTTAGGGTCCGATTTACCATCGTATATCTGGAACCTCGACATACTGAATCTTTTCAGGGCCTCAAATTTGTCTAACTCCACCGAGAATGGTGTTCTCGGCTTAACAGGGGAAGTTACCTCGGCATTTTGTTGCTTCCTCTTGAGGTAATCTCTCAAGTCCTCTTTGGTACGCGCAGGAGCTCGGTTATCTCCTGATTTCAGTCTTTTAAGTGCACTACTCTCAGCTTTGTTGTGAGCCCTTTTCGACCTTTCTCCATTGGTCGCATCGAAGCATAACTCCTACCTTTGAAAATGCCGATGTTCTCTGGGATCTACTTCCTTGGTGCAGTGTGTCCTTCGAGATTCTTCCCTTCTCGACTCTCCTCGCCCGACCTCCCTTAAAGGCCGGTGAGAGTGTTTTTTGCTCCTGGTGTGCTGTGGGGCTACAAGGATTGTTTTCTGTCCTCCTTTCTAGGCATTGGCCGCTGGAATCGGCGTGTCCTGCAGCGGGAATGGTGGCTGCATGACGTTGTTTTGCATCATGAAATTGACGACCGATTACAGGTCTGCCAATTTATTTGCCATCCCCTTCATCTCTTCGTCCCTCCGTAGGCATCTTTCTTTCCATACCTGGAGGTTATCCTCGTTATAGTACTCGTTTTGGTCTGATTTCTTCGGTACGTCGCCCTCATGGCCGACGTCCTTTCCTTCGTGATTCTTATCACGAGTCTCTTCGGTGCAGTTGTCTCCTTCGATGTCAAGGTCAATAGGTCTTCCACTCCCCGTAGGAATGCTGTCCCCTGCTTTCTCTTTCTGTCCATCGTTGGCCATCTATTCTCCTTTCTTTCCCACAGATGGCGTCAAAGTGTGTGAATGAATTTCTGACCACACTGCCAACTCAGTATTCAACTGGAGAGCACTAGCAGAATAGATGGCGCCTGAGTGACCTGCAACAGAAAGAAGAGATTCCGGCAGTGGTTCGTCCACCCGGGAGCACTCCGATGATCAAGTTAGTTATCTCCCAAAGATAGATAAAGTGCTTAACTCACTGTTCAGAATATAAATTTCGTACCTTAGACCCATTGGGGGTGCCTCTCTTTTATAGCCAACTCAATCTTAGTCCCAATAGAAGCCTAGCTTCAATGGACTTCAACTCAGTGCTTATCTTGGACTCTCCAATAGATAAAGATAAACTCTCTAAGAGCTTTATCCTTATCCAGGCTGAGGTCCTTCCTCATTCTAGGACTCTTGTCCCTTATCCGCTTATCCCGGACTCCGATATCTTCGGAGATAACCTCGGCCTATCCGAGATAACCTCGGCGTCACGACCAGGACACGTGGCACCTCGGCTGACACGTCAGCGTCACCTTGGCCACGTGCTGGTACTCAGAAAATATATCCCCACACAAATATAACACAAAAACGTTAGGAATTGTGAAAATGTATCTTGAAATTTTTTAGGAAAATGATTGGCTTGGTGTAAATTTAAAGTTTGTGGAAGATAGGTCACGCTCACAAAGGGTTGCTTGAGAATAACTTAAAATAGTATATTTATTGTCTTTTTATTTTTGGGGGTTTCATATAACTTTTTTATTTTTTTTACACATATTTTTATAAAAATTCAAAAAATTATTAAAATAGTCTATTCTCAAACAATACATTAGATAATTAGTCTAATAAAACATTGGGTAAATAATACTTTCTCCTTTTATGTTTGACTATTTTTTTACTGACTCTTAAAATTTATTTATTTTTCACTTTAACTCTTCATATTTCAAGATTTTTTTTAAAAATTTACTCCCAAAGGCAACTTATGTACAAAATTATACATAAAATGATAAATTGATAGTTACGTGACATAAAAATATTTTATTATATATAACTTACACGTCTAACACAAATCTAAACCCTAATATAATAACATATCATGTATGTTATGTAACAATTAACTTGACATTTTCTATCTAAGTTTGAACATAAGTTACTTTCTGAAAAAAATTGGAAAAAATTTCAAACATAACATCCAAATGGGAAGAAAAAAATTAAAGGGTCAAAGTGAGAAAATGATCCTAGACAAAAAGAGCAAAGTGTAATTTACCTTAAAACATTTGACAACACAATTTTGGAATTAGGATCCTCTCATTTATCTCTCTCCTTAACTCTCTACTTGCTGGGCCATTCAGCCCACCTTTTAGCCTAATTTCGATGATCCGAACTGTTCACATTTTAAGATTTGTTGAGTATATCATACTTATAAAAAATCAAAGTGATCGAATATCAGAAACTACGTGTTCGGATCATCAAAATACAAACCATTTTTAAAAAAATTTAATAAACAGTTTTCTGAACACATACTTTCTGATATTCGATCAACTTAATTTTTTACAAGTATGATATACTCAACAAATCTTAAAATGTGAACGGTTCGGATCATCAAAATTAGACCTCAAAGTGGGCCCAACGGCCTAACAAGAAGGGAGTTAAGGAGATAGATGAAGGAGAGGATCCTGATTCCATATTTTGTACCTAGAAGAGAGAGAGTGAGAGGGTAAATTACAGTGACCTCCGCTAAGGTTTGTCTTAATTTCAAAAACCTCCCCTGATTTAGCTTATCTATCAGCTTTGCCTCCCCAAAGAGGGTGTTGTTTTACAAATTTAACCGTACGTTTATTTTATATATTTTTGTTTATATATTTGGCTTTATTTGGGAAGTTGGCTATTTTAGTTGATTATTTAACTTTTTTATTATTTTAACCTGAATAAAATAGTTATGTTTGGAATGATAGTTGATTTTTTTTTTTTTTTGGCAAATTACCTACACCTCCCTTGAGATTTAGCTAAATTACAAATTCTCCCCTGAAGTTTCAGAAATTACATCTCGTCCCCGAGGTTTATATTCACATAACAATTTAACCCCTACTGTTAACTAAACGTTAAGAATGGTTAGCTGACATCACTAAAATATAAATTGATGGACGATATTGCCCCTGCTGAAATCCCTTTGATAAATCAATAAAATTTACAAAAGAATTATGTAAGATGGAAAAAAAAATTAAGTTTTTGGAACCATGTTTGATTTGTTGTTTAGAAAAAAAAATTCAAAATTTTAACAAATAAAAAATAAAAACTAATTTAATAAAAATAAATATGAAAAAATATCTTTAATTTGTAAAAATTGTTTCTAACCACTCAAAAGATAAAACTATATAAAATTAATAATAATTTTTTATTTTTTATTTCTTAACCAAATTAATTTTTAATTTTAAAAATAAATTAAAAATAAATTTCTAAAAATCAAACCAACATATTCTAAGAATTTTTTGACAAGTCATTTCTTGTGTTTTTAACTTATTTAATTATTTGTTAATTTTATAATATTTTCACCATCTGACACTACAACATAGAAGATTTTTAGAGACCAATTTTTTTAATCTCTAAAAGTGAAAATTTTGTTGCAAAAGACATTTAGAAATTAATTTCTATCGTCGTGAGGATAATCGCTAAAAGATCGCCTGAAAAGTCAAAAATAAGGTTTTAGCGATAAAATTTTGAAAATGTCAATAATAAATAGACTTTTAGGGACAAAATAATTTAATCTCAAAATAATATATTTTTTGAGACAAAAAAATTGATACCAAAAAGATAACAATTAATCACTAATGTTCAATTTTCGTTACTAAAAATATAATAACGACACTTTCCGCAACAAAAATATTTGGTCCCCTAAAAATAATTTTGTCCCTAAATTTTGGTTTCTAAAACTTTAATTTTTAATAGTGTGATAAGTGTTTTTCCATTTTAATTTTACATTTCGTAACTTATTTAAAAATTATAATTTAACTAAACCTTAGGGGAATCTGTAATTTAGCTAAAGAGGGAAATCTATAATTTAGCTAAACCTCAAGGAGGTGTAGGTAATTTGCCCTTATTTGTCGAAAGGACATTTTTAGTCAATTTATGATATCCGTTAACGGCGTTAATTGTGATGGAACAGGATGTAATTTTTGAAACCTCAAGGGAGAATTTGTAATTTCGTTAAACCTCAAGGGAGGTGTAGGTAATTTGCCTCTTTTTTTTGTAGTTGATATGACTGTGAGAGAAAAAGTAAAATAATTATGAGTTAAATGTGACATTTTATCCTATTAACTATCTTAACTTATTTTATCTTTATTAATTATTTTAACCAAAAAAATTTAAAAAAACAACTTGTCAAACAAGACCTTTGGCTTGGTTAGTCTTTTTTTTTACCACTGGTTATAGTAATGCATGTGCTACAATTTGCATGTAGTATTAAAAAAAATACATATAATATACATCTTAACACAACATGAATGACATAATGATGACCTTTCATAACAAACACCTCAACAAATAGTAATATCTTTCACTAAAATAATTCAAAACATTTCTCATCACAAATGGTTCTTAACTTTCACGACATAATTCATAACTTTAAGATACACACTATAAATTCACCATTCATAAAAAGAACTTTTTATTACGAAGTGGCATAGCATATCACAAACATGTTGGAAAATAATTAGTGTGTTTGGTTTGAATTTTTTGGATTAAATTTTTTAAAAATTGAGTTTTTTTATTTTAGTATTTTTTTGTTTTTAATGAATATTTTTTAAATTTTAAACATTTTTTTTATTTTTTTAGATGTACCTTACTTAGATGTATCTAAAAAGTAAAAAATTTGTGAAAAAATATTTTAAAAAATTAAAAAACATATAAAAATATTAAAAAATTTACTGAATTCTCATATTTTTTTGTATTTTTGGTATTTAGTGAATTTTTAAAAGGTTTTTTTCACAATTTTTTTACTTTTTAGGTATATTTATGTTAGCTATGTCTAAAAAGTAAAAAAAAAAATTGCTTAAAATATTAAAAAAATTTAGTAAAAACAAAAAAATACGGAAAACAAGAAAGTTGAATTTTCTGAAATGTTTTTTGAAAAACCTAACCAAGCAAGCTGATTTTTTTTTATGATTATAATGCGAAATTATAGTAGGTCCCAACCATCGATTGTGGTGGATCCAAGTGATCTAGAATTTTTGTAATGAGATTTTTACACCACAAAAAGAATGATAAAAAACTATTAAGATTTGAATAAAAAATTATCTCATAAAGTTGGACATCAAATAAAGTTGAGTTTGGACTTGGACTACATTGGGCCTAGGCATATGCACGTGCATATATTGGGATATAGTCTTGAGCATGAGTTATGTTGGGTTTAGCTTATGCATGTGCTTGAGATTAGACTTAGATCGGGTTGTGACCCAATACATGTATCCATTTTACGAGCCATCTGGTTTGAATTCTCATATTGAAGCAGTATATACATATTTATTTATATATATTATGCACTAAGAGGGAGATTTTATAATATGGCTTTGGACCGTGGTAGTGGCCGAGCAGAGATTGGACCAGGCGTGTGTGGGCCGAGCTAGGCTGGGCTATTCCAGGGGAGGTTTGCTCGGTTGAAGCCCAGACCTGATCTGGCCGAGATGATCCTCTGCTAGCCCGGTTTCCATTGGTCGCTCGTTCAGCATGACGAGTAAGGTCCTCCACAGATCGGCTCAACCAAGCATGAGCTCGGCCATAGCGGAGGGCTACTGAGCTCAGTCGTAATAAAGCTCGATGCTCAGCACTGTTTGTCTCGTAAAGTAACACGGTCGCAGGAGGCTGGGTTAGTACCGCTAGGCTACCTATTCGCGCCAACGCCGTTTGGCAGTTCGATTAGGTGGTGTTTAGCTGAATTTGCGCTAACACGTGGGGGAACGTGATAAGAGAGCAAGTCCACGTGTCATTGGGCAAATAGATGTAGATGTGAGCGTAGAAAGTATACAAACATGACTGCGCCCCCCATGCTGACAAAAAAATAGGAATTGGTAAGAGAAACTTTAGCATTCAGTCTGTTACTCTCTCTCTCTCTCTCTCTCTCTCTCTCTCTATATCTGAGTGTGTGCTAATTTGACCATCGGAGGGGTTTTCCGGCAACGCACCGCCGGATAGCTCACCGCCGTTGTGTTTGCAAGTTAATCGGATCAAAGCGGAGCTTAGACGCAAGGAATACGGCGGTATCAGATATTTGCTCCCCGTACAATTAGCGATGTCTGTAGGAAGCGAAGCAAACACAACCTTGTCCTCCAAGCTCATCGAACAGCCTTCCATGGCAAACAACGACGAAATACCATTGTCTACCATCGACAGTGTTACCCCGGAGTCGGTCAGACGGAGAGACAGACTTCCCGCCATTCCGAACATAGAAGACCTGGAGACTTCCCCAGGAGGACTTCCAAGAGATGCACAAGATAAGCGCGCCAAAAGCTTTGGTCACTCGCGGAGTCCAGACGGACACCAGCAGCGAAGAGAGTCGCATGCTCGACTCCTAGAGCACAAGTTGAGGGACCAAGACGCCGTCATCCGGAGGATGACGGCAGAGATGGAAGCACTCAAACCGCAAGTCAAAGGAAAGGGTGTTGTTGGAGTGGGAGACCACAGTGAGCGTAACTAGCCCTGCCGTTCAGGCAGCCAGAGCCAGTGTCACACGCCCTCCCTTTCCATCACCAGAAGCTATGGGGTTAAAACTCAGACCCTCCTGAGAAGAAGTCTAGCACGCAAGATAGTACCTACCATCCCTCACATCCGTCGACGACATCGAGATATTCGTACTCCGTTCATTCAGAGGACTTGAGGGACGTCTTGAAGGACCGAGCTCGCCGACGGGAGGTTCAAAGGGTGCTGGCGCTCCAGCGGTTATCCTACGGAGGTCACGACAGTGAGAAGGTCATGATACCACCACCACGTTTAGCCGTGCCTGTCCCTTTGGACAAGGATTTGGCGAGGCTGAACGCCACCCCCTTCTCCCTCGAGATAGAGACAACACCGCTCCCAGCGGACTTTCACCAGCCCAAGTTTACGCTTTATGATGGGAAAAGCGATCCGTACATGCATGTAAGCCACTTCCGGCAAGTCATGACTGGACACAGGCGTAACGATGCTCTCATGTGCCTTATTTTCCCATCGAGTTTAGGCAAGTTGGGCTTGAAATAGTTTGAGAGGCTCCTGGAGGAAAGCATCGATAGGTGGCAGCAGTTGGCGGAAGCATTCATGACTCGATTCAAAACCAACACCAAAACGCCAAAGAAAGTGGACCACCTCCTAAGCATCAAGATGGAGTCAAGCGACACCCTCAAAGCATACAACGCTAGGTATTGGGAAACCTTCAACGAGATCCTAGATTGCCCGACCAACTTGGCAATCACCCAGTATAAGCGCAGTCTCCTGGTCAGACATAGACTGAGGGACTCGCTCACGATGAATCAACCGACTTCCATGGGACAACTGATGCAACGCATCAATGAGCACATCCGAGTGGAGGATGATGCGGCGGCATCCACCATGAAGGCAAATCCAGTGGCAACGAACAAAAGGGTGGCTGGGAAAGTACATGCGATCGGACAGGAGACAAACCATCCGAGTGACCGTGCAAGAGAGTCAGACCGTGGTCCTGATCGTAGAAATCAGGGTAAAGGTTGCCGCAATGACTGAGCAGAATACCTCCGTGATGACGTAGCAAATATGAACAGAAAGTTGAACGCTCGGACGGGCATCACCACGGTATTTAAGATTCCAATCTATCGCATACTTAGCGAAATCCGCGACAAGGATTACGTCCGATTTCCCGCTAAGTTAGGCGATGCGCAAAAGGGCTTCAATCCGCGGTACTGCTGCACATTTCATAGAGAGCGAAGGCACCAGACGAAGGACTATTTGCCCTTGAAGCAACACCTGGAGGAGTTAGTCGCAGCCGGTCACTTGGACCGTTACATTGATGGGGGCGTTAGGGCCGCGCAGTACACCCCGGCTGAGCCGAGCGGTTCGGATGACCTAGAGACGCCCCCCCAAGGAGTAGTCAATGTGATCCACGATATAGTGGAGCCGACGCGGGTATGCGATCTCTGAGGAATGATAAAAAAGGCAGAACATATAAGGGAGGTTCTATCAGTCCAGCCTGCGATCAAAATGGGCAAGACCAAGGAAAAAAATGTGATTAGCTTCTCAAGCAGGGACCTTGAGTGCATTTGAAACGCTGCACAACGATGCCCTAGTGGTCACCCTTCGCGTCAGGGACTTTGATGTTAAGTGCATCTTGATCGACCAAGGAAGTTCGGTCGAGATCACGTACTACGATGCCTTCAAGCAGCTCAAACTCTGGGATACAGACTTGGCTCCGGCAACTTCGCCACTAGTTGGTTTCAACTCACAACCGGAGTGGCCGATGGGAAAGATAATCTTACCGGTCAAAGCCGGGTCCGTTGTCAAACACATGAAGTTCTGGGTATTGAAGGTGCCATCTACATACAATCTGATCCTAGGTAGGGGATGGTTTCACGCCATGCAAGCGGTAGCGTCAACTTACCACCAGGTCATGAGGTTCCCCTCGGCTACGGGGGAAGTTGAGGAGATCTAGGGCGATCAAGTCATGTTGAAGTAGTGTTTTGTGGCAGTAAATGGGAGCTGAGCTGCTAAAGGCTTCATGCAAATGATCGAAGGTCTGGAAGACCAAAATGTCCTTGATGATGTGGGCACTAGGGCTGAGGAAAAGGCTGTTGAAGAGTTGGTAGGGCTACGGATCGACACAGAAAGTCCTGACAAGTTCTTTTTGCTGGGATCTAGCCTGACCGCCTAAGAAAGAACCGAGATGGTGGAGTTCTTGGTGGCGAATATCGAAGTCTTTGCATGGACGCCGTACGATATGCCTGGCATTAACCCAAACTTTATTTGCCACCAACTCAATGTCTTCCCGGATACGTGTCCTGTCATTCAAAGGACGAGGAGATCCACCATTCACCACATCGAGGTAGTCGCATAGGAGGTCCAGAACCTACTGGAAGCTAGGGCAATCCAGGAAGTGCACTACCCTCAGTGGGTTTTGAACACGGTCGTAGTACCGAAGAAGAATGTGAAGTGGCGAGTTTGCGTTGATTACAAGACAGTCAACCGAGCTTGCTCTAAAGACGGCTTTCCTCTGCCCAGAATAAACCAGCTAGTGGATCTTACAACCGGACATAACCGGCTCTGTTTCTTAGATGCCTATCGTGGCTATCACCAGATCGCCATACATGCACCTGACCACGAGATAACCTCTTTCACGACCCCAAGGGGATTGTTCTGCTACAGAGTCATGCCTTTTGGTTTGAAGAATGTCGAGGCTACTTTCCAGAGGATGGTAACTAAGATGTTTGCCCCACTGCTAGGCCGAACAATGGAGGCCTACATCGATGACATGGTGGTCAAAAGCAAGCAGCAGGCCGACCACTTATCCGATCTAGCCGAGATGTTCACCATTCTTAAATAATACAAGTTTCGCCTGAATGCGTCAAAATGTGCCTTCGGCGTGGGATCAAGAAAATTCCTGGGCTTCCTAGTCACAAACCGAGGCATCGAAGCGGACCCCTCACAAATTAGAGCCATACAAGAATTGAAGCAGCCCAACTCGGCAAAGGATGTGCAATATCTTGCCGGTATGGCAGCCGCGCTTAACCGATTCATAAGTCAGTCATCGAATCATTGCTGCCTTTTCTTTCGAGCCTTGAAGTCCAAGTTTTCATGGGATGAAGAATGTGATAGGGCCCTAGCCAAGCTCAAGACGTATTTGTCTTCCGCCCCACTCTTGGTGACACCCAAGCTCGACAAAGAGCTCTACCTTTATCTGGTCGTTTCTCAACATGCGGTTAGTGCAGTTCTTGTCCGGTTAGAAGGCATCCAACATCTCCCTATCTTTTACATGAGCAAAACCTTGCTACCAGCAGAATCCAGGTACTTGCCAATGAAGAAACTTGTTTTGTCGCTAATGATGGCCTCCAGGAAATTGGCGCACTACTTTCATGCTCATACGATCATGGTGCTGACCAAATTCCCTCTGAAAGCCTTATTTGAGCGGGCAAATTTCTCCAGTCGAATCCTAAAGTGGGCAGTCGATGGGGCAATTCGACGTCAAGTTTCATCCCCGAACCGCCATCAAAGCCCAAGCATTGGCCGACTTTGTCGCTGAATTCTCGCATGGAATTCACCCGGTGTGCCCGGTGGATCTTACCGAGGTAGCCCGAAGACGAATGGAAGCCAAACGGAAATTTCACAGCAGAATGATGTCAATGACGCGGAACTTGTGTGCCCGTCCACACAACTTATGGTTAAAAGCGTACTTCAGACCTGCGATGTGACGATGGACTTAGGAATAACAAGTCAACCTGTTGGGTCCGGCACAACATCACCGAGGGGGGATGAAGACTTGTCTGTTGAGATAATCAGCAGCGTGCTTATAGCAGACATAACCGGGCAGCCAAGTGATCTTGATCCCATCAACCTTCAAGACCTTCAAGCCTCCCAGGATCCCTCAGAATGTTGGAAACTTTTCATTGGTGAAATGTGGAAACTTTTCGTAGATGGCGCCTCAAATCGGCATAGCGCCGGACTGGGCATAGTTTTGATCTCGCCGGACGGTCTAACCATCGAACATTCTATCGCACTCGGATTCCCAGCATCAAAGAACGAGCCTGAGTACGAAGCACTGCTGGCCGGACTTAAAAGCGCGCTCCAGTTGCGCGCATCCAAGCTGATGGTCTACAGCGACTCCCAACTCGTTGTCAACCAAGTGTCTGGAGTGTACGAGGCCAAAGATGATAGAATGGCCAAGTACCAAGCTCTAGTGAGAGAACACATCAAGGCATTCCAAGCGATAAGGGTCCAACAAATTGGCCGTGAAGAGAATAGAAGAGCAGACAAATTGGCCGATCTAGTTTCCATGTTCGACAATTCAACTCCCAATCCTCTCCTGATCGAGTTTCTTCCAAGACCTAGTATTGAGGACTCAGAACAGACAGAAGTATTCTACACCGAACTTGGTCCCTCTTGGATGGACCCTATCATCATTTTCCTGAAAGAACAGACTTTCCCAGCCAACAAGAAGGAAGCCCATAAAGTCCGGGTGAAGTCAGAGTGGTTTTGGCTCTCTCTATCTGGCGCTCTATATAAGAAGTCATTCACCAGTCCGTACCTCAAGTGTGTTCATGCAAACAGCATGGAAGCTTTCCTTTATGAGATCCACGAAGGTATGTGTGGAAGTCACATCGGGGGGAGATCTTTAGCCTACCGCGCTATTTCGCAAAGATACTGGTGGCCGTGCATGCAAGCAAACGCTCATAAATATGTTAGAAAATGTAAAAAGTGCCAAAAGTTCGCCCACCAAATTCACCAGCCAGCCAGAGAACTACTCCCCCTCACAAGTCCTTGGTCTTTCACAATGTGGGGGCTAGACATAGTGGGACCACTCCCAACAGCGCTAGGCAACCAAAAGTTCTTCATTGCAGCGACAGATTACTTCACCAAATGGGTTGAAGCTGAGCCCTTAGCAACTATCAAAGAGAAGGATGTCAAACGATTTGTTTGGCAGAACGTGATATTGCGGTTTGGCGTCCCTAAGGCTTTGATTTCTGATAATGGCACCCAATTTGACGGGCACTTATTTAGAGGATTTTGTGAGAATTTGAAGATAGAATTCTACAACTCCACCCTGGCCTACGCGCAATCCAACGACCAAGCCGAAGCATCAAACAAGACTATTCTCGATGGGTTGAAGAAAAGGCTAGAGAAAGCCAAAAGAAAATGGGTCGAGGAACTCCCTAGTGTCCTTTGGGCATATCGGACGACCCCGAGACGCTCAACCGGGGAAACCCCTTTTGCCCTGGCATATGGTATGGATGCGGTCATTCCCTTGGAAATCGGCATGCCCACCATCCGCAGCGAAAATTTTGAGCCCGAGTTGAACTCTGAAGCAATCACCCTGGAATTGGACCTAGCTAACGAGCACTGAGAAAAGGCGTTGATCCACATGGCTGCATACCAACAAGAATTGTCCAGGAAGTACAACAAAAAGGTGCACCCCAGATCGTTTAAAGTCGGGGACTGGGTTTTAAGGAAGGTGATGGGCAACACACTGGTGCCGGGTGAAAGCAAGCTAGGGGCAAACTGGAAAGGGCCTTACAGGATAATCGGTTTGGCAGGCAAGGGGGCATACCACTTAGCGGACTTGGATGGCAAAGGCGTACCTCGACCATGGAATACGGCTAACCTCAAACTGTACTATTTTTAGTATTTGTCTTTTATATGTAATTTTTTTGTGAAAAGACTTGTTCCCCTTTACTTTACTTTTGAATGTAATACTCCATTTGCCAATGTGATAGAAATGAATTATTTTTGCTTAGGAAGTTTGTTTGTTTAGGAAGTTTGTTGTGTTCGAAGTAATGTAGTGAATGTGGAGCATACTCTTATGTTTTAGGCGAGATGCTTTACCCCAGCTAAAAGAGTTGATGATTTGCTCAACTCAAAGGTTCTAGCCGAGATGTTTTACCCCGGCTAAGAGAGTTGGTGATTTGCCCAACTCAAAGGTTCTAGCCGAGATGCTCTACGTCGGCAAAAAGAGTTGATGATTTGCTCAACTCAAAAATTCTAGCCGAGATGCTTTACCCTGGCTAAAAGAGTTGATGATTGGCTCAACTCAAAGGTTCTAGCTGAGATGCTCTACCCCAGCTAAAAGAGTTGATGATTTGCTCAACTCAAAGGTTCTAGCTGAGATGCTCACCCCGGCTAAAAGAGTTGATGATTTCCTCAACTCAAAGGTTCTAGCCGAGATGCTCTACCTCGGCTAAAAGAGTTGATGATTTGTTCAACTCAAAGGTTCTAGCTGAGATGCTTTATCCCGGCTAAAAGAGTTGATGATTTGCTCAACTCAAAGGTTCTAGCCGAGATATTTTACCCCGGCTAAAAGAGTTGATGATTTGCTCAACTCAAAGGTTCTAGCTGAGATGCTCTACCTTGGCTAGAAGAGTTGATGATGTGCTCAACTCTTATGTTTTAGCCGAGATGATTTACCCCAGCTAAAGGTGTTGACGATTTGGTCAATCCTGCAGGTTTAGACGAGATGCTTTACCCCGGCTGAAGGAGTTGATGATTTGCTCAACTCTAGGTATAGCAGAGCTGTTTTACTCCGACAAGTAGAGTTGTCGATTTCCTCAACTCTAGATAATTTTCGTATCTTTAATAACCAAGATAATGTTCCCGGTTCCATCTGTTTGTAATACACCGGGCAAGAGTGGTGTGGTTAACTAGAAGACTACGACAAGCAATGCAACAGTATAAACAAAAATGAGAACTTTTCATTAATGATGAAATGTAGTACATACGGTGGGGCAGGCAGCCCGGTTACATTTCCCAAAAAAAAAAAAAAAAAAAAGAACTAAACCAGGGGGGAAAGGTCAACGAAATCGTCCCCGGTGCCCTCCGCAGCAGCCTCCAGATCAACCGTGGAGAAGATTTCTGGGGTGCTGGAATCAACCTGGCCGGCCTCCTTTGGGCAGCTTACTTCCTCGGCATTCTCCTCGGCGTCATGTTCTACCTCTTCCTCGGTCTCCTCTTACAGAGCATTGAAGACTTCATTTGCGTATGGCACCACGTAGGCCGAAAGAAAGGTAGCAGTGGGAAAGGTAAACACCTCGGTTCCAGATCCTAGGCCGAGCTGTTCACAAGTAGCCTTCCAACCAAACTAAAGAATACGTCCTTGGTAGCCTCGACCTGCTTGGTGTGTCTGTCTTCGGCCTCCTTGAAACCGAGATTGTTTGCCGCATCCACTTCATCTTTCCTTGATTGCTTTAACGCTTCCAGCTCGGCCTGAAGAGCGTCTCTTTCCTTCTTGGCCGATCCAAGTTGGCCAAGCAATTTGGAGTTGTCCGCGTTGGCAATCCCCAATGAAGCCTTTGACCGCCCCAGCTCGGTTTCCAAATGCTTGACTTGACTGGCGGTGTTGGTCACCTTTTGCCAGAGCCTATGAATCCAGTCCATCACGAGATGTTGTTTCTAGATGGCCTGCAAGAGGACGTGTTAGAGTTCAGATAACAATAACCGTGAAAACACATGAACAATTTTGAATAAACGTGCGGAGTTCTTACTCGGGTCATAGATTTAACCGAGGACTTCACGAGCCGGGTGTCAGGCACGTGGTCGCTGCCGGTTACGTCGCTCAGCAGGAGTAGTGCTTTCGTCAGGGCGAAAGCCAGGAGATGTTCTTTATCGCCTTTGACTGAGGTGTTGGCCGGGATCTCCTTACCCCGATGCTTCAACTGCGGCTGCCATAAGGGCTTTGGCTCAGAAGCCTTTGCTGGTTGCTCGGTGCTCAGCTCTGCAACGAGCTCGGCTATTAGATCGGCGGACCGAGGCCTTTTTCCGGCTCGGCAACTTTCTTTGCTGGTTTGCGTTGTAGTGGTCGAAGCCAATGCGATCACGGTTCCAGATGCTTGACTGACAGTAAAAGCACGGGGGGGATGCTCGGCAACTCGGTGGATGCGGCAGTGATGAGATTCTTGATACGGCTCCATTTGGCCATCTCCTCTTCCTCGGTTAGCCGGATTAGGGGCACGTCCGGTAATGTCGGATCGAGCGGTGGGGACGATACACGTAGGAAATCTGTGACTCTACTTCTGCGGGGAGCCGAGTAGCGGTAGCTCGGTATGTAACCGAGAAGGTCATGGCAATCTCATTGACGGTACCACAACACGGCTCTGATGACGGCCTCGTCTGGGTTGAAGTAATTCGCTTGCAAAGCTTTGATAACTGCAAGGAAAAGAGCAATTAGTACAAAATAGTAAAGGAAAGTAATTTGACCAGACAATGAGCATGACATACATGTCGAACCGAAGTTTTTGCTGATGTACCAGCCGGGCACATCAGCCGTCTCATAATTCCCGAACACCTAAAAGAATTCGTCATTATGCATATCTTTGTCCGGGGTACCGGTTACCAGCTTCTCCTTGCCCGGTCTAATCTTCAAATAGTAGTTAAACCCGTCGGCTGTGTGCCCGAGGGTGTACTGGCCCAAAATCTCGACTAACCCTAGGTTCAAGCTAAGCTGGTTGTTCAGCTCAACTACCCCATTTATTATTCTGTATGTATTGGTCGAAACTTGTGTCGGCGCTAGCCCGGTACGCCTCAAGAACTCACACATTAGAGGCTGAACCGAGAAGCGTAAACGTCCCTCGATTATGGACAGCACAATAAAGGGGCATTGGTCCAGTCTACCCCAAGGAGTGATGTCTTCTACACCGAGCTCGAGGTGGACGTCTTCAGGGACATCGTACTCCTCCCGAAACACGGCTAGCGTGCCCGACGTGTTAACAAGGAAGTGGTAACGCCCCATGTGAAGCCGGCCTATTCTAACACGGTGGTTTTGGGTTGGCAAAGTTTCATGCGAAGGCAGTTCGGCCTTTGAGAGCCCTGGTGTTGGTGTCTGGTCCCCTAGGACTCTACAGTAAAAGTCAAGTGTGAGTGGAAGTGCGATCGTTCAAACTAGCTCGACTTTAGCTCGACATATGGAGTGCCAGATCACCTCGGTCATAGTGATATACCCAGAAGCTCGGTCACTCGAGCGGACCAGATATTAGCTCGGTCGAGCGGTCTAGCATTCTGTTACCTCGGTTCCTACACAAGTCTCACAAACTTGCAACTTGCTCGGTTTTGGTATTTTTTGGGATCAAACGAAGACTTGGAGCCCGGTTTGCCCCAGATCCTCGGGTGTTCATCACAGAAGGTGATGAACAATTGAGGGAAAAAGGGCAAAGGTGGTTTTTGGGGGTTTCATCCTAAGTTAAACTTCATTCGAAGTCCTAAAACCTACTATTGCCATGCCTTAGACTCAATTATAAGAATCTCATGCCCAGTTGTACAGTAAGAACACGAGTAACAGAGGAGGAGCAAAAGAGATTCGAAGAACTTATAGGTTTGGAGGTGAGAATCAGATCTTTAAGCACAGAGACACTCCTAAGCGACAACAGTGAAGCCAAATCCACCAGATGTATGCTAAGGTGTGTGCAAGAATAGTGTTGGATAGAGGGGGTTGCACTGTAGCTCTGGGTCGCTGGGTTGTCTGGAAGGGAAAATGAACAGTAAGAAAGAAATGTGAAGGGGTAAGCGACGTATATGTAAGAGGAGAAAAGGCGCCAAAAGTTCGAATTTGAGAAAACGGCGTGGGACGGCTGGGTTGGCTGTTCGAGGCCAATGAGTGAGTGACGCGTGTCCGTAATGACGGTGGCGTTAGTATTGAAAAGACAGGTTGGTAAGTCAAGGCACCAACCGAGCAAGTCAAGGGACCGAGCATGGGGCTCAGCGCGGTTAATGTCTTGGGGCGTACGGCCAGGCAGAAGATCGACCCCGGTCGGAGCATGTAATCCCAGTCACGCTAGCGCGGACGAAATTAAGGGGCAATTGAGAGGGAGATTTTATAATATGGCTTTAGGCCGTGGTAGTGGCCGGGCAGAGATTGGACCAGGTATGTATGGGCCGAGCTAGGCTGGGCCGTTCCATGGGAGGTTTGCTCAGTTGAAGTCCAAACCCGATCTGGTTGAGATGATCCTCTGCTAGCCCAGTTTCCATTAGTCGCTCGTTCAGCACGACGAGTAAGGTCCTCCGCGGATCGGCTCAACCGAGCATGAGCTCAGCTATAGCAGAGGGCTACTGAGCTCGGTCGTAATAGAGCTCGTTGCTCAGCACTGTTTGTCTCATAAAGTAACACGGTCGCAGGAGGCTGGGTTAGTGCTGTCAGGCTGCCTGTTCGCACCAACACCGTTAGGCGGTTCGATTAGGTGGTGTTTAGCTGAATTTGCGCTGACACGTGGGGAAACGTGATAAGAGAGCAGGTCCACGTGTCATTGGGCAAATGGATGCAGAGGTGAGCGCAGAAAGTATATAAACATGATTGCGCCCTCCATGCTAAGAAAAAAACAGGAATTGGTGAGGGAAACTTTAGTATTCAGTCTGCTCCTCTTTCTCTCTCTTTATCTGAGTGTGTGCTAATTTGACCATCGGAGGGGTTTTCCAGCAACGCACTGCCTGGTAGCTCACCGCCGTTGTGTTCGCAGGTTAATCGGATCGAAGCGGAGCTTGGACCCAAGCAGTACGGGCGGTATCAAATCTTTGCTCTCCGTATATGCACATACGGGTTTGTAACCTTTGTAACTCTAGTCCTAATGACTAGAGTTGATGACCATTGATGCTAAGGGCTAATGATAGCGTTCATAGTAAAAAGCTCCTTCTCTCTCCCCTTATGTATGTAAATAGAGACCACCTCCTCTTAGGTTTCTTCCTAGAATTTCCGTGCTCTCTTGTTGTCTTGTTAGTTTGTCTAAATTATTCTTTCAAGTGTAAGAGAGTATTACCATTGTCAGTTCGTCAAAACTATTCAAAAGGTACTTCTATAGTAGTCGATTTTTACTGTCGTATCTTTGGAGATAGACACCAACGTCTCTCTAACACTCATCGGTGAGGCAGTGAATTTATTTTAAAGAAACTGTGTTTACCACAAGTTTCGATTTACTTCTTTTATTTATTTCTTTCTAGTAGTTTATTTGAAGTTCATTTCTTCTATTGTAATTTCCAATTTAACTATTGTTATTATTATTTTTTTTTATTTATATAAATAAATTTGAATCTGTTTTCATTATTTTATTTTAAACAAGCGTTTTCTACAACAAACATTCGTACCATTTACCAAAAATATTGTAACTTTCTCACGGTATGTCCTTTTTAAGGGTGCAGAATATAGATTTCTCCATGCAATGATAGTTGCATTTCTTTTTTTTAATTTCACGAGATGGGAACATACATATTTTTTTTACACTTTTAAATCAAAAGATAATTACAAATAGAAATGTTAGTATATTTTAAAATTACTTTTAAATTAAAAAATAAGTGAGAGATTGGTGGAATGGGGTTGAAAAAAAAAAAAAAAAAAAGAAACATCACCAATGAAATAAGTTTGTTCATATTGGAACTGTTTCGGTACATTCACAAAAAATAAAATAAAATTGAATTGTTCTTCCACTAAAATAAAGGCAAAATTGGTATTTTAATAAAATTAGTACTTGACATCATTTATTTATGTTACTTTCAATCAACAAAAGTGTGTGGTGGGGCAATCTGAAATGCAAAATCAAAGCAGAGGGGAGGTTAGTGTCATTTTGAAAATTAAAAGAGAGATTTCTGCAATTGTCATAAATTTTAGTGGAGGTTAGTGTAATTCACCTAAAAACAATTATGGGTACTGAGCTGAAGATCTTCTAGTACAAAATACAAATCAGGGAAAAAAGCAGAGCACGTGGCGGAACGTTGCTTTTGGGGGGGGGGGGGGGGGGGGGGGGGGGGGGGGGGCTTGCGCACGCGAAACACATGGAGTACTGCTTCTGCTTCCGCAACAAAATTCATATCAGAGGTTAATTAAGAATTAAAAAATGTTCTTAAAAAAAATTTAAAATTTTAATACACATTTTATTTTCGTATACTTTTATTAGTTTATACGAGCAATTATTCATTGGCTAGGGAGCATTGACTGCCCTTATTCCAAAACAATCGAAGCTATTAATTTGTGTGGGACTACACATAAATTAATTCCTTTAATTGTTCTAAGACAATACCACTTAAGGCATGGGATATTTTTTCAGTTTATACCTTTGCACTTATACCAATATTAATTGGTGTTAACATTTCTCAAATTCATATTATTTTCATTAAGAATTAAAAAATATTTTTAAAAATATTAAATTTTATTTGATAGGACTTAAGGCTTGGTTTGGTTTGATATATTCTTGTACACTTTTATAAATTCTATACCCTTTTTTTTTTAATACACATTTTACATATATACCAATATTAATCATAGTCTATTAAGCTATGGATGAATTACACTAACAGTCTGAGAGGGTAATTTATATGAAAATTGGGCCGAGCTGGGTAATGGGCTATTTTTGGGCCGCAATGTGAAAGGCCGAGTGAAATCACCATAAAAGTCACTCCGGTCCGAAGAAGGAGCCTTGGAGCTAGACCGGTCGCACAGCCGTGGTGATTAGTCCGGTCGCAGAAGGCTTTATTCTTAGTCCGGTCAAGAAGTGCACTGCGGATGATTCGGTCGGCAGAATTAGTTCGGTCAAGCATGGAACCGAGGTATGCGGAGTTTTCTTATGTACGTGGTACCAGAGTTAGTTCGGTCTTGCTCTCTTATGTATCGGTCTTAGCATGTAAAAGCCGAGGTAAGAGAGAAGAAAGCGATAGCCGAAGTAAAAGTTAGGTCGGTTGCATGGTAATTCAGCCATGGGAAGAACCATCTCACTTGGTTTAAGCAGTGAGGGGGGTGTTGGAGGATAAGCATTATCCTTCGAGAGTATGAGTCCTAGGAGGACTCTACATGGAGGAGTAAGAGTCCTACTAGGATTGTGCCACTCGAAACCGATAAAAGCTCACAAATATCATCTATGGGGAGGTAACACAATTTTGATTCCTGAATATACAGAACTTTTGCCTATTTGTCTTGCTTACTGACTTAGGCATCGGAGAGGTTTCCGGCACACACCCGCCGGCCAGCTCACGTTTGTGATTTCAGGTTGCAGAACAACGACGTACGGAGGAACGCAGATTTGATCAACAGGATTATACGAGAAGGTGTATTTCTTTCCCGTACAACTGGTGCCGTCTGTGGGAATTCAGACAAGAAAAACCTCTTAATCAAGCTTTTCCTCAGGAAGAATCAATGGCGCACAACGAAGATGTGTCACAATCCGCCATCGACGGACAAACACCACAGGGAGGTGCGAAACGCGAAGGACTACCTTTGATCCCTCCTATGGCGGACTTGGAGCAACGACAGAATCACAGAAGGGATACAAGGGAGAGAAGGCGGACTGACAGCCCTCACTACTCCCGTTCACAGAGTCCAGAAAGACAAAGGCGGAGGATTGATCAAACCTTGGAAGATCGCGTCAAGGAGCAAGACGAATTAATACGACGGATGGCGGCGGATATGGAATCCCTAAAGCGCCAGATGAAGGGAAAAGAAGTGGCAACAGGAGCGAGGCGCACAACCAAGACGCCTCCTCGTCACTCGGAAGGTCGTAGTAGGAACACCACACCTTCACAAACAGAGAGTAAAAGCCTCAGGACAAGCGATACTCAACCCAGATCTTCCAGAACTCGTCACCCCAGGTCTGAGAGGACGAGATCCGAGAGGTCATACACGGAAGGGAGCACTTATTGGCCTTCACATACGCACTAAACAAGATCTAAACAGATAGAGTTACCCAGATCGTCCGACCTACGAACCGTGCTAGAAGAAAAGGCACGATGCAGGGAAGACGCCAGGGCACATGATTCACATAGAGTTTCTGCTTTACACCGGTTGGCTCCTCGGACGCATGAAAGCATCAAGGTTGGAATGCCAATACCGCGCCCTACCTATGAACCAACGGACAGGGCATTGGCGAGGCTGCAGACCTCACCGTTTGTTCCAACAATTGAGAACGCGCCCCTACCATCAGGCTTCCTTCAGCCCAAATTCACTACATACGAGGGGAAGACGGACCCCTACTCACACTTGAGCCACTTTCGTCAGGTTATGGCCGTATACCGACGAAACGAGGCTTTGATGTGCATCCTCTTCCCATCAAGCCTTGGCGACCTGGGCTTGACTTGGTTTGAAAAACTTCCAGAAGGCAGCATAGCCTCTTGGGCGCAATTGGCGGAAGCATTTGTAACAAGGTTCCGAACAAACACTAAAACCCCGGTGGAGATCGACCAGTTACTCTCCATCGACATGGGCGAGAAGGAAACCTTACGATCCTACAACAGTCGTTACTGGGAGACGTTCAACCAGATTAGGGATTGTCCCACCAATCTAGCCATTGCACAATACAAAAGAGGACTTCCAGTCGGAAATAGACTAAGGGACTCGATCACCATGACGCCACCACTTACCATGGAGGCCCTGATGGAAAGAGTGCACCAACACATCAGGGTGGAAGAGGATGGCGCACGTGCCAAAACAAAGTCTAGCACAACCGCAGTGCTAGAAAAAAAGGCCTCAGCAAAGGTTAATGCGGTAAACCGTCCGAGCAGAAACGGGCGAGGCAGGCGAGACAACGAAGAAGACCAGGATAAGAGATGGCTGAGAGTCCGCACTGCCATAACCACGGTCTTCAAAAAACCGATCTACCGAATTCTAAGTGAAATACGGGATGAGCCTTTCGTCAGATGGCCAGCCAAATTAGGAGAAGCACAGAAGGACTATGACGAGAGATCACGGTGCACCTTCCACATAGAAAAGGGGCACCGCACTGAGAATTGCACACCATTGAGACAGCACTTGGAAGAATTGGTGGCAGCAGGTCACTTGGACAAATACATTGAAGGAGGGACGCAACCAGCCCCCCAAGATCATAATAACCCCAATGGGATGCCGATCAACGCACCACCTCAAGGCGTGATCAATGTGATACATGGAGTTTTCGAACCTGAGCGTGTATGTGAGCTTAGAGGATCAATCAAGAAGGCTGAGCACTTGAGAGAGGTACTAAGTGCCCAACCTGCAGTCAAGAAGGGGAAGACAGAGGCCACAAACGTCATGTCTTTTTCAGATAAAGACTTGGCAAGGATATATTGCCCTCACAATGATGCTCTGGTTATCACTCTCCGAGTCAAGGATTTTGACGTCAAGCGGATTCTGATTGACCAGGGTAGTTCATGTGAAATAATGTACTACGAGACGTTCAAACAATTGAAGTTGCAAGATAAAGATCTGGCACCTGCCGTATCTCCCCTGATTGGATTCAACTTAATGCCAGAATGGCCCGTCGGCAAAATAATCCTCCCAGTCAGGGCAGGGAGTGTGACGAAACAAGTAGAGTTCTGGGTGTTGAAGGTCCCCTCCACTTACAACATCATCTTGGGCAGAACATGGTTGCATGCCATGCGATCGGTGGCGTCATCCTACCACCAAGTAATGCGGTTCCCCAACGACACCGGAGTAATAGAAGAAGTCTATGGAGACCAGATCATGTCGAAGCAGTGCTTTGTCACGGTGAATGGCAGCCACGCTGCCAAAGGATATGTACATTCGGTGGAAGAACCTGAGAGTAATGAGCTATTCGCAGATGTTGGCAAAGCGGCTAGCCAGAAAGCGGTGGAGGACTTGGTAGAAGTAAGAATAGATGAAAAGAACCTGGATAAGTTCTTTTTGCTCGGTTCGTCGTTGTCCAGCACTGAGAGATTAGAGATCTTGGAATTTTTGACCTCTAACATCGAAGTGTTCGCCTGGACACCTTACGACATGCCAGGCATTGATCCCAACTTCATCTGTCACCAACTCAATGTCCACCCATCCACCAGACCAATCATTCAGCGCACACGCAGATCGGCACTCCACCACGCCGAAATAGTGGCGGAAGAAGTAGGAAACCTGCTGGAGGCAGGAGCAATCAGAGAGGTACACTACCCAAGATGGATCTCCAACACAGTCGTAGTATCAAAGAAGAATGGCAAGTGGCGTGTCTGCGTCGACTACAAAACAGTCAACAAGGCATGCCCAAAAGACAGCTTTCCTCTACCACGGATAGATCAACTGGTAGACCTGACGGCAGGGCACAACCGGCTTAGCTTTCTGGATGCTTACAGAGGCTACCACCAGATCGCCATGCATGAACCAGACCAGGAGGTGACATCCTTCACAACTCCAAGAGGACTCTATTGCTACAAGGTCATGCCCTTTGGCCTAAAGAACGCAGGGGCGACATTCCAGAGAATGGTCACCAAGATGTTTGAGCCGTTGTTAGGCAAAACAATGGAGGCTTACATCGACGACATAGTGGTCAAGAGCAAGGATAAGAGTGACCATCTCAAGGACCTAGGTGAGATGTTTGAGATCCTGAAGAAGCATAAGTTACGCCTCAACGCGTCGAAGTGTGCATTCGGAGTAGGATCTGGTAAATTCCTGGGCTTCCTGGTGACCAACCGGGGTATTGAGGCAGACCCATCTCAGATCAAGGCAATTCAGGATCTGGAGAGACCAAACTCAGTAAAAGAAGTGCAGCATCTCACCGGCATGCCAGCTGCGCTCAATCGGTTCATAAGCCGGTCGTCAGACAGACTACGACCATTCTTCTATGCTCTAAAGGCCAAGTTTGAGTGGGACGACGAATGCGACCGAGCTCTGGAAAGCTTGAAGGAGTACATGTCTTCTCCACCACTACTTGTAACCCCAATCCCTGGAGAAGAACTCTTCTTGTACCTGGCAGTTTCACAGCACGCAATTAGCGCGGTGTTGGTCCGCGCAGAAGGAATTCAACACCTGCCCATCTACTATGTCAGCAAGACATTACTGGGCGCCGAAACAAGGTACTTGCCACTGGAGAAACTAGCATTAGCCTTGATGATGGCCTCAAGGAAGTTGTCACATTACTTTCACGCCCACACCATAATTGTTCTCACAGCCTTCCCATTAAAGGCTTTATTTGAAAGGGCGAACTTTTCTGGGCGAATTCTAAAGTGGGCAGTAGAGTTGGGACAATACGACATCAAGTTCTAACTCAGAACCGCAATAAAAGCTCAAGCATTGGCAGATTTTGTCGCAGAATTCACACCAGGAAGTCATCACATCTGCCCAGTCGACCTAACTAAAACAGCCGAACTAGGGATGGGAGTTGACGCCGGAATAGCGCAACCCCTAGTACAGGATACTCAGCCAGACGCCAAGGCAGACCAAAGCAAAGCAAGGAACTCAGAGGCAGACCATGCTACACCAAGTCAAGAATCACCAACAAATAAAGACTTGGTACGAACAGAAAGCAAGGGGCAGACAGCAAGCATGGACCTTGTAGAAGACACCAGTAACATGGAAGATCCCAAGGCATCATCTGACCCCTCCACTTGCTGGAAGTTGTTCATTGGAGAGATGTGGAAGCTCTTCGTAGACGGAGCATCCAACCGGCATGGAGCAGGACTTGGCATAGTCCTCATCTCTCCAGACGGCCTGGTAGTAGAGCAGGCAGTCAACCTTGGCTTCCCAGCATCAAACAACGAAGTGGAGTATGAAGCGTTTCTGGCAGGACTTAAGTCAGCATTCTACATGAAGGCCACCGAGCTAATGGTTTACAGCGACTCACAGCTGGTGGTAAACCAAATATCTGGCGACTACGAAGCAAAGGATGACAGGATGGCTAAGTACCAAGAATTGGTCAGAACAGAGATAAAGAAATTTGAAGTGGTGAGGATAGAACAGATCGGTAGGGAGGAAAACAGCAGAGCAGACGAACTCGCAGGCTTCGCCTCAATAGTAGACACCTCCATCCCTCACCCACTACTAATCGACTACCTGCCTAGACCAAGCATTGAAGACCCAGAAGCAGAAGAGGTATGTTGTGCGGAGTTAGGCCCTTCTTGGATGGATCCCATCATATTGTTCCTGAAAGACGGCACCTTACCGGAAGAAAAGAAAGAAGCCAACAGAATAAGAGCAAAGTCGCAACGATTTTGGCTCTCTCCATCCTTGGCATTATACAAGAAGTCATTCTCAGGACCTTACTTAAAGTGTGTTCATCCCAGCAAAGTAGAAGCGTTCTTATACGAAATACATGAGGGTGTATGCGGCAGCCATCAAGGAGGAAGATCATTGGCATACCGAGCAATTTCACAAGGATATTGGTGGCCATACATGCAGGCAGACTCTGAGAAGTACGTCAAAAAGTGCGAAAAGTGCCAAAAGTTTGCACATCAAATACACTAACCTGCCAGAGAACTTTTACCTCTCACTAGCCCATGGCCTTTCGCAATGTGGGGATTAAACATAGTAGATCCACTTCCAACAGCACCAGGTAACAGGAAGTTCTTTCTCGCCGCAACCGACTACTTCACAAAATGGGTGGAAGCAGAAGCCTTGGCGTCAATCAAGGAAAAAGATGTGAAGAAGTTTGTCTGGCAGAATATCATCACTCGATTTGGCATACCAAAGGCATTAATCTCAGACAACGGCACTCAATTCGACGGCAGAATTTTCAGAGGCTTTTGTGAAGAATACAAGATAGAGTTCTACAATTCTACACCGACATATCCCCAAGCAAATGGTCAGGCAGAAGCATCAAATAAAGTCGTCTTGGATGGATTGAAGAAAAGGTTAGAGAAAGCTAAAGGCAAGTGGGCAGAGGAACTCCCTCATGTTTTATGGGCTTACCGCACCACACCTCGGCGATCGACAGGAGAAACACCATTCTCTTTAGCTTATGGCATGGAAGCAGTCATCCCATTAGAAGTTGGCCTCCCCACAATTCGGAGCGAAAACTTTGACCCGGACTTAAATAGCGAAGCCATAGCATTAGAGCTTGACCTTGCGGAAGAAAAAAGAGACAAAGCATTGGTTCACATCGCCTCCTACCAACAAGAGTTGTCCAGAAAGTATAATAAAACAGTGCATCCAAGGCAATTTAAGATCGAAGATTGGGTACTGCGCAAAGTGATGGGAAACACCTTGGTTCTAGGAGATGGCAAGTTGGGACCTAATTGGGAAGGACCTTACAAAGTGGTCGGACTAGCAGGCAAAGGGGCATACCACTTGGAAGATAAGGACGGCAAAGCAATTCCTAGGCCATGGAACATTGCCAATCTCAAGTTGTTTTATTTCTAGTTTATTCTTTTCTTTTAAGTATATGTAATTTTTTACCTTCTCAATAAAACGAGTCGATTATTTTCAGCATAATTGTTTTCAGTAGAAGGTAACTTTAGTGAGTTGGGAGCATTGTAAACATTCTATTCTAAGTTGGCTGGAAAAACTAACTTAGAAGTTGGCTGGATTAAACCAACACCCTTCCTAAGCCTCGGATAAGGATCCAGGCTGCAGGACGTTTGGTTGAAATAACCAAACATTCTATTCTAAGTTGGCTGGAAAAACTAACTTAGAGGTTGGCTGGATTAAACCAACACCCTTCCTAAGCCCCGGATAAGGATCCAGGCTGCAGGACGTTTGGTCGAAATAACCAAACATTCTATTCTAAGTTGGCTGGAAAAACTAA
This sequence comes from Camellia granthamiana, assembly GCA_036172215.1. Classification (NCBI taxonomy): domain Eukaryota; kingdom Viridiplantae; phylum Streptophyta; class Magnoliopsida; order Ericales; family Theaceae; genus Camellia; species Camellia granthamiana. Next base: position 53,034,909 of record CM069903.1, on the reverse strand, counting down.
CTTAGTGGTTGGCTGGATTAAACCAACTCTTGTTACTCTTCAGCCGAAGAAAGTTTATGGCTGAAGAGTGGTTGGCTGGATTAAACCAACTCCTGTTACTCTTCAGCCGAAGTAAGTTTATGGCTGAAGAGTGGTTGGCTGGATTAAACCAACTCTTGTTACTCTTCAGCCGAAGAAAGTTTAGGGCTGAAGAGTGGTTGGCTGGATTAAACCAACTCCTGTTACTCTTCAGCCGAAGTAAGTTTATAGCTGAAGAGTGGTTGGCTGGATTAAACCAACTCTTGCTACTCTTCAGCCGAAGTAAGTTTATGGCTGAAGAGTGGTTGGCTGGATCAAACCAAATCTTGCTACTCTTCAGCCGAAGTAAGTTTAAGTCTGAAAAGCGGTTGGCTGGATAGACCCAATTCCAGTTACTCTTCAGCCGAAGTAATTATGTTGGCCAAAGAGTGGTTGGCTAGTAAGTCAGGTTAACCAACCAAAACCGGAGTACGGTATCCCGGTTGAAAATATTGCAAAAAATATTTCAAATAGGAGTTAGAAAGCAAGCATTCAAACCGAGATCACAGTTGAGCAAATGAATTCATTGAAACATTCATTACAAGTGCAAGCATACAGAACAAAACCGGGATAAGAGTTACGCGCAAAAGATCTTTTCATTGAAGTACAAAACAAAATACAACCGAGGGGCCGCAGCCCGGTGACAAATTCAAAAACAAAGAGAAGAAAGAAAAATGAAAATCAATTGAGGAGATTATCAATTTCAGCATCAAACTCCACATCAGCATAAACACGAAGTCCGGCTTGAGGTGGGAGCTCGGTCTCAGCTTGGACCTCGGTACCAACTGACAGCACGGTGTCGCTGGGCAACTCATCAGTCAGATCTTCAACTGTTGGCTCCAGCCGAACTGATTGATCGTTGGCTTGCTCATTAACGACCGGAGTGTCAGTTGGCTCATCTTCATCTTCATCATCATCAGAGCCTGAGCCTTCGAGAAATTGCCTCTGAAGATCGGCAGCGTACTGCGACAGTGAAGCCGGAATGGAATACTGTGGAGCGTTGTAGACCTCGGTGTCAGGCGTACAACAGAGCTGCTCCACCGCACTCCTCCAGCCGCACTTAAAGAACAGGTCCTTGGCTGCGTCGCATTGAAGGGTATATGCGTCCTTTGCCTTCTTGAAGCCTCGCTTTTCGGCAACTTTTACGCTCTCCTTCAGCTGGTTTATTTCGGTGTCTTTGTTCTTTTCAATCTTCGCCAGCTGGCGCAGATATTTATCCTTCAGCTCAACAGCAACCTTCTGCTTTTCCGCTTCAGCCGAACTAACCAGTCCGGTCAGCCGACCGTTTTCAGCTCGTAGCTCGGCCAATTGCTTTCTGGCCTTTTCTAGCTCGGCCGTTTTTGCTTCGGCCTCTACCACGGCCTGCCTTGTATTTCTTCTAAGCTCTAGCACTCTCCTGTGAGTGAGGTTGTTTTTCTGAATGGCCTGCAAAAGAATAGTAATTTTCTTGTTAGCCGAAGTAAAAGACGGGAGAATTAGATAGGAAAAAGGACGGTGCTACTTACCAGGATCATGGATTTGGTTGCAGACCGGATGGTCTTGAGTTCGGTGTTTAGCTGCTTTTGATGGTGCTCCATGTCTTTGGGAAGGCATACACTCTTGGCTAGGTTGAAAGCCATCAAGTGATCCTTCTCAGCAACCACCGAGTCAGAATCCATTATATCTCGGTTAGAGAAGGTAAGATTGGGAGTCCATTTGGAGGAGCCAGCTCGGTCGGAGTGCTCCAGTTGTGGGCTTCGTTGAGGACTTGGAGGGGGGCTTGGTGGCAAAATGGTCTCGTCCTCATCAACAAGTCGTTGCTCGGTTTGGCCAGTCCGGGCACGCTTGCATGGACGTGATAAGGATGGTTGTTGAGAAGGGAGGGCTACCACGGTCACAGTGGTTTGACCGGTGTGTGGTACCTCGGCTGGGGTCGTTGCGGTCAGCAATGCCTTCAGTCTGTTCCTTTTTGCCATCTCTTGTTCGGCTGTGAGTGGGATCAGGTTTATCTGGGGCAAGGTTGGGTCCAGTTCAGGTGCGTCTTCTAGGAGAAAGTCGGTCACTCTCGCTTTTCGGCGACCGCTGTATCTGTAGGTCGGCTCGAAATTTAGAAGTTTGGCCCAACCTCTTTCTTTAACCCGTAGCGCGGCGCGGAGGGTATTGAGGTTGGGGTAGTTGTACAATGAATGAAGATAAGCTGTGTCTGTAGAGAAAAATTCAACTGTTAGCTCGGTTCAGATTGGAAGCCAAAATCGAAGAAAGGCACAAGAGAAAACCGAAGTAGTTATACCGGGTTCTCCTTGTTTCCAGTTTATTCTTCGGCCAGGAATCTGGGCTTGGTGATCTTCATAATTCCCAGACACCCAAAAAAAATCATCGTCATTCAAGTCTTTGTCCGGTGTATCTTTTATTATTTTCTCTCGGTTGCGGCGTATTCTTAAATAATAAACCCAGCCCTCTTCTTTGGAACGTATGGAGTATTGGTGGAATATTTCGGCTAGACCGAGGTTGAGTCCTTCTTGTTGGTTTAGTGCGGCTACTCCCATTATGATACGGTATGAATTGGTGGAGAGTTGGGTTGGGCATAGTCGTGTTTGTCTAAGGAATTCGCAAATTAGTGGCTGGACTGGAAATCTTAGTCCGGTTTCTATAATCGAAAGGAGGGTAAAGGGGACGAAGCCTTCATTTCCCCATGGAGTCACGTCTTTTTCGGCTAATGTAAGGTGGACATCGTCCGATATGTTATATTCCCTTCGGAATTCGGCTAGGCCTCCTGGGGTTTCAACCAAAAACCTATACTTCCCCATTTATTGTATAAGTTAAGAATAAATTATCTCGGTCAGAAAAGTGTGCTCAGTAGCTCGGTTGAGGGCGCAATGGAGTGCCTGGGCAACCTAAGTCTGCAAAGTGGAAAACAAAGGGGTTAAGCACAGATCATTGGACCGTGCTACAAAATCAAAAGAAAGATAAAAGGTCCTACTTCGGCTGCGTGGGATGCTACAGGTTCTATATCGGCTCTAGCAAGGTGCTTGGTAGCTCGGTTTGAGCAAAGGGGTTGTTTATCTCAGTCTGAACTACGGTTTTTCTTACTCCGGTTAAGCCTATAGGGGCAGCTTTCTGAGTTCGGTTTAGAAACTAAGAAAGCTGGCTTAGCCCCAAGACTTAGCTCGGTTGAATGCCAAGGTTTCCAGTATGCTAAAGTTCAAGGCTTATTTCGGTTCGTTTACATCGACTAAGGTGCATTAGAAGTTGACCTATTGGAATTTCTATTCACGCAAGTTTTAGTTCGGTTACGGTCTGGGTAGATCTACATTTACAAACAGTGTCCTAGTTCGGTTGGCACATATTTTTGGATCAAAATAATGTTCTACAGATTATTTCATGAAGTTCAAGTGGTTCATAAGGGGTTTTTTCCCAGAAAGTACAAAAACAGTGGAAAATAGAAGCCAAAAGAGTGTTTGGCAAAAACATACGAAACAAAAAACAGAGAAAGAGGAATAGATGTGCAATACTTACTAGATGAAGAGGCAAGAACTGGAGGTGAAAACAACAACAGCAACGGCGAACACGAGCTCAGAGGTTGAAGAACAGTTGAAGCTCAGAGTGAGAGAGTGAATAGTAAGGTGAAATGATTCAGAATAGCAGAGGATTTGTTTTGGAAGGATTCGAGGCGGGAACTGTTTAAATTTTTTCGGAGTACGAGGGCGGCGCGACAGCTGCTCCCATCCAATCAGAGCCTGCCACATGTCTTGGGGAGCAGAAGTGATTCAGCTTCTGAGATTGAAAAGACGTTTCGACCGGACGTGGACAGTTCGGCTTGTGCTTAGCTCGGCTGAACAGGCTTCAGAGTTTTTTAGCTCAGCTGGAAAGGCTAATGAGTTAAGTTAGCTCGGCTGGAAAGGTTAAAACTGTAGCTCGACTGAGAGACAGGTAATCCCTATCATGCTCTGCAGATGGAATTAAGGGGCAATTGAGAGGGTAATTTATATGAAAATTGGGCCGAGCTGGATAATGGGCTATTTTTGGGCCGCAATGTGAAAGGCCGAGTGAAATCACCATAAAAGTCACTCCGGTCCGAAGAAGGAGCCTTGGAGCTAGACCGGTCGCACAGCCGTGGTGATTAGTCCGGTCGCAGAAGGCTTTATTCTTAGTCCGGTCGAGAAGTGCATTGCGGATGATTCGGTCGGCAGAATTAGTTCGGTCAAGCATGGAACCGAGGTATGCGGAGTTTTCTTATGTACGTGGTGCCAGAGTTAGTTCGGTCTTGCTCTCTTATGTATCGGTCTTAGCATGTAAAAGTCGAGGTAAGAGAGAAGAAAGCGATAGCCGAAGTAAAAGTTAGGTCGGTTGCATGGTAATTCAGCCATGGGAAGAACCATCTCACTTGGTTTAAGCAGTGAGGGGGGTGTTGGAGGATAAGCATTATCCTTCGAGAGTATGAGTCCTAGGAGGACTCTACATGGAGGAGTAAGAGTCCTACTAGGATTGTGCCACTCGAAACCGATAAAAGCTCACAAATATCATCTATGGGGAGGTAACACAATTTTGATTCCTGAATATACAGAGCTTTTGCCTATTTGTCTTGCTTGCTGACTTAGGCATCGGAGAGGTTTCCGGCACACACCCGCCGGCCAGCTCACGTTTGTGATTTCAGGTTGCAGAACGACGACGTACGGAGGAACACAGATTTGATCAACAGGATTATACGAGAAGGTGTATTTCTTTCCCGTACACAGTCCATATAGTTTGGGCTTGTATCACTTTAATTCCTAACTTTTCAATTGTGATATAATTGATCTTGAATTTTGAATCTTATTTTAAATAAGGACAATAAATGATATTTTTTTTGTAAACGGTTCATTTTAAGTGTAACATCGTCATACAACTTATTTTGTGTCGATTAACTTGTATGTTATTTGAAATATAATAATTTTTTTTAATGAATAATGTTAGAATTTTCTTGGTCATAAAGTTATTTTTGGTTTGGTTTTCAGAACTTTTTCTAAGAAATTAAAAATTAAATTAGGGAAAAAAAATTTAAAAAAACATCATTTTTATATAATTTTATCTTTTGGGAGGATAGAAATAATGTTTTTAAATTTTTTTTTTATTTTCGGTAAATGAGTTTCTATTTTTTCAAAAGTCAAACATGGTGACAACTTTGATGTCATTATTAAACTAATCAATTAAATCAAAAAATCCAAAACTAAACATTTCATATATTAAACATATCGATTATGCATTAAGAGCCTAATAAAAATTTATTACATAATAACTATTCAAAAATATCTATTAACAACAAATACAATTATATATTACATGATAACCATCCAAAATCATCAACAAAAACAACCCCATTACATGATCATCATTCAAATACATACTAAAAATTAATTTGTTAAAAAAAATAAAAATATAAAATATTTATCATTTTTATATAATTTTATCTTTGGTGTGTAGAAATAATTTTTAAAAATTCAAAAATAATTTTTTAACATTTGTTTTTGTCAAATTAGTTTATATTTTATTAAATTAACAACTTAGTCCTTAAAATGAAATAACAATGTCTTTAATTATCTTTATTTGAAATGAAATTCAAAATTTAAAATTAAATGTATCACAATTGAAAAATTATAAACTAAAATAATACAGTCTCAAATTAAAGGAACTGTTAATATAATTCGCCTTTAAGCTATTAGTATTTCTCAATTCACATTACCCCCACTATTGGTAGTCTACTAGTAGCAGGTTATTATGTTTAATTTGTAATTTGCAAAAACTTATTTTTTAAAAAAAATTAATTTGATGAAAAATGAAAAAAAATAAATGAAAAGTAATCATTAGTTTCATATATTTTTTGGGGGGAAGAAAAAACAATTTATAAAAATTTAAAAATATATTTTCAGTGTTTATTTTTGTCAAATTAATTTCTAATCAAATTAATTTCTAAAAATACAAGCATATTCGGTTGAGTTTTAGAATTTTTTTCTTAAAACCATAAACTAGTTTGACAAAATAAACACCAAAAAATATATATTTTTCCCCAAACTAAAATTTTAAATTCTCTAAAAAAAAGTTTAAAAAACTCAACCAAATATAAGCCAAGTTTTTGACTAAAATACCCTTTGCTTAATGCTTTGGCATGAAACATCCTTTACTGTTTAAATTATTTTCAATAATTTCTTACCTAAATATATGTTTATTATAAAATTTATATTTTCAGAATACTCCCATCAAAGTCTATCAAACAATATCTTTTCATTTTTATTAAACACTAGCGGGTGGCAGACGAATTCAAATAAGTAAGAATAAAAATAATTAATTAATTAATATTACAATATATATGTTGCTCAAGTGGTAAGAGTGTTTTTAATGAAACTGAAGGTCTTGGTTCAAACCTTCCCCACTTCTATCTATGGTAAGTATAATAACGGATGATGTAACAAAATTTTAAAGGTTTTGGGTCTTTATAGTTTGTATAACGAGTGGAGTTCATAGTTTTGAAGTGACAATGTCATAACATATGTTGATACACTAATTAGTATATCAATTGATATGTGTAACACCACTTTTTTATTTTAGGCTAGAAAAAATTGCCACATGACATGACATGAATGCTTGGACACCAAGTCTAACATTTACTTAATAATAATATAGATAGAAGATAGATAGGTAGAATAGAATATAAATAAAAAATGTGAAAATTTTCTAGGGTGAATTACACTGACACCCCTTGAGATTTCTGTTTAATACAGATTCTCCCTTCACATTTGAAAAATTACACTTATCCCTCTGTCAGATTAAAATGACATATTTGTCCTTTAGGCTTTATACATATAAAATAATAAAATAATACAGATATTTTGTTTATGTCATTTTAAGGGAAATAACAATCATCTTCTTTGGTTTAACTCACAATATTTGCCCTTTAGGCTTTATACATAAAAAATAATAAAATAATACAGATATTTTGTTTATGTCATTTTAAGGCAAATAACAATCATCTTCTTTGGTTTAACTCACACAAAAAATTAATTTTTTTTTATTTTTCATGTTTCTTTATTTTTACTGAATGTTTTAATATTTTAAGCAATTTTATTTTATTTTTTAGATACGCCTAATCTAAATATACTAAAAAAGTATAATATTTTGTATTTTTTTTAAAATTCACCAAATACAAAAAAAAAAAAAAAAAAAAAAATCAATAAATTATCTTATTTTGTATTCAATGGATTTTTTAAAATTTTTTTGTACAAATTTTATACTTTTTAAATATATCTAGATTAAATCGATCTAATCTAGGTATAATGGTGGAAACAAAAATAAAAAATTTATATAAAAATTTATACAAAAAATATCATAAAAATGTTGTAATAGTATATTATTGTAAATATAAATCATATTTATTGGTGTTTTGTTTTAAAGTGAAATGTCACCATTAAATTATATCATTATGTTTGAAAATTCTATGTAAAATGGTTGTTTGTATATCATCACTCAATAATGATATATTCAAATAGAATTTAATAATGAAAAGTTGTAGAATATAGTCATGATGATAGGAAGAAAAAAGGGTAAAAAAATGGCAAGATGATCATTTAGAAAATTTTAGGATATGACATCAGTAATTCAGGGGATAATTTGTAATGAAATTAAGAATTTTAGGGAGGAGAATGTAATTTTTTAAATGTGAGGGAGAGATCTGTATTAAATAGAAATCTCGGGGGCGTTAGTGTAAGTTACCCAATTTTCTATTTTCCAAAAATAAAATTTTGAATAAAAGTTAAAAGATTGCAAAATTGAAAGCCAATTGCAGAAAATATGTACCTTATTTCAACTTCAGGACTAAGCATTTCAAAATTATGGACAAATTCAATTTAATAAAACTCAAAACAGAGAAATTTCCCTTTTTTGAAAGTAGAAAATTTTCTCTGATATCAAACATGGACATTTCAAAAATTTTGAACTAAAATATTACAAAAATCAAGGGCCAAAAAACACCTCCACTTCCGACCACCGCCACCTAAAACTCAACATTTTAGCGCCAATACCCAACCTCCACGAATTACCACTAATTTAGAAAGTTCACTATTTCAGGCGGAAAAAAAATTTCTATTTTTAAATAGAAAGTTTTCAAATTCGAGTAAAAATTGCAAAATTGGTGGCCAATAAGAGCTTGTTTGGGAAGTTAGAATTTGGGTTTTTTGGGTTAAAATAAATAATGGGTAAACTACCAATAGGTCCTACTTTGGAGACTTATTACCCAATAGGTCCTACTTTGGAGACTTATTACCTATTAAGTCCTATTTGATAAATTTATTAAGTGATAAAGATAAATTTATCAGTCTTTTTTTTTATGAATAAATTTATAGTGATAAATTTATTAGTCTCTTTGTTTTTATGAATAAATTTTTAGTGATAAATTTATCACTCTCTTATTTTTATAATGTTAAATTTATTAGTTAGGACCTGTAGGTAAATAAGTCTAGTTAATAGGACTAATTGGTAAGTACCCCTAAAATAATCAAAAAAAAATAAAATAAGCTTTTAGCTTAATAAGACAAAACATCACATTCAACCCATAATTATTACTTTATTTCTCTCACAAAAAGTCAAAAAAATTTAAAAGTCCTTCCTAAATGAGACTTTTTAACCCCAGGTTAAAATAGTTAAAAAACTAGAAAGCCAAAAAGTCAACCACTTTCTAAACGAATCCTAAAAACCCTCTTTGACTACAACATAATAATTTGTATATTAGTGGACAAATTTCAATTTAATAGTTAGATTTATATCTTCACCACTTGTAGGTATTGTTATGTGTAAAGTGGGTACATATATTGAAAAATGTTATATGTATCAATTAGTGTATTAATTAATGTATCAATTAATGAAATGACATAATTTAAGAAATTTTTTGTATTTATAATTTATGTAATGAATTGAATCAATAACAATGTTATAACTAGTATTGATACACTAGTCAATAATAATGCCACCGATTTATATTTACAGCAATAGAGATGGTTCTACTTAAAGAGTTGTGGAATCTTGTGCTTCACATACTGATTGCTTTATTTAAAGAACCGGGTTAGACGACTTGCGTTAGGCGCTTGAATATACATATGATTTTATTTAATTTTTTAAATTTCCAAGTTAATGATTGTAATTAATAAACCAAATCAATAATTAATAAATAATTCAGAAAATTCAAAGCTAGTTGCAACAACTTGGGTAGCAATCTCATATTGTTATTTAAAACTTGCCTCTTGCATTAATAAATAAACAAATAAATAAAAACTCATTATCAATCGACACATGTGAATTATTCATCATACATATATATATATATATATATATTGTGATTGTTTATATTTTCAGATAAGTAGAATATCATAAAAGATAAATTTTTTTTTTTTAAGATTCATGAATAATCATGGTCAAACCTCAAAGCCTCAAAAAAAAAATAAAAAAATTAAAATAAATAAAATTGTACAAGACTAAAGTTTGCATATAATTTATGTTTGGCGTAGGTTATTTGGGCTAAAATTGTCATGACCCAACCCCAGAGGCTTAGAGTTAGAATCACAACTTACTAACCTATTCTAATCATAGTAAATTAAACTGCGCAAGTGGAGGCAAACGGAAATAAAAATAATTAAACAGAAAATTACTTCATGTTACTTAAAAAAAAAAAAAGAGTACATCCATAGGCTATTATTATTTTATTATGCAGCGATCGACCATCAGAAAAAAAAAAAAAAAAAAAAAAAAAAAAAAAAAAAACGACCGGAAGAAAAGAAAATAAAAACAAATTAACGGATCTGCATCAATTTCTTTCACAGGTTCTATTACACGAGGTTATAGGTCTTTCTTACATCTCATCACCTGAAAGGGTAACAGCTATAAGCACACAGCAGAGTGAGAATTATTATGCCAAGAGTATAGGGAATACAAAATAACCATGGATTGTTAGTTAAGCCAAAATATTTACATAACTTAATTTGGTAAATAAATCATTTAAGTGGCAGAAATTGAAATATAAAAATTATATAAATAAATAACCATAACAACGGTACATAATAGAACAGAGCAGAGGTCACAAAAGTGACAGTCAGAACAGAGGTCAATGGATCCATGACAAATAGAGGACCACAAAGTAGTTAAACAGAGGCCAAGGGTTATTTAAGTCCCCCAAGGCGTGGGACTCCCGTGGTGGTAATTACAAAACATAATTGTTTATAAGGTCATAGTCAGATATATACTAAAATTTAAACAAACACATCCATGGGTTTCATTTTAAACAAATAGAGTTCAAAAATTAATCCATATAATTGAAATATTAATATAATTTATAAAACATAATTTGTATAAAATAAATTATGGTAAGTCAAAATATACGTAAAATATATTATGGTGACTCAAGGTATAATATAACTCACCTTAAGATTGAGTGTTACTAATTCTTTCTATTTCCATTGATTTTCGGTCTCTCCCTTGCTCTCTATATTATTTTTTTTCCGTTGATTCCTTCTTTTTCTTTCTTTTTTTTTTTCTTTGTTTTTTCCGTTCACTTTACAGCACCTCATCTCCCTATTTATACACATAACTTCAAGTGATGACTCATCCTTATCTAATGGCCCCAAGGTAATGACTCACCTCCCCTCCCTAATCCTAGGTGTCTAGATGGCCCCCCACTCCTTCATCTCAGCAGATTCGCAATCTTTGTAATTAATGATACTTAATTTGTTTAAGGGGTATTTACATACAAGTCCCATTTTGTGAATTTATAATTCATTAAGTCCTAGATAAAATTATTTGCTCCTTCAAGTCCCATTAATTTTTAATAGACTAATTTACCCTTTCAAGACCTCCTCTATAGCTGCCAAACATCCATTGCTGTACTTCATTCCCTCTCTCTCTCTCTCTCTCTCTCTCTCTCTCTCAACCGAGAACATCTCGAGCCAGATCTAGAACTAGATTAGGAGATTTCGAGATCTGGAAAGTGTGTGTCACACTAACTGACCCGATGCCATTAAATGCCCGTACCCGAATGCATACACCAACAAGCTCCGTATGTGCCTTTGCATCTACTGTATCTCTCTCTCGCTCTAATAATTGATTCTTTCTCATACTCTTCTTCACATATTTTGCTTTGGAGATGGTTTTAGTCCTTCATTCCTAGAAATGAATCAGACTTTGAAGGAATCTCAGGCCACCAAAAGGAATATTTCGACGAGAACGCAGCATCGACGTGGTCTGAGCCTCACCGGTGACAAGAACTTGGATCTCTTTTCTCAGAACCATCAGAGTCTCTCTGTTGCTTCCTCCGACGAATCGGACTGTACAAATCTTCATCCATTTCACTACGTTTCGTTATTGTTTACCGAATGAAACACGCTCATGAACTTTGATTTATTTTTTTTAATTTGGAGGATGATCTGGTCCATTGATACTTGATAATATTATAAATATATGTAAACTTCTTCATTTTAATTCTAATTTGTCGGCTTCCAATTAATTATGAAAGAAATTGGAAAATTTCTCAAAACTGATAATATTCTCAATTAATACTAGAAACACAGCACCAAAAGCACCAAAAAAATTGAGAGATTTCTCAAAACTGATAATATTCTTAGTTCATACTAGGAAAAAAATTAAGAAATTTCTTAGTTTTGATAATTATATACTGAAATCATTCTCAGTTTTAAAAATTGAGAACATTCTCAGTTTGGGGATTAAAGGGTAAAACGTTTTTTTACCTATAAATGGGATTTATTGGTTCAAAATTTTTTTGACAGGACTTAAGTTACCACCAAATATGTAAACAGGACTTTTTGGTAATTAATCCATTGTTTAATTATATCTATACATGCTAATTTTCTCACATTAATCGGTGATTAACTTAGCCCCTAAATAAATCTCATCATCATATATTTGATAACTACAATGACAAATTAATTTACATAACGCGTATAGCTTATTTATTTTATTACTTCCATTATTATTGTTATTATTAAATTTTACTTATCGCATACAATCACAAAATTAATTATTTTATTTTACTATTATAGATTATTATTATTTTTATTAATAATCGTGATTGGTTATGGTATTAATTAAATATTTAGGGTGTCGCAAAAATGGTCACAAAAAGATAAAATAGACTAAAAAGTTTGACAAAATTTCATATCCAAATCATAATCATTTCATTTTTTCTCTCACAAAAGTCAAAAAAATCAAAAAGCCTATCACAAATAAGACTTTTTAGTTCCATACTAAAATAGACAAAAAAAATCAACAAGTCAAAAAGCTAACTCACATTCTAAACGAAAATTTTGTATTCATGATTTCTTATCTTCACAAAATAATTAAAAGAAAATTTTTATGTTACACACCCCTTAAAAAGTTTTTCCATACCGATTAGTTATAAAGCATTGAGATTTTGTGGTACTTTTTTTACTAGGAATTAAATTTTTGTTTTTTTATTTGATTCATAGATGATATTATAATAAAACCCAATCAGTTACAATTGTAATGATGAATATCAAATATTTAAATTGATAGAGAAAAGTCCCAATAAATAAGACTAATATGCATATGGGGAGACTCGGACTACTGCCTCTTAATGAAATTCAAAAAATTTGACTAATTAAACTAGTTTCATTGATTAAATTAAAATTTGGTTTTGATCATGGAGTTAAGTGGTTTTTTTGTTATAAGTTGAAGTGGTCCATTTTTTTAAATAAAGTTCTGTGCTATTTTGTTACAAATCAAAACGTTGGTGGTTATAAGACTAATGTAATATTTTTATTAGGGGGAATTATCTCTCAGTAGTAATCAGAAAAATTATTTGTAAGAAAATGATAAAAATTATAAATATTAATAATTAAAATTATAAATTGTTTTCACTAATATATAATAATTTTTGGAGCCCTCACCTGAATAGTAATTTTTCCTTTTTATTATGAACCAATTTAATTTTTTTTTTTAAATAATGAAAATTATAAACCATAATAAGTGAAATTTTAGGATTTGGCTTCCCTCCAATCTATTGGAGGGTACTGTTAGATTCGTGAGGGCCCACCATGGGTCTCTTTTTGATAATCTGAACCGTTCAATGTGTAAAACTCGTCGAGTACTATATATTTATGAAAATCATGTTAATCAGATATCAATAGCTATGTGATCAAATTCGTTTTGTGTTAAAAAAATAGAAGGTGAAAAAATAAACGGTTGACATAAATCTAATCCGATGAAATAGTTATTGATATTTGATCAACATGATATTTACAGGTATATAGTACTCGATAAGTTCTACACATTGAACAGTTCAGATTATCAAAACAAGATCTATGATGAACCCCTACAAACCCAATAATACCCTCCAGTTTAATCATGAACAGAAAAGAAACCAATCCCGTTAGATTTTTATCATCACACTTTCCACTACTATCTGCAAGACATGATTGCAGAGAAAAGCAGAGGTTGATTACAGGATTAAAACAGTAGGGGTGCCAAAGGCACAGTAGTGACTGTTGAATCTCAATTTAAGGTGTATTATGGCTTATTTTTATGATCCGAACCCTTTACTTTGTAAGATCTGTTGAGTACTTCATGCCTACCAAAAATCATATTAATCGGATATCAATAACTATATGAGACATGGGGTCACTGCTGTGCTAAAGGCACAACAATGACTATTGTGTCTTAATTTGAAGTATATTATGGGTTTATTTTTATGATCTGAATCGTCCATGTTGTAGAGTTTATTGAGTACTTTATGTCTACCAAAAATCATATTAATCGGATATCAATAACTATATGATCAAATTGCATATTTTTTATGTTATTTCTCAAAAGAATTTTGTTTTGTTTTGGTTATCGATCATATAGTTATTAACATCTGATTAATATAATTTTTGGTAGGCACAAAGTACTCAACAAACTTTACAAAATTAACGGTTCGGATTATAAAAATAAATCCATAGTATACCTAAAATTGAGGCACAACACCAGACTGGCCATCCTACTTTGGAGGCAGATCCTGCGGCCTATATTTTGGGGGGGAGATCCCACAGAAGATCTAGACTGTTAACTAATTAATCCATGTATTTTTCCTGAAGGATAATATCTATATATTATTTTATTATAAACACGAAATCATCAACTAATTGGAGTGTAATTTATAAGTGTATAAAGAGATACACTCTATTATAAAATGAAGGAAAAATTGCACGTCAGTGTATATTTTTAAAAATAATTTTAAATTAGTGAGAAATTTTATAAATTTTAATAATTAAAATTATATCTTTTTTATAAATATTTTATGAAATACCACTGACGTATAATTTTTCTAAAATGAATGAAGATGAATTATTATTATTATTATTATTATTTTTTGTGCTGTCTTAGTAAAGACCTGTATTATTTATATAAATTCTGGATAGTCTAAGACCGAGTCTATAGCCAACCACAAAAATAAATAAATAAATAAATTCTATAGGGGTGAAAAACAAGAGGACAAATTACAAACACCCCAATGAGATTTATGAACAATAAATTTGCCTCTCACATATTTAAAAAAATTCACCCCGCCCCTTACAATGTTTCTAGTTTTTGTGACAATCATTAGATCAACTAACTAATTTTGTTGATATTAAAAATAAAAATACATTTTTTACACACTCATTTTATCCTTAATGAACCATCTTTATTTCTCTCTCTCCTTAAATCCAACAGTATATCCGTATAAACCCTCGCCCCTCTACATTCTAACTCTCGCTCATTTCGATGAAGGGGTGGTTTGCAACAACGAAACCCTAATTTCAATCTAAAACAAAGGCACATGGAACTAATTTCAACATAAATGGTGAAATGTTATTCGAGTTTATTTTTTGAATAATACTATATGCGCTAATTAATGTATCAATTGATGATGTTACATAATTTAAGAGATTTTTGATATTTATAATTTGTATAATTAATAATAATACCATAACTAGTATTAATATACTAGTTATTATATTAATTGATATATGTAAAACTATCATTCACTGTGTTTGGTTTGAGTTTTCTGGATTAAGTTTTTTGAAAATTGACTTTTTTGATTTTTGTGTTTTTTTGTTTTTAGTGAATATTTTTTAAATTTTAAACATTTTTTTTTACTTTTTTAGATGTACTTTACTTAGATGTATCTAAAAAGTAAAAAATTTGTGAAAAAATATTTTAAAAAATTAATAAATACATAAAAATACAAAAAATATACTAAATTCTTGTATTTTTTTTATATTTTTGATATTTTGTGAATTTTTAAAAGATTTTTTTAATAATTTTTTTACTTTTTAGGTGTATTTATATTAGGTGTGTCTAAAAAGTAAAAAAAATTGCTTAAAATGTTAAAAAAATTCAATAAAAACAAAAAAAACACGAAAAATAAGAAAGTAAAATTTTTTGAAAAGTGTTTTAGAAAACTGGAAACCAAGCAAGGTGATTATTTTTTTTTTTTTGCTCTTCTTCATCACACAGTCCGAAATAGTATATGTAAAATTCTAAGGTAATCCATGTTGACTAATCAAATTTTAGCATTACAAATTGGAAATGTTTTTCTCATGACTTCATCACACCCAAGAAATGATGGCTGAGTAGCAAAAGAAACAGTAATAAGAGTGGCCAAATAAAACAAGAAAATGATTGAGGCTTGACAAATCGAGGCTCAAATACCTCAAATTTATTTTTTTATTTGTTGGACTGTGTTAGTTTGGTTGTTATTTTTTTGTATTTTGTTATTATTTATTTATTGGGCTATGTTGATTTGATTTTTTTTTTTTTTTGAATGGGTGGCTATGTATAGGGATGTGCAAAAAAAACTAGACATCTCGTACCAACTCAGTCTGTGTGATTTGATAAGGTAAATAAGTTGAGTTGGACTAGTTTGGTGATAAAATTGACTGATTAGTTAGGCTACTGGTTAAAATTTGTTAATTTTATATAGTTTTGTATGAATCCCTACTATATTTTTATTTCAAAGGTTTTACTAGTTGGGTGATAAAATTGATTGATCAGTTAAGCTGCTGGTTAAAATTTGTTAATTCTATATAATTTTGTACGAGTCCAACCCAGCAGTCTATATGGAATTAACAAATTTTAACCAGCAGCCTAATTGATCAGTCAATTTTATCACCCAATTAGTTCATCCCAACTCACTCACCTTATCAAACCACATAGGCAGAGTTGGTACGGGATGACTAATTTTTTGGCAAACCCCTACACATAACCATCCTTCCAAAAAAACAAAAACAAACAAACAAACAATTCGAGGCATTCGAGCATCAATTTCTAGAGGCCTATAGCACTACCGAATAAAAAATTTATTCATAAATCTCATATGAGTGAATGGTAATCCATTTAGTTTTAATTTTTTTAATGAATTAATTACTTTTTTATTTTATTTTGAAAAGTTATATTTATTTGATTTGGTACCATTTGACTGTAAGTGAATGCCTTTTTAATTTATTTTTTCTAATTTTTTAATTTATTTTTGGGATGAAAATGAAAAGGTAAGGTGTGGAATATTTTTTTTAGAGGAATTGTTGGCTGAAGTATTAGTTGTTGAGTGTAAAAATCTATATTTCTGTAGTGTGGTTTTCTGGTGTTACATTAGAGTAAGTTTAGAAAAAAAAAAAAAAAATTACATTGGGGAGTTTTTGTGTGTTACATTGATTGGAGTGTTATTTTTTAAAATAAAAAATACACTAATGTTGTGTTTGGTTGGGGGATTTGAAAAGTGATTTAGAAAGGGAAAAGAAAAATATAGGTGAAATGTGAATAAAATATACCTACATTTCACTTAGTTTCACACACTTTTTCCCTTTCTCTTTTCAAATTTCTTCCCAAATCTCCCAACCAAAAACAGCGTAAGGAGTTTTTTTGGAATGTTACGTTGTTACGTTTGGAAAAAGTATACTAACCAATTATTTAGTGTGTTATATTAAAGTGTTACGTTTGGAAAAAAAAATACACTAAGTAGTTTTTGTGTGTTATATTGATTAGAATGTTATGTTTGGAAAAAATACACTAAGGAATTTTTTTGAAATATTACATTATTACATTTAAGAAAAATATATTAAGGAGTTTTTTAGTATTACACTCATTGGAGTGTTATGTTTAGCAAAAAAGTATACTAAGGAGTTTTTTAGTATTACATTGGAGTGTTACATTTGAATAAGGAGTTTTTATGTGTTATATTGATTTGAGTGTTACGTTTGGAAAAAAGTACAGTAAATAATTTTTTAATGTGTTATATTAGAGTGTTACATTGGAGTATTACGTTTGGAAAAAGTACTTTATGAAATTTTTTTGAAGTGTTACGTTTAATAATTTCAACATTATAAAAAAACTTACATTCTGACCATTTATATAATTCACATTAAAATAGAACCTTTGGATCCATAAGAAAAAAGAGAGAATCAAACAGTATATAAGATTACTATTTGAGATTTATTCACCATGTTTGTTTCCAGTTTTTTGAAAACACTCTTCACAAAATTCTACTTTCTTATTTTTCGTATTTTTTTGTTTTTACTAAATTTTTTAAAAATATTTTAAGTATTTTTTTTTAATTTTTAGACACACCTAACATAAATACACTTAAAAATTATAATTTTCGTAAAAATAATCTTTAAAAAATTCACTAAATACAAAAATTCAATATATATATATTTTGTATTTTTGTGTATTTATTAAAATTTTAAAATATTTTTTTCACAAATATTTTACTTTTTAGATACATCTAAGTTATGTGCATCTCAAAAAACAAAAACAAAAATAGTGAAAATTTTAAAAATATTCACTAAAAATAAAAAATATAAAAAATAAAAAACTCAATTTTCAAAAGACTGAAACCAAACACACTGATTGATACTTCACCCGTAGCCAAATACACCAATAATAATAATAATTATAGTGATTCTGGTCATGACCTGACCCTTGTTGTATTCTGGATACGAGTTTCATGGTTTCGTATTGTCGATTATATCTTGTTTCCCTTATATTTTCCTCAAATTTGACAATTGGGTTGTTGTGATTGCGTTTGGAATAGGTTGGTCACTTGGTTTTTAAACCTTTTGTTGTCCAGATTTTTGATCCTCTGCTCGAGCGGGTTTTGTAAACTTCAGTACTTTTGCAAGTCTGCAAAACTACTAGAGGAGTGTATTCTACGCTCGAGCAGTGTTTCCTACGCTCGAGTGGCCTTTATTGCGCTCGAGCGTTAGTTTGTTGTCTACAAAACTATTGGAAGTGTGCATTCTGTGCTCGAGCGTCACTTCTTGCGCTCGAGCCAAATGACTTATTGTGTCTAACGCTCGAGCGTCACTTCTTGCACTCAAGCAAACTATTCGTATATCAATTCGCAGCAGTACCCTTTTTCATAACTTTCTCCCTCAAAACCATAGATCCAGAGTTCCTCTCTCTAAAACTCACACACTCTCTCTCTCTCTACTTTTTCAACTAGATTTGGTGGTTTCTCCACCCTACTCTTTGATAAAAAGATAGAACATCTCAATGGCTACATTCTCATCCGAATAGAGTTGGATTTCGGTGTGTTTGAAGTGTATCCATTCTCTCTCTAGACTTCTAAACTTGAGATAGGGACTTTCTGTCACTGACCCAAACCCGCCCCTACGAGTTTAGCACCGTAACCGGCCAGTAATCCGAGATTACCGAAGGCCTGCTTAACAGTAATACAGTAAAACAGAATACAGGGGCATGGCGGAAGCCAATACAGTAAATAAACAATGTCCAATGAGCTGTGACAATCTGTATGCAAAAAGACTTTTCATACATATATACAGTCAGTACAGAACAGTGTGCATCATATATACAATCATTCAGTACAGGGACTTAGTCCCTATTAAACAGTACGGTACAGTGTAAAATATTCAGTCTATACAGTAGTACATCACAGATACAGAGACAGGCGGGGAGATTAAAACACCCCTAAGCCATAGCTTGAACAGTACTGGAACCTCAAAGTGAGGCACAAAGGTTGGCTTGACAAAACTGGAGTTTACCCCGACGCTTCTAGCAACGGTCCGGTGCCTGTACACCTACATATATGTATGAGCAGTAAGCTAAAGACCAGTGAATAACATAATGCGTAAAGGGGTTAAGAAAGAATGTCCTTTCAGTATTTTAAACAGTCGTTTGCCTCGGTAAATCAGTTATACAGTTGGTGGCTTATACTTCATGTCATATCAGTCATTTAGAAATCATAGTAATCGTACGTGGCACATCCGATAGCAAAACAGTACGGTGGTAGTAGCAGTGTCAGTACAGTAGTAGTAACGGTAACAATACAGTAACAGTACAGTACAGTAACGGTAACAGTACAGTACAGTAATAGTGCAGTAGCGGTAACAGTAACAGTACAGTAACAGTAACGGTAACAGTACAGTACAGTAACAGTGCAGTAGCGGTAACAGTAACAGTACAGTAACAGTAACGGTAACAGTAACAATACAGTTCTTATGGACTCAAGAGATGTCTCGCACAGATTCTAGAGGTGGCTCACACTGTAGCACTTAGGTCCGTGCAGCACTTTGCTCCAGATTTCAGAGATTGGCTTAAAGCCCAGTATGGACTCAAGAGGTGTCTCGCACAGATTCTAGAGGTGGCTCACACTGTAGCATTTAGGTCTGTGCAGCACTTTGCTCCAGAGATATCTGTGACAGTAGCAGTACAGTAAACAGTAGGTCTTAAAAGACCGAACAGTCAGTTGATGGCCATCAATCAGTAAACAGTAGTGGTTCCAACGAGAGAACCGACAGAGATCTCTGTAACAGTAGTAGTAATAGTAAACAGTAGTTGCTAAAGATGCCACAATACAGTTCAGAATATAGGACATACATTCATTCAGTTAACAGTAAACAGTTCAGAAAACAGTACAGTTCAGTTGTTCAGAAGATAATCATTTTGAACATATCTTTACACAACTGTTACTCACAGAGTTCTGGGCTACAGTAAGTTAGAGCGCGTCTCCGGAAGCCAACCCTACACAGTTACAGATTGAACACACACTAAGCTATGCAGTTGGGAAAGATAAAAACTTAATCCCTAATTTGCCTCGGTGTGTTCTACATCTAATCCTCATTAAGATGCTTTAAACTAGGCCTAAAAATGCCTAGAATGGGATGAGGATGCAAAGATGCACTCAGAAAACATTTTCAGAATTTCAGAAAATCAGAGGTCCCGCTCGAGCGTGGGTTTCCCCACTCGAGCGGACATGCTGACAAAGGTCTCCACTCGAGTAGCAACTCCTCCGCTCGAGCATGTGACACATGCCTCTGCTCAAGCGTGCAATCCTGCGCTCGAGCGGACTGTAAAACAGTGCAAGATGCTGGGAGCTCTATTTCCCCGCTCGAGCGTCACTTCCCCCGCTCGAGCGGGAGACCAAAATCTGGAAATTTCATATTTGAACTCCAAGATCAAAATCCGGTTTCAAAGCATCAAAATCAATCCTCTTGGGCTGAATTTCTGGAAAACTCTTGTAAACTCATAATATTACATGATTCCAAGCTCAATTTATAAAATCAAAGCCCAAGGGTAGTTTATTTAAACTCATTTTCAAATCAATTCTCAAGAACATGATGAACATGCAATGTCCATGAATCCAATCAACTTCAAAGCTCCAAAGCAAGTTCAAATGAGTCTAAACTTCCAAAATCATGATGAATCCATGATCTACTCTCAAAACATGAACATGCATGTGAGGAATTATGAACTACATCCTCAAAACTCTTCAATATACACATGCATGCAAGATTTGAGCTACAATCCAACATTATAGAACCAATTCAAGACTAGCTCTTCAATTTGACATGAACCATGCTAGAATCAATTTAAAGACAACAATAAGAGGTTGAATTTCCTTACCTAGATCCTCAATTACAAGTCTAGGAGCTCAATTGACAATCTACACTTCAATTTCTTCAATTCCCAAACAAATCTACAAGTTGAGCTCAATTCTCTCACTTTCTCTGTCTCTAAATTCGGCTAAGGCAAGGAAATGGGCTGCTGAAATGCTTGTTTGAGTGTATAAAGGCTTAATATATGTGTTGCCTAAGTGCTCCACTCACAATGGCATTTTGGTAGATAAACCAATTCTATGATTTAACACTATTTAATCTAATTTAATCATTCCAAATCACTTTCCAATTAAATATACCATTAATTCACATAAATTCCAATGATCATAAAACATTGATCCATTTCCGATTCGGCCGCCGATAAGGCCTTCAATTTGCAGTTTAAATTACAGACCATGAACAGATCGATTAACAATCAACAGGTAGAAAATGCATTTAAACAGTTATAGTCAATCAATCAGTCTCAGTTCTCAGTCAGTCAGTTCAGTATTTCAATCAATTCAATTATCAATCATAATCAGTCTCAGTTTAGCAATAATCAGTGCTTAATCAGTAATCAGTGGTGAGGGTTATTACACTTTCTACACTCTTCTATGAGTTTTAGCTTAGTTATTTGTTGATATGTAAGAAATATTAAGATTTGAGATGATTCTGAATAAACCTAGGGTTTTTGTTTAAAATCAAAAGAGGGGTTTTCGAATGAATGTATTGGAAATGGTTATATGAGTAAATATAAGCTTGTGTTGTGTTAAAATGGTTGATTTTGGTGTTTGGGATGAATTGGGAAAAAATGAGGTTTTGCCCTAAAATATCTCGAATAATTATTTTGTATAAATATGGAATTGGTATTGGGAATATGAAATTGAATGTATCACTGCAGGAAATTCAGCTTTTAGCAGCGTTCAAAAAATGCTGCGATAAGTGCAAAAAATGCCACTAATTCTTTTTGTGACGCTTAGCACCAAACATCGAGGACGCAGCCGTCGCTATAGCATTGTGACGCTTTAAAAACGTCGTTAATTTGTTATAGGCGGCGTTTGCTAAATGTGATACATAAAGGCAAAGTGACGTCATGACAATTTTTAGCGGCACTTTAGAAACGTCATTAATTTGTTATAGGTGACGTTTTTTAAAAAACGCCTCTAAATGTTATACATAATTGCAAAATGACGTCCTGACAACTTTTAGCGACGTTTCAAAACATCGTCGTAGCCTTTTTTTAAATTTTAAAAAACTAACTGTTAAGAGTGGGGTTTTGAAAAATGCCATCTTTATGTTTTTAATTGTTTTTTTTTTAAATTATGCTAATTTTATGTGGTTAAACTAAAAAAATACATGTAATAAAATTGAAAAGTAACACTAACATAAAACAATAACTCCTATTTCCATTCAAATGAACATTTGTCAAAAGAGCTGATTATATGAAAAGCTGTCAATTAGCAAAATATATCATTAATTCACTTTCCCATTCAATTTAATATCCAATCACCATTAACTAAAAAATAACATATCCACAAATCATGTTTTAACATTTGCCAAAAAATAATAGGAAAAACATCAAGACAAACCCCATGAGTTATGATTTAATTTAATGTCTTGTCCTTATTACTAAATTCACTGAACTCAACTGAATCATGTTTTACCATTTGCCAAAAAATAATAGGAAAAACATCAAGACAAACCCCATGAGTTGTGATTTAATTTAATGTCTTGTCCTTATTACTAAATTCACTGAACTCAACTGATATAGCATAGAATCTGTAGTCTTCAGTAGTCTAGATACCTGCATCAGAACATGGAAGCCAAATCAATAAATCAATAACATTAGAAGTGTTACAACTATAAAACATAAGATCTACATTACAACTCACCATCTGTTGAAGAATGTTTTGTACCTGGAAAACAATTTAAACAAATTAGTCATTTCTAAGGCTTTGAAATAGCAGAAAAAGGCAGAAAAATAACTTATTTCTAGGCATTAACTAGAAATAAGCTATCAACCAATTCATTTTATTCTTCAGCATATACTTCTGAAGCCATGAACTCTGGTGTCCCTAATTAATCTCAAAAAATAGATAAAAACTAACTCAATGATTTCCCTTAATTGTGTCAATCAACCAATCACTCACACAGAAAGTTACATATCATCACAAAAAGTCATTTTACAACAAATAAAAGGTCATTATTAGTATACCCCAACAAATTTTCAGTTCTAATATGCAAGTTCTATTTTAGGAAATTGAATTAAACATACCAACACAGTTGCCGCAAGGCCAAGATCACCGATTTTCACTTCTCCTTGGTTGCCATTGATAAAAATGTTGTCATACTTAAGATCTCTGTGGATGACTGGTGGGTCATGGCTATGGAGATAGAGAAGACCTTTCAAGATCTGTCTACACCAATGCTTCACTGCTCTAACACTTGAATCCATAAAATACTCACACCACTGCATAAACCTCTGTAGTTTGGTAAGTTTGGTAGTGATCTGGCATGAGACTTGGTTGACCTCCTCCATCACCATTCCACCATCAACGGTCAACACCTGCACAGACACCATTATTTTCAAGAAGCTCATCAATATATGGGAAAAAAAAAATGCAGGAAAAAAGGAAAGCAACCACACAAACTTGGATTGCTAATATAAAGGTCCTTAAGAGTAAAGGCAAGTTCATCGTCAGTGCTGCAAAAAGAAGATTTGATGGAATAGAATTTCAAAAACCTGTCCAGTAATGTAACTGGCGGCAGGACTGAGAGCCAAGAATTCCATGAGTCCAACAACAACTTCTTCTGGTTGGCCATACCTTCCTAAATTGACAATGAAAAAATAATACTAATCAGAATAGTGCAAAACATTTTAATTCATGTCCTTGAAAATCTGATACGGATTGGCACTTTCACGAATCAGACAAACAAGCATCGAAAAACGAAACTAAGGATGATCAATCTCAGTGATACGCCTTAATAGAAAAGATACAAGCTGCATAAAAGAGCTGAGTGGCAGAGAGGTAGTCATGAAAGTGGGAGCTTTGCTGAGATAGAGCGGAGATTTGGAAAGAACTAATAAGAAGCTTTTTTGCTAAAGACAAATAAACCAATGTGAGATGGCTTCTCCATAAAAAACAATTTTTTAAGCAAAATTGTGAAGACAATTTTACCCTCAATACTTTCTGAAATTTCACCGTGTCCCTACAAGGGCTCCACAATAATATAAAGGTAATATGGTAATTTCTCACCAAAAAACAACTTCTTTAGCAATTCCTAAACGCATTAGCTTTTTTAAATTTTAAAAAGAAAAAAAGCTTCATCTTACCCAAGGGGATGGTTTCCAAGATTTTCTTCCCAATGTCTCCCCCAAGCTTCGCAGTCATATCAGATGCAATGAACCTTGGGGCAACAGCATTAACCTGTTGAACCAAAAAAAAAAAAAAAAACTTCATTAAAATTGGTTTCTATTTACTACTCACCTACTCACTAGTATCAGCTGCATCTTGGTTTGTGTCTAATTACAAGAATGAAATGAAACATATCTGGAAAACTCACATTAATATTCCTACTCGCATATTCCCTTGCCACGGTTTTTTGTGAGGCCAAGTACCCCTGCTTTTGCAACACTATAATCGGCTTGCCCAACGTTACCAACAAGACCAACAATTGATGCTATGTTGATTATCCTTCCCTACCACATCAGCAATTAAGATAATACTCACCTATTCCCTTACTCACTAGTATCAGCTGCATCTGGGCTTGTGTCTAATTACAAGAATGAAATGAAACATATCTAGAAAACTCACATTAATATTCCTACTCGCATATTCCCTTGCCACAGTTTTTGTGAGGCCAAGTACCCCTGCCTTTGCAGCACTATAATTGGCTTGCCCAACGTTACCAACAAGACCAACAATTGATGCTATGTTGATTATCCTTCCCTGCCACATCAGCAATTAAGATAAATGGGAGATTGAAAAGCAAAAAGATAATAAATAGCTACCAAATAATTGAATTTTTTTTTTCTCAATTGTTTCTCAAAATATCAAATTTCTTTCTCAATTGTAAGCAACTTGTGATGCATTATGAAAGAGCATGAAATGAGGAGAGAATTGAAATTTTTTTTCCAAAAACTATTTCTGATGCAAATTTGAGAAACAAACTTTCAAGTGGAAATGCATCAAAAATAGGTTGAAACTAAAATCCCTACCCACCCCCACTGCAGGTGGGAAAAAAAGTGTAATTGTCTGGCAAATACAGTTTTAATATAAATAAAATTGAGCCTCTGAGAAAGGAATACCTTTTTCCTTTTCATCATAATTTTGGCTGCAGCTTGCAAAGAGTAGTAAAAAAGCTGCTTAGATCCAACTAAGAGGAAAGCTATGACTGCCAAAACTGAGCTTAAAATCTACACGCCTGTGTGCATAGGTTACACCAATGAGATTTAGATCAATAACCTCCTTCCGTTGAGCAGTCTTCATTCTCATCAATAAACCATCTCTAGTAATACCTGAAACCACTGTTGATCAGTTAGTGGACTATATCTGAAACTGTTAATGATGGAAGAGGAGGTGGAACATTCAAGAACCTGCATGGTTTATCAATATATCAACTGTTCCCCATGCATCAACCGCCTGTAGATGCGACAATTATGAACCAAACTAAAAAATATCACCATATTAAACTAAATATATATTATAATATTAATTTTATTATCATCTTCTTTTATTCTTATTTGTTTAAATTGCATACCGCTAGTAAATCTAAATAGGATCAGTCAGTTTAATCAGCTTATGTAGTTTGAATTTCATGAAATGACAATGCATGACTTTGTTAAAACAATAAGGCAACAAGCCAGATAAAATTCTATACATGCCTACATAGAGAAAAGATAACACCACTTAGACACACATGGTCAATGGGAAAGTTAGAATATTACCAAGTTTAGGTGATAAACATGTGTTAAAACCTTCAATTCATCAAGGAATGTAAGAAAATTTAATGTAGGAAATAACAGTGGAACTCTTTTATTGATTAAATACTTCTGTGACCCCTAAGACTCCAGAGTAACAAGTTAAATAGGTATACCAAGAAAAATTGGTATGGGCTATGCTCAAACATACTATGCATCCTTAGCACAGTTTTCCTATGGACAATGGCAGCAGCATGGTGGGAACCATAGACTACGTGAGGACGTGTATTCTTATTGGGGTTGAATGTAATACCCTGATATCCCACATTCCTAAGTCGTATACATGAGCTTACATCCTTCCCTAGTAACTGTGAAACGAAGTCTCACATCACCTAGGTACTAAAATAATGTGCAGTGTAACTTATCAAAATAAAATAAAATAATAATAATTTGCAGTATAAATAGGAAAGATATTAGCACTACCGTTGAGGAAAAAATAAATAGACAAAAAGAATGAAATGAAAAACATTACAAATGCTAGCAGTTAAGAGAATCTCCCTCATTTAGGATGGCATTTAGGTCAGCACCAGAAGCCATTGGTTAGACTATCTCTGATCTTGAAGTCTCCCAAACAAATTTGACAAATTTGAGGCAGGAGCCAGTGCCCGGTCGGGTCCAGTAACACCATCAATGAATCCCTTTAGCTATTTCAACCTTCGCGATCAATTAATTTCTGAAGAATTGCCTATCAACATGAGTAAAATAATACACTAATCACCAACTTTTCATAGATATTGTAAGTTGAAAGTCTTTGAAATTTTAATGTCTAGATGTTGCTAGGAAACTAGCTTTTGAAACATCATAAGATAATAAACCTGCAAACTAGCATGAAAATTTCCCAAAAAGCTATATAGATTTCTCATATAATATAGTCTTATGTTTACAGATTCATCAAGAATATGAGTGCTATACTTCTATAGTGCCTCCAAAGATCATGACCATTTAACATGATATGCGCACTTCATTCTAGAAACTTACCGAACAAGACCGATATGATTTCAACCCTTGATATAGTTCATGGTATGAAATTAGGAGCTTCACCGGGCGAAATTCAACAGATTGATTGTGCCCTCTGTTGTCCGTAAGAGAGATTAATTCACGTTCTAAAAGGTGCACAAATGCCTGCAGAAGTCAGGGCAACAGATTACCAAATTATGCTTGGGATAGATTAGAAAAAAGCATCATCATGCAAAGTTCCATACGCACCCGTAAGCATACATTCCGTGCATAGTAATCAGATGTCTGAAATGAATCATGTATTCTTTTGTACTCTGACATATAAGATAAACGTAATAAGTAACAAAACATTGTTATAGTGGTACTTGGTAAACAACATAAAAATTAAAAATTAAATGTAGAAATAGCATCTGAGGCAGACCTTTCATTACAGAATTGAAGTTGTATGATTCTTGCTCTTTTACTTCTAACCTCCTCATGCAAACCAGTATGTAGAGTTCAAGAATGGAGCAATCTGCTTGAAGAAAAAAAAAAAAAAAAAAGAGTTGAATTTGCACTAACAGTGTTAAAGGCCTCATAAAGGTAAGGCAAAAGAAAGTCTACAAACAAGTGTTCACAAGAAGGAAAGATTCTCGAAGAATTAAAGGACATAAACAGTAGTTAGCTACAGAATGTAAGGAGAACATGCTCAAGAATATTATCAATGTTTCCTCTCATCCCCTCTCGTCCCATGGCTCAGCTTAGAGCATTCTTTAAGTGGCTTTAAAGCCATATTTATGAAAACTGAAAAGTCAAAACCTTCCTCCATAAATAGAATTATAATTCCCACATTTCCCTCTTCCAAAACTTACAGAAGTCCAAAAATGTCAAGGGTTTGATGCCAAATTTTCACTAAAATATGAAATTAGATCCTGTTGTATATTAATCTTCCTAACCCTTTTAATCTTGTTGACTTAGTTTTTTTTATAAAGATTTTCATTTGTTCCTAAGCTTATTCCCAAATGAAATTTCCAATTTTCTTGGCCAAGCTTCCTCCTTTCATCTTTACACACACTTTTTTTAGAGACTAGAATACATTTATGCTTTAAACACAAGATGCATAGAAAAATTATAAGATATTAAACTAGAAATATCTATCAAATCCCACATAATACTACAAACAACATCCCAAGGAACACAATTCGACATGGAGCCTGACAGCATTTGCTTTTATGATCCTTAATTTCATTTGGATATTGCCATTGTGTTTTGTTCCTTCTAATTCGCCAATAAATCACTCAAGAAAGCAGGAACAATACAACGAATAGACAAACAAACATACATGCAAAATATTAGTCAATTGGAGAACATTCGCTAGCCTTTTCAAGACAACCGCATATGCAGTTTAACGAAGTTGGAAGTGACAAGTTGATGCATGCATTCGTACTATACCCTTATCACAAGATAGATATACTAAAAAAAATAATCAGGGAAAAATAGCAGCACATTGTGGACGATGTTTTCTCCTAAAGCATAGAGAGGATAATATTTTTAAACTAATACAGCATAAACCAGATAACCAAACAACACACCAAGAAGATTTTGGGAGGACTAGAATTTAGAATAATGAGAATCGTAAAAGCAAAAAAATGCATGTGAAAGGTCAAAAAAAATCTAATAAAATACCTATACCTTTTAAATATTCCACCTTTGGCTGCCTTTGGATACTTGAAAGGGCAGCTTTGAAGTTCTCTAGTGATAGGAACCCAGAATCCAAATCCATATGACTAACAGCAGAGAACCTAGTGTCATGGACCACCAATACTCATGAATAAGGTTTAGGATGAAATTAATTACAGCAGTACACCTTCAAACTAGAATTCTATGCTTCCAGGACAGAAAAACTTACAGAAACCTCAAAAGATGGTTGTATGTGGAATCATAATTTGATAATGTATCAATAATTCGTTTGAATCTCTCATCGGCCAATACATTCTGATAGATGTCAAGGAGTTCTTACGGCATGCCCCACAGCATTAAGATTCAGGAACAATAGATATTATCATCAAAGCTCTAAAAACTGCCCCAGGAATACATAAACAAATAATTTCTCTAGTGATAGCAAATGCACTCAGCGTGCAAATTATTAAGCCTAAGCTTGTGGTGCATGGGAAACTAGTTAGTTCCTGACTGGACTTCAGCCACTCAAACTTTAAGGGCATAAAAAGGCCCGTTACAAACTGAGGTAAGGTTTAGATGAAGGATACTGGATATACGTGAAGACAAATGTGTCATATTATGAGATGTGACTTTATCTATCCGAACCGACCTGATTGAGACACAAGGGCTTAGTTTGGTTTGGTCTGATTTATTTATCTATCCGCCAAGTTCACAAATACATACATACACACACACAATTAAATAAGATGTAAATATATTTATACAGTGATATTTATATTCCATGTTGAGATTGGAATTAAGGGTTGCAGTAAACAAAAAGAAATTAATCATGGCTAAAGAAATGTTATTTGACAAAGTGTTGTGGCCACAACCGATTTTAGTCATTTCTTCGTTGTACTGCAAAAGCAAGTTGTGAAGTCTAATTGGTTTTAGACAAATTAGTAATGTGATTATATTCACAAAACAATTTACATCTTGTTATTTAGTTCAAGCACGCCAATTAATGATATATTCTGATTTATCTCAGAATTGTGGGGGTGTATATGTTGGAGAATAATTTCGGTAAATTAATTACATGTGAATTTACATGCGAATAAATAAAACAAATAAACAAAACTTACAACTTTATAGCAGATTAAACAATGGTATGAAATTGTGATTGAGGCCAGTGTATGGACACTGTGTCTTTAAGACAAAATTACGCCCTCTCCACTAGTGCACGAGATCAATGGGTGTTCTGTCTCCAGGATACAACAATCAACACACACAGAATTTGCACAACTCTATGTGTACAGCGAACCAAAATATGTGCTTTATACTCTCTCAAACTTAAACTCTAAAAAATGGAATATGCAGGATGAATAGAGAAGTAAAAGGTAGATCTGGAAAAAATGTTTTCTTTTCTTAGACCTAAAAAGGACGGAGGACTGCCTTAATATAGGCAATGGAAACACTGTTTCAGAAAGTCATGTCTGTGCAATTTGAAAACATGTCCGTTGATGTCCGTTGCAATCCATTGCAATTTGAATATAAAATTCAAACTTTCCAGCAACAAACTAACATTAATTCAAACAATTTTGGACCCAAGAAAATAAGTAATGGGCTTGACCCAAACCCAACTTATCTAGGACCTTATATATATTCTCCAAATTGTTTATAATTTTCCTGTGTAGAAAATTATGCAACATCTTTTAATAATTATTCCAAAGAATAACAATTTTAGTAATTATTCCAAAGAATAATTAAAATTCTTCTTATGTCAAAACACATAAGTTCACATTTTTATCAATACTTTGATAAATAATTGACATCTATTTATAATACACCACATACTAGATTGATATTAATGGCATCATAATTTGATTGTCAACTCTACAACATATGTAGACATGGAATCTCTCTTCCCCCACATTTGTGATAATACATAAATTAGCACAAACAATATGATTCATCACAACTAATAATTCATTTTTGATGAATATTTGGGACAAAGAAAATTGAATCATCTTTTCTCATTCAAAAGATAAACGCCCTCATTAATATTATGGTTCATGATTAAACAAATTCTACCATACAAGTAAAATAATGATTGATGACAATTTATGTCACAAACTCAAAGGTACTTTAAAAATAACTTTCAACTTGATTATTAACAAACTAATAATCAACATAAAAGATTCTTCAATCTACTTCCATTTAAATGGAATGACACCACTATTTCAATCATCATGTTTAAACTTTTCTAGTGTTTAACGATTGTTAATACTACTATCACAATCAAACAAAAGGATTATTTACACATGAAATATTCTTTTCGAAATAATACCCCACAAGAGATCCATTGGTATGTCAATCACAATCACAAATTAATTAAAAATTTCACAAACTTTCAAATAAAATTTAATGTAAATACCAGACAAAGCATTGGAAATAAATCAGTCAACAACTAACACATCACATTTTTCTTTTCCCATAAAAAATTTCATGGCAACATATGACACCATAAGGCTCATTGCAAATTAATTAGAATTACTACAAATTAAAATGCACATGTAAATGACATCAAATTACATTCAAAAAATTTCCCAAGTATATAACATATACTCTATATTTTTTCAATTTTCAAGAATTCACAAACTAAAAATCATACCAGATTTTAGTAATTTAAATCGTATCGTGATTTTTAAAAACACATTCTTGAAAACTTACACGAAAAACTATTCCTTAAATCCAAAAACAGAATTTAAAATTCAGTTTTGTAGTCTCATCCTTTGTCCATCAAAGAAAATATGGGGACATTGCTGCAGCTTATTACAAGCACCAGAGGACTTTAAAAAATAAAAAAATAAATAAAAAACAACTACTAGCTCCTGTAGAAATTCCAAAAGTCCTTTCTTGCAAAGTGCATGTACTAAAATGTTACAAGAAACTCTATTTGGCATAACACCAGAATTCGCCATTGTTGAAAACATCGAGAGCTCTGTCCACATTATTAATTAGGCAATAACCCTTCAATAAAGTGTTATATATAGGTAGCACAGTTGGGACTGGGACCACAAAATAATATAACATCTCACCAAATTATGTTATGAGTTATTAAAAAATATCACACAAACATCAACATGCCATATTTATATATTTAATTTAAATTAGAAAATTTTAATTTAAAACATTTCCAGTTGTCTTTCCATCCAAAAAGTTGATCATTATGGGGGTGTTTGTTTCAGCTTTTCAGAGCCAAGTTATGGCTTTTAGTTTTGAAAAAGTTATTTTGGACTGTTTGGTTAAACTTATTTCAAACAGCTTCTGATTCTAACAGCTTATTTTAACTCAAAAAAGCTGATTCTGAGAAGCTGCTCACCCCTTGCTTCTGATTATCAGCTTCTGCTGTGGACATGTTAATTTATTGTTATACTCTTAAATTTTTTTATTTTTTATTTTTTTAAAAATAGAAAAAGACTCAAATGGACTATAGATTATTATTATTATTTTTTATGAAAAATGTAGACAAACAAAAAATAAAAATTAATTGAAAAAGCTATTTCACAGCTTATTTAACAAACACTACTCAGCAACTTAAATCTATAATCCAACAGCTACACCAAACAAGTTAATAACTTCTGATTAAAGTCATAATCTATAATCTGTTAAGTTATAATCTATAAGCTGTTTTAACAGCTACACCAAACGGGGCCTATGTTCAACTAATAAACGACAAAAGAATTTCCTAATAAATAAATAAACCATTAGATTTGATATTTGGATGAAAGGAATACCCAAACTCAATTCAAGGATTAAGGACCCAACTAAAATTTCAAACAGTTTGGGATAAAGATGAAATGGCACCTTTGAACGAATTACCAACATGCCAATTGGTTTCTCCGTTTCCCACGACGGATTCAAAGGCATTAACACATCACTGTTTAGGATCTCCTTGAAGATTGTGGAGGGCAGACAACCTATCTTCCATGGCTTCCATTCTACCCCTCTTACAAAACACCGAATACCCATCACTCTCAGCCTCCACAACCTCCCTCATCTCCACTCCCACCACCGGCGTCGCCACACAACCACCACCAAAACCCATTCCCGAATTCGGAATTATCCAACCTCGCCGGCCTCTTCCTCTTCAGCAACGCTGGCGGAGAAGAAGATGAAGACGAAGTTGAAACCGTGAGTTCGAGATTGCAACGGTAGAAGACTTTTCTCTCTTTGTGGCGGCTCTGCAACGTTCGAATTATTTGATTTCGGCTTTGTTTGTGTTGTGTGGTGTGGTGTTTCAGTGGAGAAATAAATAGAGAGAAGAGAGGTATGTGTAACCGATTAAAATTAATCAAGGAAGAACCCCACCCTTCTTATTATTCAATTTATTTCATTGTGGGTTATATCACTTTTTTGACCACCCAAACTACAGATTTTGGCTAAAAAGCCATCATCCCAAGATATTGGAAACCTCCAATGTCCCAAACACACACACATAAGTATGTAAAAAATTCTTGATCATAAGCAACAATCAAGACCATAAAAAAGATTCAGTTTTTTCAAATAATAACAAACATTTCTCAGATATTTCTTTTCAAATTCCAGTTATGAAAAGATCAGGCATAACAGTTGTAGAAACTTCTAAAACATAATTTCTTATATTTCTTTGTATAAACAAAACTCTGATAACAAGAATCTACTGCATATATTTATAGATATACAAGGTTGAATCTAACCCTTTATTGAATCTAGAACGAGATCAATAAATAACAAGACTGATTCTGTTTCAGAAAAGTAAGAAAATTTTATCAAACTTACACAGAGTGTACAAAAATAAAACCAATAATTATGTTTCAGGAGTCTGTCTTAAGATTGTTAGAATAATTATACCAAATTATTTGAAAAATATAATTTATAAATATGTAAATGCTTTTTGGGCAAAACTAAAAAAATTGAAATATATCAACATAATAACGTGATAAAACTTACAGTACATAACAGGATAAAATCTGATCGAGTCGAGTGTGTGACACTCTTTCCTTAAGACAAATTCGTCCTCCCACCAGTGCTTAGGATTCAATGGACGTCTATCTCCCAGGATACAACGATCAATGTCTTACACTAGTAGCACTACTATTGCAAGCCTATCGAATTTCGTTGTGCATGTACTCTCTTTATAGGAAAATTAGACTCAGGCAATATGAAGAATAAAATGCAAAGTGAAGAAGAATGACAATTTCCCCGTCCAAAAAGAAGTGAGGGACATGGAATATAAAGACTTCTAAGTGACTCTTCAGAAAAGTTGTGATTCTTCAAAAGGACACACCCTTTCATCTCAAGAAACACAACCATTTGAGTAAATTTAAATTCAAATTTTCCAACAATCCCCCACATGAATGAAATTTACGGAAAGGACATGCAACAACATGCAGACAAAGAGAGAGTACATTTAAGGAAATATCCTGCATCGGGATAAGTAGCTTTCGGCTTTGAACCTTCCCTAGTGAAAGCCTATCGGACTTACTAGCTAATCAGTGGACGTAATGTCTTGAACTGTTCAGCCGTTTATGTAAGTCAAGACAATAGAATTCACACAGAATATCTTCAAACACAGCTTAGTTCTCACGGTTGTGCCCATTTTGGCCTTAGGCAAGTCCTGGTGTTTCTTGAGTGCTTTAGAGAATTTAGCCTTATCAATTCTCATAGAAGCGGCCCCTTCACACTCATATAGGTGATCCTTATTTTGAATCTCTTAAATACTCCTCTTGAAAGATACCCCTCTAGGATTTCCAAGATATAAGTAATCATTAAAAGTATAGCTTACCCTAAGTTCCCTGCATACAACACATGTTGCAAATATCACTCTCATCATAGGAATGGATAGGAGTTAGACTCCTTTAGTGATTTCTGGCGAGCCACACATAACTTAGTTGTCCCTTTGAACTTAGTTCTTGGGATCTCCAGTCATCTAAGTAGGGTTACCATTATGATGACTCTAATGTAATAGGCTTTAATCACATTCCCCTCGATAAACTTTCCCTCATTTGCTCTTTGGTCAAACTTTTTGTTTAGCGGCCGCTATTGTTCCGTTTGACCTTCTCAGTTAGATATCATTGAGTAGTTAGTGAATCCATTATATTATCATTAGACAATATTCACAACTAAAAGCAAATGTCAAACGGTGTTAAGTCTTTGATTACATCGAGACTTATCGTTACTCTATGTCACTTCTATTTAAATAATAAACATAGAGTTGTTCCTTAGGAGTTAATGAAACCATTGTTGTTTCTACTCCAACTTTGTCCTATATAAAGAATTGAGATTCTTTGTGGACCTATTATCGGAATCGTTACTTTGGTAAAATCCTCCAAGCATCCCCACATTTTAAGCATTCTAAGGAAACTTAATTCCTCTTGTTGATGTATAATTATACAAAATATTAATACACCCCCACAATTCTAAGATAAATCAGAATATATCATTAATTGGCGTGCTTGAACTAAATAACAAGATGTAAATTGTTTTGTGAATATAATCACAATACTAATTTGTCTAAAACCAATTAGACTTCATAACTTGCTTTTGCAGTACAACGAAGAAATGACTAAAATCGGTTGTGGCCACAACACTTTGTCAAATAACATTTCTTTAGCCATGATTAATTTCTTTTTGTTTACTGCAACCCTTAATTCCAATCTCAACATGAAATATAAATATCACTGTATAAACATATTTACATCTTATTTGTCTTATCCAGTATTGGTGACTACGTCGACAATTTATCAAAGCGTCTTTCACCTATGAAATATTTTAACTTATAATATTTCATTACGGAGTTCCACGTTCACCGCACCAAATTTTAGTAATTATTCCAAAGAATAACAATTTTAGTAATTATTCCAAAGAATAATTAGAATTCTTCTTATGTCAAAACACATAAGTTCACATTTTTATCAATATTTTGATAAATAATTGACATCTATTTATAATAAACCACATACTAAATTGATATTAATGGCATCATAATTTGATTGTCAACTCTACAACATATGTAGACATGGAATCTCTCTTTATAATATATATGAATATCTAATAGAAACCATGACTTAAAAATATATATATATATATATAATCCAGAATATTAAACTAAGCAGATTCAAACAAACAGGACTAACATATATATATATATATAACAGAATCCTCTACGTTAACAGAAAATTCAACCCAGAATATTAACTTATGCATTACCCCAGATCATACAGAATTTACAGCATGAAGTTTTGTATTAAAACAGAACAGAATGAACCAGCAGATTAAAATTCTGTATAGATAAAAAATAAATAAATACATTCTGAATTATACCAGAACACAAAAACAGAACAGAAAATGAGACAATATAAACAGTACTGTATTTGAACAATACCGAAACACAGTATAGATGAACGCCAACAGAAACAGAATCTACTATATTAAACAGTATGATCACAAAAAACTTTATAGCACCAGAAAATTAATTTAACCGAAACAGTAAATAGAAGTGAGATTTAATAATTTTGTCTTAAAATTTTGGCTACTAATTTTTTGAACTTTGTAATTTAATATCTAATTTGAGTTAGTTATTGAGAAATCATATTTTATTTATTGAAAAGATTTGGTTTTGTTATTTTATTTTATTTTGATCAGAAAGTTAAAGTTTAAATGGCAACTGAGACTGTAAACAGTGCTGGGAATGCAAACTCGACATCTGCATATGTCGTCGTTCCTACTCCTATAGTTACTTCACTTCCCACCACTGTCCCGATTAACCACAATGAAAAGCCGGAAAAATTTAATGGGACAGAGTTTAAGAGATAGCAGCAAAAAATGCTGTTTTATCTTACAACTCTAAATTTGGCAAGATTTGTCAAAGAGAATGCACCCGCCTTGAGCGAGGACGAAACTGATCGGCAAGCAATTGCTGCAGTTGAGGCGTGGAGGCATTCTGATTTTTTGTGCCTATATTTTGAATGGATTGGACAACACGCTGTATAACGTGTATAGTCCTTTACAAACGGCTAGAGAATTGTGGGAATCCTTGGACAAGAAGTACAAAACAGAAGATGCAGGAATCAAGAAATATGTGGTTGGCCGTTTTCTTGAATACATGATGGTGGACTCAAAGACCGTAATTTGTCAAGTCCAAGAGCTTCAACTGATTTTACATGAAATTCATGCAGAGGGTATGAGTTTGAGCGAATCTTTCCAAGTGGCAGCAATCATTGAGAAACTACCACCGTCTTGGAAAGAGTTCAAGAACTATCTGAAGCACAAATGTAAGGAAATGAAGTTAGAGGACTTGATTGTTCGGTTACGGATTGAGGAAGATAATCGCGAGGCAGAAAAGAAAAGAAATCCGGGATTTGTTTTCAAAGCCAAGGCTAACATATTGGAGCACGGAGAAAAAGAGAAAAAGAGACAGCGTCCTAAGCAAAACTCCAAACAAACTGCTGGTCAGAGTTTTAAGATTGGATCTATAAAGTTCAAGGGAAAGTGCTTTGTGTGCAACAAGGTAGGACATTGGGCCAAAGACTGTCGGAATCGCAAAGATCAACAAGGTCATTCCAAAAAGACAAAGTATGAACAGGCACACATAGCTGAATTGGAGAGTTTGTCTAATAGAGTGACTGAGATGAACCTGGCAGCAGTTGTGTCTGAGGTAAATCTGATGGGGTCAAATTCCAAGGAATGGTGGGTAGACACCGGGGCAACACGACATGTGTGTGCAGATAAGAAAATGTTTACTACCTATCAACAAGTTAAGGATGAAGAGCAGCTTTTCATGGGAAACTCCTCTACTGCAAAAGTTGAAGGACAAGGGAAGATTGTGCTCAAAATGACTTCGGGCAAGGAGTTGACGCTTAACAATGTTTTGCATGTTCCAGAAATTCGGAAGAACTTGGTGTCTGGATCATTGTTAAGCAAGAATGGTTTTAAATTGGTTTTTGTTTCTGATAAATTTGTTCTGTGTAAGGATGGTGTTTATGTAGGGAAGGGATACCTGTGTGACGGGTTATTCAAAATGAATGTACTGACTATAATTCCTACTATTAATAAGAACTCCACATCTTCTGCTTATTTGTTTGAGTCTTCTCATGTATGGCATGGTAGATTAGGACATGTTAACTATGATTCATTACGTAGATTAATTCACTTGGACTATCTACCTAATTTTTCTATTGACTCAAATCATAAATGTGAAGTATGTGTTGAGGCTAAATTTACTAAGACACCATTTAATTCAGTTGAAAGAAGTACTGAGCCTCTGGATTTAATTCATAGTGATATTTGTGATTTGAAATTTGTTCAAACACGAGGAGGCAAGAAGTACTTCATCACTTTTATTGATGATGGTACAAAATATTGCTATGTATATTTATTACGAAGCAAGAATGAAGCTTTAGAAAAATTCATTGAATATAAAACTGAGGTTGAGAATCAACTTGGTAGGAAAATTAAGGCATTAAGAAGTGATCGAGGTGGTGAATATGATGCTCCTTTTGGAACGTTATGTTCACAACTTGGTATCATTCATCAAACTACTGCGCCTTATGCACCACAGCAAAATGGAGTTGCTGAGCGGAAAAATTGTACATTGAAAGAAATGATGAACGCCATGTTGATTAGCTCAGGTTTACCCCATAACTTATGAGGGGAAGCGATTCTTTCCGCTAATTATATTTTGAATAAAATACCTCACAAGAAGATTCTTAAAACTCCATATGAATTATGGAAAGGTCGAAATCCTTCATACAAGTATTTGAAAGTGTGGGGGTGTTTAGCTAAGGTGGCATTCCCGATCCTAAAAAGGTCAAAATTGGACCTAAAACTGTTGATTGCATATTCATAGGATATGCACATAACAGTAGTGCTTATCGATTTTTAGTATACAAAAGTGACAATTCAAATGTGCATGTCAATACTATAATCGAGTCGAGAAATGCATCTTTCTTTGAACATATATTTCCTTGTAAAACTATACAAGAATCAAATTCTTCTAAACGTTCTTATGAAAATGCATTTGATAATAATCAGGGACAGATCGAGGAAAATCAAGAAGGAACAAATGAGGCAGAACCTAGACGTAGTAAGCAAGCTAGGAGTAGTAAATCCTTCGGTCCTGATTTCTTGACTTATCTACTGGAAAATGAGCCTCGAACATTTAAGGAAGCTATGTCTACGCCTGAAGCTCCTTTATGGAAGGAAGCTATTAATAGTGAAATTGAGTCCATCTTACAGAATCATACCTGGGAATTGGTGGATCTTCCACCAGGATGTAAGTCTCTTGGATATAAATGGATATTCAAGAGAAAAATGAAGCTTGATGGATCAATTGAGAAATACAAGGCTAGACTTGTAGTTAAAGGTTATAGGCAAACTGAGGGAATAGATTATTTTGACACTTATTCGCCTGTAACAAGAATAACATCCATTAGAATGTTGATTGCTATAGCGGCTTTATACAATCTTGAAATACATCAAATGGATGTTAAGACTGCATTTTTAAATGGAGATCTCAATGAAGAAATCTACATGGAACAACCAGAAGGTTTTGTAGTTCCAGGGCAAGAAAAGAAAGTGTGTAAGCTTGTAAAATCTCTTTATGGTTTAAAGCAAGCTCTGAAACAATGGCATGTAAAATTTGACAATGTGATGATGTCAAATGGATTCAAAATAAATGAATGTGACAAATGTGTTTATGTAAAAGACACAGAAAAGGGATATGTCATTGTTTGCCTATATGTAGATGATATGCTTATTATTGGTAGTAATAATGAAATTATAAAAGCTACCAAGAAGATGTTGAACACTAAGTTTGATATGAAAGACATGGGAGTAGCAGATGTAATTTTAGGAATTAAAATTACTAGAACATCTGATGGATATACTTTGTCTCAAGGTCATTATGTGGAAAAAATCCTTGAGAAGTTTAATAAACATGATGACCGTCTTTCAAAAACCCCTGTGGATGCTAGTCTTCATTTAATGAAGAACATGGGTGAAGGTGTATCACAACTAGAGTACTCCTGAATAATTGGAAGTTTAATGTACCTCATGAATTGCACACGTCCTGACATAGCATATGCTGTCAGTAAATTGAGCAGGTACACAAGTAATCCAGGGAAAGATCATTGGACAGCCATAATAAGAGTACTTAGATATCTAAGATATACTTGTAATTATGGATTGAACTATACAAGATATCCAGCAGTACTGGAAGGGTACAGTGACGCTAATTGGATATCCGACACTAAAGACTCTAAGTCTACTAGTGGCTATGTTTTTACCTTAGGAAGTGCAGCAGTCTCTTGGAAATCGTCCAAACAGACGTGCATTGCCAGGTCCACAATGGAATCCGAGTTTATTGCATTGGATAAAGCAGGAGAAGAAGCAGAATGGCTTCGACATTTCTTGGAAGATATTCCAATGTGGCCCAAACCTGTGCCCGTAATTTGCATTCATTGCGATAGCCAAACAGTTATGGCTAGGGCACAAAATAATATGTATAATGGTAAGTCTCGTCATATACGTCATAGACATAATACCGTTAAGCAACTGCTCTCAAATGGAATTATTTCCATTGAATATATAAGGTCAAGAGATAACATTGCGGATCCGTTAACAAAAGGTTTGTCTAGAGAGCAAGTTATGAGATCATCGAGGGGAATGGGATTAAAGCCTACCAATTAAGAACCGACTTAATAGCAACCCAACCTAGCTGACTGGAGATCCCAAGATCTATGTTCAAAGGGACAACCGAATTAAGTATGATTCCTGACCATCACTAAAGAGAAAATCTCTTATCCATTTCTATGATAACAAGTGATGTCTGCAGCGAGAATTAGAATAAGTTTTACTTTTAATGAAGTTCATATCTTGGAA
This sequence comes from Camellia granthamiana, assembly GCA_036172215.1. Classification (NCBI taxonomy): domain Eukaryota; kingdom Viridiplantae; phylum Streptophyta; class Magnoliopsida; order Ericales; family Theaceae; genus Camellia; species Camellia granthamiana. The sequence goes on along the minus strand of CM069903.1, from coordinate 52,994,475 downwards.
AACCAAGTAGGGTATAGCAGAATACTCTTAATGAGCATCACCTATATGAGTGTGAATTGGGCCAATTCTATGAGAATGCTAAGGCTACAGTCTCTAGAGCACTCATGAAAACCAGGTATTGCCCAGGGCCAAAACGGGCACAACCGAAAGAACCAAGTTGTGTATGAAAACAAAACTGTGTGAAAGCTGTTGTCTCGGTTTACACTAACGGCAGAACAGTTCAAGACATCATGTTCACTGATCAGCCAGTAAACCCGATAGTTTTTCACAAGGGAGGGTTCAAGGCCACAAGCTACCTATCCTATGCAGGATGTTTTCAGTTTTGTATTTTCTCAGGTTGCATGTTGTTGCATTTCCTTTTTGTCAATTTCATTCATGTGGGGGATTGTTGGAAAAATGATTTAAATTCTGATGTTTCGGAAACTTTATGCTAATTATTTGGTGAACAAGTTTATATAATTAGTGAGTCAAAATCATTTATAGGTGAATGGAAAATTGACTTCTAATTGAGGTTTATGAACATTAGACATGTTTGTGGAAATTCTCAAAATGATGTTGCATAATTTTCTACACAGGAAAATTATAAACAATTTGGAGAATATATATAAGGTCCTAGATAAGTTGGGTTTGGGTTAAGCCCATTACTTATTTTTTTGGGTCCAAAATTGTTTGAATTAATGTTAGTTTGTTACTGGAAAGTTTGAATTTTATATTCAAATTGCAATGGATTGCAACGGACATCAACGGACATGTTTTCAAATTGCACAGACATGACTTTCTGAAGCAGTGTTTCCATTGCCTATATTAAGGCAGTTCTCCGTCCTTTTTAGGTCTAAGAAAAGAAAACATTTTTTCCAAATCTACCTTTTACTTCTCTATTCATCCTGCATATTCCATTTTTTAGAGTTTAAGTTTGAGAGAGTATAAAGCACATATTTTGGTTCGTTGTACACATAGAGTTGTGCAAATTCTGTGTGTGTTGATTGTTGTATCCTGGAGACAGGACGCCCATTGATCTCGTGCACTAGTGAAGAGGGCGTAATTTTGTCTTAAAGACACAGTGTCCATACACTGGCCTCAATCACAATTTCATACCATTGTTTAATCTGCTATAAAGTTGTAAGTTTTGTTTATTTGTTTTATTTATTCGCATGTAAATTCACATGTAATTAATTTACCGAAATTATTCTCCAACAATGAATACATAATATACACACACACATAAAACATTAAATAATTCATGGTTACTGTCAGAAAAGGGGGGAAAAAAAAAACAAAACAAAAAAAACAAGGGAAGAGAAAGAAAGTGAAAGAAAGACAAACCAGTTCTGTTGATGGAAGAATCAACCAAAGAGGTCTAATGATCTTGACCTTCATCTCTCTCTCCCTCTCCCATGGCCTTCTTCCAAACTGTCCTTTAATTCAAATTTACAAATTCAACAATAATAAACCCTTTTAGCATATATATATACACACATATATATAGATGGTTCGTGGGTCTTACAAGTCATAATAGTGGACTACTTTTAGAGCCAGAGACAAACTAACAAGTGCATTGTTGTGTCTCTTTTTGTATTTTGGATGCAGTGAAAAATAATAGAAAAATAGAAATCTAACAGTGAACAAGAAAGAGAGAACTTCAACTTGAGCTTCGCATATTAACAAACATGTAATATACACAAATAAATCCAAATATACATACACACAAGATTTGAAGGTAGAGAAAGTGAAGAGATTGGAGATTTGTACCTCAAGCTAAAGAGAATATGGAAAAAGGAAAGTAACTGTATGTATTCAGAGATCTTTTAACTTTTTCAACATAACAGATCAGAAAAGGATGCCTTTAGACACAAATTAACTCCTCCTCCTCCTCCTCATCCTCTCTCTCTCTCTCTCTCTCTTTCTCTCTCACATCCGGACTTGAAGCAAAGACTTTAATCTAGTTCAACGAAACAGAGAGTGAAGAAAAAAAGAAAATGATGTGTTTAGCCACAAATCAACTTGTAGTTTCTTGCTTAGAATTTCAATTTCAATAACCAAATCAAGAGAGACAGGAAGGAAGAGCTTGAGAGAGACAGAGAAATCGATACCTCGCTGGTGCAGATGGTGGTGTCGGTAGCAGTGCAGATGGTGGTGGCGGTGGAGCTTCGAAATCAAAATCAAAATCAAAATCAAAATCAAAATCAAAATCAGAGATTCAGATGAAATCGAAATCAGAGAAATCAAGCCGGTGCAGACGGTGGTGGCGGTAGAGCTTCAAAATCGAAATCGCTCTGAATCTCAAAGATGAATCTGTGAGAATGATAACTGTTTAGAGAAGGTTGAGAGAAACGAGATTTGAAGGCATGAGGATTCCAAATAAGGGTTTACAAAGGGCTTTAACAATTATTCTCATATTCAAAATAGACTTTGAAATTGAGAGAGAGAATCACCGAAACGTAAATTTTGAAATCGAAATCGAAAGAGAACTTCGAAATCAAAATCAAAATCGAAATCGTCAAGATGAATCACCGAGATTGTATCATTCTGAGATGAATCAGCGAGAGATGAATCGATCCATTGAGAGGGTTTAAAGAAATAGAGAGAGCGAACGAGAGAGTGAGTAAGAGATTAGGGCTACAAAATGAGTGAGTGAGAGAGCTTAGGGATTCAGAGGATTGCCCATTTAAAGGAGAGATAGGACATTCGAAGGCGCTTTTAAACGCTTGAAACGGTGCCGTTTTTATTTTTTAAAACAGCGACGTTTAAGAAACGTCGTTAAATATTATAAAATGTGACGTTTCATAAAACGTCGTTAAATAAACGTCGCCAAAACTCATTTTTCTTGTAGTGTATGTTTATATAAATGGTGGAGTTAGATATGTATTACCTTGCATCTATGAAAATTTGGATAATTTATCTGTTATAAAAATTGTATATATGTTTAGAAATATCTGTTTTAGGTTATTGGTGGAGGATAACCATAATTGTTGCAAAAATTACATGAGGATTACGTGAATTGAAACTAATCTCTTAGCCGTTATCATTGAGTATGATTATAATGAGTATACATTGTATATGTATGATGTTTGAGAGGAGAAAGGGGTTGTACTCCATGTTTGGGAGAAGAAAGAGGATGGACTCCATCAAACTAAGTTAGCCTGTGTGTTTAGGGTGAAAGTCTCAAAAACCGCGGGTATACATAGGTGCCGATTCCCGTGGACGAAATTTTCGTAAAATGAGAAGTGATTGTATTTGTATGATAATTATATTGGTTGGAGACCTGTGAGGTGTATCTTCTGTTTGATTGATTAAATGAAGTGGATATGACCAATGAACCGAGATAAAATGAATTGAGATGTAAGTTTGACATAACATGGTTTTGGAAAAGAGTAGTAAAAGATTTTGTCATTGGACATTGAACATGTGCATATCACTTATATCTTTATTAAGATTCATATATTGTGATAGATTCTTTTTACTGGATTTTAGCTCACCCTACTTGGGAAAACTATTTTCAGGTACTGGTGATATGCCTCCACCAATGACTTAATTTAGGAGGACTGTGAAGCTGAAGACTCAATCTTATTATTTTTGTACTTATCATTTGTACAGTCAAAGGGCTTTAAATGTATTGAACTGAAAGTTCACTTTTGTTGTAACCAATAACTATCTTAGAAAGATGTAAGTCTTTAGGGCATTTATTCTTTGTTTTACTTTCAGTTCTATCTCATGCTGTGATATACGTTGTAGATTCAGAGACAAGCTTATGAATGTATAATTGTATTTGTCACTTTCTTGTATAATGAGATCTCATATGATAGAAGGACTTTATACTCTGGTTCTTGATGTCATTCACATATTGTCTTGATTGATTTATCATATTATTTTGTGAGCGTTACAATAATAATAATAATAATAATAATAATAATAATAATAATAATAATAATAATAAGAAGAAGAAGCTCACCACAACTCTGAATGATCCAATTTTTATATCAAAATAGATGCATCTCCCACCAACCTTCTCGGCTCACCATTTTCCCCCTATTAGTTATATATATATATATATATATACATATATATTCATTTCTCTTCTATCACGGGGGAATCGATGTTGGGATGAGTGTGTCAATTGTCCCACTACACAGATTTTTATTTTTATTTTTTAAATGTTGTTTACATATTTGCTATTATTTTGTCGAAAACAATAAAATAAGTTCCTACACTCATTTTATTTTGGATAAATTAAATATACTCTTAAAATCTATATATTATATAAGAAAAATGGAGTTTTTAAGAACATGAATTGTGGAGATTCCAAACTCCCCAACTAATTTTGTTAACTTGTTAATTTTTAAAGAAATTGAGAAAAAAAAAAAAAAAAACTCTATTGGTTAGTTCCTTAAGTAAAAAAATCAAAAACAAAAAAAACTCTAATTATCTATGATTTTGAATTTTAAAATTCAAAACAATATGATAAGTCATTCTCACTCTTTTCAAAAATAATGTTGATCAAAACAATTCAAATAAAGAAACAATAAAGGCATTAATTATCTCTGATTTTGAATTTAAAAATTCAAAATAATATGATAAGTCACCCTCATCCTTTCTGAAAATAATATAAATCCAAAAATTTTAAAAACACAATCAAATTAAAAATTGAATACAATTCTCTCTTTAGAATAGCCAATATTTGATCTTTTTTTCAGCCCAACCAACTCCTCTTCAAATGTAATGATGCAAAAATTAGTCTCTCTTTTTGTCAATAGTCCAAACTTATTTTAAGTTTGTTTGTTTATGAATTTTATTTTTATTTTATTTTTTTTTGTAAATTTCTATTTTCTTGTGAATTTTTTTTTCTCTGTATGAATTTTTTTCCAACTAAATTGATAATATATATGTGTGTGTGTGTGTGTTTAACTATCTTTGTTTTGGGAGTTAATTTAAAGTTTTATTTTTATATTTTTGATAAATGTTTGTGTATTTTTTATATTGTTGTTATTATTATTTTTGATATATGTAAATTGATAATACAGTTATGAGTTTTTTAATAGAATAGGGCATCTTATATTGTTGTTTATAATTTGGCCATTTTTTTTTAATTTCTTAAACAAAATTTTCAAATTTTTTATTTGTAAAAAATTAAAAAACATTTAATTGACTTGCCAATTAATAAATAAATTTTAAATAATGAACACTATTCCATAATTTATGGATTTTAGAAAAAAATTATCACTCATATATGGAATAAGAAAAACTAAAACCAACATTTTTTTCATTTTTTATTTTTAACTCTTTAAAACTCTAACGGTACTTTTTTATTTCCCCAACATTGTCTTTTCAAAGATAAAAAAACAATACCGGAGTTAGATAGTGGCTAGTGGAGGTGGTGTGCATGGCAACAACAAGGACGATGATGAGCTTGGTCAGAGTATTGTTTGGATGAGTTTTGAAAAGTGAATACTACTTAAAAGAATAGTAGATAGTTTGGGTGATGAATTGATTTAGAAAACTAATATGTGGTTGAGATTAATATGAATTTTGCTATATAAAAAATGAATATGGATCATAATTATTTTGGCTACTTCTATATAGCTATAAAAAAATTATTGTGATCATTTGTTATTTATCATCTGATATATTATTACTGTATTATTGTAATGAGTTTTATTATTAATACCTATTATCAATGTAGTGATGAGATGTCACATGATAATAAAAATATATTTTTGTATTATTGTTGAAATATATTTCTTTATTTATTTTTTACAATGTTTAAAAAACAATTTATGTTCATTGTTAGTTTTTGTAGATGAAAAGTCAAAAATAAATTATATGTGATTCAAGTTATAACTAATTTGATATTGAAAAGGAAAGTTTAAAAGTTTAAAAGAAATTATAATTATATATAATTTTAAAATATTTTTAAATAAATACAAAGAAAAATTAGAATTATAAATTATAATTATCAAATAACCTAATTCTATTATGAAAAAATTTAATGAAAACTTGATCAAATTTAAATTTATAATTATTAAATATTTTTAATAAGTCATCAATTTTTTATTTAAATTCTAACACACTACAACAAAAACATACTTTAGTGGCACTACACTAGTGGCATATTTTTAGAAAATGTCACAAAAAATGATATTTAGTGGCACGTTTTTGAAAAATGCCACAAAACGACAAACATAAAAGGCTCTAGTGACATTTCAATGAATAAGTGTCACAAAACTACAACAAAAACATACTTTAGTGGCACTACACTAGTGGCATATTTTTAGAAAATGTCACAAAAATGATATTTAGTGGCACGTTTTTTACAAATGCCACAAAACGACAAACATAAAAGGCTCTAGTGACATTTCAATGAACAAGTGTCACAAAACTATAACAAAAACACACTTTAGTGACACTATACTAGTGGCATGTTTTTAGAAAATGCCACAAAAATAATATTTGGTGACACATTTAGATAAATGCCACAAAGCCACAAACATATAAGGCTCTAGTGGTATTTCAATAAAGAAATGTCACATCAATTTTATGGCATTTTATAAAATAATGACACAAAAAATTATGTTCGTGACATTTACCAACATATGCCACTAAACTTTAGTAGCAATGTCATTTTTTAAAAAATGTCAGGACACTAGGTAGGTGCAAATTACTTTTTATGGCACTTAGGTGAAAAGTTTCATAAACAAATATTTTATAGCATTTTGAGAAATGCCATTAAGTCAAAAACTTTCCAAGCTTATAATGGCATTTTTGAAAAAACAAAAAATGCCAATATATTTTTTAAATTTTTACAATGCAGTAAATGATTAAAAATAAATAAATTAAACTCAATATACACTACAAGAAAAAGCATATTCGGCAACTAAATTTCCTGACCAAAAAAAATTTGGTCGCTGAAAGTATAGCTTTCAGCAACCAAAACAGCATTAGTAGCCAAAAGTAAAGCTTTTTGGCGACTAAACAATTTTAGTAGCCAAAAGTCTACAATTGGCGACCAAAACTAAGTTTGGTCACTGATTATATGGGTTTTAGTGACAAAAACAATTTTAGTAACCCAAAGTAAAGTTTTTTGGTGACTAAAAAAATTTTAGTAGCCAAAAGTCTATAATTGGCGACTAAAAAATAAGTTTAGTCGCCAAAAGTGGCTATTTTTAGCGCGGGAGAACTAAAATCCTAAGGCGGGAATTAAATTTTTTGGCAACCAAAATTTTGGTAGCTGAAAGTGCATCTTCGGTGACCAAATGCGATTTTGGTCGGCAAAAATTAAGTTTTTTAGCAACTAAAAAACAATTAGTAGCCAAAAGTATAGAATTAGCGACCAAAAAATACTTTTAGTCGCCAAAAGTGGTCTTTTTTTATTTTACTAGTAAATAGTTTATTTTACATAAATTATGTTCAATAAAATAATTATGTTTATATATATACTTTTATATTAATATAGATATATGTACTATATAAATAATATATGTTGCATATATAATCATATGGTGCTATAGAGGTGTAGTGGGAAGAGTGTGTTGTATAAGGTTTATGGTGCGGGAGGTTGGCGGTTCGAGTCTCTGCAAGAGCAGATCAAATTGTTCTACAATGAATTATCGTCACGAATGGCACTTGATAGCGTCACGAATAGTGTCTACCATGACATTAAAGTGTCACTGAAAGGTTTTAGTCTTGATGGTGTAATGATACTAATAAGTGTCACTAACTCTTTTTTTAATGGCGCTGGATAGTGCCACAAATAATATCTACCATGACATTAAAATGTCATTGAAAGTTTTTAGCCATGATGGTGCAGTGACACTTGCAAGTATCTACCGTGGCATTGATAGAAGTGGCACTTGTTCAAAATGCCACAAGACCAAAAAATGTCATTAGAAGAATAGTTTTGTGGCACTTTCAAATGTCACTAAACTAAAAAAATGTTGTAGTGACATGATCTGGTCTTAAATAGTTTTTCAGATATAAATATATCTTAATATTGATACAATCAATATTAGACATATTTTAAGAAGGGTAAATTATATCAATAGTCCCCACATTTTGTCTCTTGTGTCAATTTGATCCCTGTAATTTTAATTTGCTTAATTTTGACCATTAATTTTAGATTTTATATCAATTTGGTCTAATTGATAATGTCGGTTATGGTTTTTAAAAAGAAATAGTTATTGAGTTGGTTGACATTAACTTACTGAATTGAACAAATTTATAATTTTGACTATAAAAATATAACAGATGCTACTCATGTGTGTATTTTCAATAAAAAAAAATATTAGCAATTATAACAATTGGACCAAATTGAGACAAAATTATAAATTTAAGATTGAAATAGAGCAAATTAAAATTGCAAGGACAAAAATAACACGAGTTAAAATATAAAGACTACCAATGTAATTTATTCTTTTAAGAATAACTACATAATTTCTTAATTAATTTTAAATTTGCTAATAAATATATCAAACAAATACGTACATATTTCCTATTTTTGTTATAATTTTTAATATATATATATATATATTTATTAATTAAAAATTAAATAAATAGGTGGGTCTACTAACTCATGGATTGAACATGAATTAGACGATCATCTATGGACTAGGCTTAAATTAAGAATTATTGGCAAAAAATTTGACTTGGACTAAATTTTCTTAGCTACTTTTTAGTATGGAATCCAATATTAAAACCCCCCAAATTAGTTCATATCAGTCACGAATTGATAAACTATGATAAAATTTAAATTTATTAGGACTAGAATATGACTGACAATTTAGGGTGGCTCTATCTGAGATAATTTTTTCATCCATAAATATATATAATTATTCATTTAATTGTTTTAAACAAAAATATAGAGTTTTTTAAAACTAAGTTCAAATTTTTTAATTATTATAAAAAATACTTACAAATATCTATTTACTAATTTAATAAATAGATAGGTCAAATTATTCATATAAGTTGAGAATAGACCAAGATAATTTTTAATGATTAGGCAAAGAACAAGTTGGCGTAAATCTAATGTTAAGCCTAAATTTAATATTACAAGTGAATTCTAATCTATTTTTACTTAAATCTTATAACATAAGAAAAATTATAATTTTGATACTAGACAAATTTTTAGACTTTATAAAATATGAAAAAATTAATATATTGACAAATGTAATTTATCACTATTATATGATAAATTAAATTTATGAAACTCATAAGACGAAATGTATTTATATTTTATTAAAAATATAATTTTTGTGACTTATTTTTTAATTTTTATCAATTAAATTATGATATGTATTTGTTATTAGAAACTTATAATACACAATTAATGACGTAAGAATAAAAAAAATCTCTTATATATAATTGTGATAAAAATAAATAAAATTTAATTAATTTTAAATTATTTTTACTAAATATTCTAGATAAATTTTTTAGATTGTTATTTAATTTTAAAATTTAATTTTTAATTATTTACTTATACCCGTGCATAACACGGGTAATTACGATAGTTTACCTAAAATACAACTGCTCCCTTCTTATTTAGAAAATTATAAAATTTTAACCAACCTCTAACTCTCCCCTTCTCCCCTCTATCAACGATCAAACAAGCAGGCAATTAGAGCCCTTACCATCTATATCTACCACCCTACTCTTCCTCGTGAGCAGTCCGCTGCCAGTGCCACTCCCCACCAACTACAACCCTCCTCTGCCAAGGGAATTAGGACATCTACGATGGGATGGTTAAAAAAATATATTAAGGTATGTGTTATATGACAAAAAATAATAGAAGTGGGGCCCAAAAATATTTATTAAGATGTGTTAAGAATTTGTTAATTTTAGGGAGTGAGTGGTGGTATAATGGATGTGTTAAGGGGTGTATTAAGATGTGTATTAAATATATATACATAATAAATAAAATAAATAAATAATTTAGTTTAATCAAAAATTTCAAGCCAAAAATTAAATTTCAAGTCTAAAAAAAATCCAAAAAAAAAAAAAAAAGAAAAATTTGCTATTGACCGGTCAACCGGCCGGACATCCAGCCGATAAACCGGTAAGACCACAACCCACTCTCCTCTGCTAGCTAAAACCATCGTTGCAGATAACAAACAAGTTAACACAAGTTAACAACTGACAGCTTTAACACACATACTAACTGCTCCACTGTGAGAGCAAAAACAAAAAATGACTAGCTAAAAAATAACGTTTGGGAAGTGGTTTTGTGGGTTTTTTTTGACTATTTTAGTCACAAAAGACAAAATAGGTTATTTTAGCAACAATAAATAAAACAACACATCAAACTTATAATTATTACACTCTTCTCTCACAAAAAAAGTCAAAAAACCAAAAAGTCATTCCCAAATCAAACTTTTTACCTCAGGCTAAAATAATTAAAAAAGTTAAAAAGCTAAAATATCAACCCACTTCCCAAACCAACCCTGACACTAGCACATGATCTAGTAGTTCCACTATGGATGCTCTTACCATGTTACCCTCTAACACTCTTCATTAATGCCTTTACCAAGCTTATCAAACAATGCTTGCATCCTCTCATTCCTTGGAAACAGTGATGTTGTTTGGTCCACTTCATAAAGCTTGGTTTGGGAAGTGGGTTAGCTTTTTAATTTTTTGATTTTTTGATTATTTTAGTCTGGGTTAAAAAATTTAGTTTGGAAAGGACTTTTTGACTTTTTAAAATATTTTGTGAGAAAAAAGTATAATAATTATGGATTGAATGTGATGTTTTATTTGTTGTGGCCAAAATAACTTTTTTTTTTCTTTTTTTTCTTTTTTTTTTTTTTTTTTTTTTTTTTTTTGACTAAAATAACTAAAAAAATCTCAAGTCTTGCTTGCCAAACGGCACTTCCCAAAAAAGTCTCAACCCACTTCCCAAGTCTGTTTGTAGCTTTTTAAAGTCTTGAAGACTGTGCAAGAGTGTTTGATACAATTTGTATGTGCAATATAAATAGGTTAAAATAACTTAAATAAATTTTAAAAAAATATTAGATAAATTGAACATGCTTTTTTACTCGCTAATTATTGAAAAACAAAGGTAAATGTGTTTTTGATTTTTGCTGATTTTAAACTTTCACCTTGCTTGAAATTGTACCAAACAAATTTAAGCTGTGTTTAATAGAGTTTTCTAAATATAATTTGAGAATAGAGTTGTATTTTCAGTTTGTGAGTTTTAAAATTATGATTTGAGTATAAAAAATTTGTTTGGTAAATAAGTTTTGAAAAGAGTCTTGAATTGAGTGAAATTTTTTTGATGTGACATGATATTTGATACAAAAATTTATAACTCATAACCAAACACACAACTCAAATTCTATTAAAGTTTATAAAAAAATTTTAAAAATTCAGAAAATATTTTTATTGAATATATAAAAATTAACATATGTCAATTGTAAAAAAAAAAAAAATTACACTGTTCCGGTCAACCGGCCGGACGACCGGTGAGACGTTCGATAGGACGTTTGGTGGGACGACCAGTTAGTCCAAATTTTTCCTCGTTCAACCACGTTTTTAAAAGTAAATGTGAAATTAATTTTTAAAAATCATAAATAAATATCATGTTTAAATCAAGCTCTGGAACGGAGCGCCACCAAACATAGCCTTATTTTTGTTTTGTTGTTTTTTTTAGAAGCATTGATAGAGACTCCCTCCAATTACCACCCCAACAACCTCCACACACATGTGGTGGGTGGTGATTGGAGGAGAAGGAAAAAAAAATAAAATAAAAGAAAAAGTAACCAATCAAAAAAGAGAGACGGTTAAAGGGGTGAGGGAAAAGGGAGTCTTAAACATTTTTGTTGGAGAGTGGGCCAGTTGGCCACGCGAACCACAATGCTTGCCAAACGCCATTTTCACACGAGACCCACATGGCCATGAATACTAGCTTTAATTTGTTACTTTTCAATAATTAGAAAAGGTGGTGTTGAGGAACCGGTTTTTGTATATTAATTGGATATTATGTGATATTATTTTTTACTAATCGTATATATATATTTTTTAAATGTTCTATATAAGTTTAGGGGATTTTATTATCAAAAATTCAATCACAATAATAAAAAGTATTACATAATATATATTATACCTGCATATAAAATTTATTCGGTGTTAAAGGTGTACAGAAGTACAAAAAAAAAAAAAAGAAGAGAAAATTGAAAATTGACAAAAAAAAAAACAAGTAGGAACACACAAAAGCATGCCCGGGGGGGGGGGGGGGGGGGGGGGGTGGGGGTGGGGGTGTTGTTTGTCATGCTATGTTACACATCCTTATCATAAATATATTTTGTTATATATTTTTGAGATAAATATTACTTTTTTTTTTGTGTGCAAGAGTTATGACAATTTGTGATTTTGAAATAAAGTTACGTATTTTGTAATAATATTATGCATTTTTGGTGGTCCAAACATTTTCTAACGATAAAATACGTAACAATGTTAAAAAAATTGCATAATTTCATTTATGAATCTCAAATTATCATAACTCTTATGAAAAATATGTATAACATTTATTATAAAAATACATAATATACATTACAAAAATGTACGGGAGCGAAATATCCTTAGCGTTCTGTACTCCATGAACTCAAGTTTCACGTAACTACGCCTGACCTGGAGACAAAGAAAGGGTGAGTTGCCCGGCGGTGTGTTGCCGGATAGACCCTCCGAAGATCAAGTCAGATCACTTGAAGAGGAAGAGGAGAGCACTTCTTTTAGAGAGAGAGAATTGTTTAGGTTGCTTGAATTGCTTACCTCCAACGTTTCCCACTTCTCCTTTTTCTGGGCTGGCCATGCAGCCTTAGGGATTGTGCGCACACTACCTATACTGTCCTTTCCTGGACAGGTGGCAGTGCTCGCCCCTCACTATCTTACGCGTGTAAAGGCCAAAACCTCCAAACAGTATGTGTGGAACTGCCAAATAGTATTGACGCATGCCAGGAGCGGATTTCCCCTCCGTCACACCATTGGTCCAGGTGGCATACTCCACCGGGCTGTCACGACCGACCTATCCCTTGGGAGGAAACACAGCCATAATCAATACGGCCGAGCTATAAGAAGTTGATCCTTCCGGACTTACTAGCCGTGAGGCGCGCTGGCTTCCAACCCGGTCTGAATTCATCCCGGGCCGTGTTTTGCTCGGTCCAGACACTCATTGCGGATCCGAACGACTACCCAGCCGAATCACGACTCGGTTTGGCATAGGCATGACTCCACGTTCCGGTCAATAAATTTAGCTCGAACCGGCACGACGGCCCGGGGAGCCGCCCCGACCAAGCAAACGACTCTCGCAAGGTCCGTTATAACTCGCGTTATCATTGCTCAACCGTACTTGTCCGGCGCAAATCTCCCTCTCAAAAAATATGTAACAAGATGCAATTATGATAACAAGTGTCTTGGTTATGACTAGTACTATATTATTGAAAGACAGATGCTAACAAGTATATTTACAAAATTGTGAAAATAGTTTTAATTTTTTTTTTTGCAATCAATAAAAAATTATTTTGAACTTAATAAAAAAATGTTTTTTAATTTAATTTAATTTAACTTATTTATTGACTTCTTTTTTTTTTTTTTTTCCCAACAACACTTGAAATTTTTTTTTAAAAAAAATTCATGTAAAAGAGCAATGCTATAAAAAAAAATCACAAAATTTATGTAAAATAATCTAGCTTAGTGGTTGGCCTATTAAGGGATTATCTGTCATAAATTGTTATATCTTCATCTCTCAAAATAACCACAATCCTATGATTATGTTTGAAAATTTCAATATTTTACACATGAAACATAATTTAATAATTACAAGTATTTTTAAAGTAATATTATAATTATGTCTAAAAATTCAGTATTTCAAAAATTGATACATAATTTAATAGTTACAAGTATTTTTAAAAGAAAGGGAGAAATTAAATACAAAAAATCCTTTGTCAATGCCTCGTACCGTAAAGAATTCATTAAAATCTTTTAATTAGAAAAATTGTTACATCTTATCATTTTAGTGGAAAATTCTATAACATTTGAGAGGGCTTAAAATAATAATAATAATAATAATAAAATTAATACATAAAACTAATACATAATATAATAATAATAAAATTAATACATAATATAATAATAATAAAAATACATAATATAATAATAATAATAAAATTAATACATAAAATTAATACATAATATAATAATAATAAAATTAATACATAATATAATAATAATAAAATTAATACATAAAATTAATACATAATATAATAATAATAAAATTAATACATAATATAATAATAATAAAAATACATAATATAATAATAATAATAAAATTAATACATAATATAATAATAATAAAATTAATACATAATATAATAATAATAAAATTAATACATTTATTATAAAAATACATAATATACATTACAAAAATGTACGGGGGCGAAATATCCTTAGCTTTCCGTACTCCTTGAACTCAAGCTTCACGTAACTACGCCTGACCTGGAGACAAAGAAAGGGTGAGCTACCCGGCGGTGTGTTGCCGGATAAACCCTCCGAAAATCAAGTCAGATCACTTGAGGAGGAAGAAGATAGCACTTCTTTTAGAGAGAGAGAATTGTTTAGGTTGCTTGAATTGCTTACCTCCAATGTTTCCCACTTCTCATTTTTCTAGGCTGGCCATGCACTACCTCTGCTGTCATTCCCTGGACAGGTGGCAGTACTCGCCTCTTACTATCTTACGCGTGTAAAGGCCAAAACCTCCAAACAGTATGTGTGGAACTGCCAAACAGTATTGATGCGTGCCAGGAGCGGATTTCCCTTCCGTCACACCATTGGTCCAGGTGGCATACTCCACCGGGTTGTCACGACCGACCTATCCCTTGGGAGGAAACACAGCCATAATCAACATAGCCGAGCTATAAGAAGTTGATCCTTTCGGACTGACTGGCCGTGAGGCGCGTTGGCCTCCAACCCGGTCTGAATTCATCCCGGGCCGTGTTTTGCTCGGTCCAGACGCTTATTGCGGCTCCGACCGAATACCCAGCCGAATCACGACTCGGTTTGGCATAGGCACGACTCCACGTTCCGGTCGACAAATTTAGCTCGGACCGGCACGACAGCCCGGGGAGCCGCCCCGACCGAGCAAATGGCTCTCGCAAGGTTCGTTATAACTCGCGTTATCATTGCTCAGCCGTACTTGTCTGGTGCAAATCTCCCTCTCAAAAAATATGTAACAAGATGCAATTGTGATAACAAGTGTCTTGGTTATGACTAGTACTATATTATTGAAAGACAGATGCTAACAAGTATATTTACAAAATTGTGAAAATAGTTTTAATTTTTTTTTTTTGCAATCAATAAAAAATTATTTTGAACTTAATAAAAAAATGTTTTTTAATTTAATTTAATTTAACTTATTTATTGACTTCTTTTTTTTTTTTCCAACAACACTTGAAATTTTTTTTTTAAAAAAATTCATGTAAAAGAGCAATGCTATAAAAAAAAATCACAAAATTTATGTAAAATAATCTAGCTTAGTGGTTGGCCTATTAAGGGATTATCTGTCATAAATTGTTATATCTTCATCTCTCAAAATAACCACAATCCTATGATTATGTTTGAAAATTTCAATATTTTACACATGAAACATAATTTAATAATTACAAGTATTTTTAAAGTAATATTATAATTATGTCTAAAAATTCAATATTTCAAAAATTGATACATAATTTAATAGTTACAAGTATTTTTAAAAGAAAGGGAGAAATTAAATACAAAAAATCCTTTGTCAATGCCTCGTACTGTAAAGAATTCATTAAAATCTTTTAATTAGAAAAATTGTTACATCTTATCATTTTAGTGGAAAATTCTATAACATTTGAGAGGGCTTAAAATAATAATAATAATAATAATAATAATAATAAAATTAATAGGACAACAAAGAAATCCGAGCTAGAAAACCACAGTGCCAAACAGCTACGAACATGTCAACGTCACGGAAATAATAATTGAGCAACGCCTACGTCTACCAAATTTTAGGCTTTATCCGTCTTAATTTTAAAAGTTAAAAAATCATTATTTGATTTAAGTCATGTCATTTTATTTAACTCACATCATCTCTCAATCACATCATTTTAAACTCAATTTATACTTAATTCATATTTCATAAAAAGTCAAAAAATATATTTATTTAGATTATCCCAAACCACCCTTTAATACACTACACCTACCAAATTTTAGCTTGTTTGAATAGTTTCAATGCCCGTCATTTGATTGTTCATTTGGTAATAGAGGTGGTAGTCGTGATTGATAAGGATTGCATTGATCATTTAGATGATCATTCGGGTGGTCAACTGATATGCATAAATTCAAATGATTTGGGCAAATTTAAATTTGATAAATGAATCATTTTTTATAAGAATTCAATAATCTCATGTAAGTTATTATATTTTTATCTCCAAATAATTTTCTTAAATAAAATTCCTTACTATAAAATCATGTTACACATGATCAAAACATTTGACACAAAATTTATTTATTTAGATAAGTTACAAATATACTTCTTAATATTTACTTAAAATATAAATTACTCCATGTAGTTATAAAAAATTACATCTTGCCTAATGAAATTTTTAATTTCATAACAAATAGTCATTTTATTAATAAATTATCAAGTTAATTAATAATTATTAATGATATCATAAATTTATTTTAATAAATAATTTACGTAATTTTATTATTGTATATGAGAACAGTTAAGAATTTTATTTTTTTAATTAATTCTGTTAAATAAAAAATTTTGACTAGAGAATATTTTTAATTTTCTAAACTACAGAAAATAATCTATATTTTAAACAAATTTCAAAAAGTATATTTGTGATTTACCCTATTTGTTCTTAACTAATTGACCTTGATAGCCATTGATGATATGTGTTGTGTATATCCAAAGCTAATAGACTTTGCCAGCCATTGACGATACGTGTTATGTATATAATTTTGTAATTATTATTACATTTAACATCACATATAAATAATACAGTATATTATAAATAAAAATTTCTAGTTAATAAAAATTAAATGATGTGAGATGATAAATAAATTAATAAAAACAAATACTTAATGTAATATTTTAATATTTTATATTATTACAAAAAATTAAATAATATATATTTTATACATACGACTATAAGCAAAACTTGTCCCTACTCTACGTTCTCGTTGAAACAAGAAAAATTTGTGTGTGAAGTGGGGTGGACCGAGATGAAGAAAATTACAATCGTGTGAACTTTATCCTCTTACACTAATACAATATTCACATCGGGACCAGTTTCTCTCCGATTTAAATTTAAATTTAATTGTTATGCTTGAATTCTTGAGTTTTATCACAAATTTTATTTCGTTAATTCGAGCAGTTTCTTTTATAAAACTTTCCACATATATCTATGAAAGAAAATTAGATACATTTTATAATCTATTTTCAAAATCACACATCTATAACTTTAAATATAAATGCAATGACGTAAAAATATTATAATTCACAAAAAAATTAAGGTTTTAGAGATCAAAATTTAAGGACAAAATTATTTTTTAGAGATCAAATATTTTTATTGCGAAAAGTGTCATTATAATTTTAGCAACAAAAATTGAAAATTAATTATGAATTATTATCTTTTTTTAGACCAAATTTTTTGTCTCAAAAAATAAACTTTTTTGAAACCAAATTATTTTGTCACTAAAAATATATTTATTAGTGACATTTTTAAAATTTTGTCGCTAAAAGTCTTGATTTTTCGAGACGACCTTTTAACGACTATCCTCACGACAATAGAAATTGTTCCGTAAATATTTTTTACAACAAATTTTCAGGACAAATTACAAAATTTTCACTTCTAAGGACAAATTACAAAATTTTCACTTTTAAGGACAAATTTTCACCTCTTATATGTTGTGATTATTGAATCAACCTTTTTTTTTACAAATACACTTAAAATTCATTTAAAATAGGAATTATCTCTTGAAATTTTTAATTTCATAATAAATATCTTATTTTATCAATAAATTATTAAGTTAATAAATAATTTTTAATGATAAGACATTATTTGAATTAATAATTCAGATAATTTTATCATTGTATAAAAAATAGTTAGGAAATTTTTTTTTTTCCAGTTAATTCTATTAAATAAATTTTTTTGTTAATAAGATATTTATAATTTTTTAAATCATATTAAGTAATTCATATTTTAATTAAACGTGGGGTGTTTTTGTAACTTTCTTTTATGAAAAATATAAAACAGAAAATTACAAAACAAACCATTTCAGATCAACACGTCAGAATAGTGATTAGTCTTGCAACCCGAACAAGACGGATACCCTCAAATTGAGTTTCCATGCATTAAAAAAAAAAAGTATAAACAATCTTTTTCCAGAACAACCTTTAACCTTATCACATTTGCCAAAGCTTATGTTCCCTATTTATAATTGCAAAACGCAACAAACTCAATCCGCACACTTGTCCGAGAGAGAGAGAGGGAGATGGATGAGTTGAAGCCAAGGCCAGCAAACTCTAGTCCTCTAACTCCTTTGGGCTTACTAGAAAGAGCTGCTACAGTGTATGGGGACTGTCCTTCTGTGGTGTACAACAACACCACTTACACGTGGTCAGACACCCACCGTCGATGCCTCCGAGTCGCCTCCTCAATCGCGTTCATGGGCATCAAACAAGGCCACGTGGTGTCCGTGGTGGCCCCCAACATCCCCGCCATGTACGAGCTCCAATTCGCCGTCCCCATGTCCGGCGCCATCCTCAACTCCATCAACACCCGCCTCGACGCCCGCACCGTCTCCGTCCTCCTCCGCCACAGCGAATCAAAGCTCGTCTTCGTCGATTACCAATCCACCTCTGTCGTCCTCCAAGCCCTCTCTCTCTTCCCCCCAACCTCTCCCCGCCCACCTCTCATCCTCATCGCCGCCGACGACGGAGCTCCGCCGCAATCCAACGTTGACTTCATCAACACGTATGAGAGCTTGGTGGAGAGAGGTGATCCTGAGTTCAAGTGGGTCCGGCCGAAGAGCGAGTGGGACCCGATGATCTTGAATTATACCTCCGGCACCACTTCATCTCCCAAGGGGGTGGTTCACAGCCACCGTGGGCTTTTCATCATCACCGTCGATTCACTGATGGACTGGTCAGTACCCAAACAGGCCGTCTACCTGTGGACCCTACCCATGTTCCACGCCAACGGCTGGAGCTTCACCTGGGGGATGGCGGCTGTCGGCGGTATCAACGTCTGCGTCCGGAAATTCGACGCGGCGGTGATCTACGCCGCTATACGTAAACACGGCGTCACCCATTTATGCGGCGCTCCCGTGGTTCTCAACATGCTGTCCAACTCCCCCGACGGTAAGCCGCTGGAGAAGCCGGTTCAGATTCTGACCGCCGGAGCACCGCCGCCAGCGGCGGTGCTGTTTCGGACCGAATCCATGGGTTTTGTAGTGAGTCACGGGTACGGCTTGACGGAAACGGCCGGGTTGGTGGTGTCGTGCGCGTGGAAACCCAAGTGGAATCGGCTACCGGCGACAGAGAGAGCGAGGCTGAAGGCGAGACAAGGGGTGAGGACTATTGGGATGACGGAGATCGATGTAATTGATCCGGATACCGGGTTGAGCGTGAAGCGAGACGGGTCGACACTGGGTGAAGTGGTTCTAAGAGGTGGGGCGGTCATGTTGGGTTACCTGAAAGACCCGAAAGGAACATCGAAATGCATGACAGAGAACGGGTGGTTCTACACCGGAGATGTAGGGGTTATGCACCCAGATGGGTATTTGGAGATCAAAGACCGATCCAAAGACATCATCATCACCGGCGGTGAGAACGTGAGCAGCGTGGAGGTAGAGTCGGTGCTATACTCTCACCCGGCGGTGAACGAGGCGGCGGTGGTGGCTCGGCCGGACGAGTTTTGGGGAGAAACCCCATGTGCATTTGTGAGTCTGAAGCCGGAAATCCCTAGAAAGAAGCCGACGGAGAAGGAAATAATAGAGTATTGTAGAGCGAAGATGCCGCACTACATGGTGCCAAAGACGGTGGTGTTCAAGGAAGAGCTTCCGAAGACATCGACTGGGAAGATTCAGAAGTTCGTGCTCAGAGACCTTGCCAAAGCCATGGGATCTATAAACAAAAGTCGTATGTGAATGAGTTTGTCTTCGCGTTCTTGATTGCTCAATCTTATTAATTCAATTTGAGAATATAATTACATGTAAAATTTTAATTTTTAATTTATTTTGAGTTATATATATATATATTTTTATATATTTTTTTAATAAAAATTTAAAAAATTAAAAAATTAATTTTTAACGAACTTTTTAAAATAATTGTGGAGAAATTTTACTAGAACTATTTTGTTGAGAAAAATGTTTTTTTTTTTTTGGATCAAGTTGAGAAAAATGTTTAGGAACACATAAATTCATCTTTCAATTAGATATAATTGTTTCAAATAAATTGTGTTTTATGGGTTGTATTTGATTTTGCATTCAGAATTTATTTGACATTTTTAAAATAAGTATATCAATTTATTTAGATAAGTACATTTATTTAAATGAATAAAAGGTGGTAGCTCGAATTTCCAAGGGTCGAATGGCCCGAAATTTCAAAAGGGAGAGAAGAGAGGGAGAGCAGAGAAGAGAGGGAGAGAAGAGAGGGAGAGAGGCTCGTCTGGTTCTGCCGACGACAGCGGAGGACGAGGACGACCGCGAGGAGCTCGTCGCCTCTGCAGGAGCTCGTCGCCTGTGACTCCGCCGTCGCCTCGCCGTCCTCGTCGCAGCTCCGCCTTGCCTCGCCGCAGTTCCGCCTGTCTCGCCGCCCCGCCTCCGCCCCTGCCTCACCCCGAGTTTGTTGGCTCCCTCCCCTCCCCCTCCCCCTCCCCCTCCTTCTTCCTCCCCTCGTCTTCTTCTTCCCTCTGCAGAAAAAAAAAAAAAACAAAACACAAAGGGCAAAACGACGTCGTTTTGCCCTTTCGACCCATTCGACCCACGCTCTTTCGAGCTACCAACCGGGATTGTATTTAAATTACACACTTTTTTATTTTTTTACACATTTTTTTATAAAAAATTAAAAAATTACACTCATTTATCCGTAATAAATTAAGAATAGTGAAAAAGGAAAAGTATTTTATGCAATTATTTATTATTATTCTCAATGACCACTCAAAATAGAATAAATTAAAATTAATAATAATCTATGAAGACTTTAACAAAAATGTGGCTTGACCAATAACACAATAACATAAAGAATAATGCTTGAGATCCCCTTTTGGGGGTCACCCCCTCACCCCCCTTTGCCACGTGGCGGGTGGTGATTGGAGGAGCAGGAAAAAAAAGAAAAAGAAAAAGAAAATATAATCAATGAGAGAGAGGGGGTCAAAGGGGATGGAGAAAAAAGGGGGATGAATCATTGCTCTAACATAAATGAATGGCAATAGTGGACTAACAAATTAGGTTTGACTTGGAAGTTAGTGCACTCAACTTGGGAAGATGATAACTACTAGAGTTATAAAACACTCTCCGATCAATTGTATATTTATTTGCATTAAATTTATTTTTTGAAAATACTTTCTTACATAGTCACTAAAATTTTAGTAAATTGTTTTTCTAATTAATCTCAGAATCTTGAAACTAACTACCAAAACAAACTTTTGGGGGTCTTTTGGAATGATTCAAACCCGAGTACTTTTGCGAAAGGATAGGTATTTGAATTTTCTGCAATAAATTTAATTTTTTATTTTAAGATTTTCTTTGTATTAATTACATGTTGTATTTAATCTCTATTATGATTCTAATTTATCTATACTATATATTAAGTAAAATGGGGCTTTTAACTCCAAGGCTTGTAGGAGCTCCAATCTCCTAATCCTAATTTTCTAATTTTTTGATTTAAAAAAAAAAACCTCAACATTTATTGACTTCTTCCAACCCCAGCCTCAGCGTTTATTGGCTTTTCTCAACCCACAATCCCTTTTGACTTCTCTCATAATTATTGCAACATCCTTTTCAATTTCTCTCATAAATTATGGTTACACACAAAAATAAAAATAAAAAAGATAAGAATTTAGCTATAGATCTCAAAAAGATATAACATCTAAATTTGAATTATGATTTAATAATATAATTATGTATTTTTTTTTATGTATATCTGTCAAAATTTTAAATTACTTAATGGGACAAATTAATCAATTTTTCAAAATTATTGATTTTTAATTTACAAAATAGATTAAAAAAACTATTGACTGATTTATTTATTTAATAACAAAAATATTTCATAATCTCTCTCTCCTAATCTCTCTCACAAATTTTCAAAAAAAAATATTAAAACTTGCATTCATTTTCTCTTCCCCAAAAAATCAGATAGGAGCTCCAATCTCCTAATCCTAATTTTCTAATTTTTTGATTTAAACAAAAAAAATCTCAGCATTTATTGACTTCTCCCAATCCAACCTCAGCATTTATTGACTTTTCCCAACCCACAATTCCTTTTGACTTCTCTCATAATTATTGCAACACCCTTTTCAATTTCTCTCATACACTATGGTTACACACAAAAATTTTTTTTAAAAAAAGATAAGAATTTAGTTATAGATCTTAAAAAGATATAACATCTAAATTTGAATTGTGATTTAATAATATAATTATGTATTTTTTTTATGTATATCTATCAAAATTTTAAATTACTTAATGGGACAAATTAATCAATTTTCCAAAATTATTGATTTTTAATTTACAAAATAGATTAAAAAAAATTATTGACTGATTTATTTATTTAATAACAAAAATATTTCATAATCTCTCCCTCCTAATCTCTCTCACCAATGTTTTCAAACCCGGACCGGACCGGCCGGTTGAACCGGTTGGACCGGAAACCGGGCCTAGTTCCGGTCCGGTCAACCCCTTGAAACCGGATTGGGGCCAAAACTGGAAAAACCCGGCGACCCACTGGTCGAACCGGTAAAACCGGTGACCCAGTGGTCGAACCGGCCAAAACCGGTCAGGTTTTTTTTTTTTTTAATTTTCTTTCTTTCTTTCTTTCATATATATATATATATATATATTTCAAAATTTTGACTAAAAATTCTTATTTCAAGAGTCTCTTCTCATAAGAAATAGTCTCATTGAAAGCTTGAGAACAATATGAAAGTCTATTCCTATTTATAGGAAAAGATTTTTCAAAAAGAACCTACAAAATTCTATGTGGGATTCAATCAAATAATTTGAAACATATTGATTGGAGGGAGAGTTGAAAATTTCATTTCCCTCCAAAATTAAATCTAGTCTTCAATCAATTTATTTGGAGAGAATGTTTAAAAAATTTAATTTCTTTAAAATAAGTGACTTTTTTTTATCAATTAAGACTTTATAAAACATTATTAATAAATATTATGCAACAATTTTTATTTTTATTTGATTATTTATATATATTTTTATTTATTTATAATTTATAATTATATTTTTTAATTATATAATATTAATTATGACGTCACGGTTCGACCGCTTTGACCCGGCGGTTGGACCGGTGACCCGTCCACCCGGTCCCTTTTCCGATTCACTCACCGGTCCGGTTTTGAAAACATTGTCTCTCACAAATTTTCAAAAAAATATATTAAAACTTGCATTCATTTTTTCTTCCCGAAAAAATCAGATAATATTTTCTATTAAAGTTGTAGATATCTACCTATATTTTATATATTATATTATAACATAACAAAAAAAACTAAAAAACTAAATTTTTTTTTTTTAAAGTTTATCTAAATAAACTTTAAATCAATAAAACTCGTATGTCTATCATATATCTAACTCACATCATAACTTACCTAAATAATAATAATTAAAAACAAATGAAAACCACAGATAAATTAAATTTTAAAAAAAAGATACCCACAACTCCATCTTAAATAAATTGGAAAAAAAAAATACCGGAATAGAAACCACACAAAAATAAAAATAAAAATAAAAAGATATATCTATCTATCTATATCTATATTATATATTAAGCAAAAGGGGGTTTTTAACCCCCAAGGCCTATGGAAGCTTCAATATCCCAATCTGAATTTTTAAAATTTTTTATTTAAAAAAAAAAAACTCAGCATTTATTGATTTGGTCAAAATTCTCTGATTAGCATTTATTAACTTTTTTCAATCCACATATCTTTCCACATGCCTGCAATTATTGATTTGGTCAAAATTTCCTGATCAGCATTTAAAATCTCCTTATACAAATAATTATAGATACAATTCATGTATAGTTACTGCAGTACCCTTTTCAATTTCCCCCATACACTATGGTTAATGATAAGAAAAAAAATCTTAAAAACATAATTTATATATTAAAAAAAATCTAAAACAAATATAAATATCTATAATTATCACGTGCATTGCACGGGTGATAGGCTAGTTAGACTTTATTGTAATATGACAAATTAATTAAAATAATTTTAAAAAAAAAAACTGCTCCAATTTAATTTTTCATAATATACTCAAATTACTCAAAGTCAATATAACAAAAGAATTTTGTTTTTCACTTCTTGTACCCTGATCCCATTGATAATGCACCAAAATAATTCAATCCGAGTTGTAAAATCATATCACATGGTTCCAGTAACAACAAATGGCTTCAAAAAATATAAAAATAAAATTGAATTATTTAGGTGCATTATCAATGGAACAGGTTTGTTAAGGGCAATTTTTAAGTGTGCAAATATATACTATATATATTTGTATAAATTTTCACAAATATATATGATATGGGTTTCGATAACCATTTTGTATAATTGGGTATAAACCTTAAAACTTGTAGCCCATGAGGGCCTTAAATTATATTCGACTCACACTGCCACATGCTATAAATTCATATTTTAGAAAATGTTGAATGTATAATTGCATGTGGAATATTTTTGTTAATCTCTAGAGTATAATGAATATGAAATTTAGAGATTTGATGATGATTTAAATGATAAGACATTATATTTTGTATACATATATGTAATGGGAATTATTAAGTTTGGAACAAGATCATACTAATGGAGTAAATTTGAGTTTTTCTTATGTTAATAATTTGGGGGGCGTTACAAATCAACCAATGCAAATTAAAGCCCTACTTGATCATCTTATTTATGTGAATATATTTAAAATTGGTAAATAAATACCTTTAATATTTTTTTTCATAATAAAAATAACAAATATGTACATATTTATGCATGTTTGTTAAAAAATTTCAATTTGGGTAAAATTTTATTTAATAATATCCAAATTTATTAAATTAATATTTAGATATAATTATGTATGAAAAAAAATAATCCAAGACCAAGTTGAGTTAGATACATCCTATACCTGGATCTAGCTAAGAAAATTAAATAAAGTCATACACACCAATTTGTGTAATATTTGGTAAATGATTAATTAAAATTATATAATAGTTTGGGTAAATTACACTCACCTTCCTGAGATTTCTAACAAATATAAAGACGTCCCATATGGTTTCAATAATTACAGTAATCTCTTCTATTTTACTTGACATTTTCCAAATTCCCCCATTCCGTCAAATTGGAACAAACGGTGTTACTTGCATATAATAAATGACCTTATTATCCTTCCTTTTGAGCACAAAAAGACAATATTACCCTTGTCCCCTCTGTTGACGTCATACAGTAATCAACTCAGACACGACCTACCAGCTGATCAAACACAACATATGGTTTTTCATTTTTTTGGATTTATTTTTTTAAAATATTAAAAAATGTTAAAGAAAATTTTATTTTTTATTTTAAATATATAATTTTTTTAAAAATATTTTATTTTATTTTGTAAATATTTTGATTTTTTTTTAATTTTAATATTTTAAACTTAAAACACAACTCCACACTTAAATCGTAACGAAACACATAACTCAAAATTAAATTCAAAAATTATTTTCAAACCTTGTAACCAAACACATAACTCAAAATTTCACACTACTTTCAAAACTCTACACTCAAATCGTAACTAAATACATAATAAAAAATTAAAATATTTAAAAATATATTTAAAATAAAAAATATTTTTTTAAATTTTTAATATTTAAAAGATATAAAAAAAAATATAGCACATAAATGTATGAAACATAGTGCAAATTAAAATAAATAAATAAATAAATATTTAAATATAAAATATTTACCCTAAAAAATAAATCTAAAAAATTTCAAAAAAATAAATATTTAAAATATAAAATACTTACCCTAAAAGAATAAATCTAAAAAATTTCAAAATACAACTCAAAATTCTTTTCGAAACTTATAATCAAACAAATTTTCTTTTTTCAAAACTCATAACTCAAAATACGACTCTACATTCAAATTATGATTTTAAAAAATAAAATAAAATAAAAATTCTTTTAAAATAGAGTTTTGAAAAAAAATTGATTTTGAGTTTTGAAAAAACTTTTGAATTGAATTTTGAATTATGTATTTAGTTATGAATTTTAAAAAAAAATTAAAAATTTCTAATTGGAATTGTGATTCTAAAAGAGAACCAAACATGTTTCTTTGTTATTGTTTAGCTAATTAATTGTTTATTCCACCTCATTGTAAACTGAAATTTTGATTGGAGTAATACTATAAAATAAATAAATAAGAATAAATTTTAAGATAAATTTTAATAGTTATGGATGACTTACCTGTTGTTGTATTTTTAAATAAACGGTTCCAATTGCCAAAAAAAAAAAAACACTATTCCAAACGACTGGCCGGACGTCTAGGTGGATGACTGGCCAGCATTTGGTATTGGTATATATGGATTGGTTGAGGACACTTGAGGGCATTATGGACATTTTAGTGTGTGACATTAATGACATCAGTAGGTTCTGTGAATCAAGTAAACGAAAGTCAAAAAATAGGAGAATCTGGAGAATGTCAAGTAAAGTAAAGAAAGTTACTGTAATTATTGAAATCACAGGAGAAGTCCCTGTATATGTCAGAAACCTCAGGGGAAGTGAGAATAATTTACCCTAATAGTTTTGTAAGTTGTAATAAGCATGTGTTAGCTTAGGAGTGTTACAATTGGATTGGATACTAAACAAAGCCTAAAAATCAATTTTGGGTTGACTTTTATACCATTATTGTCCTAAATTTAGTTATTGAAAAATTATTACTTGATGGTCAATCCATCAGTGACTTGGCTACTTATTTATTTATTTGTATCGAATTGTTATATATAAAATCAAAATAAGAAACATGTATATAAATTCTATTTGCATATTGATTAATATTTTAAAATTTTAATTATGAAATTTATATATTTATTCTTAAAACATAACCAATGTCTATTTTATTAATATTAAGGTATATTTAAATATTAGATGTAATGTGCTTTTTGGCCTAGGACTTGCTTAAGAGAAGTGAATTGTTAATTATTGGTTTAAACTTTATATTTAAAATTTTAAGTTTTAATTTCATATATATTTTTTAATAGGATTAAGGCATGTATACTTGAATTTTATAACTTTTTATAAATTATTATTAAAATCTTATTTCATTTTTTTCTTCTAAATTATAAATTAGTTGTAGGGTTAAGTATGATTACATTTTTGTTTTAAATTACATTTAAAAACAAAAAAATTAAACTTAGATATGGCTAGATAAGCCAATACTTTTATGCCACACGTGTTTCATGCCACATTTATATTTTGTTTTTTTAAAAATACAAATATATTCAAATTTTATAAGGATAAAATTAAATTTAAAATATTATTTTAATTTATTTTTTTAATTTCAAATTAGATATGACGTAGATTTTGATAAAAGATATGACTAAAGTTCATTTTTTGACTTTCTATATAAGTAATTTTGAAATTTAAAATTATAGAAATAGAATACAGATATAGATAGTAATGACAACAGATACCATAAATAAATAGTTCAATGTTAATAAATTTAAAAGATTTTTCATATTAACAAAGGATTTAATTAAAATATTAAACTAGAAGGACCAATGATAATGTGCCATGTGTATTTTTAATAATTTTTTAATTCAATAATTTGAGAAAATTACATTGAGACTTTAAGTCTTAAAGATTCTATAGCTTTTTCGTTTATATTATATAATTTATTTTAGTAGTTGATTTATTTATTTAATTATTTTTTTGATTCATAAAATGGATATGCAGATAAGTTACTCTACAAACCTACCAGGAAGTATTGCCTTTAGCACCCACAACATATCTGCAGGGAATCTCACCGCACCTACATCGGGGGCCTACACTTAGGCCCCCCGCATGTTCCAAGTGCTAAAGAGTATGTTTAACCGCAATAAGAAGCTATGAAGACTTGAACCCAGGCTTTGAGCGAGGGATTCGAAGGCTTTACCACTAAACCAATCTCTGTTGGTAATAATTGATACAAAGGTACAGTTTTTTTGACGGATTTCCAACTGGAAAATCTAATCCAAGCTCTACCTTTAGCTTTCCCCATCTACTATCAACTCTTTACCTATTTTTCAGTATGAATCGAAATCGAGCGTAAACTCTGCTCATCTAAACTGGGATTTTAAGCGAAAGAAAGATCTTCCGCCCTTAAAAGACTTTTTCAATTTTAGTAGTTAACAACGTCGTTAACTAGTAACCGGGGACTAGAAGTCCGCCTCCCAAGACTACTCAATCCCTGTTGTATGCCTTATTGTTGACCTTATTGATACAATGAGAGTGCATCTCATTTGAATAGAAAGGCTTTACCTCTCTTGTTGGGCGGTGACTAATGTAGACACCCTATTTTGACCACCCTTAAGACTTGGGTGCTTCATTTCGAACACCCAATGATGAAAGGTTACACTGTGCGATCTTTTGAACTCTCAGCAAAGAAATCCGAGTTCAAGCTCTAAACCCCAACCTTACACCCCATTTTGACCAAAAATGTTTTAGGCCTCAAAACCTTATTTGTAAAGCATTTCACCAACCTGCACTAACCATACAACAGTAGGGCAGAAGACAACTTTTAGACTCGGTCGTAGGTATTTGGACCTGGCCGAGTCTCATTAGCGATAGACAGTGTATTTGGCGGGATTTCGCTAGATGTCCTTTTTTGAAGATATTTTCGACTAAAAAATCTCAAATTCTATAAATAGACCCTCTCCCTTCATAATTTAGGGTTGAAAAAAACTATCGAAAGGCCTTGAGGTTGTTAGGAGTTTAGAGCATACCCTTTACTTACAAAGACCTCCATACCACCTTTTGTTAGAATAGCATATTATTAGTTGGGTTATTCTTAGATTGTAATTATTCTATGCCTTAGGGCTCTCTTGTAATTATTAATCTTCATTAATATAAAAGGGAGATGATATCACAATCATTCCTTAATCTTTGTATTCTCTAAATTATTATGGTATTAGAGCCTAACCATAAAACCTAAACCCATCTACCTATACAGTTCTTGTTACCCATAAGAGCCACTGGTCATCAGTCGAAGACATCCCACGCAGCCAGCGACTACTATTCAGTAGCCGACAGGCTCTCTCTCTGTCGACTCAAGCTGACTCCACCCTGAGGGGTTTCGGCTTAAGCCGAGAAAGACCCAGGTTGTTTCTGGGTGGGTTGATGCCTGTCTAAGGTTCGAAACTCACCCTAGTTGATCAAAATCAGCACCGAAGATCTCTAGGGTTTGAACCTTACCTAGGTTGGTCGAAATCCTCACCACAGGCCTTCTAGTCCCTCGTTGGTCTTTGCCAATAGGCCTCCTGGCTTAGTCGACCACTGGTGACGGCTTGTCTCGCCTGGCCAACTGCCATGGATGGTCTCTCTACCTCAGCTAACGATCATCTCTCTCTGTTTCTTGATAGTCTTTGTTTGACCTGTCGTCATTTTATTTCTTCATAGTTGACCTCATTCTCTGTTCTAAAAACATTCTCTAAAAAAAAATTAAAAGAAAAGAAAGAAAAAGAAAACCTCTATGAGTTCTTAATATTTTCTTTATGCTTTTATAGTGGTCGTTGTGTCTTTCCTTCCACCACTACCTTCCGGGTTTATGATTGGCACTAGTTTTGTTGAGAGTTTGATAGTACAGTATCCATGGCAGATTCCCCCATTGTGTCCACTACTTCTCAGACACCTAGGAGTGAGAGTTCCATTCTACCTACTACTATGACTGATAACCCCAACCCTACTCTTAAAATCACCACCTTTCCATTTAATGGTCAGAACTATCTAGCGTGGTTACAGAGTTTGATTATTTTTTTGAAAAGCATAGGGAAGATGGGATATGTTGATGGTAGGATCTAGGCACCCGGCACCACTTGTAATGCCCCCAAATTTATTAAACTAAAACATCACTCTTAATTTGCTTAATCTGATATCTTTCCAAACCAATAATAACAATAATCTCAAAAATCCTTTTTTCAATTGATCTATATATCAAATATTACAATTTTCATGTTCTTGTCCTTGTAATAATAACATTTACATAATCCGAGAAACTAGAAAATCAAAATAATAATGCCTTAATGGCGTACAAACAACAAGGCATAGCCTTGGTACAACAAAATGGACACATGGTCCCAATACACATTAGCCCCGAAGCTTCACCAATTAACAATCAATGAGCCCACGTGCTACGTTCAAAAATCTTCACCGCCTTGTCACTTGGGCAGAATCACACCAACAATTCCTGAAATGTTAGATAGGAATGAGCTAGATGCCCAGTAGAAATACTTTTAACAATGTATCTAATTATCTGAAAATCCATGTGGTGTTATCACAACCAAAACATTTTCTTTTTTAAACACATGATAAATGTTTAAGCATCAAAATCAAATATTATCATTTCCATGAGAAATCACATTTCAAAATAGGGGGTAAATAAGCCATGAAGTCCCTAAAGAGAGCCCCAGTACATACATACATATATATAGTTTTATATCCAAAATACCTCCACATTTACGGACTACAATATGGCAGGACCAGCAGACACCCAAAAACATTTTCCCACATTCATCCGACGATAAGCTCAAGACAGGGCAATTGGGCACCTTGACTCCCCGCGCAGATACCAACATAACACATAACTCTTTTTAAAATCGACTCTCTACCCGGACTCATATGCTATTTATCACCCCTTTAAAACAACATTTCCAATGTTTTCACAAATTCTAAGCATTTATACATCCATGAGAACAAAGGTAAATATCACCATGCAAATAATTGCACTATTATAGATACATAATCATCATATTTCCAAGGAAAAATCTCAAAGGCTTTCAAATTCATAAATCTCAAGCAATACATATTCAAGATATCATAATCCATTCATCAATTTAAAGATTTGAAATCAATTTCATCTTTTCTCCAAATTTGACAGCTAGGGTTTTCATAAATTTGGGGCTTTTGCCCATAAACCATGTAAAATGCTATCTTCAAACTAAAATCTCCATAATCTATGGCCATTAATAAAAATCTCAAGAGAAAATAAAGGAAATATCATTTTTGAAACAAAACCCAATTTTGTAAACTCAAATTTTTAATTATAGCGTCAATGTTACAATAATACCAAATAATCATCCTCAAAATAAAGAGATACAAAGCTAAAAGTAATCCTATCTCAAGAAAAGAGCAAGAGAGCAAGATTTCTAGGAGAATCCATCACAAAACCAAGATCCAATCGGTTAAAAATGCTCATCTTCACTTGTTCTTCATCTTTAATGCAAGATCCAAGGTGGATTATAGGTGAAATATGGATGAAATCAGGGTTTTTTTTTTTTTTAGGGCTAGGGTTTCGGGTATGGAGGAGAGAGGGAGAAAAGAGGAAGAAAAAATAAAGTTTTTGGGCCAAAAAGTCACTTTAAAGAGATTAATATCGACTAGTTTGCTCGAGTGAAGAAAACTAGACTCAAGCGCAGAAAAAGAGCTCCCAGAATCTCTAAAATTCGCGCAGACCACTTGAGTGCAACTTCTTGCGCTTGAGCGGACTTGCTTCCTGCATAGATACTCGAAATTCAAAAGAGCATAACTCCCTCGTCTGAACTCTATTTTATGCCATTCTTGTGTCCAAATCGAAGCCCCGGAAATAAGATTTCCAATGGCTCTAGCCTCACATCCAAATTCAAAGTGTGGAAAAATAAAAGGGCAAAAGAGTGATGACTGTTCATAGGACAATTATCCAAATCAAAGTTTTTGGTTCAATCCTACTCCCCAAACATGATACCACCTCAATCAATATTCCAAAATGAATCTAAGAGGTTCCAAGTATAATAATAAAGGTAGTCAGAGCAATCCCATTAATCCAAGAAGTATGGCTTGTCACAATCTCCCCACCTTAGGAAATTTCACACTCGAAATTAGACAGTTCAAGAATCAAAGTTTTGAACAACCAAAATGGAACGGATATTGGAATTAACACTTACTCCAACGAATCATGAACAATCTCTACTCAATCATAAGTTTCTAGAAAGGCCTACCAACGTAACTAATTTCACGAGTTGGATAATAAACAATTCTCAATTGATTTATAATCGCCACACCAAATCTAATTCGAAATCTAAAGGAAACTTTCATTTTTCAGCCCCACACTGATATTTTGATAGCACCCAAATGTTATGACAATAATTCCAAAGTGGTGAACCTCATTTTCAGCCCATTCACAAGAATTACCTCTATGAGCCACAAGAAACAAAAATCGAACAAAAGATCTCACTAACATATCCAACCATGCTCGTGTCTCAACCAGACTCCACCTCAAGGAAATAACCTTCGGTTGTCTAACAACCTAGAACCTTAGAAAAATAAGCTTCCAATTCACATTCGCACCCAAGGAAACAACTGTCAGTCTCTCAGCAACCAAATTTCTACACAATTACCTCACATTACTACACAAGTCCTCAATCCCTTTTCATGAGAAGAAAAGTTTCTAATAAAAGTTTCATCTGCCAATCATGGCCTTTAACAAAACGTAACTCAATGAAACCAAGCACCACAAACTTCGTTTTTCCAACACAACTAGTATTCCATGCCTTCTCATTACTCAATTGTGATTTTAAAATACTTAAGAACCAAAAAAAAGAACATCCGATAATATATTTTTTGACTTTTGAATTTTAAAAGAGATCATTCTTGGTAGAAGACTTTATATGAAAATGTTTTAGATATACAAAAATGATTTGTAAAAGTAGTGGGTTTTAAGAAAAGATATATTTATTTATTTATTTATTTTGAAATTGTTAAGAATCATACACATCATAAGACTCAATATGCCTCTTTCATAATTACTTCTCATTTACTAACTGGTCTATCCATAACATTACATTCCCAATTTTAGTAAAAACAAGGTCACGCTCAACAGGAGAACTCCGTTCTCATCTCTTTTCTCAAACATTTTCCAACTGGTGACTCTCAAACATCACCCCACCAATGATCCTATCACTATAGTGATTGCCACAATCCCTTTATAGTTATTCAAGCAATAACC
Organism: Camellia granthamiana; assembly: GCA_036172215.1. NCBI lineage: Eukaryota > Viridiplantae > Streptophyta > Magnoliopsida > Ericales > Theaceae > Camellia > Camellia granthamiana. The sequence continues at coordinate 52,961,041 of CM069903.1, read as the reverse complement.
ACTCATAACAACATGAAGAGACTAAGCATCACCAGTTTAGTAAGTCACATCTCATTGACGACTACTACGATAATCCACCAACTACTTATTATTTATCTTATGTTTGCATCACAATTTTCACAATTAACCCCATTTTGGGGGATCACACACAATCAACTAAAAGCAATTACCAAGCAATTTACACGACTTGTCACTCCCCTGAGTGACACACACGCTTATCAAACAATTAATTCTCATTTTATAGCGATCCCGGTTTTGCCCCGACCTTCATTGTATTTCGGACTTGGGTTCCGTGATTGAATATTGTATCCATGTCTTGCTTTTCTCTTTTGACCCTTGATGTTTGAGTTTTAGAACTTGTTGGGTGAGTTTGGAATAGGTTGGTTGTAGTTGGGTTACATTGTTGTTGCCCAGGTTTTGGCCTCTTCGCTCGAGCGAGCTTTTTGTAATTTGCTTCTTCGCTCAAGCGAAGTTTCTTGCGCTCGAGCGAGAATTAGGAGTTCTCAGGTTTCCTTCCAGACGCAGCATTTTTGGGAAAGATGAAGTTCTTCGCTTGAGCGAGGCTTCTTGCGCTCAAGCGAGCCTTGTGTTATTTGTTCCTTCGCTCGGGCGAGGTTTCTTGCGCTCGAGCGAGCGTGTGCGTCTGTGGCAGACCTGAAGCTTTGCATTGTGCACTCGAGTGAGGTCACTTGTTGTGTCTGGTCGCTCGAGCAAAGACCACGTATATCAGTTCACAGCAAAGGATTTTGTATCACTTTTCACTCAAAACCCTAATCCGGCAGCCTTTCTTTCTAAAACTCTCTCTCTTTCTACAAATACTCCTTGATCTAAGCATTTCTCTACCCTACTCCCTTTGTTAAAAAGGTAGAGCACCTTGAGGGCTCCGTGTTGATCCAAATGGATCGTGGTTTCAGCTTATTTGAAGTGTCTCCATCTCCTCCTTTGGTCTCCTAACGTTGAGGTAGGGATATTGTACACTTTGTTATGAATTTTAACCTAGTTATTTGTTATTATGAATATATGGTGAGATTTGGGATGTTTGGAGGAAATCTAGGGTTAAGATTCAAATTTATAAAGAGGGGTTTTCATGTGTTGTTGCATATTTGATCATGGGGCTGGGTTATGAGGTTGTTTGCTGTTAAAATGGTGGAATCTAGCTATTTGGTAGAATTTGAGAAAAGTGGGAGGATTGCCCTAATTTGAGTTAAATAAATTATTTTGTATAAATGATGAAATTGATATGGGAAATATGAAATTGGGAGGGTGCATGAATGAATGGTGTAGTTGGATTTGTTAAATCACTCACCTATGGAAATCTGATAAATTATCTATTTAAAAGATTGGATATATGTTTAGAAAATATCTGTTTTGGGCTATCGGTGGAGGATAGCTATGATTGTTGTAGAAACTGCACGTGGATTAGGTGAATTGAAACCTATCGTTTAAGTTACCTTATTGAATGTGATGGTATGATTGAGATATTGAATATGTGCCGTAGATAGTCATTGTATATGACGATGCTGTTAAATACATGGTATATGTATCATTATTTGGGAGGAGATAGGGGATGAACTCCATTTAAAATTAAGTTAGCCGGAGTATCCAGGGTGAAAGTCCCGAAACCTTATATACATATGGGTGCCAGTTCCCTCGGACGAAAATTCCGTAAAATGGTAAAATTGAAGTGTTTGAATAATAGTTGTATTAAATTGTGAATCATTGAGTTGTAGTCTCATTTGGGTTGTTTAGATAACATGAACTTGTTGTAGACACCCCATTTTTGACCGTCCTCAAGACTTGGATGTTCTTGTAGGTTCATCCAGCAACAAGTTTGATTGCTCGCCGAGTGTCCGACTTTCGCGACGGAATGCTCCAGGTTTGATCCTTCCAAACCCTATTTCCATTCTATCTCATTTTTGGACCATGTGTTGGTCTTTACTTTGTGGAGTCCTTGATGGCCTGCCTGCCATCATAGAGGGCTGCCGGCCATCATTAGGCCATGCCGGCCATCAATGAGGCACTGCCGACCACCATTGATGGCCGGCCGGCCACCCTTGTTTTAACAGATATTTTCTCAGATATTTTTGAGTCAGCTGTAGTTCACTGAGCCCTCCTCCATATACGTGTATGGAGGGATAGAAGGCAAGCTTTAAACTTGTCAAGCAAGCTTTTGCTTGAATTGCCTATATAAGGGGAGACCTCTCCCCCTATTCAGGGTTCAGATTTTTCAGAGACAAAAATCTCTCTCTCTCTCTCTCTAGAATTCTCACACTCTCTCTCTATAATGTCCTCTATATTGCTTGAAAGTGAGTGTTCTTCACACATTTTGCCTACAACCCCATAGCTAAACATCTTGACCTTGGAGCTGAGATTCTCTAAGGCTTGTTTGGGCATTCTAAAGCTGGTTTTGGCTTAGAAAAGCTGCTGGTTTTTGCTGTTCTTCAAGGGTAATGCCCTAACCCTTTTAAGGCTTTGTTTCCTTTGTTTGATTGACCACCTTTGCATGCTATTTTTGGCCTAGTTGTCAACTATTAAAAGTTCTATTTTTTAGTGTTAAAAATGTTGGTTTGAGTCCATGTTGGAGTTAGGGGTGGTCCACCCTCTTTTTATTGCTTATTTGCTAAGCTTTTGTACCACTTCTTTAGGCTTTTCAAGCTATCCCTTTTTGGCCTTTTAACCACTGAATTCCAGAGGAATTTTAGTGGTGAAAAGGTGATTTTGAGGTCCAAAATAGGAGGGGGTGGTCTCCTCTCCTCTTATCTTGCTGGTTTGTGTTGATGGCCTCATGCTTGAGCATGTTTTTCTACCATCTCTTGACTTGATCTAAACATGTTTTTGTGACTTTTTTAACATATTTTGGCTCTGTTTGTGGTTGGCTTGGCCACTTCTTGCATGCTCCTTACACTTGTAGTGTAAATCTTGCTTGCTAGCTTAATATGCTTGTTATTTTGGCCTATTATTCTAGCTTATTTTGGCTACACTCTAGCATGTTTTTGCTCATGTTTTGGCATGATTGAACTCTGTTTTGGGTGGTCTTGGTCTTATGAGGCTTGCTTTGTATAGTTATAGCATGATAGGCTTTAATAGCTTTGTGTTATGAGTCCTCTAGCATGTTTTGCTTGAGTTGTTTGCATGATTTGGCATCATTTAATATGTGATTTCAGAGCATATATCACTGTCATATTCTCATAAGTATCACTCTTTCAACGCTTTTGAGAAGTTAAGCCTCATGCCTTGTTTGTGAGCCAATACATGAGCATATCTTTCTTGCCATCTATGCTGCAAGTCTAGCATGTTTTTGCTACTGTTTTGACCTGCCTTAGGTCTGTTTTGAATGGTCAAGGTCATTTGAGCATTGCTTAGTATGGTTGTAGTGTAAAGGGCCTTGACTAGCTTTGAGTTTTGAGGCTTTTAACATGTTATGCATGTGATGTTTGCATGGTATGGCACCATTTAGCATGTAATTTTAGTGTATATAGTGTAGTCATAATCTCACACACTTCACTCGTTCATTGCTTTTGAGGGCTATGTATTGTGCCTTGTTTGTGGCCTAACATGTATGCATGTTTGTCTAGTCCTTTGAACTTCAATTTCAGCATGTCTTGGCCTCTGATTTGGCATGATTGAGCTCTGTCCAGAGCTGGTGTGGTTGTTTAGGCTATGCATTACATGTCTCTTGTATGATGCTCTTCACTAGCCTTAGTGTTTGGGCCCTTAACATGTCTTGCATACATTGCTTACATGATAGAGTCTTGTGCATGCCACTTTAACATTGAAATGTCTGTCATCTTTCCCATTAAAAGACTTTCACAATTGGACCAACCGATTAAGGAATTGATTGGTAATATAAAATGTGTAAACAAAATCAATCAAGTAAAACATGCCAAGATAAGCATGTTGTTTGCATTGCATGGTGTTCAATCGGACGTTATATTGAACACAAGATGAATTGGTTCATTTCATACTTGAAGTGATGAAAATGAGCCAATTCTCTTTGTCTCCATTGCCTTTGATCACTCATGATAAGGCTGTGGTCTTAATGTCTCATTTGTTGTGCATTTATTGAATGTGTACAAGTTGGGTCTTAGACCATCATGCATTCAAAATGCTTAGTTGATGGTCTTGGATTCAATTATGCAACTCCTTTGATGTTTTAAGGTGATAAGGAGGGGCATGGTACACACATACCCTTAGGAGACCCTCCATTTCCTCTATTTTGTGCTTTGTTGCAGTTTGGTGTCACAGCACACCAGTGGCCGGCAGTGCCACATTGATGGTCGGCACCCTTGCATTGTTGGCCAGCAGAGGCCCATCTTTGGCCGGCAGGTGGCCGACAACAGCTCCTCATGGCCGACAGGCCACTGGTGCACTCCCCAGCATGGATTTGGTAAGTTTCAGCAGAGGGTTCTTGAAGACACCCTGCAAACAGAGCCTCAAGAGAGCAAATCGAAAGGCGTTTCGAGGCGGCAACCGAGAACATGCATCCTTCATTGTCCAAGGCAGAGCTGGGGCAGCCTAGGTTTAAATATCATGCATGTTTATTTGGTTTTGTAATTTAATTAATTAATTTGTTAATTAGTTAAAGTGTTGTAATAATTAGTAAGTAGTTTGCTGGTTATTCAATTTGTTATGTAATAATTAGTCTAATTAGTTTAATTAGATTAGTTAATTTAGCTTAGCTTAGATTAGCTTAGCTTGTTTATTCGGACCCTCCGTCGCGAGGGCACAATGTTGTAATAAGGGTGCATGTGTGTGTACATGTCTTCCAACCCCATTTCTTTCTCCCTTTTACTTACCGCTTTCGATGGTTAGTTTTAGGGCACGTTTTGATTAGTATACCTTATTCTTTGCATGTTTGCATCATTCATTTGTCTTACATGCACCAGGGTCAGCGCATCATTCAAACTGCATTGTATTTCAATACCTATTTGAATACATGTTATTAAGTGTTGCATTCATATGCCATAGTAGATAGCCGAGCCTATTAGTTGCACTATTGCATGTGTTGCATTAGGCATCTTGTATAGTTAGGATCATGCATGATTTCTAACTAGTTTTCTGTTTTGGCTTGGAGTACGCTGTAAGTGTTTATGCTTTAGCATCCTTGCATGTGTGTAAGTGACTGCCATGATAGCATTCTTGCCATGAGGCTATTTTCTTAATTGATAAACTACATGAATGCCTGTGGATGATGACTTCATTACTTGAATTGGAACAATTCATCAAAATGTAAGTTTTAAGCCCACTTAGAGTGGCAAATCATCATGTTTTAAGCCCACCTTGTTTGGTGGCAAATTCAAACCATTTTCAAAAACAAACATTGAATTGTTTTGTTCCAATTTAGGCGATCTAGTCTGTACTTGTATGCTGTGCTTATCACGTAGTAAGTTAGCTAAATAATCGAAACAAGAACACATGAGATTTATAAAAACAATATATCATGTTTAGTAGAGGCCAATCTTTGATTGGGCGAGCAGGGGTGCTCATTTCAGGACCTTCCCCTCTCGTACCCAAGTTCCCGAGCCGAGGCAACTTTGGTGATGACGGACACGTGGCCTTTGGCACGAGTCAGGGTTTTCTAAATTTTCCAAAAACAAAATATTTAGGTGACGACTCTGTAATCTGGCAAAGCAGTCCATGTTTGGTGCTTTTTGATTAAAATCGATTTTCCAAAACAATTTGCCGGATTTGGACTCTTTGGTGATTTATCGGTCTTACATTGCACTTTGTGTGATTAGATTTAGAACCGTGACAGGAGTCCGAACTGTAGTAGCTAGAGCCCAATTCGCACCCTCTCCGAAAGGGGGACGCGCGGAGAGAGTTTCGGGCGGTCTATACTTGTCTCACGAATTGACTTAGAATTAATTGAATTATAATGAAATGAATAATTGGAAATGGATCGAGATATGGATATCAGTATTGAAACATCATGGAAAGAAAGTAAGTTGGTTATGAATGTGGAGCATTTATCTAGCGCTTATATCTTAGTTAAACTTCATATATTGTGTTAGTATATCTCTACTGGGCTTTGGCTCACCCTACTTAGAAAACCATTTTTAGGTACCGGTGACGTGCCACCTCCAAGGAGGTAGCTTGGGAGGATTTAGGAGCTGAAGGCTCCATTTTGTTGTTTGTTGTTTAGATGCTTAAATGATTTTTTAAGCCTAAGGCTTTATATGTAATGAGCTTGTGACTCTCTTTTGTTGTAACCAAGTAATGTCTTGGAAAGATGTAAGCCCGAAGGGCATTTGTTTATGTTAAACCCTCTTGTATTATCAACTTCATGTAATGAAAGGATTACTTACACTTTGATTTATGTAATTCTTGTTTATGCTTGGGTTATATCTATGGTATTATTTTGGAGGTGTTACAACTTGGTATCAGAGCATACCGGGTTTGAATACTTTGGATACGTGGGAAGTTGTTATTACCATAATGGGTTTGTCTCACTTAGTTGAGGCATTAGTATGCATTGTATGCTTATTTGATAACATGCTTGTATGATTATATGGGTATGGGATTTAATTTCTAGGATACTGATCGAGTCCATGGGTTTTTGGGAGCCTTGTTGGAAAGGCACTTGATCACTGCCGTTTCTAACCGGAACTCTAGCAACGCCGCGGGATAGTCATTATCCATAAATGAAATTCATATGTGCTTATGTGATTATATGCTTATGTGGAGTGATTTACTATGGTCCAATGTATTAGGACGCGAGTGAGATAGCCTCGGCCCGTTTGTAAATGTGCTAATATCTTTGTTACCCTCACTAGGATGCCTAGATGAGGAAGTGATAATTTCCCTCCTTCCACACGGGAAGAGTTACGGAAAGAGTTTGTGGAGTTATGCCAAGGGTACTACACCTTTGGTACAGTTTGAACCATGGTTCACTAACCTGTTGAGATTTGCCCCGGAGTTAGTAGAGACTAAGGAACTTCGTTGTTCAGAGTTTGAGAGTAGGTTGTGTGATGACATCCGAGAAAGGATTGTTGGGCCTTGGTATAGGAGTTATAGTGTGTTTGTTAAGGCGGCAACTCATGTAGACGCAGCGGTACCAGCCATGGGACAGAGTAGGGAGGAGGCCATTTCAGCGACTCCTGTAACTCGGGGTGTTGGTAGGCCTTTTAAGAGGCAGAGGGGTTTTAACCCACAACAGTTTCAGAGAGCTCAGTCTAGCTCTACCTTTTTAGTACTGAGTTTGGGTTCGGGGAAGAGTAAGTAGAGGGATTTCACTTGTTTCAAATGTGGACAGCTGGGCCACTATCATAACCCAAACCCGCCCCTATAGATTTAACATCGTAACCGGCCAGTAATCCTTGGGATTACCAAAGGCCTCTGAACAGAATAATATGTAACAAGGGCTGTGGAAGCAAATATACTAAACATACATAGTCCATAGAGCTGTGCAGACATACATGGGATAGGAAATTTTCAAAACAACTTATATATATATATACAAATGTGGCATCGAAAATACATTAGTCTTACATCACCGAAGCCACTTATACAAAACTTTCAAACATGTTCAGACCAGACATAAGCAATTAGAAAGTACAATAGTCCTAAGGACACAAAAACTTGAGCATAACTCAAAAGGGAACCTCCACGAGAGGCATGATGGCTGGCTGACACCAAAACTTTCCAGGCAACAACTTAGGCCTAGTCACGCGCCTGCTCACCTACATACATACAAATAAATAGTGAGCGAAAATCAGAGTTTATATCAAAAACATATTCTTATCGGAAACAGAGTCTTGTGCATATTCACATTTCAAATCAGAATTGGATTCAGATAAATGCTCATATTCACATTCAAATTTTACATAAGATCATACGTGGTACACCCATTAGCTATCATATCAACTTGGTCCTGAGACCCACATGTATAGTTGGTACCGACAACCATAAAGGTCCATATCTTGTGCGCAACTAGCCATGGTATTGTTACCACTAGGCAAGGGCCACGTAAATATAGGCCTCAGTATTGTTACCCCTGGGCGAGGGCCACATGCATATTGGCCACGGTATTGTTACCCCCGGGCGAGGGCCACGTGAACTAAGGATGCCACAAATACATTTCAGAAAAATGGACATTCATTCATAATTCATAGACTAGCATTTCAGAAAACAAATCGTATCATATCAGTCAGAAAATACTTGTAATTAAACATAGCTTTATAGAGTTATTACTCACTGGGCTTCCATTCACTGTTTATTTGTATGTTTGTAGGTGAGCAGGTGCGTGACCAGGCCTAAGTTGCTGCTTGGCGAGTTTTGGTGTCAGCCAGCCATCATGCCTCCCGTGGAGGTTTCCTTTTGAGTTCTGTTCAAGTTTTTGTGTCCTTGGGACTGTTGTACTTTCTAAATGCTTATGTCTGGTCTGAACATGTTTGAAAGTTTTGTACAAGTGGCTTGGGTGATGTAAGACTAATGTATTTTCGACGCCACATTTGTATATATAAGTTGTTTTGAAAATTTCTTGTCCCATGTATGTCTGCGCAGCTCTATGGACTATGAATGTTTAGTATATTTGCTTCCGTAGCCCCTATTATATATTATTTTGTTTAGAGGCCTTTGGTAATCCCAAGGATTACTGGCCGATTACGATGCTAAACCTATAGGGACGGGTTTGGGTCGTGACAGAGTGGTATCAGAGCACGTGTTTTACCATACGCACGAGTCCATATGAGCTTAGGATGTCCTAGTAATAAGTAAGGGCATTCCATCTGCATGAGTGAGTGTGTGGTAATCTTTATAAATGTGGAAACTGAAATTTGAATCTGGACAGATAAAATAGAAAGAAATGAATAAGATCATTCTTATGTTTAATATTACTTGGTGTCTCTATAGCAACATGGAGAATGCAAGAGGAAATGATACAAGCGAATCTTCTGAGGCCTGAATGAACAGAATAGAATAGATGCTTGCGGCTTTGACTGAAACAATGACACAACAACCCAGACAACAACCTTTACCTCCTCCACCTCCGCCAGTGCTAGCCGAACCGGACAATAATGACATCATCAATTTGACTTAGAAATTTATGAAAATGAAATCGCCGACCTTCTTGGGTGGTATTGAACCATTGAAGGCAGAAACTTGGTCATTGGAAATGGAAAATTTATTTGAAGTATTCCCTTGCTTTGCAACTCAGAAAGTACTTTTGGCTACTTACACCCTAAAGGATGAATCCCGGAGATGGTGACTGCTGGTTCGAAATAACAATGGGGACATGACATGGGCACAATTCAATGAGATATTCTACAACAAGTACTTTCCCCAATGCTTCAAGGACCGAAAAGTTTCTGAATTCCAAGAACTTAAACAAGGCAGAATGTCAGTGGTCGAATATGAAGCTAAGTTTACAAAATTAGCTCATTTTGCCCCGCACATGGTAGACATTGATTATAAGAAAGCGCGAAACTTCAAAGGAGGACTGGACCTAGAAGTATTTGATCGAGTAGGTGTCTTGAAATTGCCTACTTATGTAAAAGTGCTCGACAGGGCATTGATGGCAGAAACCATAATAGCAGCTAAGAAACAAACTACAACTCCAACAACTGAATGGAAGGGAAAGAGGGCCAGATTTAATTTCAAGAAGGGCCAATCATTTTCGAAGAAGCAAAATACAGGATCTTCCAGTAGCTCTAGTCAAAGTAGCGGATCTACTCCAAATTGCCCCGACTGCGGGAGGAAGCACAAAGGTGCATGTTACCGTGCATCAGGTGTGTGTTTTCGATGTGGCAAGACTGGCCACATGGTTAGGGATTGCCTGATGAGATCCAATGAGGTTAGCTGTCCTGTGGCAAGTTCAGCTGGGTCTGTTTCTGCAGCAAGATCAAATGCAAGAACCAATGCTAAAGGTGACACTAACAACGAAACGTTAGGCAAGGGAGAGTGTTCACACTAGTACCCAGAGATGTACAGAACACCGAGTCTGTGGTGTTAGGTATAATTTCCATTTGTACCCGAATGCATATGCCTTGATAGATTCTGGTTCTACACACTCGTTTGTGTCGCATGCTTTTTCTCGAAAACTAACTAGACCTTTAGAATCCATGAATTATTTATTGTCTATATCTACGCCATCTGGGGGTTCTATGGTATATGCATATGTACATCCGACATGTGATGTTTTAATTGGCGATATGACGTTATACGTTGATTTGCTGCCTTTGAGTATTGACCACTTTGATTGCATCTTGGGTATGGATTGGTTAACAAAGTATTGTGCTACTATTGATTGTGTAAACAAAACCATCATGTTCAAACCACTTGGTATGCCTAAGTTTACTTTCACTGGAAATGGGTAGTTCCTCCGCCATACTTGATTTCGTTTGTGAAAGCCAAGAAATTGTTAAGGAAAGGTTGTCGGGGCTACTTGTGTTGTGCATTGACTGAATCTTTAGATAGTACCAGTGTAGAAACTATTTCTGTGGTTTGTGACTTTCCTGATGTGTTTCTCAATGATCTACCCAGGGATTTAATTGATAGAGAAATTACCATTGATGTAATACCTGGAACACAACCTATCTCCAAGACTCCTTGTAGGATGTCGACTTTCGAATTGAAAGAGTTAAAAATCCAACTCCAAGAGCTCTTAGATAAGAAATTCATCCGTCCGAGTACCTCACCTTGGGGAGCCCTAGTTTTATTTGTTAAAAAGAAGGATAGATCTTTGAGGCTATGTATTGACTACCGTGAGTTAAACAAAGTAACAGTCAAGAACAAGTTCCTACTACCCCGAATTGATGACTTGTTTGATCAACTTTAGGGAGCCCAAGTGTTTTCTAAGATTGACCTTAGATCCGGGTATCACCAGTTAAAGGTCAAGGAAGAAGACATAGAGAATACTGCATTCAGAACTAGATATGGGCATTATGAATTCCTAGTCATGCCATTTGGGGTAACCAATGCACCTGCGGCCTTTATAGATCTTATGAATAGGGTGTTCAAACAATTTCTGGATGAATTTGTTGCTGTCTTTATTGATGATTATATTGATTTACTCCAAAAACAGGGAAGAACATGAGAATCATTTGAGAACTGCCTTACAAATTCTGAGGGAAAAGAAGTTATACGCAAAACTTTCCAAATGTGAATTTTTGCTTGACAGTGTAGCATTTCTGGGGCATGTAATCAACAGAGATGGCATTTCGGTTGACCCTCAGAAAATTGAAGCCATTGTGAACTGGCCAAGACCAACTAATGTGTTTGAAGTGAGAAGTTTTCTGGGACTTGCAGGTTACTATAGAAGGTTGGTGAAAGATTTCTCGAAACTTGCTATGCCATTGATACAGTTGACATAGAAAAATGTACCATTTGATTGGGATGATTAGCGTGAAACAGTTTTTCAAGAGTTGAAAGCCAGATTAGTGACTGCACCAATCTTAACTCTACCTAATGGTACTGATGGGTTCCAAATTTACAGTGACGCTTTGTATAAAGGGTTGGGTTGTGTACTAATGCAAAATGGGAAGGTAATTGCTTATGCCTCTTGGGAACTTCGTCCATATGAAAAGAATTACCTAACTCATGACCTTGAATTGGCAGCTGTCGTCTTTGCTTTGAAGATTTGGCTACTGTAGACACCCTATTTTTGACCGCCTTTAAGACTTGGGCGCTACTGATGGTCTACTTGGTGATGAAAGATGTGCAGGGCAAATGTTCGATTTCTTCGGCAAGAGGAGAGTCAAATCCTAACCTCACACCCCATTTTGGACCAAAGATATTTTGAATGATTTTTAGACCTTAAAACCCTCTCTTTCAAAATATTTTTGAAATAAAGTTCCTACGATGTTCCGAGGCTCGCGTTTCGTTAAATGTTACGTTTTTCGGTAAACCGAGGGAGGACAAAGTGGAAATGAATGAAAGAGAGGCGAACTCTTTGAAAAATCTTTCAAAACACCTTACTTAGGGGTTTGAAGTTGAAGAAAATTGGGAAAGGAGAGAAGAAAACTAGTTTGGGAGAAGTTCGGCATGAATCCGGGTAGGACCAAAACTGCGCGGCTTCACCAAAACAAGCATAAATTTTTGCACAGTTGGAATTTTGATGCAAGGCTTCCACCATTAGAAATCTTACTTTTGGGGCTTCAATTTTCACACAAGAATGACCTAAAAAGGTATCCAGATGAAGGAGTTAGGCTTTCTTCCAGTCGAGGACTAGAACTGATTTTTGCTGCCAGACTCTATGGGAGTGTGCCGGCCATGAATGGCCAATGCCGGCCCTATGGCATCCAAAAGTGACCCCTGCTGGCCAACAATGATAAGGTGCCGGCCACAGATGGCAGAAAGTAGATTTCGACAGATATTTTGCTCCAGCTTGCTTCAGCTGTCTCTCTTGAGATATTTTCGACCCAAGACCCTTGTTTTGCTATATATGAAGGCCATATCTATCATATTCAAGGGTTAGAACATTTTGGAAGAGCTTTCGGAGCCTCTCTCTCTACACCTCTCTCTCTACACTTCTCCCTCTCAAGAACCTTTGTGCATAAGAGCTTGCAAGTGTAGATACACTTCTCTTTTGCACGCACATCCTTAAGAAGACTTGATCACCATTGGGCTGAGGTCCCTTGGAACTTGGTTTGAGCTCCAAAAGGTGGTTTTGGCTCAAGAAAATGGGTTGTTCTTGTGCTGTGCTTCAAAGGTAACCTCTTGCCCTCTTTAAGCTTGTCTTGTGCTTTTGTTTTGCCACCATTTCAAACTGTTTTTGGCTTGGTTTTGAACTGAAGAAAGGTCTGATTTTCAGTCATAAAAATGTTGGTTTAAGCCTTGTTTGGCTAGTGGGTTGTCTCTCCCTTTTGTTCCTTAGCTTGTATAGCTTTTGAGCCATCTTTCAAGGCCCTTCAAAACAACTTTTCGTGGCCTTTTAACCATTGAAATCTAGAGGATTTTCAGTGGTAAAAACCCTATTTTGAGGTCCCAAATGGGTGGGGGTCGTCCCCCCCTTCCTCTTCTCTTGTTTGCATGTCTTATTGGCCTATCAAATGAGCATGTGTTTCTACCATTTTGAGGCTTAGTTCAGGCACTTTTTTGTGACTTTTAGGACCTACCTTAACTCTATCCATGGCTGGTTTGGTCACTTTATGCATGCTTCTTGTATGTGTAGTGTAATCCCATTTGTGGCTCATCAAAGTAGCATGTATTGGCTCCATTTCAGTAGGTTTTTTTTATCATTATTTGACATGTCATAACTCTGATTTGGGCTGGTTTGGTTGTCTCTTGAGTGGCTCATGTACTTGTAGTGCAAATCTTGCTTACTAGCTTTGTATGCATGCTGTTTTGGCTCATCATTTTAGCACATTTTGGCTACACTCCAGCATGATTTTATTCATATTTTGGGCTGTTCTAGGACTTTTTTGGGCTGCCATGGTCATATCACTCATGTTTTGTATAGCTATAGTGCAAATGCTTTGGCTAGTCTTGAGTTTTAAGGCCCCTACCATGCTATACTTGTGATGTTTGCATGCTTTGGCATCATTTGAAATGTTATATCAGTGTATATTTCATGGTCATACACTTGTGCTTGTCACTCTTTTAATGCCTTGGAGGTTTGGCTCTTTATGCCTCAAGAATGAAGTATTATGCATGCCATCAAGCCTAGGCCTTTGGGTCATCATATCAGTGCATTTTTTGGTCTTGTTGTATCATGATGTAACTCTGTTTTATGTTGTCCAAGTCATGCCATGTTTGGTTTTAATAGGTGTAGTGTAATCCCCCCTTTTGTAGCCTTGCATGCTTCATGTTTTTGGCCTTTTGTTCTAGCTTGTATTGGCTAGGTTCAAGCATGTTTTTAGTCTCACCTTGACCTGCCTTGGGACTATTTTGGATGCTCTTATCCCTTTGAGGCTTGCTTTGTATAGCCATGGCTTAAGTCCCTTTGCTAGCTTCAAGCTTTGAGCCCTCTTGCATGTAATCCTTGTGTTGTTTGAGTGGTTTGGCACCATTCCATACATGATTTCAGAGCTTATGATGCTATCACATATCCATGATTGTCACTCTTTAAGTGTGCTTAAGAGTCCCATCTTTGTGCCTTAATCCTTGAGCTAGTTGGCATGCATGTTTGCCTTGCCTTTTCATGCTTTTCATACCATCATTTCAGCACTAATGGCCACTAATTTGGGCATGATTGAGGTCTACCCCTTTTGGTTTAAGTCCATTTAGCATGTTCACTTGCATGTTGCTTGCATGCTTACCTTATTTAGCATTGTGTATGCCATGTCACCTTGCATTGAGAATGCTATCTTACATTAAACATTGAGCATGCCATGTAGTTCATAGCATTGTGTATGCCATGTTGTCTGCATGCTTAGGTTACATCGTATTGTGTATGCTATGTTGTCCATTTGCATTGTGTATGCTAGTTGTTCTTAGCATCGTGCATTGTGTATGCCATTAGCCTTGTTAGGTTGTTCATATTGCATTGCATGTTTGCATGCTTAAGTCATATTGCATATTTGCATACTTGTATTGCATTGTGTTTGGATTAAGTATTAATCTGAGCATGAGAAACGAGGGACGTTTCATACTTCAAGTGATGAAACGTGCCTCAATTCTCGGTCGCCGACGCTCTTGATGAAGCATGATAAAGTTTTAGGCTTTATTTGTTTATTTGTGCATGCATTCATTGAGTTGCACATGTTGGATCTTTGGCCATCACACATCAAGATGCGCGATTGATGGTCTTGGATCCAATGATGCCCATTCCATTGATGTTTTGAAGTGATATGGAGTGGCATAGTGCGTACATATCCTTGGGAGACCCTCCATTTCCTCTGTTTTGTGCTCTGCTGCAGCTTGGTGTCACAGCATACCAGTGGCCGGCACCCTCTCATTGTTGGCCGGCACCCCCCTCATCCTTGGCTGGCAGAATGCATCCTTGGTTGGCAGTGGGGTCGGCAGTAGCTCCTCATGGTCGGCAGGCCACTGGTGTATTCCTCAGCATGGTTTTGGTAAGATCCAGCAACAAGTTCTCAAGGACACCCTGTAGACAGAGCATCTAAAGAGCATTTGGAGAGCTTTCGGGACGGGAATCGAGCATGCATCTTCAACTTCTTCACGGTAGAGCTGAAGCGGCCTAGCCTACATATTTTAAATGCTTTACTTGTTAGTTAGCTTTAATTTGTAATTTAATTAGTTAATTTTTTAATTAATTAAGTGTTGTAATAATTAGTAAGTAGATTGCTTATTATTCAATTTGGTTGTGTAATAATTAATTAGCTTTTTAGTTAGTTAATTAGTTGGTTTGTATTATTCATTCGGACCCTCCGTTGAGAGGGCGAATTTTGTAATAAGTGTGCGTGAGTGTGTGAATGTCTTCCAACCCCCATTTCTTTCTCCCTTTTACTTACCTGCTTTCAATGGTTAGTTTTAGGTCATTTTTAATTAGCATCCTTATGCTTTGCATGCGTGCATCCATTCATCTATCTTGCATGCATCGGGCTTGGCGCATCGTATTTCAATTCCTATGAATACATGTATCAAATGTAGCATTCATATGACATCTTAGAATAGCCGAGCCTATCTAGTTGCATTTTCGCATGTGTTGCATTAGCCATCTTAACATAGTTAGGATCATGCATTGATTACTAACTAGCTATTGTTTTGGCTCGGAGTACTAGGTAAGCTTTTATGCTTCAGCATACTGCATGTGTGTTATTGATTGCCATGATAGCATGCTTAACATGAGACTAACTGCTTAGTTGATATAACTGTCTGAATGCCTGTGGATGAAGGTTGGATTGCTTGAATTGGAACAATTCATCAAATCCCTGTTTTAGCCTACTTGCGAGTAGCGAACTTTAAACCATTTTCAAACAAACAAATGTGCAATGCTTTGTTCTAACTTAGGCGATCTAGTCTATACTTGTATGCTATGCGCATCACGTAGTAAGATTAGCTAATTAACCGGAATAAGAGCACATGTGTTTTCAAAAACAATATATAATGCTTAGTACAGGCCGATCTTTGATCGGGCGAGCGGGGGTGCTTATTGCATGACCTTCCCCTCTCGTACCCAAGTTCCCGAGCCAAGGCAACTTTGGTGATGACGGACACGTGGCTTTAGGCACGAGTCAGGGTTTCCTAAATTCTCCCAAAACAAAATATTTAGGTGGCGACTCTGTATCTGGCAAAGCAGCCCATGTTTGGCACTTCTTTATAAAAATCAATTTTCCAAAACGATTTGCCGAATTTGGACTCTTTGGTGATTTATCGGTCTCACATTGCACTTTGTGAGATTAGATTCAGAACCGTGACATTGAGTCCGAACTGTAGTAGTAAGCCCAATGAACAAAACGGGATTTTTCGCGCCGTTCACGGGCGGAGCCCGTGGCGTTCGGGCGCGTCTACAGCGACATTATTTGTATGGTGTGACTTGTGAAGTATATACAGACTATAAAAGTCTCAAATATTTCTTCACCCAAAAAGAATTGAACATGAGATAGAGGAGATGGTTGGAGTTAATCAAAGATTATGACCTACAAATTTTGTATCATCCAAGGAAGGCAAATACCATTACAGATGCATTAAGCCGGAAATCCATTGCTAATTTTTCATGTCAGCTCACTGGCCAAAGAGAGTTACTATGTGACTTGGAGAAGAATGAGATTGAAGTTGTATTATGTGAACAGAGCGGAATCTTAGCCGCCATTTCTGCTCAGCCTGCAATCATTAAAGAGATTAAAGGGAAACAGCGCGAAGATGAGTTTCTAAGGAGAATTATTGATGAGATTGAATTAAAACCAAAACCGGGATTTGTGCTTGACAATGATGTGTTGAAATTTTAGGGTCGCCTGTGTGTGTCGGATTATGATTATTTGAAGAAACGCATTCTGGCAGAGGCCCACAATTCCAAATTTGCTATGCATCCAGGAAATACGAAAATGTATCATAATTTAAAGCAAAATTTCTAGTGGCCTGGAATGAAAAAGTGCATTACAGATTTTGTGGCTAGATGTTTACATTGCCAACAAGTTAAAGCCGAACATCAACGACCAGCTGGTTTGTTACAGCCGCTTCCAATAACGAAATGGAAATGGGAGCACATTACCATGGACTTCGTTATGGGATTGCCTCGCTCTTCCCAAGGTATGGATTCTATCTGGATTATAGTTGATCGTTTGAAATTTGCCCATTTTCTACCTGTCAAAACTATTTATAATGCGGATAAGTTAGCTAACATGTATGTGAATGAAATTGTGAGATTACATGGTGCACCAGTATCTATTATATCTGACAGAGATTCGAAATTTACATCAAGATTCTGGCAAAGTTTGCAACAGGCTTTACGGACAGAACTGAGGTTGAGTAGTACTTATCACCCACAAACACATGGTCAGACTGAACGGACAAATCAAACCTTGGAAGATATGCTCAGAATGTGTGTGTTAGACTTCCAAGGAAATTGGGAGACTTATTTGCCATTGCCTGAGTTTGTGTATAACAGCAGGTACCATTCAAGCATTGGAATGGCTTCTTATGAAGCTTTGTATGGAAGGAAATGCTGATCTCCGATATGTTGGGCCGAGGTAAGCGATAGACCTTTGTTGGGACCAGAACTCGTACAAGAAATGACTGAAAATGTGAAATTGATTTAACAAAGATTGAAAACTGCTCAAAGCCGGCAAAAGAGTTATGCTGATGTTCGAAGAAGAGATAGAGAATATGAAGTCGGGGATCACGTGTTCATAAAAGTGATGCCAATGAAAGGACAAACTCAATTTGGTGTTAAGGACAAGTTGACACCAAGATATGTTAGGCCATATGAGATTCTCGAGAAGATCAATTCAGTAACATACCGAGTAGCCTTACCTCCGGTAATGGAAAATATGCATAATGTCTTTCATGTCTCTATGCTTCGGGATTATTTGAGGGATCCGCTACATGTGATTGAGCCGACTCATGTACTTTTAAAAGATGATTATACTTATGAAGAAAGACCTATTCAGATTGTGAATCGCCGGATCAGAAGATTGAGAAATAAAGAAATACCGCTGGTGAAAGTTGATTGGCAGAACCACGGGGGAACTTATGCTACATGGGAAACAAAAGAAGATATGATGAAGAGATACCCAGAACTGTTTCCGTTAGACCCAAGGTTCTTCCAAAATGAAGGTAATTCGAGTTTAGAGGACCAAACTCTTTTAAGGGGGGAAGACTGTAACAACCCTGACCCATGATTAACGTTAATCTATGATTTCATGTGCCTAATAAGTTATTAAGATCAAATTTTGGATTAATTACCTATGCATTGCTTCATATTGTGTTTATATCTGTTTGGCATAGAAAGATCTGTTCATGTTCTAGTTTCGGTTTGCAAATCGAAGGCCTTATCGATATCTGATTCTGAAATTGATTTGATTTATGTGTTATTTGGAATTTTTAAAACCTTATGGTAGGTTTAATTAAAATTCAATTTGGAACGATTAAATTAGATTAAGTTAATGTCCACTTAATTAACCTTAATTAACTACACTTTTATCCAAGCCTATTTAAGGCACCAATTGAGCTCCCACTCATCTCTTTTCCTTCATCTCAATACATTTTGAGCCTATTCAAGTAAGAAAACATGAGAGATGGAGAGTTGGGAGAAATTGAGCTCAAACAAAGGATTTGCTAGGAAATGTTGTGAGATTGAAGAGAATTTGGGAGTTTCAACTTCAACCTTTGTGAATTCAAGTCTCTAGGTATGGAATCAAACTCTTAGTTGTGTAATTGAGTTAGATTTTACAAGACTTCAAGTGAATTAGATGAATTCATGTAGGAATTGAGTTAGAATTGAAGAGAATTGAACTATACCATGCACGCATGTCCATTTCTTCACAAAATGAGAATGATTTCAAAGAATTCTTTCATGCATGTGTTCATCTCACCTATGTTTTGAGAATTCATCATGTTTTCTATCAATTTGCCTAATTTGATCATGTTTTGAGAGGTTTGAGTTCAAGGGAATTCATGCATGTTATGTTCATGAAACATTCATAAAGTCTAAGTTGAATTTGTGAACAATTGGCATGCTTTTGGGCCTTGTTTTCATGAAATGATCTTTAAATAATGATGTTTTGTGAGTTTCCAAACGTTTTCTAGAATTTTGGCCCAGGAGGATGAGTTTTGAAATGTTTAGTTTGAGTTTGAAGCTTGGAGATCAAATCTAGAAATTCCAGAATTTGCATCTACGCTCGAGCGTAGGAGTTCACGCTCGAGCGAGCACTTTGAGTGTGTGCACTTCCGCTCGAGCGACCTGAGGCCCGCCCGAGCGTGAAATGCATGTAACCAGAAGTTCATATGTTTTGTAGCACGCTCGAGCGACAGAAGTCACGCTTGAGCGAGGATCTAAGTCACACGCTCGAGCGAAGACCGAGCGTCCGTCGAGCGTGAAAAGCAAGCAACTAGTACTTTTTCAAAATTTACAATACGCTTGAGCGAAGGAAGTCACGCTCGAGCGAAACCTTCACATTTTGCATGTCCGCTCGAGCGAGGAAAGCCACACTCGAGCGTGGACCCTATTTTCAGCAAGTTTTGAAAAATGTTTTCGAGTGCATTGTTGCATCCTCATTCCATCCTAGGCATTCCTAGGCCATGATTAAGACACTATAATGAGAATAAAGGTTAGAAACACACTTAGGATAAGAAATGTGTTATGTGCAATTCGAGCGTGTGTTTCAATGTATGTCTCTGTCATGTTATGTAGGTCATGTATCGTGAGTTAAGTGAGTTACCTACTCTACTTGTTTACTTGGAGCCATCTGTTAACTGTGAGTAATAACTCTATAAAGCTATGTTTAATTACAAGTATTTTCTGACTAATATGATACGATCTGTTTTCTGAAATGCTATTTTATGAATTATGAATGAATGTCCATTTTTTTGAAATGTATTTGTGGCATCCTTAGTTCACGTGGCCCTCGCCCAGGGGTAACAATACCATGTCCAATATGCACGTGGCCCTCGCCCAGGGGTAACAATACTGTAGCTTATATTCACGTAGTCCTTGTTCGGAGATAACAATACCGAGGCCTATATTCACGTGGCCCTTGCCTGGGGATAACAATACCATGGCTACTTACACGCAAGATATGGACCTTTATGGTCATCGGTACCGACTATACATGTGGGTCTCAAGACCAAGTTGATATGATAGCTAATGGGTGTACCACGTATGATCTTATGCAAAATCTGAATATGAATATGAGCGTGTATCTGAATCCAATTCTGATTTGAAATCTGAATATGCATAAAACTCTGTTTCCGATAAGAATATGTTTTTGATATAAACTCTGATTTCTAACTCTGTGATGGACATCATCCATTAAAACCCTTTTACCTTGTTATTATTCACTAGGCTTCCGCTCACTATTTATTTCTATGTATGTAGGTGAGCAGGTGCATGACCAGGCTTAAGTTGCTGCGTAGCGAGTTTTGGTGTCAACCAGCCATCATGTCTCCCGTGGAGGTTCCCTTTTGAGTTCTGCTCAAGTTTTTGTGTCCTTGGGACTGTTTTACTTTCTAAATGCTTATGTTTGGTCTGAACACATTTAAAATTTTTGTATAAGTGGCTTGGGTGATGTAAGACTAATGTATTTTCGACGCCACATTCGTATATATATATATATATAAGTTATTTTGAAAATTTCATGTCCCATGTATGTCTACACAGCTCTATGGACTATGTATATTTAATATATTTGATTCCGCAGCCCCTATTTATATATTATTTTGTTCAGAGGTCTTTAGTAATCCCAGGGAGTACTGGCCGGTTACGATGCTAAACCTATAGGGGCGGGTTTGGGTCATGACAGCCACAAGTCTTCGGCTTGCCCACAGAGGAAGAGGGTAGGGTTTGTCGTTCAACCAGTAATTGCACCACCGGGATCATCTAGCCAGCCAGGATTTGGAGCGATCGAGTGCTCGTTAGGGAAGCAGTCCTTGGGATCCCCACCAATTCAGACTTTGAACTAGTCACGTATTTGGGAACCACTTACTTGCTGGGTGTGTAATCAGTCGGGTCATATCAAACGTTTCTGTACCCAGCCAGGGACTTCTTTGGGAGTTTTGCAACCTAGTCAAGTTCAACCTTATTCGTCTGGGCAGGGACAATACCGTTATGATAAACAAGCAGGCCAGATTTCGAAGGCCTCGGGAAGTCAAGTTCTCAGGCCCCAAGTGGGGAATTATGCAGTTGTTCCAGATGTGGCCAGTTGGGACACATCAGTAGTTCTTGTCTATGGCTTGTAAGCTTATAGGATATCTTGGGTTTGAGAATAACCAGCTTTAGCGGTCCGGCAAGGGACGGTAACCGTGGTAGTACCGATGGGATGGTTTTGTTTTGGCTATGTTGTTTTGTAACCGGTGAATTATCGTTTTGTAATCATTGGGTTTTGTTGTGTAACCAATGTGTTTTGGAGATGTTGAAACATCAAAATTGCTTCTTTATATGTGTGTATCTTTGCTTGTCTATTTCCATGGATTGGGCAGATTGGAGCATGTAATGACTCTAAAGTTTTATTGATATGACAAGTTGTTATGGGATCGGAAATTTTTTTATTGATGCATATATACACTTATGACTTGGTTTTGAAATGTGATGGTCGGCGAGCCATGTTTTGAAATTAAAAAGAGTTGTTGAGGAATGCGTGTTTTGGTCGGGATTACCATGAGGCGAGAACAATTATACTTGCCGGGTGTGCGGAATTTCATGAGTGCTACTTATTTGATCTTATGTGTGTGGTAGAGATTTTGGTCTACTGTCATGGAAATTTCTCGGGAGAATGTGAATTGTGTTGTTGGCACTAGGTTTTATAAGTACAACGCGTTGTCTTCAAAGGGTGAATTGCGTATGGTTTTGTTAGGTATAGATTTGTACCCTAAAGGCAGGTTATGGTGACGGATCTCTGTATTATTTGGTTGGTTGTTTCTTGTAGAGAGATATTAGTCCTTTACCATAGTAGTTGTTGTTGACGTCGATGGGTGGTGTGCTCGGAGTAGCTGGTATTATATTTCGAACAGTGGTGTAGCGAGCATTTCCTAAGTTCTAGGATTCCCTATTGTGTTTGGGTGTGAGGGGTGTGTACCTCAATTTTGGGTAAGTTAAGAGATGTTGTTGGAAGGATTGATCGAGTGTATAGCCCATAGTTAGTGTGTGACCTATGTGTAGGGTTATAGTGGTTTGGTGTTTTAAGTTAGGGTTTAGAATGTCAGTGAGTGTGTTAACAACTTCATTCGTTCTTCTATAGAGTTGGGATGGTAGGTGTCACGCCCCAAACCCGCCCCGAGAGGTTTGGTGACGAGACCGGCCAGTAATCCTAGATTACCACAGGCCTTACTGTACATAGCATAAATAAACGGGGCTCGCGGAAGCGAAAACAAGCTACGATAGTCCAAAGAGCTGTGCATAAATATGAACATACATTACATGCCAAAATGATGTTAATTACCCACATTCATTACATAACGTATACCAAAAGAACATATACAACACATGCCACAGGTACAACAAAACAAAACTCATACGGCCTTCCAGGCCTAGCCTCAGCTCGAAGGCACACAAAACATCTGGTTAGGCTTCAAAACGGCGGCTCGACAAGACCCCGCCTAGGCTTGACTCCCTGAATGCTCACCTATAAATACATAAATACAAACAATGAGCTAGAGCTCAGCAAGTAACATTAACATAAAGGGGTTAGTGAACGAACTCCAACATTTCATAAATCTGTAAAACATATCATTCATAATCATAATCATAATCATCTCATAAGAACGTACATAATGGCATACTCCATAGAACATAACATGTGTCGACTAACGACTAGAGTAACCGGTCCCGGACACCGATTAAACACATACCGAGATCTCGTAAATGGGTCATGGGTTTGTCCTTCCATGCCGTCCCCCATGACTAAGCGCATGGGCCTGCATGTTCTCGCCCCCACAAGTGAACTAACTATGGATGCCATACTAGATTCGCAATTAGGACCTTCGTTCACAGCTTAAAATCACATTTCAAAACATATCGTATCATAACACATTTCAAATACGTTGTATATCAACATAACTTTACAAAAATGTTACTTACAGTGGGTTCCCAAAACCGAGGGCACGGTCTTCACTTCTTAACCTGCAAATCATCAACGGTATAATACATTTCTTATCAGTCATCATCAATTCATCACATAAGTCGTGCCATTTCACATTCATTTCATGCTCAATCTAATCCTTCTTTACTTTAATTCATGCTCATGAGATGCTAAAGGATGCCATTAACATGTTAGAATCACGTAATTCAATTTCCCAAAATTTTCTGAAATAAGCCCTTCCGCTCGAGCTCCCACTTGTCCGCTCGAGCGGACTGCACATTTTCCCCAAAACTGCTGAGAGGCCGATTTCTACGCTCGAGCGGGCTCCCCTCCGCTCGAGTGGACCCTGCGAAAGTCTGAAATTCTGGTTCTTTTCAAAGTTTCAATCTTCCCTTTTTCCAAAACCCACTTCCAATCATATGAAATTCAAGTCTCACAATACTTGATCAACAACATAAAGAAAGCATTATAACTTCCATTCAAACCCCAATTGCATCATATACAAATTTAAACCATGAACTTGCACATAAAAGCTTCACTTTCATATTCATGGAGGTTTCCCTCAAACATGCTCAATAATTCTAATTTCATGATTCTATACATCCATTTCATGCTATTAAGCCATAATCTTGAGTTCAATATGCTAGATGCCAAGAATCAACCACCAATTTCATGAAAATCTTACCTTAAACACTTGAATGGAGAAGTGTAAACTTGATTTCCCCCTTTCTCTTCTTCTTTCCCTCTTGGTCTCTCCCTTTCTCACGATTCTCTCTCTCTCTCTCCTTCTTTCTCTAGATTTTTCTTTGTGAGTCAAAATGGGTCAAAGCCTTATCTTATATCATATATATCAAATAAATAAACATTGGTGCCATAACTTTGAGCCAAACAAGACTTAACGATTCAGACGAAATTCAGTCCTCAATTTATTTTCTCAAATGGTTCTAAAAATCCCCGGTATCACACAGGCGTGCTCAATTTCATTTTCTGAACCCATTACGGTCATCGATTTCAGTCCCGAAGTCATAATTCCAACAGATATTTTGCTAATTTAAACAGATAATCTTCAATTAAATCATATACATACATAATTAATTACTGACAATCGTGACACACGATTCCGGGTCATTACAGTAGGACTTGAAAAATCTTGTAAGTCTTTGTGTGTGTACTCGAGGTCTGGTTCGGGGTAATTGTTCTATAAGTATCAACAGATGGTGGGCTGACTAAGAGACTTAGTGTTTTGGTTGTACTAGTGTATTGAGTGAGGGGTTGAATGTGGATTAAAAGGGGCTGACCATATTGGTTATTGAGGGATGAAGGTGTTGCGTTTACTTGTTGTTCAGTTTGGGTGGTTACGTAGTAACGATGGTGTTGTAGCATAGTAAGCCTATGCAAGTTGACTTGGTGTGAGAGAATAAGTATGTAAGTTTCGTTATTATGAATTCGGTCGAGATTGTGAGTACATTCTCAGAATGAGGGGTTCAGTGTAGATGTAAGATATCGTGCATTAAGTAAGGAGGTTCTGCTAGTTGGTGTGTCGTGGTGTGTGGTTCATTTGTTGTTATCAGATGAGGTGTAGAAAGTGATCGGTCACAGGGCAATACTAGAAGAATGCCTTGCTAAGGCAATAGTGTGGTTAATGATTGGATTGAGTAGTTTAATATTAGATAGTGCTAGGTCACTTTGGTGTGAATATTTGTCGTCCAGTTTCGACAATAGAACTCCAAGTAAGGTAATCAGATCTTGTAGGGTGAGTGATGCACTCTGTCAGAGTTGTTTTGACCTATTCGGTCCTTGTGTGCATGATGTAAGGTACCAGTGTGAGCATTGACTTGAGATGGTGTATCGTGTTTGACTTGGAAATAGTTCGGTTAGGACTCAAATGTGAAGCGAGGATATGCGTGCCACACAGGCATACATGTAAAGAGTGAATGGAAAATCAAAGTACCGTGGGTTAACTTTGAAGAATCCGGAGTGATTTATTAGACCTGAGAGGTTGTGTATGGAACTCCATTTCGGAGTTGGTGAGGTTAGACAATAGTTGGTATTGACACAAAGTTGGGAGAAATTGAGTGGTATGTCGGTGTTCGGGGACTGGTACGGGTGAATAATGTTGGATAGTTGATTGGTTAATACTTGGGTTGGTTGACATATAGCCACCTCGGGGATAATTTGAAATTGTGGGTCATGTAATTAAACGGTGTCCTGATGTGAAACGTAACTTCCACATGAACAGTTGGAAGGTTATTTTGAGTTATAGTAACCGATTTGAAATTTCGGTTGAGAACTTTGGCCTTATAAGCACTTTGCGCCATTATGTGATTAGTGGGTGTGCAAAATTTTTTTTTTTCCCCTTGTGTTGTTGCATTGTTGGCATTTCAAAATTTATTGGGGTCCTCATTATGGAAATTTTGTTTTGGGTATTGCGTCATCACCGTGAGTGTGATGGGTTTTGTTGGATGACTATGTTGAGATTCACTGGAGGAATGTTGATGAATAATTTGGAGGAAGAACAAAATTGGGTGCTCTTCATAAACTAAAACGGTTTTGGGTCGAAATGTGAAATTGCGATTCTTATTTTGGGAAAAATAATTTGAAAATCTCTAAGCTTTGCTGTGACCAGTTGTTAATGTGGTGTTTAAATTGTGACGGTGTAATCTGAACGCCTTTTGGGGAAAGATTGAGTATTTTGAAACAAATGGGATAAATAAAGCAATTTCTTTAACCTGGACGAAATATCTTATGAGAAATCAGATTTTGATCTAGCCTGAGTTGCTGGTTACAGGTTGCATGTCTTTTGGCAAGGACTTGAAACTTCTGGGCATTAATGTGCCATAACGTTACTGATTATTCGTGCTTTATTTTGCGTTCTCGTTCTATGAGAGTTGACCAAAAGCCTTGTGTACAAGTGGTTTTAAGTTTCCTATGTTGGAGTGTTAAGCACTCAATATTGGTTTGGGTACTGTCGGTAGTCGAGACGTAGTGGATGTCTTAGAATGCTGTAGTTGTTGAATTTGTCGTTACTGTTATTATTGTCATCGAGTCTTGTGAAGCAGGACTTTTCCATTAATTAAGGTGTTGTGGAAACATCACGGGGTTAAGAAAGAAACTTGGGAGCATGAATTGAAGTCTGTGAGAAATATCTGGACTTATTTGTTGATGTTTGAACATATGTCAAGAATTTAATTTTGTTAATGAAACGTAAAAACATTGTATATGTTTTAAAGTATGGAAACATTGTATATGTTAAATATGTTTTGGAAACACGGACTAATATGAACATTGTATATGAAATGGATGTCTCGGGGACTTAGCTTCAAATAAGCATTACATATGTCTTGAAAATATGGAATATTATGTATGTTGTATCATTTTGATAACATTGTATGCGTTGAATAAATTTTGGGAACTTGAGTTGAGTATAAACATTGTAAATGTTTTGGAAATATATGAATTGTGATTCACTGTTGAAACTTGTGTATCGAGTTAATGAGAAAAGGTGACCGGAGAATAAGTCATGTTAATTGAAATTGATAAGATTATCATAATGGGAATAATTTGATTGATTTGGCACTTGTCTTGAAATTTCGGGGACGAAATTCCTTAAAGGGGGAGATTATAGCGATCCCGGTTTTGCCCCAGCCTTCATTGTGTTTCCGGACTTGGGTTCCGTGATTGAATATTGTGTCCATGTCTTGTTTTTCTCCTTTGACCCTTGATGTTTGAGTTTTAGAACTTGTTAGGCGAGTTTGGGACAAGTTGGTTGTAGTTGGTTAGATTGTTGTTGCCCAGGTTTTGGCCTCTTTGCTCGAGCGAGCTTTTTGTAATTTTCTTCTTGCGCTCGAGCGAGAATTAGGAGTTCTCAGGTTTCCTTTCAGACGTAGTATTTTTGGGAGAAGATGAAATTCTTCGCTTGAGCGAGGCTTCTTGCGCTCGAGCAAGCCTTGTGTTATTTGTTCCTTCGCTCGAGCGAGGTTTCTTGCACTCGAGCAAGTGTGTGCGTCTGTGGCTGACCTGAAGCTTTGCATTATGTGCTCGAGCGAGGGTCACTTATTGTGTCTGGTCGCTCGAGCAAAGACCACGTATATCAATTCGCAACAGAGGATTTTTGTATCACTTTTTTGTATCTCTTTTCACTCAAAACCCTAAACCGGCAACCTCTCTCTTTAAAACTCTTTCTCTCTCTACAAAATACTCCTTGATCTAAGCATCTCTCTACCCTACTCCCTTTGTTAAAAAGGTAGAGCACCTTGAGGGCTCTGTGTTGATCCGAATAGATCGTGGTTTCGGCTTGTTTGAAGTGTCTCCATCTTCTCCTTTGGTCTCCTAACGTTGACGTAAGGACGTTCTACACTTTGTTATGAATTTTAACCTAGTTATTTGTTGTTATGAATATATGGTGAGATTTGGGATGTTCGGAGGAAATCTAGGGTTTAGATTCAAATTTATAAAGTGGGGTTTTCATGTGTTGTTGCATATATGATCATGGGGTTGGGTTATGAGGTTGTTTGGTGTTAAAATGGTGGAATCTAGTTATTTGGTAGAATTTGGGAAAATATGGAGGATTGCCCTAATTTGAGTTAAATAAATTATTTTGTATAAATGATGAAATTGATATGGGAAATATGAAATTGAGAGGGTGCATGAATGAATGATGTAGTTGGATTTGTTAAATCACTCACCTATGGAAATTTGATAAATTATCTGTTTAAAAGATTGGATATCTGTTTAGAAAATATCTATTTTGGGCTACCGGTAGAGGATAGCTATGATTGTTGTAAAAACTGCATGTGGATTAGGTGAATTGAAACCTATCGTTTAATTTACCTCATTGAATGTGATGGTATGATTGAGATATTGAATATGTGCCATAGATAGTCATTGTATATGACGATACTTTTAAATATATTGTATATGTATCATTGTTTGGGAGGAGATAGGGGATGTACTCTATATGTGATTATGTGCTTTAATACATTGTATATGTATCATTGTTTGGGAGAAGATAGGGGATGTACTCGATTGTTTGGGAGGAGATAGGGAATGGACTCCATTTAAAATTAAGTTGGCTAGAGTGTCTAGGGTGAAAGTCCCGAAACCTTATATACATATGGGTGCCGGTTCCCTCGGACAAAAATTCCGTAAAATGGCAAAATTGAAGTGTTTGAATAATAGTTGTATTGAATTGTGAATCATTGAGTTGTAGTCTTATTTAGGTTGTTTAGATAACAATGAACTTGTCTCGTGAATTGACTTGGAATTAATTAAATTATAATGAAGTGAATAATTGGAAATGGATCGAGATATGGGTATCAGTATTGAAAGATCATGGAAAGAAAGTAAGTTGGTTATGAATGTGGAGCATTTATCTAGCGCTTATATCTTAGTTGAACTTCATATATTGTGTTAGTATATCTCTACTGGGCTTTGGCTCACCCTACTTGGGAAACCATTTTCAGGTACCGGTGACGTGCCACCTCCAAGGAGGTAGCTTGGGAGAATTTAGGAGCTGAAGGCTCTATTTTGTTGTTTGTTGTTTAGATACTTAAATGATTATTCAAACCTAAGGCTTTATATGTAATGAGCTTGTGACTCTCTTTTGTTGTAACTAAGTAATATCTTGGAAAAATGTAATCCCGAAGGACATTTATTTATGTTAAACCCTCTTGTATTATCAACTTCATGTAATGAAAGGATTACTTACACTCTGATTTATGTAATTCTTGTTTATGCTTGGGTTATATCTATGGTATTATTTTGGGGGTGTTACACATTTTACCCACCTTATTTCTAGACTTAAGACAAGTTCTGAGGTGACTCCTAGTCGACCTCTCCTGACGCCACAACAATCACTAACACTATGTAAGGAAAAATCATCAGCCTATATTTGCACAACACACCACACTCCCTAAAGTCAATGCCACAATATTAACTCCAAAGCTGCCACACCCATATTAAGATGCCCCACGAGATCAAATATGAATTCAATACCTTCTATAACGCAAACTTACTCAATGACAAATTGTCATACCGTTAGTAAATTAATCTTCGATTACAATAAAATCTCTCCTAACGAACTTCAAGATACCTCTCTCGCTAAAATAGTACTATGCTTCTATTACAAAATACTGACAAAATCACATTTTCAGTACTTCAATCCAATCACTACTTAAGCTACTCAAATCACAAGACACGACACCAACTGCCATATTAAACCCACCACAAAAGCCTACACAACTCAAGACATCCGGTTACACCAACAAATGTACATAGTTATACTTACTTTGAAATCTCATCCAAAGTCTCTGATCAGTTTTCCAGTACTCAAATTCTAAAGATATTACCACAAGTTATAATGTCACTTATTTACTCGAAGAGATTCTCTCTATCAACAACGATCATTCCAAAACAATCTCCGACCACAAAACAAAGGTACTTCACACCAAATTGATTTTCTTAATGAAGTGTTCGCCGAATAACTTCATATAAGATGATACCATCACAAAACATCATGGAATAAAATTGAAATTAGGAGTCACCCTCTATTAGGAAAAACTAAATATCCTATAATTAAGAAAACCACTTACCACTCAAGATTAAATACACCTAAATTAAACCCAATAATAATATTAGATCAACCTACCAACAACATAAATTCTCACCATCCTTATAACAAAACGAAGTGTCCATATAGGGGTTCACAGCTCTTACTCCAAGGACACAAAACAATTTTATAACTAAAGGACAATGGATACAAAATAACCTCCACTTCAATTGCATGAAGACCACCGTCACCACACATGCCAAACTTAACCCAAAATGATCATGTATATTTCTCATATTCACAATTTCTAACCCTTAAGTAAGAGTAACTCTAAGAATTAACACTAATCACTAGCAGTGGACCAAGCACAAATTTCCATGAAAATACTCAAATCACAATCATATCAACCATCTCTAAGCACCTAATCATAGTCTCCATAAAATCACAACATTTCCCCAAGATCATTTTCAAAAATTTCTCTTAAGTCATTTGTTTGCTAATACAATTCCCCGAGATACCAGCCACATCATATCCCTAAACATTCGTATATTACACTTGAGTGCATCAACAACCAACTCTAAGAGAATTGACTCCGCCAAACCCGAAAACATTCAAAACATGACTACACAATCCAAAATATCTACTCACAAACCACCATATTCACTACTAGTAATTTCACCAAATGGTGCAATCCCAATTAAATTTAATCTCATCCCAATCTATTCCAAAATTCTTTACCTAATTCGTTCACTTATGATTTACAACAAAATTCTGAATAAAACAAACTCTCTAAGAAACACATCCCTTACTACAAAGAATTTATTCACCTTTAACGATAAGACAAATTTAGGGTGAGACCACTAGATAATTGACATTACTATTAACAACAACTTAATTTAATTTAAATAATATCATGGTCTATCAAACACAGTGAAGAAGTCAACCTCAGCTCTAACCATATAATCTGTATCGCCACAATTTACACCATTTCCCTTCATAACTCTTTCGTATATATAACTCTTATATAACTTGGATTCATAATCTGAAACAAGTTTAACAATTATAAATCATTCTAAATTGAAGGTCTAGGCTAAACTCAACGGTACTATAATCCAGTATGTCAAGAACATAGTTATACTCACTCTATCCTAGTATGCATCGAAACCAACCCCTTAAGACACCCATCACATAGCCTCTTCCTTATGCTACTCGGCCAACCTAGTTAGATATAACTAACTTCACCTAGTTGAGAAAGTTTTAAAACTAGTTCATATATTCTAATATTAACAGCCCAAAACGCTTAGCCTTAGGTCATTCTAATCGTTCTTGAGGTCTCAATCAATGTGCATTACCATAAGGTTTAATCCTTACCTCACTTCACTTCCAAGACCTTCCTCCTAGCCTATTTTCCAAAATTTCAATGTGAGTCTATGAGATAATTTCAACTTTTCATAACCACAAACCATTCACCATACAATAAAAAAAACTTTACCATCGTAAGATCACAATTGCTTCTTGTGAACTTACAAAATCGATAAACTAAGGTTCTACACCAATCTCATAATCGCGTTCATACGTGATCCCAAAACGATATATCCTACCAATAAAAGTGATGCCAAAGACTTAAGTCCCAAAAGTTTTCCCTTATTTGGGGTCACTCACGTCCTTCTATCTTATAAAAAAAAATAGAGATAAGGTTTAACCCACGCTTAAATACTCCACATGAGATCTCACAAGCCATACGCGAGTTACACATGTGCCTATACATATATCTACTTCCACATAAGGCAAACCACATAAGCACATACTCACATAGAGCACATACGAGTTACTCTCCTAAAATACCAGCTAGTCCCATGGCACTCAAGGACCTCCAAGTGGAAAAAACATTGATCAAGTGTCTTTCCAAAATGATTTCGATGAATGCAATGGACACAAGTCATATCCTAAAAGCTTAACCACATACCCACATAACTATATAAACACACAAAGCATACAAAGTACATAAACACCTCATCCTAGCCTAGTAAACCTATTGTGATAAACGTCACTTCCCACGAATCCAAGATATTCAAACCTAGTTAGCTCTAATACCAACTTGTAATGCCCCCAAATTTATTAAACTAAAACATCACTCTTAATCTGCTTAATTTGATATCTTTCCAAACCAATAATAACAATAATCTCAAAAGTCCTCTTTTCCATTGATCTACATATCAAATATTACAATTTTCATGTTCTTGTCCTTGTAATAATAACATTTACATAATCCGAGAAACTAGAAAATAAAAATAATAATGCCTTAATAGCATACAAACAACAAGGCATAGCCTTGGAACAACAAAATGGACACATGGTCCCAATACACCTTAGCCCCGAAGCTTCAACAATTAACAATCAATGAGCCCACGTGCTTCGTTCAAAAATCTTCACCGCCTTGTCACTTGGGCAGAATCACACCAACAATTCCTCCAATGTTAGATAGGAATGAGCCAGATGCCCAGTAGAAATACTTTTAACAAAGTATCTAATTATTTGAAAATCCACGTGCCATTATCACAACCAAAACATTTTCCTTTTTAAACAACGATAAATGTTTAAGCATCAAAAATCAAATATTATCATTTCCATGAGAAATCACATTTCAAAATAGGGGGTGAATGAGCCATGAAGTCCTTAAAGAGAGCCTCAATACATACATACATATATAGAGTTTTATATTCAAAATACCCCCACATTTACCGATTGTTATACGGCAGGATATGGGCACCCAAAATCATCCGTTTTTTCACTTTTACCGACTACAATACGACAGGACCAGTGGACACCCAAAGATATTTTTCCACATTCGTCTGGTAATAAGCTCAAGACAGGGCAATTGGGCACCTTGACTTCCCGCGCGGGTACCAACACAACACATAACTCTTTCAAAACTGACTCTCTACTCGGACTCACATGCTATTTACCACCCCCTTAAAACAACATTTCCAATGTTTCCACAAATTCTAAGAATTTATACATCCATGAGAACCAAGGTAATTATCACCATGCAAATAATTTCACTATTATAGATACATAATCATCATATTTCCAAGAAAATATCTCAAAGGCTTTCAAATTCATAAATCTCAAGCAATAAATATTCAAAATATCATAATCCATTTATCAATTTAAAGATTTGAAATCAATTTCATCCTTTCTCCAAATTTGACAGGTAGGGTTTTCATAAATTTGGGGTTTTGCCCATAAACCATGTAAAATGCTATCTTCAAACTAAAATCTCCATAATCCATGGCCATTAATAAAAATCTCAAGAGAAAATGAAAAAAAAAATCTCATTTTTGAAACAAAACCCAATTTTGTAAACTCAAAATTTTAATTATAGCATCAATGTCACAATAATACCAAATAATCATCCTCAAAATAAATAGATTCAAAGCTAAAAGTAATCTTATCTCAAGAAAAGAACAAGAGAGCAAGACTTCTAGGAGAATCCTTCACAAAACCAAGATCCAATCGGTTAAAAATGCTTATCTTCACTTGTTCTTCATCTTTAATGCAAGTTCCAAGGTAGATTCTAGGTGAAAAATGGATGAAATCAAGGGGTTTTTTTTTTTTTTTAAAGGGCTAGGGTTTTGGGTATGGAGGA
The DNA here is from genome assembly GCA_036172215.1 of Camellia granthamiana. NCBI lineage: Eukaryota > Viridiplantae > Streptophyta > Magnoliopsida > Ericales > Theaceae > Camellia > Camellia granthamiana. Next base: position 52,927,773 of record CM069903.1, on the reverse strand, counting down.
GAGAGGGAGAAAAGAGGAAAAAAAATAAAGTTTTTAGGCCAAAAAGTCACTTTAAAGTGACTGATATCGACCAGTTCACTCAAGCGAAGAAAGCTAGGCTCAAGCGTAGAAAAAAAGCTCCCAGAATCTCTGAAATTCGTGCAGACCACTAGAGCACAACTTCCTGCACTTGAGCAGACTTGCTTCCAATACAAATACTTGAAATTCAAATGGGTATAACTCTCTCGTCGGGACTCCATTTTAGGTCATTCTTGTGTCCAAATCGAAGCCCCAGAAATAAGATTTCTAATGGCTCTAGCCTCACATCCAAATTCAAAGTGTGGAAAAATAAAAGGGCAAAAAAGTGATGACTGCTCATAGGACAATTATCCGAATCAAAGTTTTTGGTTCAATCCTACTTCCCAAACATGATACCACCTCAATCAATATTCCAAAATGAATCTAAGAGGTTCCAAGTATAATAACAAAGATGTTCAGAGCAATCCCATTAATCCAAGAAGTATGAAGTGTCACACTACTGACCCGGGTTATGACCAATGGGAGATTACCAACTTTTTGATTATGGGTTGGCCTATTCATTCGATGGTACCAAATATTGGTCGGGGCTACTTGTCTATGGAGACTACCCAAGATATTTAGGATGTTGTGGCTTCCACCTATTCCTGCAAAGGGAATTTCTCACAGGCATTTGAGTTGCACCACTCTATTGAGAGCTCTGTTTAGGGGGAGCACTGTAACAAGCCTGCGGGGGGGACCTCGCTACAGCTCGGACTCGATTTGTCACGGTTCTTAATCTGAACCAAAGAGTCCAAATCTGACAAATCGTTTTTGAGAAAATAGATTTTTGAAAGAAGTGCCAAACATGGACTGCTTCACCAGATACAGAGTCGCCACCTAAATATTTTATTTTGGGAAATTTAGGAAACCCTGACTCGGTGCCAAAGGCCACGTGTCCGTCATCACCAAAGTTGCCTTGGCTCGGGAGCTTGGGTACGATCGGGGAAGGTCAGCTATGAGCACCCCCTTTCGCCCGGTCCGAAGACCGGCCTCTACTAACCATGATATCTTATTTTGAAAACTTTATGTGTTCTTATACCGGTTGTTAGCCTAGAATTACTATGTTATGCGCACAGAAACGAGTATAGACCAAATCGCCTAAATTGGAACAAAACATTGCATGTTTGTTTTGAAAATGGTTTGCTACTCGCAAGTAGGCTAAAATGTAGGTTTTGCCACCCTCAAGTGGGCTTTAGAAAAGACGGTTTTGCCACTATCAAGTGGGCTTAAAACTCACAGTTTTAATGTATTATTCCAATTTAGGTAATTCAACCTCCATCCACAGGCATTCAAGCAGTTATATCACATAAGCAGCTAGCCTCATGGTAATCATGCAATTATGGCAACACTCACACGCATGCGGTATGCTAAAGCATAAAAGCTCACCTAGTACTCCAAGCCAAAACAGAAACTAGTTAGTAATCATATGCATAATCCTAGTTCATGTTAAGATGGCTAATGCAACACATGCAAAGATGCAATCTAGGCAGGCTCGACTATCCTAAACATGGCATGTGAAATGCAACAGATAACATGTATTCAATTTGGAATTGAAATACAATGCAGTTAGCATGATGCGCCGAGCCCGGTGCATGCAAGACAAATGTATGAATGCACGCATGCATAGCATAAGGTATGCTAATTTAAATATGCCCTAATCTACCATCATAAGCAGATAAATAAAAGGGAAGAAAGACGTGGGGTTGGAAGACATACATCACACTCACGCACGCTTATTACAAATACGTCCTCACTCGGAGGGACCAAAAGAATATACAATCCGAATAATGAACAAATAAATTATTACGAAAATTTCTAATTACTTAGTAAATAAATGCAAAAAGAAAGGAGGCCACAGCCCCCGCCTCGGGATGCGCGAATGATGCATGCTCGGATCCGACTCATCCGGGAAACCCGTACCATGCCACTGTTGCCTCTGTTTTTACTGTCCTGCTTCTCTGGAAAACTTCCAAAGTCTCAGGAAATGTTCCCTGCACACTGAGGATCATCATTGGCTGGATGAAATGGCCACCGGCCATGTAAAATGTCCATCGGCTGCTCATGAGTTCATCGGCCACACATAAATGGCCGGTCGGCACTATACACTGCCGGTCGGCAGAAAGTTCCTGCAGAAGACAGTTTTTGACAGCAACAAGGACAGACAGTGCATGGCATGGAATTTTGGGCATATGTAAGCATGGCCATGTTTCCTATCATGTGTTAGACTCAAGAGAGCATGGCCCTTGGTCCTTAGGCCACCAATTATGCATTTTGATGCATGATGGCCTAAGAGACCAAGATTGCAATTCAATGGCAATGCATGCAACAAACAAATGAAGATCAAGGCCCTATCATGTCTAGGTCAAAAGCCTTGATGACATGAGAATTGAGATGTGTTTTGTCACTTAAAGTACAAACACCTCTCATCTCTCACATTTGGTTTGACACCCCAAACCAAGTAATGCAATACATGTTATGCAAACATGGCTCAAAAGTTCAATAAGGAGCTATGATGCAAACATGCCAATTGTGATGCAAACTAGATATGGAAATGCAAAGTGCTAGAGCATGCAAAATGCAAATACATGGCAAAGATGGACAAATCATGCAATAGTACTAGCATGTAACAACATATTATGGATAAATCATGCGACAAGTATGAGACAATCACACAATGGTGGACTCGAGCCAAGAGGGGCAGACCTCAAACCTTCCCAAAACAGTGGCAAAAGTGCTCAAAAGGTGGGCAATGATTCATGCTAACATGCAAACCAAAAGGGCCAAAGTCTAAGGCACAAAGTGGAGCATTCCACTACCTACTAAGATGACCATTCATGGCATGCATTAGATAAGCAAAAACAGAATTTTAGCATGCAAAAATACACCCAAACCCTTTGATATGGCAACCCCAAGATACCTTAAACATACAAGCATGCATAAGGCCTATTCCTAGGCATGAAAGGACATATCTTCAAAGCATGAAATAGGTCACAAATGCAAACATACGAACATGATTTATGGACTGAAATATGATCCTAAATGATGCCAAATCATGAGGATGGACTAAGGTGAGCATGCTAGAGGCCAAAATACTCAAGGCTTGCAAGCCCAAAATGCACAACAACCACATCAAGCATGCCAAACATGGCAAAATCAATGGCTCACAGCCCTTAAACATGACAAAATGAGGCTAATATCTTCATGGAGTTAAGCTAATACATGCAAGAATCATGGCCTAAACACAAGACGCATTTCTATGCCAAGTAGAGGGATGCTAAGCAAGTATGTTAAGCATGCAAGAGGCCAACAAAACACCATTAGACAGAGATAAAAGGTGGTCCAAAACACCCAAAAAAAGTTCTGAAATGGCGCCAAAACAAGCAAGCATGCATGTTCCCTTTTAAGCCAAAGACAAAGGCAAAAGAGGGACAAAGGGGGAGAGGGGTGTCCCTCCCCTATGCAAGACTTCAAACCACCTTCCTTACCACTAAAAACCCACTGGTTTTCAGTGGTGAGGAGACCAAAATAACAAAGCAAACAAAGCTCAAAAGCAAAGGCACCAAAGAGGCCAAAATAAGGCCTAAGAGGGTGAGTTTGCACTCAAACCACAAAGTGACCTTAATGAAAGCCCAAAAGCAAGAAAATATAAGACTTTTTTTAGTTATGCACAAAGCTCAAAACACAAAGCAAGATAGGTAAAAACTTGTTGCAAAAATGGGGAATCTAAAGTAAAGTGCTCACCTTTGAAGAACACTTGAAGAACAGGTGGCACAGCCCTCTTCTATTGATCAAAACCAGTCCCAAATCTCAACAAACAACCCTCCAAGTCCCTCAATCTCGAACTAAGGTGTAATGGTGTGTGTATTAGTGCAAAAGTGAGGTAAAAACACACTATTTAGGCTTAAAACACACACACAAGGATGAGAGAGAGAGAGATATAGAGAGAGAGAGTATAACACAGATATATAGATATAGAAGCTCTGGTTTTTGCTCAAAAATGGCTAACCCCTTTCAATGGAAGAGGAGGGGTGTTTATATAGGCTAAGACAAAGCCAAATAACTTAATGGCTAAGCAAAGAGAAAGGTTCAAGGGGGGCAAAAGAGTCTAGGCTTCTTGGAGAAGCTAAGACAGCTGGCCAAGCTTCTTCAAGAAGCTTGGCCAAAGGTTCAAGCTTCTAGAAGCTTAGAGGGTTCAAAGGTGCAAAGTGGTCACACTTATGCACGGGGGAATGTGATGGTGCATTCCAGCTGGCACAGCTGGCATGCACCAGGCTTGTAGGGTGCAAAGAGGTCACACCGGCCAGCCAAAAAGGTCACCGGCACAATAAAGTGCCGGTCGGCTAAACATAGTGCCGACCGGCCATTGTTTTTAAGAAAACACTGCCGGTGGTACACATGTGCGGCCGGTGATAATAGGAGAGGGCCGGTGGGGTGTGGGGATGGCTAATAAGCCATTCCCTGCCCTTCCAAGGCAAAACACAAGTGTTTGGTGTAAAACCAGACACAAAACGGTCGAGTTCAGAGATCCTGAGGCGGGGCGCGTAGCCGAGACCTCCGGGAACTCCAAACGAACACAAACATGGATAATCACCGAGTATTCAAACGGTGACGTCCAAGTCTTGAGGACGGTAAAAAATGGGGTGTCTACACAAACTGTTCCTCAGTACTTCACCTTCCTTACCAATGGCTGGAAATGCCTTGATCACCTGTAGGACTATAAGCCTATTTGCACTGCTGATTCAGTCGGGTACAAGAAGTTCATTACACAGGAAAGGGTCTTCAAGTTTCTTGTAGGTTTCAACGTGGAGTATGATCCTATTCGAAGTCGGGTTCTGGGTATGGACACTCTTCCTTCACTTCAAGAGGCATTCGTTTATGTACAGAATGAGGAGAGTCACCAGTCTGCTATGATATCACCTGTCTCTACTGACCGCTCAGCATTATTGTTTACCCCTAGAGATGGCCTTAGCTTGAATCCCATCCCTCCGTCTACCGCCAAGGAATCTGTATTCTATGATAACTGTCGCAAGTTGTAGCATACTCGTGAGACATGTTGGAAGCTTCATGGGACTCCATCTAGGGGTCAAGGTGATCGGTCTTGTTCTAGAGGAGGTCGGTCAGGCCAATCTAAAGGACGTGGCTATCATCCACGAGCTCATCAATCTAGTGTTGTTGATACACTTGATTCTACTTCCGCTTCCGTTGGCCAGGCTTCTGATGGTCTCTCTGGCATGACTACTTATGAACTTGAAAATGTTCTGCATTACTTACGAGACCGCCGGTCTTTTACTACTCTCAATACATCTTCCTCGTCATTTGCCCGCTCAGGTAACTTAGCCTCTTCTCCTCGTGTTTTCCTTTCTCATAAGTCTTTGCCCTAGATTATTGATTCTGGTGCCTCAGATCATATGTCTGGGTCCTCTTACCTTTTTTCCGCCTATAAGCCCTCTTCAGGTCAGGACAAAGTTAGAATTGCAGATGGTACTGTTTCTTCTATTTCTGGAAAAGGTTTAGTCCATGTCACTCCTACCATCTCTATCTTCTGTTCTCCATGTTTTCAATTTTTCTGTTAACTTGTTATCCTTGAGTCGTATTACAATGGATTTGAATTATAGTGTGACTTTTTTTTCCTGATCATTATCTTTTTCAAGACCTTGTCGTGAGGAGGACGATTGGCAGTGGTAGTGCAGAAAATGGTCTCTACTTCCTGGATCAACCGAACAAGCTTACTCATTCTTCCACTATGAGTCCTACTACCAAAGATGATTTATGATTGTGGCATCAGCGTCTTGGGCGTCCTTCTTTTTATTTACTTAAGCATTTATTTTCATCTGTTTTTGTAAACAATAATATGTCTGAGTTTCTTTGTGAGTCTTGTCAACTTAGAAAACCACACTGAGCTTCTTTTGCTTCCAGTTTTAATAAAAGTTTTGTTCTTTTTTCATTTATATATTCTGATGTCTGGGGTCCATCTCGTGTAATGTCTGTGAAAGGTCATCGATGGTTTGTTACATTTATTGATGATTTTTCTCGTACTACTTGAGTGTATCTCATGAAAGACAAGAGTAAGGTTTTTTCTATGTTCCGTAATTTTTATAAGATTATTTGTACTCAATTTAGGGCCACTGTCAAAATCTTCTATTCTGATAATGAGGGAAATATAGAGATTTTGGGTTAAGGCAATATTTTTCTACCCATGGCATTATCCATCAGACCTCTTGCACCAATACCCCTCAACAAAATGGGGTGGTGAAACGCAAGAATCGGCATCTTATTGACTTGGCTCAATGCATGTGTTTTTCTATGAGTGTGCCTCGGTCCTACTGGGGCAACGCTATTCTCATAGTTACCCATCTTATTAATCATCTTCATACCCAAGTCTTGCAAAAAAAAAAAGCTCATCTTCAAGTCCTCCTCGGTTCTGAGTCCTTATTTTCTATTCCTCTCAAAATATTTGGCTGTGTCTGGTTTGTCCACAACCACTCTCCTACTCATGGTAAGTTAGACTCCTGCTCCCTCAAATGTGTTTTCCTTGGGTACTCTCATACTCAAAAGGGGTATAAGTGTTATCACTCTCCTTTTCATAAGTGGTTTGTGTCCATAGATGTCATCTTTTTTGAGTCACAGTCCTATTTCTTGTCCTCTCCAGTGTCACAGTCCTCCTTTTAGGGGGAGCCTTGGTGTGAAGTGGTGCCTGTCATGCCTGTGATTCCTATGATAGAACCAGTTGTTCTTACACCACCACCTCTTACTGGGACTATAGAACCCAATGTCAATGTCATCAAGGATAGGGAAGGGCAAGTTTATGTCAGGGACAAAGACAGACAAAAAGGTAACTAGATACAAGAGACCACTTTTACTCACCCACTACCATCTCCTACTTCTGATGAGAGTCCAGGTAACTTTGAATCTCTTGAGTCCACTGATCTTGATACTCTTATTGATCTTGATGTTCCTATTGCCAAGAGAAATGGTGTGAGATCTTGTACTCAATATCCTATCTCAAATTTTGTGTCCTACTCTCATTTGTCGTCCTCATATAGAGCTTTTGTGTCAAATCTTTCCTCTGTTAGCATTCCTAACCATTTTCAGGATGCTCTTGCAACCTCTGAGTGGAAACTTGCTATGATTGAGGAAATGAAAGCACTTAGGAAGAATGGCACTTGGGAATTGACTGAGTTACCTAAGGGCAAACGACCTGTGGGATGCAAGTGGGTGTATACTATGAAACACAAAGCGGATAGTTCTATTGAGCATTACAAGGCTCAACTTGTGGTAAAAGGGTTCATTCAGAGATATGGCATTGACTATCAGGAGACCTTTGCACTTGTGGCTAAGATGAATTCAGTCAGAGTGCTTCTCCCTCTAGCAGCTAATCTACATTGGCCACTTCATCAGTTTGATATAAACAATGCATTTCTCCATGGTGACCTAGAAGAAGAGGTATATATAGACATTCCTCCTGGTTTTGAGGATCATCAGGCAAAGGGTAAAGTATGTCGACTTCGAAAGTCATTATATGGTCTCAAACAGTCTCCAAGGGCTTGGTTTAAGAGATTCACTCAGGCTATGCTTACATATGGTTTCAAACAGAGTTAGACAGATCACACCTTGTTTGTAAAGACAACAGCGCTCATTGTTTATGTGGATGACATAGTTCTTACAGATGATGATAATAAGGAAATCCCTCTATTGAAGAAATATTTAGCGAGTGAGTTTGAAATCAAAGACTTGGGGAGCTTGAAGTATTTTCTAAGAATTGAAGTTGCTCGCTCCAAGGATGGAATATTTATCTTACAGAGGAAGTATGTGCTTGACCTGTTGAAGAAAACTTGGATGCTTGGCTACAAAGCCTGTGACACTCCACTAGAACCCAATCAAAAATTGGGAGATGATAAAGGATGAGCAACTGTTGATAGGGGGGAGCTATCAGCGATTAGTGGGTAAGTTCATCTATCTATCTCACTCCCATCCTGATATTGTTGTTGCTGTCAGTATGGTTAGCCAGTTTATGCATGCTCCTCATCAGATTCACTTCGAGGTTGTCATAAGAATTTTGAGGTACTTGAAATCTACTCTTGGTAAGGGTCTTTATTTTTCAAAGCATGATCATCTTCATGTGGAAGCCTATACAGATGTTGATTGGACTGGATCAGTAACTGATAGGAGATTGATTTCAGGGTATTGCACCTTTGTTGAAGGCAACCTAGTTACTTGAAGGAGTAGGAAACAGAACGTGGTTGCTAGGTCAAGTGTAAAAGCTGAGTTTAGAGCTATGGCACAAGGGGTGTGTAAGCTCTTATAGATCAAGTTATTGTTAAGTGATCTAGGTATTGATCAAACGGACTCCATTCAGTTATACGGTGATAATAAGGCTGCTATCAATATCGCTTACAATCCAGTTCAACATGACAGGAGAAAGCATGTTGAGATTGATTGCCACTTCATTAAGGAGAAACTCATTAGTGGCACAATATGTACTCCATTTGTGTAGTCTAGTGAACAACTCGCTGAAATCCTCACCAAGGGAGTTAGGAGTAAGCCATTACATGACATCCTAGGCAAGCTGGGCATGAGAGATATCTTCGCACCAGCTTGAGAGGGAGTGTTAGAATAACATATTATTAGTTGGGTTATTTTTAGATTGTAATTATTCTATACCTTAGGGCTCCCTTGTAATTATTAATCTTCATTAATATGAAAGGGGGATGATATCACAATCATTCCTTAATCTTTGTATTCTATAAATTATCATCTTTAGCTATACATACACAATATATACACCATTAGAGCTTGTTCTTGAAGCTTTTTGCTAAAGTTTCTTTCAAATCCTTGAGGGTGTTGGGATTGAAGTTTAATAACTAAGAAGTTACCTCTCTTTTCAAGAGGTAGAACTTTGCATCATTTTCATTTCCTTCTCTTTTACTCTCTTTTTCTTATTTTGTACATTGTTTTTGAGTTGTTTTAGGGCTGAAATATGTGATTAAAGTTACAAAAATGAGAGTGATTGGCCATCTTTCCTTAGGCTTGATTGCTAGTTATTAACCATACCTTCTCTTCTCTTTTTTTTTTTTTTTTTTTCGTGTCTTCTCTTAGTTTTAGCACTATTTTTTTTTTTGTGTATTTGTGGACTGTTTAGTATGTTAATTAATTATGCTTTGAATATTATAGTTGTACTGTTGTAATAGCGTAATAGTCCTCGCGAGTTTGGTGTGTTTAGGATGTAGCTGCCAATCCGTTTGAGTTAATAGTTTTTCTTTTGTTTTTATAGCTTTTCTTATGTATACTGGAACCTTGTGGTCATGGGAGGTTTAGAGCTTAGCCACCTTGCCACAAGTTTGATTAACTAGTAGTAAATCTTTCGATTCCATGATAATGTTGTTTAACTTGAAGCTAGGTAATAGCTTCTGTGTCAAAAGTGTTGAAAAACTCTCTTTTCGATCATTTTCAAAACATGGAAATTGATGTCTCATCCTTATTCCATGAATAAAAGAGGAGCTGTCAACAACTTTGACGAGTTGTGTGTTTAAGCTTTGATAATTAGCCTCTTTTTTTAGTGTTTCTCCCTTATTTCCATTGTTGCTCATATAGAACTCTTTATCAAAACGTGTTAAAAACTCTCTTCTAGTTCCACTTTGAAGCATGGAAATGGATGTTTCATCCTTATTCCATGAGTTGGAAGAGGAGTTCACAACAATTTTTGAGTTGTTATAGTTTTTTCATTTTAGTCGCTTCTATAATCATCACATACTATCTTGTAATGTTTGATGGCTTGTGAAGCAAGTCTACATCTTCCTTGAATTCCTTCATGATAGGAAAGATGTAAGAAGAATAGCTCATTTTCTTTTTCTTTTTTATTATATTTATTAGATTCTTTCATCCTATTGCTTCTAAGATCGTCATGCAACAAACTCGCAATGGTTGATGATTTGAGAAGCAAACCTATTTCCTCATTAAATATCCCTATGATAGGAGGAAACAAGAATGATGAACATTCTTTAGAACTACTCTATCTGCACTGTTATTACCTCACTGCACAAAACAGGTTTTTTGGTTGAAATTGAAATACGATTGTTTTTCATTAGACGTGGCCGAGCGTCATTGTGGAATGGCCGGGCCTCAAAGTGGATAAACAGAGTGTTGTTGTTGGCAAAAAGAACAATTCTCCAGAAGGCAGACAGAGCAGTTTCTAAGGGATGGTGCATATGTGGTTCATCTTATTTTTTTAATATTTATTGTGATATTTGAAAATGTAAAAATTAGGTAATTATTCATTCGGTGATGTAATAATTAGTTAATTAGGACATTCGAACCCTCTTGTAAAAGGGCAAATTTGTAACACTTAATGAATGTCTTCTAACTCCCATTTATTTCTCTCTTTTATTTACATGCCTATCATTGATGTTTATAGCATTATGTTTTCCTTTATTATTCCCATGCCTCGCATCCATTTTTTGATTGCATTAAGGTTCGGTTCATCATACTTGATTTTGTTATCATTTTTTACTTGATTATGTACGCTACCTCATGCTTTGAGTTACTTCACATGTCATATTAGTAGCCGAATTTATTAGTCGCATTTTGCATGTATTGCATTAGTCATTTTGCATACTAGGATCATTCATTTTTCTAAGTTATCTTCTTTTCTTTGGTTTGCTGTGGTTGAGTACTAGGTGAGCATTTTTTAACTTTAGCATATCATATGTGTGTGTTTGTATTGCCATATCGAGCATACTACCATGAGGCTATTTGCTTACTTAAAATATCTCTATGAATACCTATGGATGGAGGCTATTTTGCTTAAATTGGATGACTTTGATTGTTGTACATATGAGCTCATTTTTCCTTTGAGTTGCACATATTTGAAAACTATTTCCAATTACATGAAATCAAAGCATTCCGAAGTAAGTGATGTGGTCTATACTTGTTTGCCTCACATAGAAATGTTAGTATATTAATAATCAGAACATCAGTATATAATGTCTATAAAATTCACATCATGATTTAGTAGAGGTCAATCTTTGATCTAGTGAGTAGGATGCTCAATTCATGACCTTCCCCTCTCATACCTAAGTTCCCGAACCAAGACAACTTTGGTTATGACGAACAAGTAGCCTTTGGCTAGAGCCACGGGTTTCCTAATTCTCACAAAAAAATATTAGGTGGCGACTCTGAAATCTGGCAATGTAGTCCATTTTTGGCATCTTTGGTGATTAATGGATTTTTCTAAAAATTTGCTGGATCTGGACTTTTATTTTCTTTTGTTTCACATTGCACTCATGAAACCAGATTCAAAACCATGGAAGTCCGAACTGTAGGAAATTGCATCCGAGGAGACTAAACCCCTACAAGGAGCCCAAAAAACCAGCCACAACTATTAAATAAAAATGGTATTTTGATAAAGTCTTTTGACTAAACAAATAAAGAAAGCAGGCTAGACACTCAAAGAATTTGATACAGCGGGGGGAATGAAGGTTCCTCGATTGGATAATACTATATGTTTTTATGAGGAAATAGTCAATAATAAGGAAAATCAAGACTATAGGTTATATCACAGGATTAGAAACTTTGAAGTAGAGATTGCATTTAAGAAGATGAAATCGAATAAGGCTTTAGAACCCGATGATATCCCTATTAAAGCTTGGAAGTGTTTGGGTAAGAAGGGGTTGCTTAGTTGACTAGGTTGTTTAACAAGATTTTGTTGACTAGGAACATGCCAGATGAGTGGAGGAAGAGTATTTTAGTGTCAATCTATAAGAATAAAGAAGATGTCCAGAATTGCAACAACTATAGAGAAATCAAGCTAATGTGTCATATAATAAAAGTGTGGGAGAGGGTGATAGAACGTCGATTGCAAGATATAACAGAAGTGTTAGAGAATCAATCTGGATTTATGCCAGGTAGGTCAACAATGGAAACGATCTATCTTTTGATAAGAGTAATAGAAAAGTATAGAGAAAAGAAAAGAGACATTCATATGGTGTTTATCGATTTTGAAAAAGCATGTGATAAAGTGTCTCAGGATATAATGTGGAGGGTGTTAGAGAAGAAATGGGTGACAAAAGGTTACATTGATGTGATTAGGGACATGTATGAAGGGGTGATGACCACTATTAGATCGCCTGCTGAAGAGACAAATGAATTGTCAATTATTGTGGGGTTACACCAAGGATCTACCTTAAGTCATTATCTTTTTGCTTTAGTTATGGATGAGTTGACAATAAATATTTAGGATGATGTGCCATAGTGTATACTTTTTGCAGATGATATCATGTTAGTTGATGAGACTAGAGAAGGAGTTAACACAAAATTAGAGATTTGGAGAGAAGCACTTGAATCTAAAAGATTTCGGATAAGCAAAACTAAGACAGAATACATGGAGTATAAATTTAGTAACAAGAATAATAATGAAAGCAGATGAGAAGTGAAGATTGAGAACCAAGAACTACCTAAGAGTGAATATTTTCATTATTTAAGGTCGATTATCACAACGACGGAGGAGATTGATGTGGATGTGGTCCATAGAATTAAGGCCGGGTGGCTTAAGTAGAGAAGTACGTCTGGAGTACTGTACAATAAACGAGTTCCCACTAGACTAAAATGAAAGTTCTGTAGAACGGCTATTAGACTATCGATGTTGTATGAGACGGAGTGTTGGGCAACCAAGAAACAACAGGTAAATAAGATGAGTGTTAGTGAGATGAGAATGATAAGGTGGATATATGGCAAGACTAGAAAAGACAGAATTAGGAATGAGTATATTTGGGAATGGGTAAGAGTAGCATCGATAGAAGATAAGTTGAGAGAGAATAGATTAAGATGGTTTGGTCATATTAAATAGAGACCAACAGAGATAGTAGTGAAGAGATGCGATGTAGTGACGGTAGATGGAAGTGTTAGGGGACAGGATAGACTTATATTGACGTTGGCTAGCGTAGTAAATAGAGATATGAATCTACTTAATTTGACTAACGAAATGGCCTTTGATAAAGCAGCGTGGAGAAGAAGGATTCATGTAGCCAATCCCATTTGATGGGACTTAAGACTTGGTTTGGTTTGGTAGAAAAATTGCTACCAAAGGAATATCCTACTATTCTAATTATTATAAGGATAAAGCCATAGTCAAGAGCATCGGTTTGTCGAAAAAGTTATTTGATGATTTTGGAGCAATATTAATCACATCAATGTAGGTTTAGAAAAATATTTTTAAATTAATGGTAAACTTTATAAACATTAAAAATTAAAATCATAAACTTTTTTAAGAGTTTCTGGCATGTAATTTCTCATATTTTGTAAGGTTAATCACATTTTTAGTTCCGAACATATGAGTTTTACGTCATTTTGTTCTTTAGTATTTAAATTATGTCAATTTAGTCCATAGAAGTGGAGTATTACCTTCAATGGATTAAACACTAGGCAATGGAGAATGAGTATACATGCATTCAATGCATGAATATATCAGAAAATGGGATAATGGAATGCCCACATGAACTAAATCAAAAAATCTGGACTACACTGTTTTGGGGCAATCGACTGACCGAACGACCGACTAGAGGAAAGTTTGCCCGTTTCACTTTGTTTCGCTCCGATTCAGCCCCGTTTTGCTCCTGGTGTCCAACAAGACCTAAATACTTGACCAAAGTGGGCTTAGGGTAAAGAGTAAAGTTCAAATTCCATCTTTTTTACTGAGAATTTTGTGAGAAACGCATTTTGATTGTCATCATCGGATAATCAACAAAAAGCGCCAAAGTTTTAAGGCCGATCAAAATGAGGTGTCTATAATTATTAAATAAAATTTAAATTTTTTTTGGTGAGCTTACTCACCAAAAAGAAAAAAAAATTAGTGAAAAATCTTTTTCTTTTTTTTTTTTTTTTTGTGTATGTATGACATTAGGTATCAAGATTGTTTTGTTTTGATAAGAGAACATGATTAATATAATTGTTTGGCAAGAATGATAAATTATGATTTTAAATTTTTATTTTATTTTTATTCTAGTAGCTAGATGTGTTGCAAAAGGTGGTGGTTGTCGACGGCAACAGGTGGTGATGTGATATGAACAAATAAATAGATTAGATGGACAAATAAAAAATTACAAATGAACAGATAGATGACACGTAGATAAATAACATGACAAATAAGTGGAGAGATTTATGCAAAGTTATTTTTATTTTTAAAAATATATTACAATTGTGCAAAGAAAAATGATATATAAGTCTACTTTTTGAACTCAATTTTTAGATTCAATGATATGTAAGTGATATGATTAGTTGATAATTAGAGAACATATAAAAAAAAATATTATCTTTATTTTAATTAATTATCACATCATTAAACTTGAAAAATGAATTTAAATTTTTGTCTTGAATAACATACTCTTGTGCAAATGTCACCTCATTAAGCATCTCAGAGTTATGTACTTACACATGTCATGTCATGACTATGTTTGGATGACAGTTGTGTTTTGAACAACAATTTTATTTTTATCAATAATAACACTAAAAATTTATCTTTATCAATTCAAAATTTATTCAAAAAGAAAATCAATGGGATTTGGAGTGGCTACTGTACTGGGATATAATAGCCATTGTTGTGCAGTCAAATAGGCCCATTTCGAAACCCATTTCAATGATCTAAATCGTTCACATTTTAAAGTACATCGAATAGAATATATTTGAAAAATCAAGTTAATCAGATATTGTTAACCCTTTCATCTACTCACATTTGTATCTACAAAAATAAATGACAATTGTGATTTAAAGTATTAAAATGAATACAGATGTTGATATAAATTGCGTCAATTCCATCGTACCAAACATGTTCTGAGGGAATTGGTGGAATGAGTAAAAGGCAAGTTTAATCTCATCCCTTACCATCTCTTCCACCAATCCAACAACATAACCCCTTTCCGCTTTTGAAACCGCCACCATTGCATTTAGCTTAGCCATACCGTCACTGCATTTACCTCAGCCACAACCTCTTCCTCCACTATTAAAACCATACCCACCATCACCTCTATGGATTGGATTTGGATTTGTGCGATTTAAAACCATACTCTACAGTGGTTGTTCAATTGTTGAATAAGAGAAACAAGTGTCAGGGGTAGTCTGGTTGCAGAGTTCATTTGAAGAAAGAGGCAACATGTTTTGAGATTTAGGAATTAGGGTTTGTGTCTATCTAAGAGGGTAGGTTAGGTCAGGTGTGACAAGGGTCATTGGTCATCGTCATAAAAGGAGAAAAAAGGTCTGACCTCATCGTCGGTGGTCTCCTCATCGAAGTCATAGTCGGAGACCAAGAAGAAATGCACTATTGGGTTGGGAGGGAGAGAGAAAGAGAGAAAAGAGAGAGTAGGGTTCGATTTCACCGTTAAGAAGAGAGAGAATAAGAAGGAGATAGAAGAAAGAAAGGGGGAAGTTGTGGGTAGTGCCTTTGGATTAAAAAAGTAAAAAGGCATACTTTGTAGGGTATTTTCGTCTTTTCATGCTCAAATGAAAGGGTAATATGGTCATTTTGTATAGGCAAGTAACGTCGAAATTGACGGATTAAGAGAATCTTGATATTGTCAATTAAAATATGAGAGGTTTATATATCTATTGAAACCACATCAGATGTTCTTATATTTATCAAAAATCTCAGGAGAGGTAAATATAATTTAT
Source organism: Camellia granthamiana (assembly GCA_036172215.1). Lineage (NCBI taxonomy): Eukaryota > Viridiplantae > Streptophyta > Magnoliopsida > Ericales > Theaceae > Camellia > Camellia granthamiana. The sequence continues at coordinate 52,912,062 of CM069903.1, read as the reverse complement.
TCAAAATTTTATGATTTTAATAATTAATTTATAATGTATGTCATTTTTTTTATAAAAAAAAATTATAACATGTTCAATTCTTCCATCAATAATGCTACATACCCCTGAGAAATGACCGAATGACTATTTGGCTGGACATGTTGATTAACTGAGACCCACCATGAAAGACTAAACAAACATAGTAAGAGAAAAACTACTCTCACATGAGCCTCTTTTGATAATAAAAAAATAAAAATAAAAAAATTATAAAATAAGCCAAAACAACCTTCATAGTTTGAAAATGTCATTTTTTCTTAAAAAAAAAAACTAGGTTGATCAAATAAATTAAAATAAAAGTTACTTATTATTTTTATATAATTTTTTTAATACAAAAATAATTTTTATAATTTAAAAATAGTTTTAATGTTTATTTTAGGGGTGTACACAGTGCTGTTGGTGCAATTTAAAAGTGAAATTATAAATTAAACCGTGAATGATGGATTAACAAATAATCAAACCGTTGTTTGGACACTTTGAACAATTTCAATTTGTTAGTTGATTGAAGAATAGTCTTAAACAATTATGAAGCATTTGCATAATATATAATACTAATTTGCATAATATTTTTCACATATATAATACTACCTAATTTTACATAATATTTTTCAGAAATCACTAATTTATAACAAACTTCACATTGTAAATATCACTCACACTGATTTTTATTTTGACACTTTATTACAAGTAAAAAAAAAATATATATTAACTATAGCGGAGCAGAGCGATTTCGAAGGTGAATTTTAAATTTCAAACTGCAGATCAAACTAACCTGCAGTTAGCTGGCGGATCAGTGTGGGTTGGACGGTATTTTGCACTACCTTAGTTTATTTTCATCATATCTATTTTTTGAAGAAAAAAACAAAAATATATATTTTAAAAACTTAACTAAATATACTATTAATTTTAACTATGAACCTTACTACAAGACCAATCTATCTAGATAAATGAAATCAATATTCCAATCCAATCTAGCTACATAAATCCTGCCAGTTTAATTTTTTTCAAAAATCCACTTGTTCAAAAAAATTGGCCTTTTTAAAAAAAAAAAAAAAAAAATTCTCCATCCTCATCTCGACCATGCTAAATCAGAGATTTTTGGTGGTTTGGTATCCTAATTAACAATTTTTTATTTTTTTTTCAATAATGGGTTTGATATAGGCATCTCTTGGTAAATTCATCTTGACAAACTGAAGTCTTTGATTTATTTTTTTTAATTTTAATCTTGACAAATTGTTATTTTTTTGTTTTATTTATTTTCATTTGATAGGATTAATCTTAACAAGGTTTATAATCAAAACTAATGGTTACAAATCCTATGTGATTGCGTTTTTATTGTTAATATAAATCGTATTTGATTGAGTTTTTATTTTTATTTTTTTTCAAAAATAGATATTAATTTAATCAAAATAAATACTAAAAAATTTAATTTTGTTTTAAAAATAAAAATATATAAAATGATGAGTATTTTTATTTTTATTTATTTTATAAATTCATTTTATTTTTATTTATTTTTAAATATAATTTATAAATTATTTTAACTTATTTTATAATTTTGATTAAAAGAGGTTGACGTGAGAATAGTTATCCCTCTTATTTGTTTAGGCTTCCCTTCGGAATTTGCCCTTTTCATCGGTTGTTGTGGTGGCTGGATACATCAGACAGGTCTTGTCAAGTTAAATAAAATTTATAATTTTATATTAATAAATGATTAAAGAATATAAGAGGATATAGGTCCCGTTTGGTAGAACTGTGAAAAAGTAATTGTAACTTATAATTTAACAGCTTATAACTTATAATTTTGAACATAAGTTAATTTTTTACTTATAAATTAAGCTTCTTCTCCCCCACTCAAAGAATAAGTTGATTTTTGACTTATAAAAAGCTATAAGTTATATTGTTAAGCTGAACCAAACACATCAAAATAGCTTAAATTAAGCTAAAAGTTGAAATAAACTGAAAATAAACCCTACCAAACTGGGCTATAAACGTTTATTAATATATTATGATTAGTAAAAATGATAAAATTTATAATTTTATATTAAATAGTTAAAGAATACGAGGGACATGAGTATTTGTTATTGGCAAGAGACATGATCACATAATCCAAGACTAACCAATTAATTTTTCTGATTTCCTACGTGCTTATCTGGCTTCGTTGAATTTTCTTTTCTTTTTTTTCTTTTTTTTGAACGAGGCCTTGTTGAATTTTTTTGATCACACGTTTGATTTTACATTTTTTAAAAATAAAATAAAGTGAATCTATTTATTCATTATTAAAAATTGAGAAACAAATAAAAAGGTATTATTTGATAAAATTAAAAAAAAAATTGGTGAGATTACTATAAACATAATAAATAATAAATAAGAAGAAGAAGAAGAAGAAGAAGAAGAACGAAAAATTGGTAAAAATTTCAAACACAGTTTGATTTAGTTTTGAAATTAGTTTTGAAAGATAAATTTTTGAAAATTAAAAACTTGTTTAGTTATGAATTTTAAAAATAATTTTGGGATGACTTGTAATTTTTTTTTATAGTTGAATAAATAGGTGTGAGAAAAAAAAATTGATTGATGTGTAGAATGTAAGAGAATGAGAGAGGAAGAAAAAAAAATGTAATTGATTGATATGTAAAAAATTTAAAAAAAAAACAAAAAGAGAGGGACGAGAGAGGAAAAAAAATTCAAAAATGGTAAACTAAACATGTTTTTTAATTGAGCATTGACACCCCTAACCTAAGGTTTGATCCAATTACATCCCACCCTGACATTTTGAAAATTACATTCTCTTTTTTTTTTTTGGTACTTCGGAAAGGAAAAAAAAAAATTACATTCTTACCCCTATAGTTAATAGTGTTATTTCACAAACCTCATCTGCCGTGAAGTAGATGTTAGACTTCTTAAGAGATTCTGAGAAATTCTATTTCCACACATATACGTATCTCAGTACACACACTTAATAAATTATTATTTTAATGACAATTATATCCTAAAGTAAAATGACTATAATAGACATCAAAACACACCTATAATATTATATGAAAATATTTTCTGTACACATTTTAAAAAAAAAAAAAAAAAATCTCAGTACACATCTTGTAATAAAAAAAAGCTAAACCATAATTCATCCATTTTAGACACAAAAAAAAAAAAACAAGAAACAAAATCGATTAGGAGATTTTTATGATCTTTTTTTTTTCTTTCTTCTTAGAATCAGTTTTCCAATCAACCAAATAGATTAAGATCACATATTTATACATCCAACTAAAAATAAAAGCATTATAAAATAATTAAAAATTCTTGATTGTGTGGAGGAATTTTCATTACACATTAAACTATTTTTTTTTTTTGAAAAAAAAAAAAAACCTTTTTTAATTGGCTAAATTTAACATTCTACAATAAACTCTTATGAACTAATCCCTAAAAACCATATATATTACAGACCTTAACGGAGAAGTTGTTGATCTCCATCTTATCCCAACTTTTACAGTGGGTCAAGCCCTTCCCCTTCTCCATCTCCATAGTTACTTTTCATTTGCTACTCTTTTCCTCCATTCCCAGTGTGTTTCCTTTATACCTAAGAACATTCTAGACCTAATAGGAGAAATCCAGAACCCTACAAATTATGAGAGTTTAATCTTCAGTATTTTGCATCACCAAAACCCTACCCGTTTGTGCTATGATTGATGCTTTTTACCTTTTGGCGCTTGAATTAAAAATCTCACAATCCTTGAATAGTTTGTCTGGAGCATTCCAATCCTAGGTCTCTGCAAATCCAGTGTACCACTACATCTAAACTAAACACAAGAAAATCCCGGTATTTGCAAATTGAAGTTCATACAAAAAAAACATGCACAATAATGTGTATTTTTGAAATGATGAATTTGGCCTTGGATAAATTACTCATCAACTCTATGAGAAGGGCTAGATTGATGTGAGAGTGTGTGGAAAGAGAGTTGAGGTGACATATGTACAATATATGAGTTAAGGGTATAATTAGAATATTCGTGGGTGGAATGAAAATAATAATTAATAATTAAATTACTAAGTGTGTGCACTAAGAAATGATTTACACTGAGGTAAGTAAGTGTGTGGAAATAGAATTTCCCAGTAAGGAAAAGTGACAAAATTGGCCTCTGGAACCTTAAAAAGTTTTTTTGTAACCTTATATCATATTTAAAACTACCAATATACCATAAAGAAAATGGTTTAATGACAAGAGCTTTTCTCAAAACCCTAGCAACAAAATATTTAAACTATTTTATTAATTTATGCATGTAAAAGTTTTGGGGCAAAAATGTCTTTTGATATCAATATTAATTCCGTCTAAAAAATTACATTAATAGGAAGGTCAATATAATTTCTCAGACATCAAGAGTGATATATATTTAGTCCAAGTTTGGGAAGACTAAATAAGTACACTTTTTGAATTTTATTGTATTATGTGTAGAAAAAATAGAGAGGAGATGTTGATTGATGTGACTCAAAAAATATAAAAAGATGAAATAAGTGCACTTTTTTAGGTTAGCCAAACTTGGCCTAAATCCAAATCTCACGGATATAAGTGTAACTTACCCTTTTTAATTTTCCAATCCAAAAGTTAATTTAAAAATTAAATCAAACACTACCTCATTTTTTAACCTTTTTTTGGGGTACAAAAGAGGCCGAAGTCCAAAGAAAGCTCCTAAACCGCCCCAAACCAGAGGCATCCATAGCTTACAGGGCGAGCAGGAAGATCAAGAATTTGAAGACCAAGGGATTCCAGCATAACATTTTTAGCCAGTTGATCTGCACATTCATTATCTTCATGCCAAACATGTTGCACCACACAACTCCAAGACCAACACAGAAGGCCCCCCTCACTTCCAGCACCATATCGTAGCCTGGTGTTGGAAGGATTATTTTGTGACATTAGATTCAAGGGTTGTTTTGGTTTGATGATAAGGACATGGTTATAAAATTATTTCGTAAGAAAGACAAATTATTGTTTTGAATTTTTTTTTTTTTTACCCCACTAGTTGCCATACTGCAACCAGTGGGTAATCGGAAAGTCCTCGATGGTACGACAGGTGGTGGCTGCCGGCATTAGCTAGTGGTAGTGGTGCTATAGACAAATCAGGTAGACAGTCATGTTGCATATGAACAAATAAATGGTTGACAAGTAGGCAGATAGATTACACGTGAGCAAATATATGAACAAATTAGTGCAAAGTTATTTATTTTAGGGCTGGACTTTTCTTCAGTCGACTGGAGGGTACTGTTGGGTCCGTGGGACCCATCACAAGTTCTGCTTCGATAATCCGAACCGTTTAATATGTAGAACTCGTCGAGTACTATATGTCTATACAAAATCACATTGATCTGATATCGATAGCTATCTCATCGGATCAGATTTTTATCAATCGTTTACTTTTTTACCGTCTGGTTTTTTTTAGGATAAAATTGTTTTGATCAAGTAGTTATCGATATTCAATAAACGTAATTTTTTACAAGCATATAATACTCAACGAGTTTTACCCATTCAACGATTCAAATTATCAAAACGAGATCTATAATGATCCTCATATACTTAACAATACCCTTCAATCTGATTACGAACTTAAAAGTAGTCATTTATTTTAAAAAATATATTACCATTGCGCAAATATCACGTCGATGACCAGTCAAAATTAAGTAGTTTTGGAGTTGTTCTAAAGAAACTGTGATACGTCCCTATTAGAATTCTATTCCATGATGGGACTAGATAAAATATCTAAAAATATGGGCAAATTACAAACACCCCCTTCGAGGTTTAGTGAAAATACAGATTCTTCCTTGAAGTTTGAGAAATTACAAATTACTTCCTGAATGTCAAATTTGCATAACAAATTAGGAGAGAATCTGTATGAAAATAAAAACCTCAGGAGGTAATTTGTTATGGAAATATAAACCTCAGGGGGCGAGATGTAATTTCTCAAACCTCAAGGAAAAATTTGTATTTTCACCAAACCTCAAGGGAGGTGTTTGTAATTTGCCCTAAAAATATCTTAGTTAGAGGGTTTGGGAAAGAAAATATAAAAGAAAAGAAAAAAAAAAAAAAAAAGGATAAATGAAATGTAATATACTTACATTTTATTTAATTTTACACTTTTTTTTTTTTTTTAATTTTTTTTTAAATTCTCAAACTAAACCCAGCATAAATATCTCTTTAATAAACTTCGATTAATATACTTTCTGGCTAATATATTTGTAATATTATATTTACTTAACATATTTATTGGTAAGTTTCCACAAGACTTGACTTTAAAAAGTCGTGGCTGAACCAATCACACACTCGACTGAAAAACAAGGACAAATTGTGGCTTTGACCAATAACACAACCAGCATTGTTTGGAAAGTTAGATATTTTAATAAGTTGTTTTAATTTTTATTATTATTTTAATAGATTAAAATTTTTATATTTGAAAAAATAGTTAAATTTTTTATAATTAGATGTAATATTTGTGAAAAAAAAAAATAATTATAAGTTTGATATAATATTTTATCTTATTAACTATTTTAATCTATTTTGTCTTTGTGTAATTTTTAGTCAAAAAATCTCCAAATCTAACTTGCCAAACACGGGCTGAAAATGGCAGTATTTGGGTTCCAATAGCGACTAATAAATTTTTTTTTGACTAAGTCGGTATGGGAACATGATAACTATACTTTTCAGATGGCCTCCAATCAATTAGGGGGATTGGGTTTGTTTTCAGAATTGATTTTTAAAAATCTTAAATTAAAAATACTTTTCATTTTTTTTAGTCTGTGCAAAAATAGTTTTTGAAAATTAAAAAAAAATGTTTAATTTCACCAAACTAGTGTTTAATATTTTTCACCAAAAAAAAAAATATATGAAAATAAAACCAAACAGTGCAATATCTCAACAAAAAAAAACTCAAGAATTAGAATCTTCTCACAAGTTGGTTTGGGGTGGCCTAAAAAAGTGTACTTTTTGTCTTTTTACGAAAAGATGTTCAGAAAAGTAGAGAAGTGATGTGATGAAAAAAAAGATAAAAAGATAAAAAGATGGATTATAAGTCTTATTTCCAATATATTTGTTTAGATTTTTCTATTTTATTTTGAGAATTTCTTTGTATTAATTATATACTATATTTAATCTTCACTATGATTGCAATTTTTAAACTTTATTAAAACATGATACATTAAAACTTTATTTTTATTTTTTATTTGTTAGAAAATATGCCTCTAATCTTAATTTTCCATAATATTCTAAAATTGTCCTAGTCACCATTATAAAAGTAATTTTAGTTTATGACACTTAGACCATAAATTCAATTTTAAAATTTTTGACACAATATTCTCAAACTCGAATTTTTTGGGACCATAAGGACTATAAAAATTTGAAAGACCACATTACTCCTGTCAATTTGTCTATTATTAGTCTACCTATCTATTCATGTCACATATTTATTCATGTGTCATCTATGAATTCACCTATTTGTCCACGTGTCATTTGCTTATTTGTCCATGTATTATCTATTTATTCACGTAATATGTCTATTTGTTCATATTACCACTATCACTAGCCGTTGCCAACCACCTTCGCAACTTTTTCGACAATAGTGAATTTTCCAATTGATCGGCGGTCCAGTGACAATAGGGTAAAAATAAAGGAAAAAAAAAATCATTCAAAACAATAATTTACTTTTCTCACCAAACAATTTCATTAATCACATCCATACAATCAAAAACAAAATAATCCTTAAACCTAATTATCATGCACACCCCATAAAAATAGAAAAAATTCTAAACATACATAAAATTCATATAAAAAAACTTGATAAGCATGATGTGACATTGCCATTTTGTTTTTGGTCTAACTTTTCTCCTCTCCTAAAGTCTGTTTAATGAATTTCTCCTCCCTTTCTTTCCAAGCAAACAAACAAAAAAAATAAAAGAAAATCTTACTGTTGCTTCTTTATTTATTTATTTATTTTTGCTCATGAGGGTATTTCCCGTATACATGTAATTTTCTGTTATACATACATTAGATAATTATCGACCTAAACTGGGTGGCCTCAATACATCAAAGATGCTATTGCTTAATACATCAAAGATATCACAATGCACATAACAAAATAAAGTAAAATTGGAAATTCTTGATAACAGTACACATAAGCTTGTAAAATCAACTTGTCTAGCTCAAGAAAATCACAAAGCAGCATTCCAAGAAGAAACACTACATAAATTATGATAGGCAAGTAAATACTAGCAAGTGCCATGGGCCTTGTCTAAAATTTGGATTTGTGTAAAAAGTGATTTGAAAATGGTCCCAAAAAAACCTTAAAACATTTCAAATTCAATGAAACATGTTTTGAAATTAGTGGAAAATATTTTGTATTTTTTTATTTTTGCAGTCATTTTCTCATGGCCCAAAGACACTTGCCATCAAGACCCATTATGAAATAAAACATCGCGGAACGGCCTCATTTTTATTTTTATTTTTATTTTAAACAAGAGAGCAAACAGGACAGCCTCATTTGGCAACACACTATTTTGTTTAAAAGCTAAAAAATCAAAAAAACTAATAAACTATACCAAAAAAATCAAAATTTTCATTCTCTCTATTTTTTGCATGTTTTTTTCGTAAAAATCCAAAAAAATTATCCCAAAATATTAGTTTTTTTTTACCTCAAATTTTAGATCAGCAATGTTATATGGGATGAAATGTTAGGCAACTAAAAACCAACATGTAGATAAAATAAGTGTTGCTGAAATGAAGATGCTAAAGTGGATGTGTGGCAAAATTAGAAACGACAGAGTTAAGAATAAGTATATTCATGAATGGGTAGGAGCAGCACCGATAGGAGATAAGTTGAGAGAGAATAGATTGAGATTATTTGGCCATATACAATGGAAACTAACAAAAGCAGTAGTGAAGAGATGCGATGCAATGACGGTAGAGTGAAAGGGACAGACCTAAATTGACTTGAGCTAGTGTAATAAATAGATATATGAATCTCCTTAATTTGACTAATTAAATGGTCTTTGATAAAGTTGAGTGAAGAAGAAAGATTCATGTAATTGACCTCATTTGACTAACTAAGGCTTAGTTTGCTTTGGTTATTTTACTAAAAAAATTAAAAAGTCACTACAATAACCTATTCCCAAAGGATAAAAGACGGAGCAAACCAAAATAGAATATAACCCTTATATATCATCTATCACACCATCAAGGTACCAATAACAATGCAAATACACAAATACAGAGCAAATTACAACATATAACATGACAGCATTCAATTGGAGCAAAGTGAGAAATACAATGATGTGCAAATATCAACATTTACCATGACAAGCATTCAATAGCAACTTACTTGTGTAACAAATTCACTCTTACTTGGCCATCTCAGTTGAAGCCTCTGACTCATCTATGCTGGAGCGGGCAACAAGCCTCTCAACCACAACTTTAGCCACATCGCGTCGTACTCCAATATCAGAAACAAAACGGCTAACACAATACATAGTACAACCCACAGTGACCAGACCAGGAAAGCTGGTCGTTAGGAAGCGAAGTGGTGAAGAAACGATAGCACTAGTAGCAGCTACAAATGATGTTGCCTGTCCACTCCGACCCACTGAAACGTTACTGAAGACAAGTAAACCTGTCTTACAGTATATTGCAAAATCCTCACAGTTGTTCTTAAAGATGTTGTAGACGCCAAATCCATTATTCAGTAAGAATTCAGCACGGTGAAGGACATCCTCTGGTGGGTCAGAAGCGGCGAGGGTGCATGTCCCTCCTCGAGCTTTGGCAAGAAAGAAAGCTGGTGAGACAGCATACTCAAAGCGGTAGAGTGCACCACCATAAAGAAAACAATCGATGCAAGAACATATAACACCATCAAGCCTTGATTGATCACCGCATTGTGGGCATGGAGCATCTGAAGGATGAGATGAAGATGAGCTGAAAATTATGCAGTCTAACGGTGTTCCTGTGCCTATCTCGTGGCCAGCCCCACGAGTGAAGTGGATCACCTTTCCATCACCACAATATATACCTGGTGTTTGATGGCACATGTTAAAAAAGCAATGGTGAGAATTTCAGGATAGGGATAATATATTATGTTAAAATTAATCAAATTTTTAATATATTGAAGTAAAGGACAAAGAGCATAAATAAGAGAATAATGTAGGGGGCTTCAAAAGAAAAAGAATATAAAACCCATGCCCAAAGGCCACCAAAACTATATGTTTATTTTATTTTCTAAGAAAGATAATCTTTATCGATAATCTCCTACCCATATGTTGTGTACCCAGACTGATGTCTTCCCCAATTGGCTAGTAGGACCAAGAAGGCCCCTTGAGGCTTGGGGTAATGTGACTCTAGTGTGGCCTAACAGCTATGTTATAGTCCTTTCTGGGACGTGGGAATCATGTGCTTTGGTGGCTAAGAGTAAATTATGAAAGAGACATTGACAGCCTCTTAACATGATTTCTGCTTTTTTTTTTTTTTTTTGATAACTGAATGCCCGGGCCAGCTTGCGCGTACCTCAATCAATCTTGGTCTGACAGTTAGAGAGGGAATCTTGACAGGTGATCCTAAGCCATACAGGATTACTATTTGATCATTTGACCCCAAGCAAGCCAAGGACACCTATAAATCTCCCTTCCATTTACGTAGGTTTGATTTTGGAGTCATCTCGCTAGGTGATGCATATTTGGGATATGGTTAATATTTCAAAGGTTGCTGGTAGATTCAAAAGAGGCAATATGAGTCTAGAAGTGGTAGGTTCACCTTGATCAAAAGCACTTAGTTAAACCTACCTAATTATTTCATGTCTTCATTCACTATGCCTTTTTTAAGTGGTATTCAAAAGGATACAAGGAAGGTTTCTTTGGGAAGGGATGAAATAGGAGTTTAAATGCCATCTAAGGGATTAGGGCACAGTAATGTACTGCTATTAAGTTGGTAGTATGGAGATATGGAGAATGGAAATTTCAATCAAACCTTCCTAAGCAAATGATTTTGGATATACGCATGTGAGCATGATATATTTTCAAAGGTAGTAGGCAGGTTCAAAGAGGCCATATTTGTCCCCCAAAAAAGAAAGGTAGGGTCAGCTTCATCAAACACAATTTATTAAGCCCACCAATTATTTCAGGTCATTATTCACTACAATTTCTTTAATGGCCAAGAGACTCAAAAGGATGCAATGGGGCTTTTTTTTTTGGGGAAGGAATATAAGAGAAATTTAAATACCATCTAGGAGATTAAAAGACAATATGCATTCCTATTAGGAAAGGAAGTTCGGTGATATGGATGTTGGCAGTCTTTAATCAAGATCTTCTGGATAAATGGCTTTGAAGAAGTGCTTGTAATAAGAAAGATAAAATCTGGTAGATTTCTATGACTGAAATATGGAAGTACGTTGATGAACTGGACTTCTTTAGTGTTCTCTCTGTCTTATAGCAAGGGTTTTTGTAAGGAAAATGAACAGGGTTCAGATGATTTTTGTGAGACACGAGGACTTGCAGCTGTTTATGATGTGGGGAGAAGTTTGAAATGAAATTTCCTTATTTTGGTTTTTTTTTTTTTTTTTTTGGGATTTGATAGAGATGCATACGTGGGAAAATAACTTTGGACAAGGGTAATCTCACTGTTTTAGAAGAGAGTAAAATAATTGCAGAGTTGATTGGTCGGGCTCATGGAATTTTATATGGAATTTCTCAAATAGGTAAACAGGATGACCTCATGAGATGTAAGATGTAAAGAACAAGGTGTGAAATCTTTCCTGAGGCTTCGTTAAGTAAGAGAAGCTCTCCTTTCCTTGCAAAAGGGAAGCCTTCAAAGGTGCCTCCTAAAATTTCCCCCTTGGAAGGCAGTCCATGGAAAGATCCCTAGCATTGATTATTTGCATAGAAGGCAACAAATCTTTGTGAATTGGTGTCGCATGTGCAAGCTACACCAATTCCTTGCACAGCGGTAAGGGAACTTCGGGCAGGGATGCTAAACATGTTGGGGTTTCATTACTGTATGGTAGCGTATTATTAATGTTTGGAGGGGAGGAAGAATATTGGAGAGAACGAAAAGGGCATGGATTTGTGTTTGATGTAAACCATTTGGAGCCTTTGAGGATTATTTGGGGAAAATCTCTCTAAGTTGAAGAGTATAATTTTGACACTTTGATTAATATATATTTGGGAACTGTTAATCCATCCCCAGAGTCAACTCATCCCTGGATCAATTATTGGACTTTTCATAGTCAACCCATCCCTAGACCAATTGTTAGGTTTTGCAGAGTTTTTTAGTAGAGAAGTCTCATATTGGATGTTTCGATAATTTGTTTTGGTTTTGTTAATTGTATATAGGTCGCGTGCTCTTGGTGCCTTGTTTATTTTACCTAAAAAACAGACAAATACATAAATGGCAAATTACACCTTACACCCCTCAACTAAAAATTGTTACATTTTACCGTGACTGATCTGATGATTTGTTTCATTCTCAACTTTCAATAACCTTCCGTAATGAAAGAGGATAGAAAAATATGAGTTGCACACACTGAAATTATGACCAAAATGTTCATTCAAGAGCTGATTTATATACATATATATGTGAGAGATATGTATCCCCTCTCCTATGAAGAAATATGAGAGAAAAAATTATATATGCATGTTAATTTTATGACCAAAGAGGAAGATATATACATAAATCTATCATATATTATATATAAACTAAATATCGCATCTGCATTTTTGTCATAAAATTGGCATGTGCCGCTCACACGCGACTTTTATGTCCTATTTCATAATAGAATGTTAACAAAAGATTGAGATTAAAACAAATTAAAAGATTAGGTGGCAAAATGTAGCAATTTTTGCTCAAGGGGGGTAAAGTGACAACAACCCATAGTTAAAAGGGATAAAATGTAATTTCCATAAATAAATAAACTTCGGAGTAATTCTGGTATAGTTGGAAATTTTGTGCACTCACATTCAACCCAGCTAGGTGATATTATTTGACTTCTAGAAGTAATAAACATCTCACAAGAAAATTTAAGTCACAATTGTATATAATTATATATACACACACATATATATACATATATTTAAGAAGCAGGGAAGAATATCCACATTCAAACACAAAGCATCCATCAACAATAATGGAATTCAGGTAGTGATAACTTGAGCACAAGCTTTTATGAGTAGTTTTCAACCTCATACAAAAATCATTTATTCCTTGAACATAATTATTCCAACAAATAGTCATAGGGCCAAACCCATGAAAAAGTCCCAAGTGATATTCAAAGAGTAGATCAAGATCTCTCGTATCTAAATGCTATAAATTCAACTAATTACTGAACGGACTACCAGGATTGAATATCAAAACGATCACTACATATTGATTGAGAACAAAAAACATAAGCCACCAACTTCAAGTTTGGAAAATCATATGAAGAAGATGAACATAATCGATGTTGCAAACTGAATCAAGCAATTAGATGACTTTTGCTAGTTAAACCAATACTTTTCGTGGTGACTGGATGAAAGAGAACAATTTCTCCTAGTCAGACACATAAGAAGGAGAGAATTTGCACTCTTCAAGATCAGACTTGCAAACAATTCTTTGAGATTTTGCAACACATCACGTGATAATCATTCTGGATGGCCTAAATGAGATCACTATTTGGATCATTAAAAGAAAGTAAAATAGGAAGTGTGCCCCTGCTGGCTTCTTCATTCAATAGTAACAGGTTCCCTTTGCCCTGCTAGATCTCCGTAAAGATCTTGGAATCCAATGAAATGATGTGGATGGTGAGCAAAGTTAAGGATATCGGTCCCGTTTGGTAGAGCTGTGGCAAAGTGATTATAGTTTATACCTTAACAGCTTATAGCTTATAACTGTGAACATAAGTTAATTTTTGACTTATAAATTAAGTTTCTCCTCCCCCACTCAAAGAATAAGTTGATTTTTGACTTACAAAAAGTTATAAACTGTATTGTTAAGCTGAACCAAACACATCAAAATAGATTAAATTAAGCTAAAAGCTAAAATAAGCTGGAAATAAACCCTAGCAAACAGGGCCATCCATTAGTAGAGAGAATTCAGGTAACCAATATCTTAAGCAAAAAAGGCAAGGGTTGCGTGATACAATAATACTCAAATAGCATGTTCGCTCAAAAAGATAACAAAATGGTGGTTTTAGAAGACTAGAACTAATATTGAGCACTAAACTCTAGTGGCTCACTCAGAAACCTAGAACTCCTGAGCAAACAAATCCATCTCTCAAAATGTTTCAATGAGCCTTTCCCTCAATAATTTACAGTTTTCTGAAATGCGTTCTTAGGCCATCTCCAACGCTGTAAAAACTTCATTTGATAATTGATATGGCCCCATTTGGGGACTTGGGTTTGTAGCAAAAAAGCCACCATCACTCTCTCAACTTTCTGCATGTCTTTTCATAAAAAACTAACTAAAATAGCTAATTCCGGAGCCACAATACTACATGGCCAAATTCAAAGAGTTGGACCCAAAAAAAAAAAATCTCCCTTGATTTGGGTCAAAATTGAGTAATACTCATTTTGTAATGAGTTTGGGTAAGGGAGAGAGAGAGAGAGAGAGAGAGAGAGAGAGAGAGAGATTTTTGCTCAAAATGAGATTTTTATCATTTTGTAATGAGTTGGGTAAAAAATTCTCCTTGATTTGGGTCAAAATTGAGTCAAACTCATTTCGTAATGAGTTTGGGTAAAGGGGAGAGATATTTTTACTCAAATTTAAATTCGATATGAGGAAAGGGTAAGGATTAGAGGTGCCCTTAGGAAGGTAAGTTAAGCATATTCTCAATAAAATCTCTTCATCCTTCCAAATTCCAATCAATCAAAGACCTAGTATTCACAACAGTCCCGGTTGGTAGCTCGAAATTCGTGGGTCGAATTTGGCTCGACGCCAAAACGACGTCGTTTTGGCGTCGTTTTTTTTTTTTTTTTTTTTTTTTTTTTTTCAATCAGAAACGAAGAGGGGAGAAGAAGAAGAAGAAACGAAGAGGGGAGAAGAAGAAGAGGGGAGGAGAAGAAGAAGAAGAAGAAGGGAAGGGAAGGGGGGGAACTGGACAGGAGGGGGCCTCAACCAGGGGCGGAGGAGCGGCGGAGCTGTGATCGGCGAGGCGGTGGTGCTGCGACGAGCTGTGATCGGCGAACCAGCACCCCGTCTCAGGCGACGGCGTCGGCGAGGCGACGAGCTCGGCAGAACCAAGGCAGAACCAGCACGACGAGCTCCTCGTCCTCCGCCGTCGTCCTCCTTCTCTCTCCCTCTCTTCTCTGCTCTCCGTCTCTTTCTCTTCTCTCCCTCTTCGAATTCGAATTCGACCCATTCGACCCACGATTTTTTCGAGCTACCACCTATTTTTGTATTCACAAAAGTCTCGGAGTTAACTTAACACACGGCCCAGTATAAGAGGGAACACAGCCGTTGTCAGTTTGGGAGATTGCAATGATAGTGATAGTGCAATGCATCTATTTGGATGTGATGTATGATAATTGTATCAAAATTTTCACCCCATAGATCAACAGAAAGGTAAAAACAAAACAATTTAACATTTGACAATAAATTCAAGTAAAAAAAAAAACAGCACAGGGCATCAACGAAACAGGATCAAGCAAGCGAGTGCAAATTCATAAAAATTCCAACTATTTTTTGGTTAACTGATGTGGAAAACAAATGTGGGCATATAAGCAGTGACAATTAAGCAAGTAGCGATTGAGCAATCGATTCAAATAGAACAAAATCGATGTGATGAGAGATTTCATTTTGTCGGCGCAAATGAGAGAGAAAACGGACCGTGATGGGAGTAGAGGTAGGCGTTCCTCCAGGTGTAGATGTGATCGCCTGGCTTGAGTTCGTCCTTGCTGATCTTGTTGGACAGCACTCCCACCATATCTCTCTCTCTCTCGGTGTGAGTGTGTTTGTTTTACAGAGAGAAATGAAGAATGAAGTTGTAACAATGGCGATGGATGTATGTTTGCGTAGCAACTACGGGTTCGGTTTGTTGTGGGAGCATCCAGTTGCGTGTGTTGTCCGTGTTGCAAACCAATTCGGAATAGGGTTTTGGACACGGAAGGTAAAGAAAGAGCATCTTCAGAGTAATTGCTCTGGTGTGGTTAATTCTTCTTATGTTTTTTTTTTTTTTTGTTTTTTTGGCTATTCCTAACAAATTCTTCAAATTGTTAAAATATTTTTTCGAATGACAATATTGGTCATTTTTATGCAATTTATGAAATTGTTTATTATTATTATTGTTGTTTTAAAAATATATTAAATAAATTATATTTTTTAATAATTGTTTAAATTTAGAGTATTAACAAAATTCAATTATTGGTGACATATTTTGTTCCGTGACCAAAACAACTTCTTGTTGAGTCAAAATTTAAGTAGAGCTAAACTCCACTTGAATAAGTTCGTAAATAAAATGATTTATACTTTTTTAAAATTTTTAATAATATATCAATTATATTATGATTATTTTCTCTATTAGATTTGACTTGTTTGTAACCCTACTCCCCCACCAAAATATGTCCAACTCACACCATTATATAGGTGTGAATGCAGTGTGTAGCATTACGTTACACGGAGCTAAATAAGGATTCGTTCGAAAAAAAAAAAAATTGAAGTGTTTAAGAATTGTTTTTTTAATTTTTTATGGAAAGACATACTCCTACAAAAAAATTGGAGAAAATGAAAAATAAATATTTAACCTTTTGTATGACTTTTTAACTTTTTTACTAATTTAGTCAATTCCTATCTATTAAAAAAAACTTACTAGTTACCCTAATAGGAAAATTTAGTCAAAATCTCTCCATTGAACTCTTGTTTGGTGAAAATGACAGGTCAATTTATTTTTCTTCATAAGACCCTAAGAAGAAAACACATAATTGAGAGAGAATAAAGTAAAATATCTTCTTTTTTTCTTTCTTGGACAATATTGCTAAAATAACATATTACTGTGAACCAGAGTAACATGTTACTGTCAAATAGAGTAACATATTACTGTCAAATACAGTAATTGTCAAACAGAGTAACATGTTACTGTTATTGTTTACATTAATTTCAATGGTAATAAAAAAAATTAAAGAATTTCATAGTCAATAGAGATCTTATTTAATAGATTTTGATGAAAGAATTCTAAAAATATTAATTTTATTAAAAATCGACATATACATCAAAAGTTATATTATTTTAAAGTTAAATATTTTGATAATAGTGATATTTGTTAGAATTTTTAAGAATTTTTTTTATATTTACCCTTAATACATTGATTTTGACTAAATCCCCCTATCAAATATACTCTAATTGATCCTCGCAACAAGATAGAGCTCCATACATATATAGAGCACTGATAACAACAATATACGGAATCTTTTGGGATTGAAACAATTAACATGTACAGACATATATTGATAAAAAAAACAATATTATATATTTGATAAAAAACCACAGCCAAATCCTAGTTGCTCTTCTTATTCAGTCTACACATAAATACACAAATCATACATATATTACATATCTTCTTCAAAACCTCACAAAATATTCATATGATCCCTTTGTTTAGAGCTTAAAAATGAAGCCAACATACAATGAATCTGAAGCTATTTAAGAAGATTGGTTTCCTTCTACTCATCTTGGAGCACCACAACAAAGACCTATGGGGCAACTCTGATGTCTTATTGATCTGCACACCGCCTTTGGAGTGTTTTGCCTTGTTTTCTCACGCTCTATTTGTTGCAGGTTTTTTGTTTTGGTTTCGATTGGTTCCATGCCAATCTCTTGGATGGGTGTTTGCAAATGATTGCTCACTCTTCGATGCCAACCTAGTTGGAATTTGAGTGTTTTTCTATGATGCTCTTCATCAATAAAGCTGATCTTTTTGCTAATAAAATAAATTGTTTATAGCTCATGATGTCCTTGTTTTTTACCCTATAAAAAGTAGTTCAATCAAAATTATTCACTGTCCTAGATGGTATTGCAATACACAACATCTCAATTATTGATTGGTGTAGGCCTCATTGTATGCCATGTGCCACACACAAACAACTTGACACTTAATATTTCCTATGTTTCGTGCTTCTTTTTCTGTTTCAGTAATTATGTTCACGACATTGGGGAACTTGTTTTTCATCAATCTCCTATGATCATACTTCTATGTGTATCTTTGATGTGTCACACTTGATATTGAAACTTAAAATTCCATGATTTCAATTAAAATGTAAACCTTGGATTTCATGTTGTAAAACTCATCTTTCACTTCTTTCTTTGTTTTATGAAACATAAAATTGAATCTATAAAGCCCCTTTCAAGAATATCTACATATATGTAATTTAAATCAAAATCAAACTAATTTTGATTCTCAAACATAAATTAGAATTTATTTATAAATTTGTCCAAATTTAAATTTAATTCATTTTCTTTATATCAAGTCCAATTTCAAACCTACAAATTTGAAATCATGAATTGAACTTCCAAGGCTCTTGAAAATTTATGATGCCCGTACAATTAAAACTCAATTTCATGTTAAGACAACTAAATTCAAACCCAAAGTGATTAATCTCTAAATTAATTTCCATAAATTTGAACCTAAACTCCATTGCATGGATCAAATCTTCAAATAAATCTTGTTGCATGTAATTTATGGGACTCAATTCAAGAATAATTCTCACACTTGATATTGGAACTTTACCACTACATAGTACTAAATATACCAAGCAAATCACATGTACTGTGAAAATAACTAGCAATATACACATTCTTTGCTGCATGTTTAAGTCTGCCTTTGAGTTTCCATTGTAAGGTCCATATACTTCCTTGATGCTCTCTATTATAGTTCCAAGGTTTATCACATTCATTTCATTTTCATTATTCTATATAAACTTGATAATTTTTCTTGAAATCATTTTCCATGTTTCTCATGCCTGTTTCACATTTTGGAACCGAGTCGTTTTCATACCTGCGATCTATGTCATTGCCCTTTAGGTGCTTTGGTGGAACTAGCTTGTGCTCTCATTCGAAGTCCTTATAAAGAATCACAATGCAGGAATCAAGAGAAGCCTCTTAACTTCTTACAAACCACATATGGCTGTGGTGGCTGATGTTTTGTGCTATTATTTTTCTTTTCTTTTCTTTTCTTTTCCTCTTGTGCTTTTGCTATCTATAATTTTTACCCTTTTTTCAATGACTTGACTTGACTTAAGGAAATAAATATTTTGTGATGTGTGTTTTTTCCCAATTGTTCGCTTCCTAGAAAGGCTTTGTCCATAACCTCTGTTTGGAAACTCACATGTGTGTTGAATTTTATTTTTTTTCCTTTCATTTTTATATTGGGTATGTTTGGTTTGAGTTTGGGAGATGAGTTTTAGAGATAAAAAGTAAGAAAAGTTGTTTCGCTTGGTATTTTTCAAAAGATGTTTTGGAAAATTATTTTGAGAGAGAGTTTTGGAAAAAGTGATTGATTTGATGTGTATGAGAGAGAGATTTGTTTGGAAAACTTGCAAACCAAACAAGTTTTGAGAAATTTTTTTGAGAAAATTTGTTTGATTTGATTACTTTTGAAAACTTATTTGTAGAGAATTTTTCCTAAAAATTTTTGGGAAACACAAACCAAGCATTGTCATGTCCACTGTTAAAAATAAGACAAAACAGTTTTTATTTTTTAAAATTTTGATAAGCTACAAGAAGGAAATTTTGGTAAAAGAAAAGAAAGGTACAGCGTTTGAACAATTGCCCATCAAGAAAACAACAAAAGAAACAAACCACAATGTCACCATCGGGCTCTTAATAATTCACTCTTATTGGCACAGATTTCTTGTCTTTCATATTTTTGATGTGATATTGGCCTGGCCTGAATACTTCATATATTTTGTATTATGTTGTTGTCTTTCACCTCAGAATCATGTTCACTATGGTTGCCTAATCAGATTGCTATGACATTTTGTCTTTGTTATTTGAATCCTCTGTAGTGCACTTCCGTAATTTGCTCTGTACTTGCTGACAGTGTAGTCATAAACTACTAAAAATATGCCTCTTTTTTTTTTTTTTTTTTTTGGCAGTTCAATATCACATTTTTCATATATTTTCTAGTAATCTAGTTGGATGTACAAGTGTTTTTATTCAATTTTTTTTATTTACTATTAAAAAAACACATTGATCAAGGAATTTATTTTCTCAGATTTTCTTTTTTTGTATGCATGAAGTTTTGGTTATTAGGAGTTTAAGTTGTTAATTAATGTTGCATGTATTTAATGAGGAAGGTACAGATAAATGTTACTCTTTTTTCTTTTTCTTTTTCTTTTTCTTTTTTTTTTCTTTTCCAAGACAATAAGTCATAAAAAATTGCTAAGTTGCAAATGAGTAATGTTAGGGATTATGAAAAAAATATCATGAAGATAATCATAAAATATTCTCCACCTTTGGATTACACATACAATAAAACACCACACACTAATTAAAGGATTAAAAATCTTCATAATACATTTCATGATATTTTTTTTATGATTCTTAGTATTATTCGTTTCGGATTTCACAAGGATTCATTTTATACCCATTTTGCCAGTCTTGTGAATCACAAACAGTAATGTTGTCACTTACATTCAATTTATACAATTCCATTGACTTTTTCATACTTTCCCTATCCGAAAGTTCAACCAAAAAATAAAAACAAGAATGATAATATTGGTGGGTATTGATCATATGTAATGAGCACCTGCTGTGCTTTTGAGGAAGAGAAAATGAAAATGATCAGAAGGGGTCAGTGTGTGTTTCCTCTCATGCATTTCAAGAATTGGCCTTTCAATAGACACTAGAACTGGTTGATTATATGGTATGCATGGTTTTGAAAACCGGACCGGACCGGCCGGTTCGACCGGTTGAACCGTCGACCGGTCGGGGCTCCGGTCCGGATATACCTTGTAAACCGGCCAAAGATGAAAACCGGCCTCTCTAAAGAAAACCGGAAAAAACCGCGGTTGAACCGGTGAACCGGTCGACCCGGAGCCGGTTCACCGCGGTTGAACCGGCCTATTTTTTTTTTTTTTTTAGTTTTTCTTTTTTTTTTTTCTTTCTTTCTTTTCTTTCTTTCTTTCTTATTTTATATATATATATAAAATATAAGAATATAAGAAAATTTTAATTTGAAACTCTTTTTCAAGGGTCTCCTCTTGTGAGGAATCCCATTAAGAGCTTGATGAAATTATTGTCAAAGTCTTCACCTATTTATAAGAAAAAAATTCTTTCAAAAAGACTCAAGAAATCTATGTGAGATTCAATCAAATGTATTGGAGGGAATATTGAAATTTTGATATCCCTCCAAAATTTTTGCTCTCCTTTCAATCAAATTATTTGAAATAAAATCATATGGAGGGAATATTAAATATTTGATTTCATCTTCCAAAATTGAAATTAATAATATTTCAAAATATATTATTATATTTTTCAGTAAAAAAAATATTATAAAAAATATTTAAGATAATTTAATATTTTTAATATTTTTAATTTATAATTTTATTACTTATATTTTTATTTAAATATAATTTTAATATATTTATTATGTCACAGTTCGATTCTGGTTCGATTCCGGTTTGATTCCGGTTGAACCGGTGACCCGTCCACCCGGTCCCTTTTCCGGTTCGCTCACCGGTCCGGTTTTTAAAACATTGATGGTATGTATGTTCATTGACTAAGATGAGTGTAAGCTAGCAAAACCATTATGCTCCCTGAAAGACCACGTTTTTTCCATCTCTTTATTGCTGAATTTGACACACTTAAATTTTAAGTTTAAGCTAGCCAAAGTTTAAGTTATTAAAAAGAGATGAAACTTAAATATTTATTTCGCAAACAGCAACTTATATCCTATGCAAGGCTGACTTCTATAACATAAATTACAAAATAAACTCTTACCTCATGAAAATAAACTCTATGTCATGAAGTAAAAAGCTAAGTTTAATATCAACCAATTCAGCTGATACATCAAATTATAATTGCTTTATGCAAAATAAAATAAAAAATTACTTTACCTCCTCAACTATAGACCGTTGTCACTTTACCCCCTCAACTAAAATAGTTACATTTTGCCACTATTGATCTTTTTATTTGTTTCAATCTCAACTTTCTATTAACCTTCTGTTATGAAAGGATAGAAAAATGGCATGGAAGTTGCACACACCAATTTTATGACCAAAATATTCATTCAAAAGCTGATTTATTTACATATATATGTGAGAGATATGTATCCCCTCTCCTATGAAGAAATATGCGAGAAAAAATATATATGCATGTTAATTTTAAATCTCTCATATATGTATATAAATTAACTTTTGAATCTGCATTTTTGTCATAAAATTGGCATGTGCAGCTCACAAGCCACTTTTTTATCCTATTTCATAACAGAATGTTAACGAAAGGTTGAGATTAAAACAAATTAAAATATTAGATGGCAAAATGTAGCAATTTTTAGTTAAGGTGGTAAAGTGAAAACTATAGTTAAAGGGGGTAAAATGTAATTTCCATAAATAAATAAACTTTCAAACTAGCTGAAGGATCCTTTGAGATTTTGCAACACATGATGTGATAATTGTTCAGGATGGCCTAAATGAGATCGATATTTGGATCACTAGAGGAAAGTAAAACAGGAAGTGTGCCCCTGTTAGCTTTTTTTCAATAGTAACATGTTTCCTTTGCCCTGCTACATCTCCGTAAAGATCTTGGAATCCAGTGAAATTATGTGGATGGTGTGCAAAGTAAAGGATATTCACTGGTAGAGGGAGTTTGGGTAACCAACATCTTAAGCAAAAAAGCCAAGGTTCGCATACAATAATACTCAAATAGCATATTTTCTCAAAAAGAGAAAACATAATCGTGGTCTTAGAAGACTAAAACTTGAAGAAAATGAAGATATTTATTTTATTCATCTCAATTTGATTACAATTGATCAAGAGATTATATACACAATCTTGCTAACTAACTCACTAACAAACACTGATAACTAACTAACAAACTTTACAACTGTTACAGATATTACATTGAGTACTGCTAGTCACACATGACTGTGATAGAGGATCTATCAATGACTCTCTCTGTGTCTGTGGTAACAGGGAAGAGGTGTGCAGCTCAGATGCAGTAGAGAGCTGCTGTGTCTGATGTAGCTTTGATTGTTGAAATTCAGTTGAGTCATTAGGTACAGCAGTTGAGTCAGTTACAGGATCAATTACAGCAGTTGAGTCAGTTACAGGTAGAAGTTTATCAGCCCCCTGCAAGCTGATGGGGCAAGGGAGCACAAGAAGCTTGTCTTTCAAATACTGAAATCGAGAGGTAGGAAGAGGTTTGGCGAAAATGTCAGCTACCTGATCTGTGGTAGGCACATACTGCAAATTAATAAGCTTGGCAACAACCTTATCACGAATAAAGTGACAATCAATTTCGATATGCTTAGACCGAGAGTGAAAAACAGGATTAGTAGCCAAGGCCATAGCAGATAGATTGTCACACCAGAGCTCAGGAATAGAAGGAACAGAGATGTGCATGTCTTTGAGAAGTTGTTGCAACCATGTGAGTTCGGCAGTGGCATTAGCCAAAGCTCTATACTCTGCCTCAGTTGAAGATCTAGAAACAATAGATTGTTTCTTAGCACTCCAAGAAATCAAATTAGGACCTAAATAGACACAGTATCCTGAAGTGGAGCGACGATCAACAGTGTCACCAGCCCAGTCTGAATCTGAAAAGGCATGAAGAGAAAAGGGGCCAAAAGTAAAATGACGACCATGATGAAGAGTGCCCTTCACATATCGCAAGAGGCGTTTTACAGCTTGAAAATCAGCATTGGTAGGAAGATGCATGTGCTGGCAAGCCTGATTAACAGTTAGGGCCAAGTCAGGACAGGTAATGGTAAGATACTGTAAACCTCCAACAAGACTACGGTAAAGAGAATGATTGGAAAATGAAAGATCATCACTAGCAGAAAGAGAAGATTTAACAGCTAAAGGAGTAGAACAAGGTTTGCAATCAGTCAAACCAGCTTTATGAAGGAGTTCAGTGGCATATTTAGCTTGAGACAAGAAATAACCATGAGGCAAAGATTGAACAGATATACCTAAGAAATAGGACACAGGACCTAACTCTTTCATGGAGAAAACAGTACGCATGTGATGAATAAACTTAGTAAGAAGAGAAGAATCACTGCCCGTAACCAAGATGTCATCAACATAAACGACAAGAATGAGAAGACTAGTAGTGGTATGTTGAACAAATAGAAAAGAATCTGAGTGACTGTTAACAAATCCCTGAGAGAGAAGAAATTTAGAGAAGGTAGAAAACCAAGCTCGAGGAGCTTCTTTGAGTCCATATAAAGCTTTCTTAAGCTTGCATACTTGGTTAGAATCTTGAACAAAACCGGGGGGTTGAAGCATATAGACCTCTTCATCTAAGGTGCCATGAAGGAAGGCATTAGAAATGTCTAACTGGTGAATAGGCCATTGAAAATGAAGAGCTAAACACAGAAAAATGCGAATAGTAGGTTGCTTTGCCACAGGACTGAAGGTTTCATGAAAATCAACTCCTTCCTGCTGTAAGTACCCTTTAGCCACCAACCGGGCTTTGTATCTAGCCACAGAACCATCAGAATTACGTTTGATTCGATACACCCATTTACATCCAATTGCAGTTTTATGGGAAGGAAGAGACACAAGATCCCAAGTACATTGTTGTTGCAGAGCTTGAAACTCCTCTTGCATAGCAGACAGCCACACAGGAGAAGCTAAAGCAGTTGCAACAGTGGGAGGTTCAGAATGAAGATAACAGGAATCTGAGACAACAGTAAGGCAAATAGGAGGTTTTGTCTTGGATCTGGTAAGCATAGGGTGAACATTGGAAGAAGTTGGAGCAGAAGGTGGAGGAAGATCAATAGTAATAGAGGTAATAGGAATAGCATGAGGAGATGAAGAGAACTGTTGAGGAGAAGATGATGAAGATGGAGACATAGATAAAGAGGAAGGAAAGTAAGAAGAAAAATGAGAAAGAGAAGGCTGAGAAGAAGAGGAAATCTGAGAGACAGATGAAGTAGAAAAAGGCCAGAAAAAATGATGTAGATGAGGCAAAGATAGAGAAGGAGAAGTAGATGAGGCAACAATAGTTGCATATGGAAAACATGACTCATTGAAGATAACATGTCTAGAGAGATATAGTTTGCCAGTAAGAGGATCTAAGCATCTATACCCTTTAGCAGTTGGATGATATCCTAAGAAAACACATGAGACAGACTTAGGGTGAAGCTTATGACGAATATAAGGTTTCAACCAAGGGAAGCATTGACAACCAAAGATCTTGAAGAAGGAATAATCTGGAAGGGTTTTAAAAAGAACCTGAAATGGAGATTTATTTGAAAGAATAGAACTAGGCATTCTATTTATTAAAAAGACAGCTGTAGCTACAGCATCAAACCAAAATTTTAAAGGAAGAGAAGATTGGTGAAGAAAAGTGATAGCTGTTTCAGTTATATGCCTATGCTTTCTTTCAGCTACACCATTCTGAGCTTGAGTATAAGGACAACTTGTTTGGTGAATAATACCATGGGAAGAAAAGAGAGCAACAATTCTTTTGTTAACAAATTCAGTACCTCCATCAGTTCTGAGAATTTTAAGAGAAGTATGAAATTGATTTTCTGCATAGACTTTAAACTCAAGCAATTTTTCATATACTTCACTCTTAAAGTGCAAAGGATAGATCCAAGTGAATCTAGTACAATCATCAACAAACAAAACATCAAATCGAAATGGGGCATTATCAACAGTAAAAGGTCCCCATACATCAGCATGAATAAGGGAAAAGGGACTATCAACAGAAGAACAAGACAATTTGAAGGGAAGTCTATGGCTTTTAGACACATAGCAGTCAATACAGGCCATGTCTTTATTGAACTTATTTTTATCTGGAAGATGTGATGCCAAGTACTGCAGCTTGACAGATGAAGGATGACCCAACCTTTTATGCCACAACAGATCAGAAACTGGAGCAGTGGGACCAGTGAAAGACTGAAAAACTTGTGGTTGCTTGGAACAGATGGAAGAAGATGGAGACATTTGATAAAGGCCTTTGACATTTGAGCCTTTATGCAGAACTTTATGTGTGCGTTTGTCCTGAATGATAAAAGAGTCAAAATCAAAAATAACAAGACAGTTGTGATCCTTGGTTAATTGATGAACAGATAGAAGATTGGAAGATATAGAAGGAACATGTAAAAGATTGGAAAGAAGGAATGAAAAATGTGGTGTAGGAAGGATACCATTGCCAACATGCTGAATAGGCAAACCTGAGCCATTTCCAACTTGAACTTGATCTGATCCCTGATAAGCTTGATACTGCTGAAAATTAGTCAAATCAGATGTGAGATGATTTGTGACTGCTAAATCAATATACCAAGGAGGCACAGTAGACAGAGTAGAATCTGATGAGAATGAAGGCACAGCTGCAGTATAAGCTTTTGGTGCAGGAGTAGAAATAGATTGATAAGTGGTATCATGTCTATACCAACAATCTAAAGCAATATGACCTGATTTTCCACAGATCTGACACATAGATGCAGTAGGACCAGGATAATCAGATCTGGATCTATTGATAGAATATCGATTAGTTCTGTTTCCACCACGAAAATTATTCTGATATCTGCCACCTCTGCTACCTCTGTACTGATTTCTGCCTCTAAAATGATTAAAAGTAGTAGTACAAGGATTTGAACCAAAGCTGGAAGACGAAGTATCAAAACCAGAACCAGAAGCACCTTTTGTTGTTGAATAAGCAACATGCAAATCTTGATTAGAGGAATGCTTGATTTTACTTTCAATATGAATTTCTTCTGATCCAAGTAGAGAACAGAGTTCTTCCATAGACACTGAAGTAGATCGAGTTCGAATAGATGTTTTGAATGCATCATATTCATCTGGTAAGCCATTTAATGTGAGAAGAATTAGGTCTTCATCATCAACCTTTGCACCAGACAAAGCTAACTGATCAGAAACTTCTTTGATCTGTGACAAATAACTGTCAATGGAGGAAGATTGCTTACGAATGGTGTGAAGTTTGTTCTTCAATTGATAAATATGAGACCGAGAGACAGATGTAAATCTCTGTTCCAGTGCTTTCCAGACTTGTGAGCAAGTTTGTAGATGAAGGACAAAGGAATATACGGAAGGAGAAAGTGTTGCAATTAGACATGTAAGGAGATTTGCATCAATGGCTTCCCATTGAGCATATACAGGATTAAGAACTGTTTTTCCTGAGGCATCAGTAATTTCAGATGAAGGACAAGGGATTGCTCCAGTCACATAGCCCAAAAAACCAGTTGCTCGAAGAATAT
Source organism: Camellia granthamiana (assembly GCA_036172215.1). NCBI lineage: Eukaryota > Viridiplantae > Streptophyta > Magnoliopsida > Ericales > Theaceae > Camellia > Camellia granthamiana. Next base: position 52,884,658 of record CM069903.1, on the reverse strand, counting down.
TGTGAAGCTGATTTCGTCAGAGAAGAAAATTACTAACATCAAGTTTAACAGTGACAAGAGAACTAAAATTTGATAGAAGAGAATTAAGACTAGATGGGAGAGAAACAGGATCAGCCATGGATGCATTAGCATGAGCTGCCATGGATGAATCTGCTCGTGAGAGCTCTAAAGCTCTGATACCATGAAGAAAATGAAGATATTTATTTTATTCATCTCAATTTGATTACAATTGATCAAGAGATTATATACACAATCTTGCTAACTAACTCACTAACAAACACTGATAACTAACTAACAAACATCACAACTGTTACAGATATTACATTGAGTACTGCTAGTCACACATGACTGTGATAGAGGATCTATCAATGACTCTCTCTGTGTCTGTGGTAACAGGGAAGAGGTGTGCAGCTCAGATGCAATAGAGAGCTGCTGTGTCTGATGTAGCTTTGATTGCTGAAATTCAGTTGAGTCATTAGGTACAGCAGTTGAGTCAGTTACAGGATCAATTACAGCAGTTGAGTCAGTTACAGGTAGAAGTTTATCAGAACTAATATTGAATGCCAAACTCCAATGACTCATTCCGAAACCTTAAAACTCCTGAGCAAACAAATCCAGCTCTCTCAATGTTTCAAAGAGCCTTTTCCTCAGTAATTTACAGTTTTCATAAATGCGTTCTTAGGCCATATCCAACCCTGTAAAGACTTCATTTGATCATTGACATAGAGGCCAAACTCAAATTTAACCATAAATATGACTAAAAGGTTTAGTAAGCGACACCGCAAATTACCTTTAAAAATTAGAGTTTAAAAATTAAAAAAAGTCACCCTTGATTTGGATCAAAATTAAGTAAAACTCATTTTGTAATGAGTTTGGGTAAAGGAGTGGACAGAGATGTTTATCATTTTTACTCCAATTTAAATTTGATATGAGGAAAGGTAAGGATTAGAGATGCCCTTAGAGCATCTCCAACATTTAATCTTTTTTTTCATCAAATTTGAATAAAAATTTGAGTAAAAGCTTGATCTAATATCACGTGCTCCAACGGAGTAATATGAAATTTCATCAAAACACCAGTTGACTGGAAGAACGACTGGGGGATGTCTGGCAGGTCGACTAGCCAGTGTAATCTTTTTATAGATTTTTGTAAGAAGGTGGCCATCCGTGGGGACAACCGGCCAGACATCCGGTGGTGTTGTAGAACCTACAACTCCAACGGCTATGAACAGTAAATTAATGAAAGCCCCAACCATTCTCAATTTGATGAAAACGTTAACATATCCTGAATTTGATATTGGTTTGATGAATATGTTAAAGCAACAAAAGTCCACTACTTTCATCAAATTAAATTTGATGAAAAAAAAGGTGCTCAGTTAGAAATGGTCGTAGGAAGGTAAAGTTAAGCATATTCTCAATAAAATCTCCTTCACCCTTCCAATCAATAAGTTAAGCATATTCTCAATAAAATCTCCTTCATCCTTCCAAATCAATTAAAGACCTAGTATTCACAAAAGTCTAGGAGTTGACTTAACACACGGCTCAGTATAAGAGGGTACAGAACCATTGTCGTTGGTTCGGGAGATCACAATAGTGATGGTGCAATGTAGGGGTGCTTGTAGATCGGATTTATGCAGTTTGTGGTTTGATTTTGATCTGCTCGCACTTATGTAATTTGGGAAAAAGTCAAACCGCAACTGCCCGTAGTGCGGTTTGTGGTTTGTGCGAATAGGGTTTATAGATGTGCGAGTGGTTGCGGACGGTTTGAGGTTTGGATTTTTCTCTTCAAAAATTAATTTTTGAATTTTTTTCTCATTTTGTAAATATTTATTTTGGGTCATTTTCTTCTAATTTTCTAAAATGCTTTAACATTAATAATTAATAAATTAAAACTTATAAAATTAAAAACACAACAAAATAAATTCCTAACACAAACAAATTATTTAAAATCCTAAAATCATACAAAATCCTAAAATCATGCAAAATCCTAAAATCATTCAAAATTAATCTACTATCATTTACAATCCTAAGGTAAATCATCAATCTCATTCTCCAACTACTTTCTCAACATTCTCCATCTACTACTACTACCCAATAATACAAAATTAAAATAAAATCATTCAAAATCCTAAGCTTACCTAAAAGTAATTCTTCATTAACTATTAAATTCATCCAAAATGCAATAATAAAATGAAAAAAATAAAATAAAATAAAATAAAATTGTTGTCAAACAAATTTCATTAACTATTACATTCATCCAAAATGCAAGAAAAAAAATAAAATAAAATTGTTGTCAAATAAAATAAAAACATTTGCAACACAATATCTCAAAACTCCATCATCATGAATCACATCCAAGTTCCAAAAATTTCAATTCCATGCATTTAGTTGAGGAACCCTGCACAAAAACAAACTGAAAAATAAAAAATTTAATCTTCAATCTTCATAATTCCTTTGACAAAAAAAGTGTAAAAGAATAAAATAATGAAAAGATAAACAAATATCTATATATTGCATCTCAATATAGTAAGAAAATGTGTTAAGTATATGAAAAAATTACCAATAAGCAAATGGATTAGAGTTCAATCATAGTATTAGCATCAACATTATAGGTTGAACTTGAAGATGAGCTTGACTCCAAAGTACCTAATTAAGAGTCAACAAGAGAAGATCAATAAAACTTATATTAGAAAATAAACAATACAAATAAAAATGAAGATAAATAAATTCTCATATTACCCGAGTCATATTGCTCAAATTCCTCCACGTCATCCATCGGCTTTCGAAGAGAAATTGGAAGGTTGTTTCGAAGTCAATTTTGAGTACATACAAGAGCTTCAACCACAGAAGGCGAGAGTGAACTATGAAATAGGTCAAGAATACACTCCCCCATACTAAAAGCTAACTCCGACACAATGTTAGAAATGTTGGACAATCTTCATTGTATTTAAATAAATAAATTATGTTTGTATACTTAACAACAAACGGAACACAGAAGAAATAAAGAAAAGCAGAGAGATTGTTTGATTACAAAAATCAAACCAATAAATAATAATAAATAAATAAAAACAGATTTTTATTTTGTTACAAAAAATAAAATCAAAATCTGATTTAAATAAATAATAATAAAACAAAAAATAAATTAATAACTTAATTGATTAACTTCTTGAACATACTTTTGATCAAGTCTGGTGTTTAACATTATGTCCTTAAAACAGATTCATCTTCTTCACAGTGCTTTTCAAATTTGCAGACGAACACACTACAATTTATGCAACATTACAACGAATAAATGCAATATTACAATTTATTCGCACAACGAGCACACTTTGTATTTACACTCTTTCTCACAAGAAAATAATGCAGCAAAATGCAAAGATAGTAAAGCAGAATTTAAGGACGAAAATTCAATGAGTAATCCAAATGAGGACCTGTCTTATTTATAGATGGACAGGTGGCTGTTTGTTTTGAATTAAACAAGTACCAAACCTGTTTGAACAGGTGCAAAACCTGTTTGGCACTGTTGAATAGATAGTCGAATCTGTTCAATTTAATTTGCACAGATTTGAATTTGTTTTAGACAGATAAAATCTGTACAGAAAAATTGAAGAGGTGTAAGCAAAGTTTTGAATTTTCCAACTGAAAATTTGAATTCAAAATTGCCAAAATTTATTTTTCCCAAAACATAAAAAATAAATTCAAACGTTTTTGGCCCAAAAAGATAGGTATTGGGCCCGACAAGTCCAACCCAACCTCACACCACGCACCCGCGCCAAAGCCCAGGCCCAGCCCGCTCGACCGACCGGACGGACGGCGGCGGCGCGCGCGTGCGTGTTTATTTTTAGGTCCAATAGGTTTAGCCCAATTTGCCCATAATCTCTCCCTTCTACAAACTTGGGGTGCCCCTTGGGGCCCTCCCCAAGTTATAATCTCATGCCTTATAAACTCACTCAAAACTTGTCCACCAAATCAATGTGGGACAAGCCTTAAACCAAACCTTTAGGAAATTGCACCAAAAACACCATTTCCATAGAGTTCTCTTTGGCTTCAATTTCCCATTCACCCGATAATGGTTTTGAGCAACCAAATATGCCACGTGAATCACAACACGGCATAGAACGCGTTACCACTTAAACCCGCGAAATTCGACGCATAAGTCTCACCTAAAAAATAGACCAAAGTTGAGGAAAAATTCTGTTTTCCCAAAACTTTCAAAATCATTTCTAACAATCCTCCACATGAATGGAATTTGATGACAACGGAAATGCAACAATATACAGAATTTGTCGAAAGAGTATAAATCAAAAATATCTTGCATCAGGATAGGTAGCTTTCGGCCTTGAACCTTCCCTAGTGATAACCTATCGAACTTAATAGCTAACAAATGGACGCGATGCTTTGAATTGTTCAGCCGTTTGTATAAGCCAAGACAATAGATTTCACACGAAATATCTTCTGACACATCGTGGTTCTCACGGTTATGTTCATTTTGGCCTTGAACGCTCCTGGTTGTTCATGAGTGCTTCTAGAGAATTTAGCCTCTTCATTCTCATAGAACTGGCCCTAGTTCGACACTCATATAGGTAATTCTTATTGTGAGTATCTCTTATACTCGTCTTGATTTTATGCTTAAATCAAGATATAAGTAATCATTAAAAGCAAAGTTTATCCTTAAACCCCTACATACAACACATGTTGTAGATATCACTCTCACCATAAGAATGCGTAGAGAATTTTAATCCCTTGGTGATTTCTGGCGAGCCACACATAATTTAGTTGTCCCTTTGAACTTAGTTCTTGGGATCTCTAGTCATATAAGTATGGTTACCATTATGATGACTCTTATGTAATAGGCTTTAATCCCATCCCCTTCGATGAACTATACACTTGCTCTTTTGTCAAACATTTTGTTAACGGATCCATAATATTCTCTTTAGATTTTATATAATCTATTGAGATTATTCTATTTGAGAGCAATTGCCTTACGGTATTATGTCGACGACGAATATGTCGTGACTTACCATTATATATATGATTTTGCGCCCTGCCTATTGCAAATTGACTATCACAATGAATGTAAATAGCTGGCACAAGTTTAGGCTACATTGGAATGTCTTCTAAGAAGTGACAAAGTCATTTTGCTTCTTCTCCTGCTTTGTCTAAATCAATGAACTCAGATTCCATTGTGGATCGTGCGATGCATGTTTGTTTCGTTCGTAAATTTCCAAGAAACAACAGCACCTTCTAGAGTAAAGACATATCCACTAGTGGATTTTGAATCTTTAGTATCCGATCTCCAATTGGCATCACAATAACCTTCGAGTACTGCTGGATATCGAGTAAAGTTCAAACCATGATCACGGGTAAATCTTAGATATCTAAGAACCTGACAGATCGCTTTCTAATTGTCTTCTCCGAGATTACTAGTGTACCTACTCAATTTACTGACAGCATAAGCTATATCAAGACGAGTACAATTTATTAGGTACATTAGGCTTCCAATGATTTAGGAGTATTTTAACTGAGACACCGTATCACCTTTATTTTTTTATAAATAAAGACTGATGTCTACAGGTGTTCTAGCTACATTTATATCATCCTTGATAAATTTACTAAGAATTTTCTCAATATAATGTGATTGAGATAATGCATATCCGTCAAATGTTTTAGTAATTTTCATTCCTAGTATTACATTTGCGACCCCCATATCTTTTATATCAAATCTTTTGTTCAGCATTTGCTTAGTTGATTTGATCATGTTTTGACTACTTCCAATGATAAGCATGTCATCCACATAAAGACAAACTATGACATATCCTTGGTCAGTGTTTTTAACATAGACGCACTTGTCACATTCATTTATCTTAAACCCATTAGTAAGCATAGCATGATCAAATTTTTCATGTCATTGCTTAGGCGCTTGTTTTAATCCATAAAGAGATTTTACAAGCTGACAAACTTTCTTTTCTTGCCCTGGCACTACAACCCCTTCGGGTTACTCCATATAGATCTCTTCGTTTAGATCACCGTTTAAGAAAGCTGTCTTAACATCCATTTGATGTATTTATAATTTATACAACGCTGCAATAGCAATAAGCATGCGAATGAATGTTATTCTTGTCATATGGGAATATGTGTCAAAATAGTCCAAACCTTCCTTTTGTCTGTAACCTTTTACCACAAGTCTTGCTTTATACTTATCTATTGAACCATCTGCTTTCATTTTTCTCTTGAATATCCACTTATATCCAAGAGGTTTAGAACGAGGTGGAAGATCCACCAATTCCCAAGTATAATTTTGCATAATAGATTCAATTTTATTATTAACAGCCTCTTTCCACCAAGGTGCTTCAGGACCTGTCATTGCTTCCTTAAAGCTTTGAGGTTCATTTTCTAATAGGTATGTCGAAAAATCTAGACTAAAGGATTTTGATGTTCTTGCTCTCTTATTTCGTCTTGGTTCATCATCAGTTAAATCCTGCCGGTCGAGACCATTATTAGTCTCTTGTGTTTGATTGTCATTAGTCTCTTGACTTTATGTACAATCATAAGTTCTTTTCTGTGAACTTAATTCCTGTCCTTTCTTGTAAGGAAAGATGTGTTCAAAAAACACAGCATTCCTTGACTCTATAACAGTGTTCATATTTATATCAGGTATTTCTGATTTATAAGTCAGAAACTGATATGCACTACTATTCTGAGCATAACCAATAAACACACAATCCACTGTTTTTGGTCCTATCTTAGTCTTTTTAGAAACAGGAACTTCTACCTTTGCCAAACACCCCCACACTTTTAAGTACTTGTAGGAAAGCAGTCAACCTTTCCACAATTCATAAGGAGTGTTGTTAGTTTTCTTGTGGGGTATTCTGTTAAGAACATAATTAGCAGACAATATTGCTTCCCCTCACAAGTTCTGCAGTAAGCCCGAACTTAATAATATGGCATTCATCATTTCTTTAAGGGTTCTATTCTTCCTTTCAACAATTCTATTTTGCTGTGGAGAATAGGGTACTGTAGTTTGGTGAATAATGCCATGTTGTGCACAAAATTCATTTAAAGGTACATCATATTCACCACCCCTATCACTTCTAACCATTTTAATGGTTTTTCCAAGTTGATTTTCAACTTCAATTTTGTAAAGTTTAAACATTTCTAAGGTTTCATCTTTACTTCTAAGTAAGTATATATAACAATATCTTGTGCAATCATCGATAAATATTATGAAATTCTTTTTGCCTCCTCTAGTTTGAACAAATTTAATATCACATACATCTATATGAATTAATTCTAGAGGTTCGGTTTTTCTTTCAACCGATTTAAATGGAGCCTTAGTTAGTTTCGCTTCTACACAAATCTCACATTTGTAATTAGGATCAATGTCAAACTTTGGTATGTAATCCAAACCAATTAATCTACGTAAAACATCAAAATTTACATGTCCTAATCTACCATACCATAAATTCGACTCAAGAATATAAGCAAAAGATGTATTATTCTCATTAATAGCAAGTTTTGGTACAACCGTCATTACATTCAACTTAAAGAGACCATCACTCATGTATCCGTTACCAACATATATACCACTCTTTGTTAATACAAATTTATCAAACTCAAACACAAGCCTAAAACCATTTTCACTTAACAAAGAACTAGAAACTAAATTCTTTCGGATGTTTGGTACATGTAGTACGTTGTTGAGGGTAAGTTCCTTCCCTGATGTCATCTTCAAGATCACTTTTCATTGTCCAGCCACCGTAGAAATAGAAGAATTTTCCATGAAAAGTTGTTTTCTATTTGCAGCCTTATTGTAGGTAGTGAACATCTTCTTGTTCGCACAAATGTGACGAGTTGCTCCAGTGTCAACCCACCATTCCTTGGGATTTCTAACCAAATTAGCCTCAAACATCACAGCAGAGAGATTGATGTCATTTACCCCATCAGAGATGTAATCAAGTTCTGTCACATTGGCTTGATTGGTAGTCTTCTTGCTTGTACTTCTGCGATCCTTCTTAGGGCGGCGGCAATCAGAAGCTCAATGTTTGGTCTTGCCACAGTTATAGCATTTACCTTTGAACTTTTTATTGCCATTGTTGTCGCCTTGTTTAGTACCATCTCTAGTCAACTTTCTCTTTTTGTTATGTAGTTTGTGCACTTGTTCAACCACATTAGCCTTGGACTCAATGGGATTTTTACCATTCCTCTTTTCAGCCTTTTGGTTATCTTCGTCAATTCTTAGTCTTACAATCAATTCATCCATGGTCATCTCCTTGCGTTTATGTTTTAAATAATTTTTAAAATAATTCCAAGCCTGTGGTAACTTTTCTACTAAAGCAGTGACTTGGAAAGACTCACTAAGAGACATACCTTCAGAATGAATATCATGCAAAATTATTTAAAAATTTTGAACTTGAGAAATTACTGTTTGGGAGTCTACCATAACGAAATCCAGAAATTTACCAACAACAAATTTCTTCGGACCGGCATCCTCTGTCTTGTATTTTTTCTCCAAAGAATCCCATAATTCTTTTACTGTTTTCAGAGGGCTGTAAACATTATACAGCATGTTGTCAAGGTCATTGAGGTTGTAGTTTCTGCACAGGAAATCAGAATGTTTCCAAGCGTCTACAGCTGCAACAACTTGCCGATCACTTTCATCCTCTCTAAGTACTGGAGCCTCTTTACTGAGAAACCGAGACAAATTTAGAGTTGTAAGATAGAACAGCATTTTCTGCTGCCATCTCTTAAACTCAGTGCCATTAAATTTTTCATTTTTCTCCATGATTTATCGGAACTTGAACATGGTTTTGGATAAAGACCGGAGTCATTGTAACGATCGGATTTGGAGTACTACTTCAGCAGCCATAATATCTTATTACAAAAATCAGAAAAAATCAAAACACAAATTAATTTTCTAATTACTAAAACCAGAAAATAAATTATAACACAAATAATTTTATTTTTCTTATTACTAAAACTAGAAAAATAAAATACCACAATAATTTTTTTAGTAACACAAATTAATATTCTGCAATTGTTAATGACCTCAGTATATTACTATTAGTTGTCAAAGAAAATAAACAGTAGATCACTACTATTTGTCAAACAGTATATTACTACTATTTGTATTTTCCAACCAGAATATCACTTTGTGAAAACACAGAAAATTAAATACAATGAAGACACCAAAAAAAAATATTGTAATAACCCTGACCTCTGATTTATGTTAATTCGTGGTTAAATAAGTTTAATCAGTAATTAAGAGAAATTCTGAATTAAATTGCTAGTGTGTGTGTGTGCAATATTGTGCTTATATCTGTTTAGCGTAGAAAGATTTGTTCGTGTTTTCGTTTCAGTTTGTGAATTGAAGACCTCATCGACATCCGATTAAGAAATTGACTTGATTTATGTGTTAATTAGATTTTTTAGAATTTTATGGTAGGTTCAATTGAAATTGGATTTGGAACAATTAAATTAGATTAATTAATGCCACTTTGCTTAGCTTAAGCCAAATTAATTAAATATCACTAAGTGGGCCTATATAAGGCCACTTCTATCACTCTTACACATTTTTGACACCCTTGTTTCCTCATCTATGAACTCAACGTGAGACAGAGAGATAGGGAGGATAGATCTCAACTAGAGGATTGAAGAGTTGAGCAAGAATTTACTAGAATTGAAGGATTTGGACTTAGGAACTCAAAATTAAGCTTCTAGCTCTCATCTTGACAAGCCTAGGTAAGGAATCTAACCCTTAGTTGTGTAATTGAGTTAGCTTTTGTAAGAATTCAAGTTAAAGAGGTGGACTAACATGAGAATGGGCTAGGATTAAAGAATTGTAACTCAAATCATGCATGCATGTCCATATTGTGAAGTTTTGAAGTTGTTTTCATAAGAATCCTCACATGCATGTTCATATTTTGGTTGTAGACTGAGAATTCACCATGTTTTTTAGTTGAATATTTCATTTGATCATGTTTTGGGAAGCTATGAACTCAAATTACACATGCATGACATGATCACATCATATTCTTACATTTCAAGTTGAATGTTGCATAATTGACATACTTTTGGGCCTTGATTTCATGAAATGATCTTTACACCTTCATATATTACAAGTGTACACATGTTATCTTAAGTTTTGGGCCCAAAAGGATGTGAATTATAGCTTTGGATTTGAATTTGCAGCTTGGGAGTACAATCTGAAAATTCCAAATTCTACACTTCCACTCGAGCATGAGATTCTACACTCAAGCGAAAACCTTTGTTTTTGGATTTCCGCTCGAGCGACTTGAAGCACACTTGAGTGTGAAATACATGCTCCCAGAAGTTTCATGTTTTTACAGACCGCTCGAGCGGCGAGAGTTGCGCTCAAGCAAGGACATGAGCCTCATGCTCGAGCGGCCATCGAGCGTGAAAATCGCATAACCGGTACTTTTCAAAATTTGTAGAATACTCGAGCGCGAAATGTTGCGCTCGAGCATTTCCTCACATATTGCATGTCCGCTCGAGCGGGGACCCTGTTTTCAAAAATTTGACCAAGTGTTTACCAATCCAATGCGTATTAGTAGCCTCATTACATCCTAGGCATTCCTACGCCAAGATTAAGACATAGTAATGAGGGTAAAATGTAGAAACACACTAAGAATAGAACGTAATGAGTTAAATATATCCCAATTTGTGTTTCAAATGTGTATTTGTTATGTGTTAATGTAGGTCACACGCCTCGGGTTAAGTGAATTACCTATTCTACTCATCTACTTGGAGCCATCTGTTAATTGTGAGTAATAACTCTGTAAAGTTATGTTTAATTACAAGTATTTTCTGAATGATATGATACGATCTGTTCTCTGAAATGCTATTTTATGAATTATGAATGAATATCCATTTTTCTAAAATGTATTTGTGGCATCCTTAGTTCACGTGGCCCTCACCCGGGGGTAACAATACCGTGGCCAATATGCACGTGGCCCTCGCCTGAGGGTAACAATACCGTGGCCAATATGCACGTGGCCCTCACCCAGGGGTAACAATACTGTAACTTATATTCATGTGGCCCTTGCCCGAGGGTAACAATACCAAGGCCTATATTCACGTAGCCCTTGCTTGGGGGTAACAATACCGTGGCTACTTGCGTGCAAGGTATGGACCTTTATGGTTGTCGGTACCGATTGTACATGTGAGCCTCAGGACCAAATTGATATGATAGCTAATGGATCTACCACATATGATTTTATTCAAGATCCAAATATGAATATGAATATGATTATGAGCATGAACATGTATATGATCCTATTTCTGATTTGAAATTTTGAATATGCATAAGACCCTATTTCTGATATAAACTCTGTGATGGACATCATTCGCTAAAATCCCTTTACCTTGTTATTATTCACTGGGCTCTCGCTCACTATTTATATTATGTATGTAGGTGACCAAGCACGTGATCAGGGCCAGAGTTGATGGCCTGGGATTCTGTTTTGTCAGCCACCCTTTGCGCCTCCCGAAGAGGTTCTGGACTAAGTCAAGTTGTGTGGCTATATCTTTTGAACATTCAACACTTTGTTTCTCTTGTTAATGAATAGTTTGCTTTTGATTATCTATACATGGGGTAACGCATAACTACTGTACCTATGTGATGTCTTGAATATGTTTATAAAGTTTAAAATTATTTTGTTCCAAGTATGTCTGCACAGCTCAATGGACGATGTTTATTTTGTATATTTGCTTCCACGGCCCCTATCTTATGTTATCCTATTCAGAGGCCTTTGGTAATCCAAGGATTACTGGCCGATTACGACGCTAAACCCCTAGGGGCGAGTTTGGGTCGTGACAGAGTAGTATCAGAGCACGTGTTTTACCGCACATACGAGCCCATATAAGCTTAGGATGTCCTAGTAATAAGTAGGGACATTCTATCTGTATGTGTGAGTGTGTGGTAATCTTTATGAATGTGAAAATTGAATTTAAATCTGGACAAATGAAATTGGAATAAATGAATGAGATTATTCCTATGTTTATTATTACTTGGTGTCTCTATAGCAACATGGAGAATACAAGAGGAAATGACATAAGTGAATCTTCTGAGGCTCGAATGAACAGAATGGAATAGATGCTTGTGGCCTTGACTGAAGCAATGACGCAGCAACTAAGACAACAACCTTTGCCTTATCCATCTCCGCCGGTGTTAGCCGAACCGGACAATAATGACATCATTAATTTGACTCAGAAATTTATGAAAATGAAACCGCCGACCTTCTTGGGTGGTATTGAACCATTAAAGGCAGAAACCTGGTTGCTAGAAATGGAAAAGTTATTTGAAATATTTCCTTGCTCTGCAACTTAGAAAGTCCTTTTGGCTACTTACACCCTAAAGGATGAAGCCTGAAGATGGTGGCTGTTGGTTCGAAATAACAACGGGGACATGACATGGGCACAATTTAATGAGATATTCTACAACAAGTACTTTCCCCAATGCTTCAGGGACCGAAAAGTTTCTGAATTCCAAGAACTCAAACAAAGAAGAATGTTTGTGGCCGAATATGAAGCTAAGTTTACTGAATTAGCTCGTTTTGCCCCACACATGATGGACACCGACTATAAGAAAGCGTGAAATTTTGAGGGAGGACTGGACCTGGAAGTATTTGATCGAGTAAATGTCTCGAAATTGCCTACTTATGTAGAAGTGCTCAACAGGGCATTGATGGCAGAGGCCATAATAGCAGCTAAGAAACAAACTACAACTCCAACAACTGAATGGAAAGGAAAGAGGACCAGATTCAATTTCAAGAAGGGCCAATCATTTTCAAAGAAGCAAAATACAAGATCTTCCAATAGCTCTAGTCAAAGTAACAGATCTATTCCAAACTACCCCGACTGCAGAAGGAGACATAAAGGTGCATGTTACTGTGCATCAGGTGTGTGTTTCCGGTGTGGCAAGACTGGCCACATGGTTAGGGATTGCTCAATGAGGTCCAATGAGGTTAACCGTCCTTCGGCAAGTTCAGCCGGGTCTGTTTCTGCAGCAAGATCAAATACAAGAACTAATACCAGGGGTAACACAGACAATGGAACGTTGAGACAAGGGAAAGTGTTCGCACTAGTGCCTGGAGATATACAGAATACCGAGTCTGTGGTGTCAGGTATAATTTCCATCTGGGCCCAAAATGCATATGTGCTGATAGATTCTAGTTCTACCCATTTATTTGTATCACATGCATTTTCTCGGAAACTAACTAGACCATTAGAACCTATGAATTGTTTACTATCTGTATCTACACCGTCTGGGGGTTCTATGATATGTGCCTACGTTTATCCGGCATGTGATATTATGATTGGTGGTATGACACTGTATGCTGATTTGTTGCCTTTAAGCATTGATCATTTTGATTGTATTCTGGGTATGGACTAGTTGACTAAATACTGTGCCACTATTGACTGCACAAGTAAATCTGTTGTGTAAGACCACCTAGTATGCCCAAATTTATTTTTACTGGAAGTGAAGTAGTTCCTCCACCATACTTGATTTTATTTACGAAAGCCAGGAAATTGTTGAGGAAAGGTTGTCGAGGCTACATGTGTTGTGTATTGACTATGTCTTTGGATAGTACTAGTGTGGAAGTTTTTCATGTGGTTTGTGACTTTCCTAATGTGTTTTCTAAGGACTTACCTGGGGAGTTAATTGATAGGGAAATTGAGTTCACCATCGATGTTGTACCCGAGACACAGCCGATTTCTAAAACTCCATATAAAATGTCCACAATTGAACTAAAAGAATTGAAGGTCCAACTCCAAGAACTTTTAGATAAGAAATTCATCCGTCCGAGCATGTCACCTTGGGGTGCCCCAGTGTTGTTTGTAAAAAAAAAGTATGGGTCGTTGAGATTATGTATAGATTACCATGAACTGAACAAAGTAACGGTCAAGAACAAATACCCTCTGCCCCGAATAGACGACTTGTTTGACCAATTTCAGAGAGCACAAGTGTTTTCTAAAATTGACCTTCGATCTGGGTATCACCAGTTAAAAGTCAAAGCAGAAGACGTAGAGAAAATCGTTTTCCGAACCAAATATGAGCACTATGAATTTCTAGTAATGCCTTTTAGAGTAACTAATGCACCTGTAGTATTCATAGATTTAATGAATAAGGTATTCAAACAATTTCTGGATGAATTCATTGTTGTCTTTATTGATGATATACTAATTTACTCCAAAAGCAGGGAAAAACATGAGAACCATTTATGAATTACTTTACAGACCTTGAGAGAAAAGAAACTGTACGCAAAATTATCCAAATGTGAATTCTAGCTTGACAATGTGGCATTTTTAGGACACGTGATCAACAAAGATGGTGCATCAGTAGACTCACAGATAGGAATGGCAACAGGGTGGGGCGGGGTGGGGCCGGGGATCACACTCCCCGTCCCCGATCTCCGATGGTGGAAATTCCCCCGTCCTTGGCCCCGATCCCTGACGGGGAATCTATCGCCACCCCCGCCCCCTAACAGGGATCGGGTTTCCCCGACCTCGAAAATTCCCTGGCCAAAAAAAAAAAAAAAAAAATCAAATCTGAGCTCCAGATCTACAAGAATTCATCAACAATCACCAAATCATATATGTTCGTCATCATCATCATCAACAACAGCACAACCATATAGCAGATTTAACATATACATTCAATAGATGTAACAAATCTGAGCTCAAATGTAAAACATAAAAGATAAAAAATTAAAAACAGATCTGAGCTCAATAAATCATCATTTTCTTTATCTTCATCAACAACAGATTTGAGCTCAACTAGGATCTTGGCACCGGTGGTGACCAAAACTTCCAGATTTGAAGAACAAAATCGAAAACCAAAGAGGGAGGGAGAGAGAGAGAGAGAGTGAGAGAGAGAGGTCTCTCCTTGTTCTGTGCCGTCGGCGACGGCGAGTAGGTCGTCAAAGTCGCTGAGATCAGTGGATTCGAGAAGGGAGGGTTTGAGGTCAGAGTGCCACCCGCAGAGAGAGAGATATATATATATATATTAGCTTCGATAGAACCACGGAGAGAGAGAGAGAGATCACCTTCAGTTTGTGAGAGAAGAAAAAAAAATGAGAGAAAAAGTGAGACAGTGAAACTAATAACACTATATATATACATATATAGGGAATTCAGGGATTAACGGGGCCGGGTCTCGGGAACCTATCCTCGTCCCCAGCCTGAAAACTGTCAGGGATTTAATTTTCAATAACATCCCCGGCCCTATGGGGAGTAATTTTCGAGAAAACCCCGTTTTAATTGAGGTCGGGGGATCGGGTCCCCGTCGGGCCGGGTTCAAATTGCTATCCCTACCCACAGAAAATTGAAGCCATTGTTGACTGGCCAAGACCAACTAACGTGTCAGAAGTTAGAAATTTTCTGGGACTTGCTGGTTATTACAGAAGATTTGTGAAAGACTTCTCAAAACTTGCCATACCATTGACACAATTAACACAGAAGAATGTACAGTTCGATTGGAATGATCAGCGTGAATCAGCTTTTCAAGAGTTGAAAACTAGATTATTAGTGACTGCACCAATCTTAACTTTACCTAATGGCACTGATGGGTTCCAAATTTACAGTGACGCTTTGTATAAAGGGTTGGGTTATGTGCTAATGCAGAATAGGAAAGTAATTGCATATGCCTCTCGGCAACTACGTCCTCATGAGAAGAATTACTCGACTCATGATCTTTAACTGACAGCTATAGTGTTTGCTTTGAAAATTTGGCGCCATTATTTATACGGAGTAACTTGTGAAGTGTACACGGACCATAAAAGCCTCACATATTTCTTTACCCAAAAAGAACTGAACATGAGACAGAGAAGGTGGCTAGAATTGATCAAAGACTATGATTTACAAATTCTATATCATCCAGGGAAGGCAAATACCGTTGCTGATGCATTGAGCCGAAAATCCATTGCTAATTTGTCATGTTTGCTCACCAGCCAGAGAGAGTTGTTATGTGACTTGGAGAAGAATGAGATTGAAGTCGTGTTATGTGAACATGGCGGAATCTTAGCTGTCATTTCTGCTCAGCCTGCAATCATTGAAGAAATTAAAGGGAAATAACGCGAAGATGAGTTTCTAAGGAAAATTGTTGATGAGATTGAATCAAAATCGAAACCAGGATTTGTGCTTGACAATGATGTGTTGAAATTTCAAAATCGCCTTTGTGTGCTGAACTGTTCAGACCTCAGGAAACACATCATAACTGAAGCTCACAACTCAAAATTTGCTATGCATCCAAGAAATACAAAGATGTATCACAATTTGAAACAGAATTTCTGGTGGTCGGGAATGAAAAAGTGTATTGCAGATTTTGTGGCTAGATGTTTACACTGTCAACAAGTTAAAGCTGAACATTAGCGACCTGCTGGTTTGTTACAGCCACTTCTAATACTGGAATGGAAATGGGAACACATCACCATGGACTTCATTGTGGGATTGCCTCGCTCCTCCCGAGGTATGGATTTTATCTGGGTCATTGTTGATTGTTTAACTAAGTCTGCCCATTTTCTACCTGTCAAATCTTTGTATAATGCGGATAAGTTGGCTAATTTGTATGTCAATGAGATTGTAAAATTGCATGGAATTCCAGTGTCCATAATATCTAACAAAGATCCCAAGTTTACTTCAAGGTTTTGGCAGAGTTTGCAACAAGCCTTGGGGACTGAGCTGAGATTAAGCAATGCTTATCATCCACAGATGGATGGCCAATTTGAACAGACCATACAAACATTGGAGGACATGTTACGATTGTGTGTGTTGGACTTTCAAGGTAATTGGGAGACTTACCTTCCTCTGGCAGAATTTGTGTATAACAACAGCTATCATTCAAGCGTTGGGATGGCTCCTTACGAAGCTTTGTATGGTAAAAAATGTCGATCTCCGATATGTTGGGCCGAAGTAGGTGATAAACCTTTGTTGGGACCGAAACTTGTGCAAGAAACAACCGAGAAAGTGAAACTGATCCAACAACGTTTGAAAACTGCACAGAGCCGGCAAAGAGTTGCTGATGTTCGAAGAAGAGACCGAGAATATGAAGTCGGGGATCACGTGTTTATTAAAGTGACTCCAATGAAAGAACAAACACGATTTGGCGTTAAGGGCAAATTAGCACCGAGATATGTTAGGCCATATGAAATTCTAGAGAGAAACAACCCGGTGACGTTTCGGATAGCCTTACCACCAATTATGGAGCTTATGCACAACGTTTTTCATGCCTCTATGTTTCAGGATTATTTGAGAGACCCACTACACGTGATAGAGCCGACTCAGGTGCTTCTAAAAGATGATTATACGTACGAGGAGAGGCCAATGCAAATTGTTGATCGCCGAATCAAAAGATTAAGAAATAATGAAATTCTGTTAGTAAAGGTTGATTAGTAGAATCACAGAGGAACTTATGCAACTTGGGAGACAGAAGAAGACATGATGAGAAGATATCCTGAGTTGTTTCCTTTCAATTCAATATTCTTCCATAATAAAGGTAATTCGAGTTTGGAGGACCAAACTCTTTAAGAAGGGAAAGCTGTAATAACCACGACCTCTGTTTTACATTAATTCGTGGTTAAATAAGCTTAATTAGTAATTAAGAGAAATTCTGAATTAAATTGCTTGCGTATGTATGCAATATTGTGCTTATATATGTTTAGCGTAGAAATATCTATTCGTGTTTTCGTTTCGGTTTGTGAATTGAAGGCCTCATCGGCATCCGATTAAGAAATTGACTTGATTTATGTGTTAATTAGATTTTTTAGAATTTTATGGTAGGTTCAATTGAAATTGGATTTGGAACAATTAAATTAGATTAATTAATGCCACTTTGCTTAGCTTAAGCCAAATTAATTAAATATCACTAAGTGGGCCTATATAAGGCCACTTCTATCACTCTTACACATTTTTGACACCCTTGTTTCCTCATCTATGAACTCAACGTGAGACAGAGAGAGAGGGAGGATGGATCTCAACTAGAGGATTGAAGAGTTGAGCAAGAATTTACTAGAATTGAAGGATTTGGACTTAGGAACTCAAAATTAAGCTTCTAGCTCTCATCTTGACAAGCCTAGGTAAGGAATCTAACCCTTAGTTGTGTAATTGAGTTAGCTTTTGTAAGAATTCAAGTTAAAGAGGTGGACTAACATGAGAATGGGCTAGGATTAAAGAATTGTAACTCAAATCATACATGCATGTCCATATTGTGAAGTTTTGAAGTTGTTTTCATAAGAATCCTCACATGCATGTTCATATTTTGGTTGTAGACTGAGAATTCACCATGTTTTTTAGTTGAATATTTCATTTGATCATGTTTTGGGAAGCTATGAACTCAAATTACACATGCATGACATGATCACATCATATTCTTACATTTCAAGTTGAATGTTGCATAATTGACATACTTTTGGGCCTTGATTTCATGAAATGATCTTTACACCTTCATATATTACAAGTGTACACATGTTATCTTAAGTTTTGGGCCCAAAAGGATGTGAATTATAGCTTTGGATTTGAATTTGCAGTTGGGACTGCAATCTGAAAATTCCAAATTCTACACTTCCGCTCGAGCATGAGATTCTACACTCGAGCGGAAACCTTTGTTTTTGGATTTCCGCTCGAGCGACCTGAAGCACGCTCGAGAGTGAAATACATGCTCCCAGAAGTTTCATGTTTTTACAGACCGCTCGAGCGGCGAGAGTTGCGCTCGAGCAGCCATCGAGTGTTCATTGAACGTGAAAATCGCATAACCAGTACTTTTCAAAATTTACAGAATGCTCGAGCGCGGGAAGTTGCGCTCGAGCGTCCCCTTACATATTGCATGTCCGCTCGAGCGGGGACCCTATTTTCAGAAATTTGACCAAGTGTTTACCAATGCGTTTTAGTATCCTCATTGCATCCTAGGCATTCCTCAGCCAAGATTAAGACATAGTAATGAGGGTAAAATGTAGACACACACTAAGAACGAAACGTAATGAGTTAAATATATCCCAACGTGTGTTTCAAATGTGTATTTGTTATGTGTTAATGTAGGTCACGCGCCTCGGGCTAAATGAATTACCTACTTTACTCATCTACTTGGAACCATCTGTTAATTATGAGTAATAACTCTGTAAAGCTATGTTTAATTACAAGTATTTTCTGACTGATATGATACGATCTGTTCTCTGAAATGCTATTTTATGAATTATGAATAAATGTCCATTTTTCTGAAATGTATTTGTGGCATCCTTAGTTCACGTGGCCCTCGCTCGAGAGTAACAATACCGTGGCCAATATGCACATGGCCCTCGCCCAGGGGTAACAATACTGTGGTTACCGAGCCCTATATTCACGTGGCCTTTGCCTGGGGGTAACAATATCGTGGCTACTTGTGCGCAAGATATGGGCTTTTATGGTTGTCGGTACCAACTGTACATGTGAGCCTCAGGACCAAGTTGATATGATAGCTAATGGATGTACCACGTATGATTTTATTCAAGATCCAAATATGAATATGATTATGAGCATGAACATGTATATGATCCTATATTTGATTTGAAAATTTGAATATGCATAAGACCCTGCTTCTAATATAAACTCTGTGATGGACATCATTCGCTAAAACCCTTTTACCTTGTTATTATTCATTGGGCTCTCGCTCACTATTTATATTATGTATGTAGGTGACCAAGCACGTGATCAGGGCCAGAGTTGATGGCCTGGGATTCCGTTTTGTCAGCCACCCTTTGCGCCTCCCGAAGAGATTCCGGACCAAGTCAGGTTGTGTGGCTATTTCTTTTGAACATTCAACACTTTGTTTCTCTTGTTAATGAACAGTTTGCTTTTGATTTTCCGTACATGGGGTAACGTATAATTACTGTACCTATGTGATGTCTTGGATATGTTTATAAAGTTTAAAATTATTTTGTTCCATGTATGTCTACACAACTCAATGGACGATGTTTATTTTGTATATTTGCTTCCTTAGCCCCTATCTTATGTTATCCTATTTAGAGGCCTTTGGTAATGCAAGGATTACTGGCCGGTTACGACACTAAACCCGTAGGGACGGGTTTGGGTCGTGACAAATATTTTGTCTTAAGATTGTTGGACAATCTTCACTATATTTAAATAAGTAAATTCTGTTTGTGTACTTAACAACAAACGGAACACAAAAGAAATAAAGGAAAGAAGAGAGATTGTTTGATTACAAAAATCAAACCCATAAATAAAAACATATTTTTATTTTGTTACAAAAAACAAAATCACAATCTGATTTAAATAAATAATAATAAAATAGAAAATAAATTAACAACTTACTTAATTAACTTCTTGAACAGACTTTTGATCAAGTCCAGTGTTTAACACTGTGTCCTTAAGACATATTCATCCTCTCCATAGTGCTTTCAGATTTGCGGATGTCTATCTCCCAGGATAAAATGATCAACAACGAATAAATGCAACACTACAATTTATTCACACAACAAACACACTTTGTGTTTACACTCTTTCTCACAAGCAAATAATGCAGCAAAATGCAGAGATAGTAAAGCAGAATTTGAGGACGAAAATTCAGTGAGTAATCCAAATAAGGACCTGTCTTATTTATAGATGGAAAGGTGGCTGTTTGTTTTTAATTAAACAGGTACCAAACCTATTTGAACAGGTGCAAGACCTGTTTGGCACTGTTGAACAGATAACCGAATCTGTTCGGTTTAATTTGCACAGATTTGAATTTCTTTCAGACAGATAAAATCTGTACATAAAAATTGAAGAGGTGTAAGCAAAGTTTTGAATTTTCCAACTGAAAATTTGAATTCAAAATTACCAGAATTTATTTTTCCCAAAACATAAAAAATAAATTCAAACGTTTTTGGCCCAAAAAGATAGGTATTGGGCCGGACAAGCCCAACTCAACCTCATACCACGCAACCGCACCCAAACCCAAGCCCAGCCCAGCACGCGCCGACCAACCGAACGGGCAGCGACGGTGGTGTGCGTATGTGTGTTTATTTTTTGGTCTAATGGGCCTAGCCCAATTTGCACATAACCTCTCCCTTCTACAAAATTAGGGTGTCCCTTGGGGCCCTTCCCAAGTTATAATCTCATGCCTTATAAACCCACTCAAAACTTGTCCGCCAAATCAATATAGGACAAGCCTTAAACCAAACCTTTAGGAAATTTCACCAAAAACACCATTTCTATGGAGCTCTCTTTGGCTTCAATTTCCGATTCACCCGATAATGGTTTTAAGCAACCAAATATACCACGTGAATCATAACGCGGCATAGAACGCGTTACCACTTAGACCCACGAAATTCGACGCATGGGTCCCACCTAAAAAATAGACCAAAGTTGAGGAAAAATTCTATTTTCCCAATACTTTCAAAATCATTTCTAACAAGAAATAGGCATGGCCAACACATCCCCTGCAAGTTGCGATAGCACTCTATATTTGGTTGCATTCACCTTCCAATCCAAAATCTCAAATGTTTGATTCTTTGCAAAATGTTCTACCTCGAACAAATATTGTTCCAATTCCGACTTAGACCCACTAGTGCATCGCCCCTCCAAATAGGAATTAAATTTGGGGTCAACCAAAGAATAAGGATCATCATCATCATCTTCCACCATATTCATAACTTCACTCACACTTGGAAGTTTCTCATTTGAAGGATAAAGCGTGACATAATGGAAATACAAACGACTCAAACAACCCTTAACCTTGTCTACCATATCTTCCACCTTCTTAGTATCTCCAAGAAATAAATTTGAAAAGCAAAACTCCAAGTATGCCATTTTTTTGGTAAGATCAAGAACAACCACAACATACAATAACAAATTAATTTTACTTCCATCCCCCCAATACTTGCTAAACTTTTGTTTCATAGTCTCTGTCATTATTCTCAAAGTATCATCTTCCTCCAAAATTAATTGGTTAATTTTGCTTTCAATAACAAATATTTCTTTGTAAAAAGCATTGGAAGCAATAAAGAGAGATCCCGAAAACTTCTTAATTGCAAGATAAAATAATTTTAGAAACCTCGAAAACAATCTACATTTTTTCCAATCCAACTCATTAGGACTGCTCCTTATGCCACTATCAACATCCTTGAAATAAGGTTCCAAATTGGAATCCACAAACTTCAAATGGTTAAAAGCCTTCTCATACTTTTCGGCGGCCTCCAACATCAAATAGGTAGAGTTCTACCTAGTTGGTACATCTAGGCATACAAAAGCTTTTGAATCAAGTTTGAGTGTAGCTGCACACTTCTTAAAAGCATCATCCTATGAGGAGAACACCTCACATATCTCACCACAAGTCTAATGTTGGCAATAGAATCGTCCATTTCTTTCAAGCCATCACTCACAACGAGATTAAGAACATATGCACAACAACGCATGTGAATAAACTCATGTTGCAAAATAGTCCGCTTCCAATCTTTAGTTATTGTTAGCAAATATTGAATGATAAGATTATTAGAACTAACATTATCAACTGTTAAGGTGAATATGCTATCAATGTTCCACTCAATCAAACACGACTCAATTTTCTTACCCAATGTTTTTCCTTTGTGATCTTTAACTTGTTGAAAATTTATGATTCTTTTTTGAAGTTTCCAATTGTCATCAATGAAATGAGTAGTCAAACACATGTAACACAAATTCTGAATAGATGTCCAAGTGTCCATAGTAAAGCAAATTCTAGGACCCTTTATGGCCTTCTTTAACTTATCTCTTTCATTCTTGAATATGTTAAGCACTTCTCCAGATATGGTATGACGAGAGGGGATTGGTTTGAATTTCGGTTGCATGACATTACAAAATCTTCTAAACCCAACTCCCTCCACAAATCTAAATGACAACCATCTCCACAAGAGACCTTTTACAAGCATCAAAATTAAAAGTTGTTGCTACAACCTCAATACCCTTTTCATTTTGTTTCAATTTAAGATTTAATGTTTGTTGACCATCTCTATCCCTATTTGGATATTCTTTACAATTGGGTGTATGACTCCTCAAATTACTAGTCCCACAAAGTCTAGAGTCAGCCAAATACTCTTTCTTGTAATATTTGCATACGGCTCTACGCTTCCCATCGGGCCCGTAACCTTATCAAAATGATCCCAAACTGTGGATGGTGCTCTCCCCCCTCCACCATCACTGATTAAGGCCGAATTGTACAACATTGAGGCCATTAACGAGGATCTCTTAACTTTACTTGCTTGTCAAATTGTATACTTTATGTGTGTTTAATGTCAATCAGGTTGTACATAGTCGGAGCATAAAATGGGCAAAAAGATAGAATTTGGAGAGAAAACAGATTCTCGCACATGCGTTGAATTTTTTGGGAAAACGTGTCTGATGTTTTAAACCTCTTTGAAAGACAACAGAAGTATAAATAGGCAAGAAAAAGGCTGGATTAGGGTTCGGAAATTATTTTTGTAAGGAAAGAGAGGCTAGGGTTTCAAGGGGCGATTTTCTCCAAAAAGCTTGAAGGACACTTCCATGGGGTCTTCTTTCTCATCTTCTTCCTCTTCTCACTCCTCGATGAGTGACTCATCTTCTTTTCTAGGGTTTTGATGAAACCCTAGGCATGTAGTTAGTTTTTCTTTTTGATTTTCAATTATGTAAAGGTTTGAACAATTGTATGGTGTTTTAGAAGTTTTATATATATTTTTTCCATTATTTCTTCAAGTATTCGGCTTTCTCTGACTGTTGAATGTTTTCCATACAAGAGTTTTCTATTCTTTCACATTCAAGGTATGAGACGAACCATACTACGAGGGACAAGTCGTGTCACTACCCTAGTTTAGAGTGAACGATTCGTACTACTTGAGATGGTTCGTGCTCGTACATTGAACGTGATGATTTTCTTGTTAAATGCTTTGAACTTGTAGTTGCGAAACATTATTCCGTTCGAACCATAACATAATTGATTTCAATTGGAAACCCTATTTACGTGACTAATGGTGGACTTTTTGCCCTAGGTTTTTCCCCAAATCAGTAAATTCAATTTTATTTATAATTGATAATTTAATTACTTAGTTTAATTTATTTGTTATTAAATTAGGTTATGAACAATCAATTTTTTCATCAAAATTAATTTAGAAATTTAACAATTAAATTAGTTTAATTTCACAATTGTCCCTGTGGATCGATACCTGGACTTCCCATTATTCTAAAAGAATTTGGTATAATTTTGTGTTTAATTTTGGTGTGTGTAACGACCCATCAAATTTTGGCGCCGTTGCCGGGGACTTCTGGTGAAATTAATTAATTTAAAGTTTTATTCTTATTTTAATTTTTAGTTTAGGATTTTATGCTTTCGTGTTGCTAAGTGTGCCTAGCGTTTGAAAGTGGAAACTATCACCGAAGTGCAAGCGGAGCCAACCAAGCTTTAAAAAAAAAAACAAAAAAAAAAAAAACCGCAGCACTAAAGTGCTTAAAAAAAAAGCAAACACTCGCAAGCAAAAAAGAAAGACAAAGCTCAATTAGAGGTTGGAGACAACGTCTACACATTAAGCACCCGCAAGACGAGTAAAGCGTTTTCGTTAAACCGCTATGAGTATTTCTCCCTTTGTTATTTTGCTTTCGTAACTTAGTGCATAGAGTCGGAACTTTTTGTGTGTGTGTGAGTAGTGTATGCACAGGCGCCATTCTTGTCGCCCTGAATTGTGGAGTTTGGACCTTGAATTAAAAAGGACTCTTAGGAGACTTAGAGCCTCTACCCATGTTCCTAGGCTTGAATATTCATATTCATACATTGAGCCATTAGAGATGGAAAATCCAAATGTCCCGAATGTGCCCAACCAGACCCTTAAGGATTATTTCACACCCACTGCATATACATCACCATCATGTATCCAATTACCCAACACCACTGCTGCTGCTCATTATGAGATTAAGTCCAGCACCATACAAATTCTCCCATCATTCCATGGACTAGCTCATGATAATCCTTACAAACATTTGAATGAATTTCTGGAAATTTGCTTAACAGTGAGGATCCAGAATTTCACAAATTAGGCCTTAATGTTGCGATTGTTTCCATTCTCATTAAAGGATAAAGCCAAACACTGGCTGAATTCCTTACCTACTAATTCAATCACAACTTGGGACCAATTATAGCAATGGTTCTTGGATAAGTACTTTCTCATAGGTAAAACCAACCAACTTCGGCGAGCCATCACCAATTTTGCTCAAATTGATGGCAAGCAATTTCATGAAACGTGGGAAAGACTTCGTGACCTTCTCCAACAGTGTCCCCATCACCAAGTGCCTGATTGGCAACTTGTTCAAACATTTTATTATGGCTTAACTGAGCCGCACCGCCAAATGGTGGATTCATCCTGTGGTGGGACATTCATGTCCAAAAATGATGCCGAGGCATGGCAATTGTTTGAGAACCTAAGTGATAATTCCCTTTACCATGCCTCCGCAGGCCGGCAAGTCCGGCAACTAGTAGTTGGATCCCCGAAGAGAGGGGGCATTTATGAGGTCGAGCAAAACCTAGAGTTAGCCCAACAAGTAGAGGCATTGTCCCGCAAAATGGACCAATTATTAGCTACGGGACATGCCCCTACACAGTAAGATCAACCTCAATTTCACGAGGCATGTGCTATATGTGCGATCCCTGCTCATGACTTGAGTGAGTGCCCTTCAGCATCACAATTTTCGGAGTTAGTCTAAGAGCATGTGAATGCGGCTCAAGGATTCTCCAACCCAGGTAATGACCCATATTTCAATACCTATAACCCCGGATGGAGAAATCATCCCAATTTTTCATAGAGACCTCCTTCACAAGGCACTTCTTACAATCCTCCACCACCAAGGCAAAATTTTAATAATTTTGCCAACCAATCATCCTACCAACCACCGCAACCTTATCGACCCCCACAACCGTATCGGCAACCACAACCCCCGTCTGTTCCTCAAGGCAACTCGGCCTTCGAGAGTCAGGTGTTAGAAGTTCTCTCAGAACTTAAGGGGTTAGCACCAGTAGTTCACTCCCATACTCACTCAATTGCCAAGCTAGAGAACCAATTGGGTCAAATGGCTAACAACATGAATAGGAGAGATGAGGGAAAATTACCGAGTCAGACTGTGGCTAACCCTAAGGGACAATACAAGGCAGAGAGTTCGGGTGGGAATGGAAAGCACCATGAGCAGGTGCAAGCAGTGATTACTTTGAGAAGTGGTAGGGAGTTAGAGCCTCAGTCAGTTGTGTCTGATGCAACTAGAGCTAAGAAGGGTGACCACGGTGGTACACCCAATGAGAGCAAGGATGAGGGGGAAACACTTAAGAGGGATGCCTTAGTCCCTAGCACTTCACATGAGCCCAAGGTACCATATGTGCCTAAGGCACCCTTTCCCCAATGCCTTGATATACCGTCCCCTTTTAATAAGAAGACGGCATCCATGGAAGCAATGATGGAGGTTTTTAAACAAGTAAAAATCAACCTCCCCTTGTTGGAGGCGATTAAGCAAGTACCCTCCTATGCTAAATTTCTAAAGGACCTTTGTACGCAAAGCGTAAATCTAGGACACATATGTCCCAAAAGGTCATACTCACGAAGCAAGTAAGCTCCATCTTGTCGAATGACACACTCCCTAAGCTTAAAGACCCGGGTGCCCCAACCATTGCATGCATTATAAGGGACCATTTCATTGATAGGGCCTTATTAGATTTAGGGGCTAGTGTCAATTTGTTGCCGTACTCTGTATACAAAGAATTTAGGCTTGGCGAGTTGAAGCCCACTACTATTACTCTCCAGTTAGCTGACTGGTCCCTCAAAGTGCCACGTGGCATGATTGAGGATGTGCTAGTAAAGGTTGATAGGTTTTACTTTCCTGTTAACTTTTTGGTGTTAGATATGGAATCAGTAGCTAGTTCTAGAAAACAAATCCCGGTGATCTTAGGTCGACCTTTCTTGGCTACGGCCAATGCTTGCATCAATTGTCATACCGGGGTTATGGAAGTTTCATTTGGTAACATGCAAGTGAAACTTAATGTTTTTCAAGCATCCCAACAACCCCATGAGAGAGAGGAGTGCTTATTTGTGGATGTTGTGAATGGGATTGTGGAGGAAGCTTTGCCTTCCATTCTTGTAGAGGACCTTTTAGAGGCTTATCTAGCTCATTTTCAGTTCGAAAATTCTGATATTGACAAGTCAGTTGAGGAGGTAAATGTCTTGTTTAATGCTTCTTCTACACCGGATTTTCCTCCATGGAAATCCCGGTTTGAGTCAATTCCTCCTCTGTCGAGAGAGCCCGCAATACCATCTTTGGTCACACCACCCACACTTGAGTTGAAGCCACTCTCGGCCACACTCAAGTATGCATTTTTAGGGCCCCAGGATACTTTACCAGTCATCATTGCATCTAACTTGACTGTAGAGCAGGAGAGTCAGTTAATGAATGTTCTCATGGCACATTAGAGTGCTATAGGGTGGTCAGTGGCTGATTTGAAAGGCATAGATCCCTCCGTGTGCATGCATTATATACACCTAGAGGAGGACACCAAACCTTCTTGTGAAATGCAACGGAGACTTAATCCTAATATGAAAGAGGTGGTGAAAAATGAGGTATTGAAACTGTTAGATGTAGGTATTATATACCCCATCTCGGATAGCAAGTGGGTGAGTCCCACACAAGTGGTAACCAAGAAATCGAGCATCACTTTTGTTGAGAATGAGATAAGAGAGTTAGTCCCCACACAAACCACTACTGGGTGGCAAGTGTGTATCGATTATAGGAGACTGAATTCCTCGACTAGGAAGGATCATTTTCCCTTATCTTTTATTGACCAGATCCTAGAGCGGTTAGTGGAACAGGGTTTCTACTGTTTTCTTGATGGTTATTCGGGATATAATCAGGTCCCGGTGTACCCCGCTGACCAGGAAAAGACCACATTCACATACCTTTTTGGCACTTTTGCTTACAAGCGCATGCCCTTTGGGCTATGTAATGCACCGGCGACTTTTCAACGGTGTATGATGGTCATTTTCTCCAATATGGTGGAGAATTCTTAGAGGTTTTCATAGATGATTTTTGGGTGTTTGGACCGTCTTTTGAGAAATGCCTTAGGAACTTGACTAGAGTGTTGGAATGATGTACTGAGGCAAACCTAATCTTAAGTTGGGAAAAGGGCCATTTTATGGTTCATGATGGTATAGTGTTGGGACACATTGTGTCCCCTCGAGGTATAGAAGTAGACAAGGCTAAGGTTGACCTCATTGCAGGCCTTCATCTGCCCAATTCCATACGTCAAATTAGGTCTTTCCTAGGGCATGCAGGTTTTTACCGTAGGTTCATCAAAGACTTTAGTAAAATATCATGTCCTTTGTGTAGTTTACTTGTTAAGGACGCGCCTTTTATCTTTGATGAGGCATGCTTGAAGGCGTTTGAAACACTGAGAATAGCCCTGACTACCGCCCCAATCATGAAATCACCAGATTGGTCGCTTCCTTTTGAAATCATGTGTGATGCCTCCGATTATGCTGTCGGGGCTATGTTGGGCCAAAGGGTCAACAAGGCACCCTTTGCTATATACTATGCTAGTCGCACTCTCTTGGATGCACAATTGAACTATACTACCACTGAAAAAAAGTTGCTAGCTGTGATCTTTGCCTTAGATAAATTCCGGTCCTATCTCCTAGGTTCCAAGGTCATAGTCTTCACTGATCATGCCGCTTTGCGGTATTTACTATCAAAGAAAGAGACCAAACCTAGGTTAATTAGATGGATTTTGTTGCTTCAGGAATTTGACCTAGAGATCCAAGATAAAAAAGGATCTGAGAATGTGGTGGCGGATCACCTCTCCCGAATCCTTGTTGAGTATACTAGTGACCCTCTTATTTTACATGATTCGTTTCCGGACGAACAACTCCTTGAGCTGTCACGAGCGAGCCCCCTGTGGTTTGCACATATTGTGAATTACTTGGCCATTGGCCAAATTCCGTAGAATTGGTCTAAGCAAAACAAAGACCGATTCTTTTTGCAGGTCAAGTATTATTTTTAGGAGGATTCGGAGTTGTTTAAATATTGCTCCGACCAAGTGATCCGACGGTGTGTGCCGGAGAGTGAGGTGCATAGCATTCTTACATTTTGTCATTCTTCTGTATGTGGCGATCATTTTAGTAAGCATAAAACGGCCGCCAAGATTTTACAGAGCGAGTTTTATTGGCCCACAATTTTTAAATATGTCCATCAATTTTGTAGAACTTGTTTACGCTGTCAGCAAATGGGTTCGATATCTCGGCGTGACATGATGCCAATGTCCCCTATTCTTGTGGTAGAGATGTTTGATGTTTGGGGGATTGATTTTATGGGACCTTTCCCGTCGTCATTCGGGTTTGAGTATATTCTCTTGGCAGTAGATTATGTGTCTAAGTAGGTGGAGGCGATAGCTACCCGAACAAACGATCAGAGAGTTGTAATCAAATTTTTGCATTAAAACATCTTTAGTCGTTTTGGGTTTCCTAGAGCCATAATAAGTGATCAGGGTACGCACTTTTGTAACCGGTTCTTTGAGTCGGTAGTCAAGAAATACTCTATCACTCATAAAGTTGGCACTCCATACCACCCTCAAACTAGTGGCCAAGTGGAAGTCTCAAATAGGGAGGTAAAACACATAATAGAGAAAACGGTGAGGCAAGATAGGAAAGATTGGTCACAACGGTTGATTGATGCATTATGGGCCTACCGCACTGCTTATAAGACACCCATTGGGATGTCACCATATGGGGCGGTGTTTGGCAAAGCTTGCCATCTCCCGGTTGAACTTGAGCACCGAGCATTGTGAGCCATAAATAAGTTTAATTTCGATATGGTCGCGGCTAGGCTCAACCAAAAATTGCAACTCAATGAGTTGGAAGAAATCCGGAATGATGGATATGAGAGTTCGAGAATTTTTAAAGCTCAGACTAAAGAATTCCATGACAAGCACATTAATAGAAAATCCTTTGAATCCGGCCAAAAAGTGTGGCTTTTTAACTCAAAATTGAAACTCTTTCTAGGTAAGCTTAGATCAAGATGGGATGGTCCCTTTGTGGTTGTTGAGGCATTTATTCATGGCGCCGTTAAGGTGCAAGATCCAAAGACTGGCCACACTTTCAAAGTGAATGGCCAAAGACTGAAGCCATATATAGAGGAGATTGGGAATGGGGATATGATTGAGTCCATTGCTTTAATGGACCCTTTTTACTGTGATTGATAGATTGATTTTTTGTTCTCCTTTCTTTCCCTTCTATTCTATTATGTTTTTCTTTGTTCTTGTTGTGCTTTATTTGCGTCTAGGAGACTTTAAATCCTCTAAAGGTGTAATTCCTTTGGTGCTAGCCGTGCCCGAACGGCATCTGACGGTCTGGTATAGCCACCTAACCGTGTTTGTAGTGAGTTCCTAGGAGACCAACTAAGACGGTGGAAACTAGAGTTCGAATGGCAAAGCCTAGAACACAAAGGTTTGGAATTTCCGAGACTAGAGTCTAGTTTAAATACCCAGGGGTGTGCAGATTGCTTCAAAACTACCCCAACTTGAACTTTGTATGGCAGCCCCATAGGTCGAGTTAGCTTTATGCGCCTCGATTCTGGATACCGAATCAACCTAGTCTGTTACCGTGTTGAAGAATAGGGAAAGTTACAAACGCGGTTAGGGAGAAAAGTAATACCCGTGATTTTCGCGTGAAGATTATACCTTTAGTGAGCATTTAATTATTTCTGTGAGCATTTTTTTTTTTTTTTTTTTAAAAATACCGCACGTGCGGCATAAAATGTCGAACCACAAGTGCGTACTGCATTAATTGTAGGTGCGTGAAAGAGTGCGTCAACATAGCCGTACGTGTGGCTTGATCCCCGCATGCGCGAAGCGTCATTCCCACCAAAAAAAAAATTCCATACGTGCGGCAAAATTTATTTTCCACCAATTTGCCTACTGCTTTAAAAGCAGGTGCGCGGAGGCGTGCGGGGTGTGCGTCCGCACGTGCGGCGTAAACTCCCATACGTGCAGCGATTCTTTGAAAAAAAATAAGAAAAAAATAATAATAATAATTTAAAACCTGCAGATTTTGTTTTTTTTTTTTTATTATTATTGTTTTTCATTTGTTTACTTATTTCAAAAAATAAATAAATAAATTTTAAATAAAAATAAATAAATATACTATTTTATTTCTTTATTTATTTTTATTTTCAAAAAAAATAAATAATTTTTAAAAAATTGAAAATATAAAAATATATATATAAATAAAAAAAATCATAATTTTTATTTATTTATTTTTCTATGTTCGTTTTTGAAAATAATAATAATAATATCTAACCTAGACCCACTTTTCTCCTCATCACTCTCACAAATTTTGTCTCTCTCCTTACCTCTAATTATCTATCTACCTATCTCTTTCCCTCTCTCTCTCTCTCAACCCCACAACCCACAAACTTATCCACCTCCACCATCACCATCTTCTTCTTCCATTTTCTTCATTCTTCTTCTTCTTCCTTCTTCCTCACCACCACCATCTCACCGCCGGCATCACTATTTCCTCTCCGTTCGACGAATCTCCGGCGACCACCATTTTTTCTAGCGAATCTCAATTCTTTCTCTCTCTTTCTCCACTTTTCCAAGGTAAACTTTACTTGTTGTTTAGATTTGTGGGTGTAGGAGTAGAGAAGTAGAGTTTTGATTTTATTTTTTTTTTGTTCAAATCTTGATCTATGTTTCATACTTAAAAAATAAATAAATAAATAAATAATAAATCTGGGCAACAAGAAGATGACAGCCGCACGTGCGGCCCAATCCAGAACACGTGCAGAACCTGTGTATTCAAAATATATATATATATATATATTATTTACCTGTTTAGTTGTTTATTTATTTTATTTTATTTATTTAGTTGTTTCATTTTTTTTTAATTAATTATTTCTTTACTCTTTATTAGTTTATTTCATTACTTGTTAGTGTAGTTTGTTTTCATTTGTTTAATCCGTCGTTATTTACATAAAATGTGTAGGGATGGCAATTTAAACCCGGCCCGACGGGGACCCGACCCCCCGTCCCCGATAAGAGCGGTTTTTCCCCGAAAAATACCCCCAACGGGCTGGGGATGGTATTTAAAATTAAATCCCCGATCAGTTTCAGGCCGGGGACGGGGATCACTTTCACAGCCCCGGACCAGGCCCGGCCCCGGCCCCGTTTTTCCCCCGAAATAAAATTACCATAATACCCCCTATCCCATTCCTATATATATATATATAACATAACCCCCTGATCTGTCTCTCTCACTCTCACCCTCACTCTCACTCTCTGATCTCTCTCTCTCTCTCTCACTCTCTTTCTTCCCTCTGCAATCGACGCCTCCTCCTCTCATCGCCTCTTCCACCGCCACCGCCACCGCCGCCTCCTCCTCCGCCGTCTCTCGCAGCCTCGTCCTGCGTCGGCTCCGTCGCCTCTCGCCTCCTCCTCCGTCGACGTTGCCTCTCGTCTCCTCCTCCGCCTCCTCATCTTTCTGCCACGGCAGATCTGAGAAGATCCCGCCACCGCCACCGCCGACTTCGTCCCTCCTCCGCCAGATCTTTCTCTATTTTTTTTAATTATTTTTTTATTTTTTGATGATGTTGCTACCTTGATGATGTGTTGATGAATTTTTTATTTTTATTTTTTTGATGATGTTGCTTGCTGCCGTTGATGATGTTTATGTTGATGATTTTTGAACTTTTTTTTTTTATGATGTTGCTGATTGTGAATGATGTTGTTGATGATGAGTACGGGGATAAACTGGGGGCGGGGCTGGGAGGGTTGATGGATTCCCCGTCGGGGATCGGGACCGGGGACGAGGAAAATGGTAGTTTTGGGGATCGGGGACGGGAAAAATGGTAGTTTTGGGGATCGGGGACGGGGAGGGTGATCCCTGGCCCCGCCCCGGCTCGTTGCCATTCCTAAAAATGTGAATGTGTTTAGTTTATTTTATTTTAGAGTTCCTATATTAAAATAATAATAATAATAATAATAAAAAATAACAATAAAAATAAAAATAAAAACATAAAACAATAAAAAAATTTATTCGAGGTTCAGTAGTTAGTTTCATAACTAATTGTGTACCTAGTTTAGTTGTTGTTATTTTTATTTTTATTATTCCTATTTTATCATTTTTTTTTTTAGTTCATTTATTTCTCTTTAAAAAATAATAATAATAATAATTATCAAAAAAAAAATCTAATACCTAACTTTTCTAATTCATTGTATTTTCTATCTATTTATTTAGTTGTTTAGATGTAGTTTATTGTCTTAGTATTATTTGTTAGTTTAATTTAATACTTGTAAAAATGTTAATATGTAAGTTTAAATTATTCTATTTCATTTTGTAAAAAAAAAATGATGAGAATTGTGTGTAGTACATCAGTGGGCAGACTTGTGCTTTAATATTTTATTTGATTCTCATGCTGGTTTCACGGGTCTGTGTCTATTTGCTTTTGGTGTGTGCAGGATATGAGTAGACGGCTATCCACCCGGGCCTCCAAAAAGGCCAGAGGTTCCACCTCTTCGGCGCCACTGCCGCCGCTGCCGCCACCATCGGGTGACTTATCACAGCTGGAGTGGGCTTCACGGTCACTTCACAAGCTCACGCAGTTCAACATTTCATATTTTCAACATGACCCAGCCACTTCTTGGGCTGTTGGGCAGCTCCAACTCTGGCAGCAGTTAGGCCTTTGCACGGTTATAACG
The DNA here is from genome assembly GCA_036172215.1 of Camellia granthamiana. Classification (NCBI taxonomy): domain Eukaryota; kingdom Viridiplantae; phylum Streptophyta; class Magnoliopsida; order Ericales; family Theaceae; genus Camellia; species Camellia granthamiana. Next base: position 52,850,946 of record CM069903.1, on the reverse strand, counting down.
CCTACTTATCCTCGTCTGGTACGACTCTTCTACCAAAACTTGTACAAGTCATTCACCGAGGACGGACTGCTGTCCATTATTGATGGTCATCTCGTTTGCGTCACCTAATCCATGATTGTCAACGTGTTACTGTTCTTTTCCAAGACGGAACACCAACCCTTCCCGGAAGTTGAGGACCAACAACCCATACACAGCCTCATCGACAGTACTTCCTGGGAGCCCACGGTGACACAAGTTATACGTGCTTGCGCCGGAGCAAGCTGTTTGGTCGCTTGCTATTCATCGATTCCGTGGTACATAAGAATGCCCTTCCACTGGGGCATAAAGCTGAGCGTCGTTTGGAGTTTGTTCTGGTCTTACATGGGTATCAGCATGGCTATCAGGTCCCGCTTGCGCACATCATCTGGATGCATATGCGCAAATTTCTACGAGAGGCAGTTCAGCCTCAACCTATGCAGAATCTAACTTGGCCCCTACCATTTGCCAACATGCTTACACTTGTCTTCGAGCTGAACGGCCTCCCCATTGCTTCAACTGAGGAGATTAATCGAGCTTATCTGACTTTTTGACAGCGGGAATGGCAGCATAGCATATCTCGCTTTCTGCATCAGGTTGGTGCCCCGGTTAACGAGACCCGGACCCTGTCCACGACTAACCAACTCATCCTGCCTCCTCTGTGCCTCCCCAAGGGAACCCATTCTACATAACTCGCGATGAGTACTTACAGCTTCAGCACTCTGTGGATCAGGTACACAGTACTCTTCGTGATCACCACCAGAGTCTCATGGGGTTGCGTACGGATTTTCAGGCACATCGGGACTATTCTCAGGCAGCTTTCGACCAGCTACACGCTCGCCAGCTCGACATTCAGCAGTCAGTTGCATCACTGCAAGCTGACTTTTATACATATCGAGAGTCCAGCCAACAGCGTTTTGATCAGCTCGGCCAACAGGTTCAGGATGAAGCCTTTGAGACGTGATCTTTGATGAACGCCTTGTTTGCCCAGCATTTCCCGCCACCACCGCTACCGGATTCTCCCTAGTACCGGCCTATATTTGTCTCTTTTATTTTTATTTTTCTTTTTAGTTATTTCTTCTTTTCAAAAAAAAAAAAAAGGTATGTGAAGTGTATATCTGTTACTCTATGCCTACCTAGATGTGCACCTACAATTTCTGGTAATATTCTCTCATTTCTCTTTACTTTTCCATTGAAGACAATGTCAGATTCAAGTTGGGAAATGAGGGTTATATTTTCTTTTGTGCATTTCCATTTGGATCATAATTTATGCTTATACCTGGTTCACTTGATTGCATTACTTCACTTGATGTGACTTGTTGCTAGTAGAGTGATAATATTTGTATATGTTAATTGGGGACCATAGTAAACTTGTATGAAAAGAGTTTATTGGGTAGATACTTACATGTAATGTTTGCACTAAGAGAGTTGTTTGTGTTTGTGGTATTAGTACACTTGTCATGACTATGCCTTAATTCACATGAACACACTATCATAGCGGTGACATCTTTATTATAATCACTGGTGTACATCATTGATAATGACTAGGGTTGCAGAAAAGAATATATGAGGAGCCAAGATTCTTTAAAAAAAAAAAATTGACTTGTTTGGATTCGTAGCCTTTTTAACTCGAGTTATTAAGCCCGTAGGGGTGTCTCTACACCTAGTGCCTTAAAATCGTCTAGTTTGGGAGTCATTGACCCAATACTTGCTACATTGGTTAATTAGAAAGATTAAGGGACTTAGAGATTGCACAGTTAAGGAAAAATAAGAAGAATGACTTGTTCGGATTCGTAGCCTTTGCAACTCGAGTTATTAAGCCCGTAGGGGTGTCTTCACACCGAGTTCCCTAAAACCGTCTGGTTTGGGAGTCATTGGCCCAATGCTTATTACATGGGTTGATTAGAAAGTTTAATGGATCAGGACATTGCACAGTCATCTAAAAAAATAATAAATAAATAAATAAAAACTTTTGAGAATCTTGGCTGCAACAGGTTAATTTTTTTGTATATGTTGAGTGTTATTATGAGTTACACTGGGCTATTATAGTGGATAGTTAACTAATATGGAGATTGCACTTTACACCGAGAGTACTGATGATTTGTCTACTAGCATACACAAGTACAGGGGACTTTACTTTTGTATTAACTGAATTATGGTTTTGACTCAATAGATTCCTTTATGCTTGTCCACTATGCCTTTAATGACTCATTATTTCTTAATATCACACTGTAATGGCACATAAGTTAATTGTTAGGTGAAGTAATGTGGTTAATTGTTGGCCATGTATGAATATGTTAATGTTTGTAGGCATCATTTCTGGAAACCCTCACGAGACTTTACTCGTCCACTTAGGGTAACTTTGTGGTTTAAAGACTTGTTGCATATGCTAAATGTAACCGTTTTCCCACAAAAGAGGAAATAGCTAGATTTTGTTTTATTTTATTTTATTTTTATTACTTGCTTGAGGACTAACAAGTTGTAAGTTGAGGGATGTGATTAAGGCCGAATTGTACAACATTGAGACCATTAATTAGGATCTCTTAACTTTACTTGCTTGTCAAATTGTATACTTTATGTGTGTTTAATGTCAATCAGGTTGTACATAATCGGAGCATAAAATGGGCAAAAAGACAGAATTTGGAGAGAAAACAGATTCCCACATGTGCATTGACTTTTTTGGGAAAATGGGCCTGATGTTTTAAACCTCTTTGAAAGACAACAGAAGTATAAATAGGCAAGAAAAAGGCTGGATTAGGGTTCGGAAATTGTTTTTGCAAGGAAAGAGAGGCTAGGGTTTCAAGGGGTGATTTTCTCCAAAAAGCTTAAAGGACACTTCCACGGGATCTTCTTTCTCATCTTCTTCCTCTTCCCACTCCTCTATGAGTGGCTAGTCTTCTTTTCTAGGGTTTTGATGAAACCCTAGGCATGTAATTAGTTTTTCTTTTTGATTTTCAATTATGTAAAAGTTTGAACAATTGTATGATGTTTTAGAAGTTTTATATATATATTTTCCATTATTTCTTCAAATATTCGGCTTTCTCTGATTGTTAAATGTTTTCCATACAAGAGTTTTCTATTCTTTCACATTCAAGGTATGAGACGAACCATACTACGAGGAACGAGTCGTGTCACTACCCTAGTTTAGAGTGAACGATTCGTACTACTTGAGATGGTTCGTGCTCGTACATTAAACGTGATGATTTTCTTATTAAATGCTTTGAACTTGTAGTTGAGAAGCATTATTCTGTTCGAACCATAACATAATTGATTTCAATTGGAAACCCTATTTACGTGACTAGTGGTGGACTATTTGCCCTAAGTTTTTTCCCAAATCAGTAAATCCAATTTTATTTATAATTGATAATTTAATTACTTAGTTTAATTTATTTGTTATTAAATTAGGTTATGAACAATCAATCTTTTCATCAAAATTAATTTAGGAATTTAACAATTAAATTAGTTTAATTTCACAATTGTCCCTGTGTATCGATACCTAGACTTGCCATTATTCTAAAAGAATTTGGTGTAGTTTTGTATTTAATTTTGGTGTGTGTAATGACCCATCAATCACTCTTTCTCTTTGGGGGTCTAGGAGGCTTAGGTTCAGTTTTAGGTTTGAGTTCGACTAAGGGGGGATTCATTTGAGAATTAGAGGATTCCAGAGATAAAAGATTGAGCACTATCCTTCATTTAAACTGGATTACAAAAATTACAAATTCAATTTCAATAACATAATTATAGATTTAATAACAAATTCAATAACAGATTCAATAATAGATTCCATAACATATTCAATTTAATAACAGATTCAATCACAGATTCAATTTAATAACATATTCAAATTTCAATACAAATTCAGTTTAATAACAGATTCAATTTAAAATTACAATAACAGATTTAATTTCAATCACAGATTCAATAACACAGATTTAATAAAATTACAATAAAATTGAATAACAGATAAAGTTACAATAACACAGATTCAATCACAAATTGAATAACAATTTAATTCCAAACATAAATGCACAGATAAACTCCAATCAAAAATGAACCGATTTAATTCCAAACAAAAATGAACAGATTTAATTCCAATCACTATTGAAACAAATCTTAGTCACACAAACAGAATCTTAGTCACACAATAACAGAGTTAATTCCAATCTCAGAGATCTGTTGCTACCAAAAAAAAAAAAAAAAAGATCTGATTGCATAAACAAATTTGATTGCCTAACAAATAACAGATATGATCGCATAAAAATAACAGACAGACAGATCTGATTACCTAAAACAAAAATCAAAGATCGATGAGAGACAAAGACAGAAACAGAGGCTTACCTGTGAGGTCGATCAGTGCGATAAGAGAGTGAGATCTATCTGTCGATCTTAAGATGAAAAAGAGTCGATCTTTTGAGATTGATTGGTGAAGATGAAAAACGAGAGAGTGAGAGACTGATGAGATGAGAGGAATGAAAGAAGGAGTTTCGTCGTTTGAGTTTGAGATTAGGGTCTTCTTGGTTTTGTTTGTTATAGATGAAATGAATGAATGAACGATCTAGATTTGAAATTTTTTTTTAAAAAAATGATATATTTAATGCGGACGGGTTGTACAAGTGTGGGTCAAACCCGTAACTAGCCCGCAACCCGAAAATTTGATATATTTCAAACCGCACTCAACACTATTGTGTTTGAGAAACCACCCATAGGTGTGCTGATCGGATCGAGTAGGGCGATTTGTGCGGATCGGATAACCCTATGCCCAACCCTAGTGCAATGCATCTATTTGAATGTGATGTAAGATAATTGCATCAAAATTTCCGCCCCATAGATCCAAAGATTTGCATATAAATTCATAAGCACAATATCTTCTGGAGTTTAAGGTGAATGGAAGTGACAAATTAAGCAAGTAGCGATTAAGCAATCGATTCAAAATCAAAACAAAGTGCCACCAAAATGATTGTCCAATAGAACTAAATCGATGTGAGATTTCATTTTGTCAGCGCAAATGAGAGAGAGAGAGAGAGAGGGGGAAACGGACCGTAATGGGAGTAGAGGTAAGAGTTTCTCCAGGAGTAGTTGTGATCGCCTAGTTTTAGTTCGTCCTTGTTGATCTTGTTAGAGCATCTCCAACGGTGTATTATTTATTTCACCAAATTTGAGTAAAAATTGGAGTAAAAACTCCATCTGATATCCAGTACTCCAACGGAGCATTTTTTGCTGTCATCCACACACCGATCGACTGAGAGGACGACCGGGCGGAAGTCCGGCTAGTCGACCGGCAAGAGTAATCTATCGATTCTAAAAGTATGCTTTGTTGTGGGAAGTTTTCAACAAAACGGATGACCGGGGGAACATCTGGCTTGATGTCCAGCTGGTCGTCTGGTTTTGCAAAATCAACGACACCTAACAGTGAAATGCTAAAAGCTCCCAGACGTCCTCTATTTGGTGAAACATTTTTTATATTCTTAATTTAATACCGATTTGATGAAGCAGTTGGAGCTGAAAAATAAACTATTTTTCATCAAATTCAAATTTGATGATAAGTTTGATACACGGTTGGAGATGGTCTTAGACAGCACTCCCACCATATCTCTCTCTCTCTCTCTCTCTCTCGATGTATGTATGTTTGTTTTATAGAGAGAAATAAAGAATGAAGATGTAACAATGTGGCGATGCAAGTATATTTGCATAGCATCTATAGGTTCGATTTAGTGTGAAGTGAATTGGGTCTGGGCTCAGGCCGACTCATGTCGAGCCGGCTGGGCTCCTACTAAAATTCGGGTCGGGTAAGAAATTAGGCTCAAACTCAAGGGGTATTCGAGCCTTGGTCGGGCCGGCAGGTCTAGACCCAGACTCGGGCTTAGGCCAGGCCTAGACGAGCCTGATTCGAGCCTTGGTCGGGCCGGCAGGTCTAGACCCAGACTCGGGCTTAGGCCAGGCCTAGACGAGCCTGAATATTTTTTTAAAATTTTTTTTGTTCTGTTCCACTAAAAATAACACGAGGTTGTGGGCGGGTCGGACCGAGCTTTTAGTGAGCCTTGAGCGGGCCCACGGGCCAGGTCGGGTTTTAAAATGATGACCCAAGCCCAAGGTCCGAACTTAGGCCTAAGCCACCTACAAGCCGCGGGCCATTTTTACACCTCTAAGTAAATGCTATAGAGAAAAATAAAATAAAATCATATATAATTTTGGGACATTTATAAAAATAAAAATAAAAATAAAAAATTGAAGGTTTGACTTGTTATTAATTTTGTCAATTTAAATTTTTATTTTTTATTTGTTTTTAATTTTTTGTTAAGCAAAATTAATGAAAAAATGGTATTTTAGTTATTAAATTCAATGTCAATATATATAAAATGACTAAAATTCCCTTTATCATTGAATTTAATGATTAAAATATAATTTTTCAGTCTAATTTACTTAAGGAAAATAAGCAAATTATTTTGATTGAAAATAAATTAAAAAGTTAAGGTTTAAATTAATAAAATTTAAAATTTATTTTGTTATAAGAATCAAATTTTAAAATTTCTTTTATAACTTAATTTTTGTACTAATATGAAAGATGAATTTATTTATAATAATAATATTATCATATTTTTCATAGTATTAATTTTATGTAAAAATAAAAATTTTCTATTATGAGAGCATCCTGTCTGCGTATGTTGTCCATGTTGCAACCAATTGGGAATTGGATTTCGGACACGGAAGGTAGGATAACGTTTGGTGTAGTTTTTAAAATATGATTTGGATTTTTTTTTTTTAAATATTTGGTAAATAAATTTTTAAAATACAATTTAAAATTTAATTTTCTTTGCCTCTCTCCTTTTCCTTTTTCTTTTTCTTTTTTTATTTTTAAATCAATCAATCACTTTTCTCTCTCCTCTTTCATTCGCTCACATTCTACACATCAATCAATTAAATTTTCTCTCAGACTCATCTATTTAACTAAACCAAAAAAAAAAATGCTTCAGAGCTCAAAATTGCTGAGGCTCAATTGGCCCGAATTCAAAACGACGTCGTTTTGAATTTTTTTTTTCCCCTCTCTTTTATCTACGAAACAGAGGAAGGAAGAGAGAAAAAGAGAAGAGAAAGGAAAAGAGAAGAACAGAGAGGAAGAGAGAAGAAAGGAAGAGAGAAGCGCCATCATCGGCCATCCTCTACACACAGATCTATCTCTCTCTCTCTCTCTCTCTCTCTCTCATTTGTTGGTTTGATTTTTGGGTTTGATTTTTGGGTTTGATTTGTTCCTCACCATATCAATTTCGGGGAAGGCTCTAGATTTGATTCGTTGCCATAGGTGAGGATTGATTTTCAATAGGGAAATTTGGTTATAAATCCCTCTTATTTTCCTTTTATTGTTAAAAGGACTAAGAAAAAAATTATAATTTTAAAACCTCTTTATAATTATAAAGTCTTATATAAAGGATAAAATTTATTATTTAAATATTTTATCAGACTATTATACCCTCAACTAAATCTTCCCTAATCACCATCTCAATCTCTCAAGCTTCGTCTGATACAACTATTGCTCATACATAGACGATTACGCCATGGCTAGGGTTTCAAAGGAGATCTGGTCGGAGTGACCAGATCTGGTAGCAAATGCCTTTATAGAAACGATAAGAAGATCAAAATAGTAAAAGTTCATCCTCAATCAATGGCTTTGTTGTTTGCACCTAAGGAATAAGCTTTCTGTCTCAAGATATGAAAAAATCATTACTCGTAACTTTCTCTTCTGATGATCATGACGATGAGCAACACCAATTGACGATGGAGATGGTGGAAGTATGAGAGATGATATGCGGATATGGTGAAGATTTGTGGGAGAGCGCTGTGTGTGTGTATGTGTGTGTGTGTGAGAGAGAGAGAGAGAAAGAGAGAAGACACAATAACTATTTGATCTTCGACATATATTGATTAGTTTTTTTATTTTTGTTTTTGATTTATTTTTGTTGATTTGCCAAGTTCAATCAAGTGTGTGCTCTAGTTTTTGTTTGACAGAATGAGAGTAAAATTTTACTCTGGTTTGTACTCTGTTTTTGTTTGACAGAATGAGAGTAAAATTTTACTCTGGTTTGTGCTCTGTTTTTGTTTGACAGAATGAGAGTAAAATTTTACTCTGGTTTGTGCTCTGTTTTTGTTTGATAAAATGAGAGTAAAATTTTACTCTGGTATGTGCTCCATTATTTTGTTTGATAAAATGAGAGTAAAATTTTACTCTGGTATGTGCTCCATTATTTTGTTTGATAAAATGAGAGTAAACTTGTACTTTGGTGTTATCTATTCTGTTTTTTATTGTTTTTTTATACAATAATAGTAAACTTTTACTCTGTTATTGTGTACTTCTGTTATTTGTTTTTGGACTCTTAGTGACACTAAAATTTTACTATCAATTCATTGCAGATTTGAATTATATAATATAGTAAAATTGTACTTTCAGAGTAAAATTTTACTCTGAATCAGAGTAAAATTTTACTCGAGTTAAAAACATGTTGATTTGCTTAACGATATAAAATTTTACTTTGAATCATAGTAAACTTTACTCTGATTCAGAATTTTTTATTCTGAATTAGAGTAAAATTTACTATGATTCAAAGTAAAATTTTACTCTGAAATTTTACTCTGGTTAAAAACATGTTGATTTACTTAACGATATAAAATTTTACTTTGAATGCTAGTAAACTTTACTCTGATTCAGAGTAAAATTTACTCTGAATCAGTAGTAAAGTTTACTATCATTCAAAGTAAAATTTTACTTTGAAATACACTGTGAGGATGGCTTAATAGAAGAGCTGATAGATATGAGGGTAGTATAGTAAAATAAACAAATTTTAAAATATTAGGGGGTTTTGAAAATAACTATATAATTCTTGTTCTTTTGAAAGACAAATTAAATAGTGAGGGGTCTATCACCAAATCTCCCTTTTTAATATGGGTTTGAATGTGGATGGAAATTGGGTTTTGATACTGAGTGGATTAGTAATTTGGGGTTTGATTTTGTATGGAAAAGGAGAATGGGTTTGGAGGAGAAGAAGTTCAAGTGCATAGCAAATTCATATTCATTTTTCTGTACTTCATTCCATAGTTTTCAGTAATTTTTCCTTTCCTCTCTCTTTTTTTGATTCTGTAGAAGAAGAAATGAAAGGGGAAAAAAAACTAAGGAAGAACAGATACAGACAGAGGGAGAAGAAATGAGAAAAAAAACAAAAACAAAAAAAAGGTGCCAAAACGACGTCGTTTTGGCACCTCGAGCCATTCGAGCCTCGGAGGATTCGAGCTACTTAGCGAGACTGAAAAAAAAATTACAAATTACAAATTATCCTAAAACTATTTTCAAAACTCATAACTAAGAGCATCCACACCAAACTTGTAACGCCCTCAAAATAAACCCATAAATCATACATTCGTGACATCCATAAACATAAGAGAAATAACTATATTTCCACTCATCAGAGTATTTAATCCAAAAGTATTATATGTTGACAACAAAAGCAAATGCCCTACAGGTTTACAACTTTCCAAGCCAACAGTTGGTTACAAAAAGGAGAGTACTAACTCAAAACACAAAATAAGCCCTTGGCTTGAATTACATGTAATAAACAAAAAATTACAAAAGCAAGCCTTTAGCTTCTAAAACTTCCCAAGCTAAGTCCTTGGAGGCGGCATATCACCTGCACCTGAAAATGATGTCTCATATAGGGTAAGCCAACGCCCAGTAGAGATATGCTAAACATAATATGAGCAATGACTAAAACATGAGCATTCGATAAATGTTTAACTCATATAAATCGACTCATAGCACACTTCAGTTCCATGACACATATATCCATGTTCATTTTACTTTCCTTTACTTAACAAGTTTTCAATTCATAAACATGGCTCAGAACCTGGCCAACAATTTAAATGAGATCACAACTCATATCAACGATACTTCCATTTCAAATGAGATAACACTCATATCAGAACACTTCCATACTTCATAACAGATACACATATTTGCTGTATCAACATCATATCAAAACACTTCCATACTTCATAAATAATACACAGATTTGCTGTATCAATGGAGTCCATCCCCTATCTCCTCCCAAATAACATCCGGTTTAGGAGTCCATCCCCTATCTTCCCCTAAACCGTGGAGTACATCCCCTATCTCCTCTCACACAAAACAATGTATATAAACAATTATCATATACACAATCAATCAATGCACAGATTCGATGTATTATTCCAACCGTCATATTCAATGACATATTCAACGTGATTAGTTTCAATTTTCCCTAATCAACATACAGTGTCTATAACAATCACGACTATCCTCCACCGATAGCCCAAAGCAATTATTTCTAAACAGATAATAAATGCCTCAACAGATAAATTATCAATATTTTCAAAAGTGAGCGATTAATCAAATCCAACTCCACCATTCTTTCTCATAACTTCCCAATTTCACTATTTCACAATAAAAGTCATTAATTACACTAATGACCCAATAAAACCCAAATATGGTATTTCCCCCATTTTTCCAATATTGACCCAAAGGTCCCAATATTATCATTAAACATCCACAATCTCATTTTAGGGCCCAAATACACATGTATTGGCCAAAAGAACTAAAACCCCTCTTTTCATGTTTGAAACTCTAACACCCACAATTACCCAACTTCAACATTACATCAAAATGACAACAAGTTTATATCAAAAACCATAAATGTAAGTAATTATTCCTACCTCAAAAGATGAGACCAAAAGTGATGATGAAGAATTTCCAAAGTGCTCCAAACTTCAAGATTTTCTTATCAAAATGAAGAGTAAGCCAAACCCCACACTTTTTACAAAGGGACAAGGCTAGAAATACACTAGAACTAGATCAAACCTTAGAGAGAAAGTGAAATGTAGTGAGAGGAGCTCTCAAAATAGATCTTGAAAAGTAAGAGAGAGAGTGAGAGTTGAAAAAGTGATCTAAAATGACCCAGCTGCCAACTGATATACGTATGACCCGCTCGAGCGGAGAATAGGACACTCGAGCGTCAAACACAAAAACTGGACCCGCTCGAGCGCCAAGACACAACTGCAAAACTCCACCCACTCGAGCGCAAAGGAAAACCCGCTCGAGCGTAGATTACACTCTTCAGTATTTTTTTACAGACATTGAATACCCGCTCAAGCGCAAGGATACTTGCTCGAGCGCGACCCGCTCGAGCGTAATGAAATCCGCTCGAGCGTGAAAAACACATCTGCAGTACTTTTGCAGACGGACAAATTACTGAAGGAATGCAAACTCCGCTTGAGCGCAAGAAGACCCGCTCGAGCGGATCACTAAAAATCTGGGCAACAAGAGTTGTGACAAAAGCTCAACCAACCTGTTCGAAACACGCCCAAAACAATTCTAAACTGAAATACAAAGAGTTAGAGGACGGAAATGAAATACAGACAACAACAACTATCAACGGAACCGAGTCCGGAATACAGTAAACATGAGAGGGAAAACCGGGATCGCTATAAAACTCTTCAATTTTTTAGTCAAATTAAAGCTATTTCATTATTTTAGCTAATCACCTTTTAGCACCTACTGTATCAAACTCTTTATTTTAACTTATTCTTATTAAATATTATTTTCTTATTATGTTTGTTAATCTTTCTTTTTTTATTAAATTGATAAGTTAGTAGCCAAACAATTCTTTAAAAAAAAAAAAAAAAAAAAAATTGCCATTGACCGGCCGAACTTCTAGGCGAACATCCAGTAACACACAAATAGCGATGAACAATGTCTCGCTTGTTGTAACGAGTTACTGTAGCCATCGTAAATTTTGACGAGCCGTAAGCGAGTTTGATGGAGTTGATTTTTTTAAGTTTTTAGCTAAAAAATGATTTTGAAAAGCTTGATGCAGATGCTCTAAGGGATTGTTTGGAAAGTGCTAAATTAGTATACTTTTTGACTTTTTATAATTAAAAAAAAAATGTGAAATATAAGTTAGGTTTGAAGTGATGTTGTACAGAGGTGATGTAACTTAAATAAGAAGTGATGTAACCCAAATAAGATTTAGGACATGCCAAACAACTACTAAACAAATTTTGATCTGTTTAGTTTAATTTTATAATAATGATTTAAGTGCAGAGTTGTGATTTAAGTTTTGAGTTTTTGAATCATAATTTGAAAATAAAAAATTTGTTTTGTTATAAGTTTTGAAAATAGTTTTGGGAATTATTGATTGATGTATAAAATGTGAGAGAATGTGAAAGAAGAGATGAGAGAGAAAAAAAATGATTGATTGATTGATTAATAATAATAATAAATAAAGAGAAGAAGAGAGTTTTGAAAGTAATTTTGAGTTGTATTTTAAAAACAACCGTGCTATGGACCCCCAGTGGGGGTCGCGCCCCCAGTGACGTGGCGCGCCCCCACTGGCCGAAAATCAAAAAAAAAAAAAAAAAAAAAAACTGTTTTTTTTCACCCAATCAGCCTCCGCCACCTCACTGGGGGTCGACCCCCAGTGGGGGTCTCGCGCATTTCTCTTTTAAAAATATGTTTGATTAACATATTTCATCCAAATCATGATTTAAAAAACAAAATTATAATTTGAAAAGTAAACCAAATACTACCTTTTAACTTTCGAAACTCTTTTCAATAACTTATCTTTAAAATATAATGTAAAACTCAAAACTCATTTCAAAAATTAAACCAAATGGATAAAGCTTTCTAACGCACTGTTTGGCAACAGTTTTAAGAGCATCTTAAGAGTCAGTGGTCATCCAAATCAAGTATAAAATGCGAGTAATCAATTATTCTAACTTCTTTTGCTACATATTCCAAACAAATTTTTAAATATTTTTTCAATTGTCAATGTTGATCATGTTTGATGCAATTTATGAAATCATGTAATCCAATAGTTAAAAGTTGTTGCTATTACTATTATTTTAAAATGTTATTAAGCCTCTTATTAAGCCTCTGTTTGAGAAGTGAATTGATTTTTTGACTTTTTGAACCATTTTAGCCTGGTCTAAAAAATTTGATTTGAAAAGAATTTTTTAATTTTTTTGTGAGAAAATAGTGTAAATTATGGGTTGGATGTGATGTTTTATTTTTTGTGGCTAAAATAGTCTATTTTGTCTTTGTGACTAAAATAACCACGTTAGCCCTTCCCAAACAATGCATAAATAAATTAGATTTTTTTAATAATTATTTGAATTTAGAGCATTAACAAATTTCAATTATAAAATAAATTTAATTTTTAAATAAATGTTTATATTGATTCTTTTAACAAATATTTTGATTCAACCCTTAAAAATTATATCTATACTTTATTTATATATATATATATATATTTTTTTTTTTTTTAATGTGTAACTAAATAACATAAAATATATATATCTATATAACAAAACATGATCGTTTTTGAATTTGTCCTACACACATTTGTCCTACTAGGACATTTGGACGGATCAGATCTATTCAAATTATAAAACAACGGCTGAGATATATTTTCCAAAAAGTATCCTACATGTACATTTTTTATTTCCCCGCTTCTCTCTCTTACTTTTTTTTTTTTCTCACCCATCCTTCTAATATGATTCCATGATCTCACCTTCCTCTCTCTTTTCTTTTTATTTTTTTATTTTCTCACATTTTTTTTTCTCTCTATTTGTTTATTTTTTTTATTTTATCATTTTTATTCACTTGTTTTTATTCATATTATATGGAAAAGTTTACGATCTCAGAATTAGGAGCCAGATTTTATTGTGTGTAGTACAGATTATATTAATGAATTTTTTAGTCCATAAATTAAATGAATTTAAACAATTAATTATTATTTTTAAATATATTGAATACCTGATAGATTTCGTAAATTTAGACCTCATATGAATCTTCAACATCTATATAATAAAGCAGGATGGTTTTTAAATCTTCAACATATTTTTGTCCTATTTGGACATTTAGATGGCTTAGATCTGTTCAAATTATAAAATAATGGCTGAGACATATTTTCTAAAAAATGTTCTACATATACATTTTCTACTTTCTTACTTCTCTCTCTCTTACTTTTTACTTTTCTCACACCCCTCCTTCCATGATCCCGCATTCCTCTCTCTTTTCTTTTTATTTTTTTATTTTCTTCTGTTTTTATTTTTCTCTCTATTTGTTTTTTTTTTATTTTCTACTTTTTGTTCAATATATTTTACACATATTTCCATACAATATATGTATGCCCATAATGCACTAGGACATTACGGGCATACATACAATTTTCATATAATTATATAAGTAAAAGCATTATTGTATGTATGTCCGTGGAAGTTGTATATATGCTAGGCACATCTATCTATCTAACTATCTATACTGTATATTAAGTAAAAGGGGATTTTTAACCCCAAGCCTTGTGGGAGTTCTAATCTCCTAATCTAAATTTTCTGATTTTTTAATTTAAATAAAAAAAAATCTTAGCATTTATTAACTTCTCTCAATCCCCAAGTCTTACCCTCATAATAACATTTTAATGCATTAAGAACAAGTATAAAAAAAATTTCTTGAAAAGTCCAACACATATGACTATTATCAAAATATTAAACTTTAATATAATATAATAAAAAAAAGAAGACATTTAATTCCTTAAAAAGTCCAACACATAAGATTATTATCAAAATATTAAACTTTAATATAATATAAAAAAGGAAAAAAAGAAGACATTTAAAAAAAAAAAAAAAAGACATTTAAAAATCGCAGTTCACATATATAGATAATTCTAAATATATTAAGAAAAATGGGGTTTCTAAACCCCAAACCTTGTGAGAGCTTCAATCTCTCAATCTTAATTTTCTAAATTTTTGATTTTAAAAAAAAATCTCAGCATTTATTGATTTGGTCAAAATCCCCTGATCAGTATTTATTAACTTTTTTTAATTCACATGCCTACATTTATTGATTTGGTCAAAATCCCTGATTAGCATTTAAAATTCATTCATACAAATAATTATAAATACAACCCATGCATAGTTACTGCAGTAGTCTTTTTAATTTCTCTTGTACACTATGTTAGTGATAAGATTGTTAAATTATTTTTATAAAAAATCTTAAAAAACATAATTTATATATTAAAAAAAAATTAAAACAAATAAAAATATATATAATTATCCTGTGCATAGCACGGGTGATAGGCTAGTATATATATTAAGGAAAAAGGAGTTTTTAACCCCCAAACCTTGTGGGAGCTCCAATATCTCAATCTAAATTTCTTGATTTTTTGATTTTTTTTTTTAAAAAAAACCTTAGCATGTATTAACTTCTCCCAACCCCCAAGTCTTACCCTCATAATAACACTTTAATGCATTAAGAACAAATATAAAAAAAAATTCCTTGAAAAGTCTAACACACATGAATTCCTTGAAAAGTCTCAATACATACGATTATTGTCCCTCATAATAACACTTTAATTCATTAAGAACAATCATAAAAAAAATTCCTTAAAAAGTCCAACACATATGATTATTATCAAAATATTACACTTTAATATAATATAAAATAAAATAAAGACATTTAAAAAAAAAAAAGACATTTAAAAATCACAATTCACATATATAGAAATAATTGTGAAGTATATATGAATTTCTTGAAAAATCCAACACATATAATTATTATCTCTCATAATAAGATTTTAATGCATTAAAAACAAGTATAAAAAAAATTCCTTAAAAAGTCCAACGCATATGAATTCCTTGAAAAGTCCAACATATATGATTATTATTAAAATATTAAATTTTAATATAATATAAAAAAAACATTAAAAAAAATAAGAAGACAAAGTGGTGAAACACAACCCGTGCATAGCACGGGTGATATGCTAGTATATTATATAAGCAAAAGTGAATTTTTGTGAGAAATTTTGTGAGAACTCTAAATTTTATAAATTTATGATTTTATCAAATTAAAAAATAAATTTAAATAATATTAAAATTACAATTATATTTTAATCCTAATATTATTTATACCGTGCCTACGTTAGTATATTAATATTTTATAAATAAGTTGGGCTGCACTCTGTTAGACGGACCGGCAAGCACTTCTCAGGGCCCACTTCTCATCCCAAGATTAGCCTATAAAAATTTAAACCCAAATTTTAATTAATGAATTCCATTCAGTGTGTTTGGTTTGAGTTTTCATGATTAAATTTTTTAAAAATTGAGTTTTTTATTTTTTGTATTTTTTTATTTTTAGTAAATATTTTTAAAATTTTAAATATTTTTTTTACTTTTTTAGATTCACCTTACTTAGATGTATCTAAAAAGTAAAAAAAATGTGAAAAAATATTTTAAAAAATTAAGAAAATACATAAAAATATAAAAAATGTATTGAATTTTTGTATTTTTTTTGTATTTTTGGTATTTAGTGAATTTTTAAAAGATTTTTTTTACAATTTTTTTTACTTTTTAGGTGTATTTATGTTAAGTGTGTTTAAAAAGTAGAAAAATTGCATAAAATATTAAAAAAATTTAATAAAAATAAAAAAACACAAAAAATAAGAAAGTAAAATTTTCTGAAAACTGGTTTTATAAAAATAAAACCAAGCAAGCTGAAAACGGTGAATTCCATTACTTGTTCAAGCCGATTTTGTTGTACCAGTCTTCTGAATAACAAGATAGACCTCCATATATAGATAAGCACTGAGAACAACAATATACAATCTTTTGGGATTGAAACAGTTAATATGTACATACATATATATTATATATATTGATAGAAAAAACAAAACCAAACCCTAGTTGCTCTTCTTATTCAGTCTGCACATAAATACACAAATCATACATATTACATTTCTTCCTCAAAACCTCACAAAATATTCATATGATCTCTTTGTTTTGACATTAAAAATCAAGCTAGCATACAATGAATCTGAAGCTATTCACGAAGAGATTGGTTTCCTTCTACTCATCTTGGAGCAAGCACAACAAAGGCAACTCTGATGTCTTAGTGATCTGCACACAGCCTTTAGACTCACCGTCTTCAACAAATCCATTCCGCTCCATATCCTCCTCCTTCTTCTTCTGGTTAATGGGTCACCATTTTCATGACACCATAGCCATATTCACTAGAAGCAACATATATTTTCTTTGCACCAAGAAAGGGTTATTTATTCTGCAAACCCTAGTTGTCCCTGCTATGGAAGCTGTGAATGCTCTAGTTACAGCACACCCTAAAAGCAAGGACGACAATGGGTTGGAGTTTATGGATGAAATTATACGAGAGATTAGAGTTACGAATAAGGTTGTGGCTCGTTGGGATGAAATAGGCCTCTTGTCATTGGGTATGTATTCGGTGAGTCTCCCAAATCGAAGCTTCTTTTTTGGGATTGTTTTGAGAATATAAAGCCTAAGGAGTTTCAAAGTGTTCATGCAAGCGGGTTTTCATGGCTGTTGCTGAATCATGACCAAGATGCTAGATTTGAGAAGAAATTTCGACACAGAAGAGATTTGGAGTTATCTGAAAGGTGCGATTCTAGGGTTTATTTTGGATCGCATGGTAAGAGTGAAGATGTTTGGATCCAATCCCCACTACTAACCCATAAGTTTGAGCAGATGGAAGCACCTTGGGAAGTGGATGACAAGAAACTTCAGTTGGAGAAAGGAAAAGGTGAGCATCTCCAACGGTAATAGGCATTTTACCTATCTAAATATTACTATAAAGTATATATTTTATTTTGCCTATCAACTGCTTTATATTTTTACTCCAACCATGCTCTTTATTTTAACTATTTATCCAAATACTATTAATTTTATAGAATGTCACATCAACAACAAAGATGGAGGGAAATGATCCTAATGATTGAATACATTTTGCCTAGCATTAAAGGGCTAGCTACATGTAGTTAGTGAATATGAGTTGAGCCAAAATGCCTAATCATATGCCTAATGCATTGGAATTGAAAAAAGTGAATCACACTAGGCATTTTAACTAACAAGTATTATATGCCTAGTGCATTGGAGATGCTCGTACACAATCACAACGAACACTGCAAAAAATATGAACATCCGAAAGACCTAGAACGAAGCTCATCCAATGGGTATATTTTAGTTTCTAGTGAAGAGGATGATGAATGGGTGTTGGTTGAAGATGGTGACAAAGAACAATCCATTGTGAGGTCAATAGCGGCCAAAAACTATTGGAGACCTCTTACTAATTATCAA
Source organism: Camellia granthamiana (assembly GCA_036172215.1). Classification (NCBI taxonomy): domain Eukaryota; kingdom Viridiplantae; phylum Streptophyta; class Magnoliopsida; order Ericales; family Theaceae; genus Camellia; species Camellia granthamiana. The sequence goes on along the minus strand of CM069903.1, from coordinate 52,832,754 downwards.
ATTAGACCTTATCCAACTAAACCCATGAAAAGTTGGGACTTGGACAATAAAAAATTTTAAAAATTTTATTGTGAGCCTTATGCAACAGCCTAAATAACTTAATAGTTGAGCAAGGTATGTTCCTAAATTGAGGAGGGTTTTGTTCCTTTGTCATTTTTGTTTATTCCTATGATTTCTTTAATTTGCTGTGATCAGTTTTATTGCTTTATCAGGTAAATGTGTGGATACAGTAGATGGATTTGGCTTCAACAAGTTATGAAAACATCAGTATATGGTAATAAATAGGAAGTTTGTTCAATCCCACATTGCAATAAAAAAAATTTGTTATCTATTTGGGGTTATTGCAGTAAAAATACAAGGTGGCACTGTCTGCAGTGTTACTCTACTTTGGTTGAGTCTAAAATATCATTTTTGTTAATGATTCTTACTTTCTTCTATTATTTACGCAAATAGGTTTATAAGGTTTAGGGATTAAAGTGTTTTGCCATGTTTTCTCATCCTATAATTGTTGCAGGTTTTTTGTTTTGGTTTCGTTTAGTTCCTCGCCAATCTCTTGGATGGGTGCTTGAATATGATTCTACTCATTCTTTGATGCCAACCTAGTTGGAGTGTTTTTCTATAATGGTCTTCATCGACAAAACTTATCTTTTTGATAATAAAAAAATATTGTTTATAGCTCATTATGTTCTTATTTTTTACTTTATAAAAAGTAGTTCAATCAAAATTATTCACCACCCTATATGGTATTGTGGTACACAACATCTCAATTATTGATTGGTGTAGGCCTCATGTGAGGGTCACACTAATCAATACTTCTTGTATGCGATGTGCCACGCATGAACAACTTGACAAATCTAATTGATTCTTTGCACACTTTTTTGTAATTTTGCTCAATTTTTTAGATGTGATTGTTTTGAACTTATTTGTCAATTTTATTTTTATTTTTTTTTAAAGAGGTTTGAAGAAGACACTGCCTTTAAATTTTTTTTATAAAAAGTTGGTTGAAGTTGTATTATAAAAACATGACCTCAATTCTAAGACCTCATTGTGTACGATGAGAAATCCGATGAAATTGCTCAAAGTGACTTGCTAATTGACTTCTCACGAAATCTACAATTTAAGTAAAGTGAAAGTTTTGTACAACTTTTAATGAAAAGTCGCTTAAGAGTTCTAAATTCTCATTTTAAAATTATTAATTTTTTAATTTATAAAATAGATTTTAAAAAATTATTACTTACTTTATTTATTTAATTATTTTAGAAATAATAATTATTCTTAATTTATGAATTTCAAATGAAAGGATAATAAAAATATTTTATAATCTTTCCATCCTAATTTCTCTGGCTGATTTCTAAAAGAAAAAAATTAAAATCTGTCTTCCTTCTCTCTCTCCAAAAAATCAGATAATATTTTTCATGAAAGTGAAAGTTTTATACTTCCCATACCATCCTTATTTTATGTAAGACACTCTGCATGTTACACCTAAAAAAAATTAATTTATTCATAAATTTTTTTAAAAATAATACTCATAATCAAAGTTTTAAAAAACGGCCGCAACCGTTACGTAACGCCATTACGTAATGTAAGACACTCTAAATGTTACACCTAAAAAAAATTAATTTATTCATACATTTTTTTAAAAATAATACTCATAATCAAAGTTTTAAAAAGTAGCCGCAACCGTTACGTAACGACATTACATAACGGTTGTAGTGGTTACCACCACCCATTATGGTCGTTTTTGCAGTATGATTGAGATTCACAAGTGTGTTGGCCGTAGCGGTCATAACGGTGTTTGTAACAGCCTGTTACACACCGTTATGTAACAGTTCCGAACTGCTTCTTTCGAAAAAATACACACAAAAAAGGCTGAAAATAGAAGAAGAGGGATAGAGAGAAGAGGGAAGATAAAGAGAAAAGATGGAGGAGCAAGAGAGAGAGAGAGAGAAGATGGAGGAGCAAAAGATAGAGAGAGAAGAGTGAAAATGAAGAACATGTTATTAATTTGTTGAAGCTATTAGACCTATGTTATTCTATTCAGCTGCTATCACTCAACCATTTTGTTTATGTGTGTCTATCTATAAATTGTTTAAAAATAATTATAATAATAGTATAGTTATTATCTATTTGACTTGGTTAAAATATGCGTATGTATATATATATTTAGACTCTTATTTACTCTCTTACTTTTGTCATTGTTTATCTTATATATAATAGTTAGTGATTAATTTTTTGTATAATATAAAATCATTAATTATTAAAATAAAATGTAAAAAAAAACTCAGTTTATAGTGATTTAAAAATATGAAATATATTGGATCATACTTAAAAATTTACAAAAATTAATCTATATTTATTTTAAACCCAATAAATATGATCATAGAAAAAAAATATACGTATCGGTAAGTTTTTTTCAAATTGTGCAAAAAATAAAAAAATTTATTTTTTCGATTACCACAACTAGTACGCTACGGCCTTTACACCCCGCAACTGCAACCGCGCTACCACCACCGTTACGGCAATCGCAACCGCTTTTCAAAACCTTACTCATAATATGATTGATCTAAATATATAAATTACATACTCAAAAAATATAATGATATTACCTGAAATGATACATCAATCATCAAAATGTATGTATTATTTACACACCTAAATAATGTATGAACAAATCGGACTCTACGCCTAATATTAACAGCATTTACAAACTCATACCTACACTTACAAAGTAACAAATGTCTTGGAACTTGTAGAATCTTAAAGCAATAGTACATTTTTTTATTTTAAATTTATGATAAATAAAAAATTAACTTATAAGTTTTAAATGTGAGTCGCAATTATTTTTCTTGTAATATCATATAACTATAGCTTTTTCATCAAATGAATTATTTGTTCAATTGTCAATAGTTTTATGTGAGAAAATTGTCCTCAATAAAAGTATAAGAAAGTAAATTTATTTTTATTTGTCAAGAAAAGAAAATTTGAATTATTGATATTTCAACTAAATATTGTAAAACATATTTTGAGAGAGATAATATTCTAAAGAGAATTTAAAAAATATATCAAGTTTTAAAAAAAAAAATTAAAAGCACTCAATTTTCATACTAAATAAATATGAAAAAAATTATGAGAAAATTGATTTTTATATTTTACTTTATTTTGTTGGAGACAACCAAAAAAAAATTGATTTTTTATCTTTATTGATTTTTTTCAAAATTATGTTTAAATTTGTTACTTTTTGAGACGAATTTAAAAAGTTAAAAAAATTCAAAAAATTCAAAATAAGGCTTAAAAATCAACTATTTTTTACTTTACCTATCATTTGTGAACTTTTTTTTCAAAAATTTTAATTGAGCAAAATTTAAAAATTAAAAAAAAAGACTATAAAAACAATAAATAAATAAAAAATTGCAACCCCAAACACCAAATGCAGTGTAACCGAGGTCTATTTTGGAAAGTAAAGTTAAAAGTTAGAATTTTCGTTTTTTTATTTTTTTAAATATATATTAAAAAAATCAAAAAAATAAAAATAAAAAATTAACTTTTAACCGTAAAGTACGCCAAAATGAAATACGCACGGAGTGATTAGTGCCATTTTGGGAACATGGTAAAAAGTCACCTTTTTTGACAAAATGTCTAAAAACGTGGCTGCCAAAAACGCCAGAAAAGTCATTTGGCAAGTGCCAAAAACGCAGCTGTAAAATTACAAATTAGGGTCTATAAAAAAAAATAAAAAAATAAATCTCTTATGTTTGATAAGGGTATTTTGGTCATTTTAATTTGATTTGACACCATAAATAAATATTAAACTAAAAAGCAAAAAGCCAGCTTTTTACCAACTTCCCAAATCACTTTCAAAAAAGCCAAAAAACTTGATAAAAAGTCAAAAATTAACTTTTTACCAACTTCCCAAAACAACCTGAGATGAGTCCAGCGTTGGATCCACCGGATCCAATCGTACGGTCCAGTTGGCGCAAAAGCCGAACACCGGATCGGACTCCATATTAATATTATTTTTTGCAAAACAAAATAGCGTTGAGTCCGCCATTGTTCCACACCAAGTCAATTCCTCTTTCCAAACAAAATCTCTCTCTCTCTCTCTCTCTCTCTCTCTGTCTCACACATATTTGTTCATCAATGGCGACATCGAGCCACCATCGTCTCCTCCTCCAATTGTCAATCCTCCTCGGCCTTCTCGCCCTCTCCGCCAACGCCAGACCCGGCCGCCACTTCCACCCCTGCAAGACCCTAATCTTCTTCTCCGCCTCCTCCTCCTCCTCCTCCTCCTCTGACTCCCTCGATCAAAACCCTAATTTCTCCCCCCAAAACCCCTCCATCACCGTCTTCTTCACCGAAATTCGCGAGATCCACCCCAAACCTACCACCTTCGTCTCCTCTTACCCCACCGTCATCGTCGATCGCGCCACCGTCGATGATGTTGAAGAACACGACGACAATCGTCCCCTCTCTTTCGGACTTTACTCCTCTTCCTTTCGCGATCGCACCAAGGATATTCTCAGCGTAGTCGGCTCTCTCCTCTTCGGCGTCGGTTGCGGCGCTCTCACCGCCGCCACTCTTTACTTGATTTGGTCTCTCTTTGCCCCTAACCGATTCGATTTCCGTGATTCTGATGGTGAATTCGATGATGATGATGATGACGATGACGATGATGTCAGCCCTAAGAAGATCGGGTATGTTACGATTCCTGCTGTTGATGATCCTGTCAAAGCTCCTCTTGTGGCCAAGGAGGTGGTCTGAGAAAAAAGGGAGGTATTGATTTGATTTTTCGGATTTAAGGGAATTTGTTCTTGTAAGTGTGGGCTATTAAACAAGTGCTACTTTATCTTCATCTGTTAACCCCTCTCTCTCTCTCTCTCTCTCTCTCTCTCTCTACATATATCAACACTGCTACATATTGTGATCCAATAAGCCAAAATGCTACTCTTTTATGTTCTCTTTCAAATTTGAATATATGTTTTCTTTTTATGTTTATGAATATGATGTGTTTAATTTGGTGTGGTTGTTTCTGTTCTCAGCTGTGTATAGATTTATGTCTGTATGTTGATTTTCCAAGGTCGCCTTGACCTGCAATTACCAAGCTCTATCTTTATATTGTATTCTGCTGTTTGGATTGATCTTTTGTAGAACGGGAGATTGGCTTTTTAGCAATTGGATTATTGACTGATGTTTGAAAAGAATGCACTTAATTCTTAATTATCTTAGGGTGCATTTGCTTTGAGGATTTGGGGGTTGGTTTTGAACATGGGGTTTGAGATCAATCCCTTCAAATCCAAATTAAGTGGTGCAATTCTTGATTTAGATTGGGAAATCCACACCAAAATTGTAGGATTGAATTTTTCTTGTAAAAATAGGTTACTAAAAGAAGGGAAAGGAAAAGAAAAGGGAGAAAAAAGAACATCCATGCCATTAACCTTGTTACAACCATAATTGCTGCCCCAATACCATAACACTGTTGTGGTTAATGTTATGCCATACCCATGACAGTCTGGATGTTCACAACCATCTTAATGACATACTGTTGGTGATGAATTGTTACTTTTATAATGAGAATTTACTATGCTTATTTTTTACAATTTAAGCGGTAATGTAACAAAGACATTGTAACATATATTATACCTGGGAAATTCTACAATACGCATCCCATTTTGAGATGTGTACCATAGGCCCCAGTTATGACAATTGTGATTTTCATTTATGATCTATTGTGATATTAGTTATAACTCATTGTGATGTTGGTTGTGACTTATTGTAATTATTATTTTAGTTATGATCAAAAAGGCCTTTGGTTATGCCTTGTATGGAGTTTGGTTATGATTCATTATTTTCTTTTTAGTTATGATTGAAAAGGATTTAGTTATGATATTTGTGATAATCAATACCACACATGTCATAACTTGCATATCCCAAAATGAGTTTGTATAGTAGCATGGCCCATTATACCTAAGCTACGATAATACTCTTACTATACATTTGTATATATAAAATACACTAATGCACCCCTACAAGCTCCCAACCTTAAACTCCTCTATGTGGCCCGATCGCGCCTTTGCTTCCACTTCATTCAACTAAGTCTCTTCCCTATACCTACAAAAAAATTAATAAATTAATAAATCTACTGATAGTGATGAGTGATCTTTACAGATAGTGATGCTGAAGATTTATCCTATCCTGTCAAAACAATAGTCATGGTGGAATTGGGTGAGAAGGTGAGACTTTGGTGGAATGTGTTGTTAACTTAGAGATTTAATAGTTTGAGCTGTTGGAACTCATGTACCCTTTTAGGAAATGGAAATAGCTTTGGTTTACATTTGAAGTTCTTACATTACAAAACCAAAATCATGGGACTAATCTGATCTTTATGAGATTATTGTGATGTTAAATTGCGGGGATCAAGCTAGTTTATTCAGTAGTTCAGGGAACCATAGTCATTGGTGAGATATTCCCTGGAAACGCCTTTCTATGGAAAACAGAACCTTTGGTACAGGGGAAGTATTTTGGGAATGTCTTTTCTTAGTTGTTGTATAACTTAGGTACTTTAATTGCTTTTGAAACCTTAATTGCTGGGAATCTTGACCTTTCCTGTGGTGGGTAACCATTTCACAAGAACTTGCGTCAGAAATTGTGACAATTTCCAGAAAGTGATATGGTAAACTATAGGTAAATGTTTTTTTCCCCCTTTCGTTTTGCATGGAGTTCACATTTTGTTTTTCCATGCTACTTTGTTCTTATTCATGTTAGGTTTTAGCAAAAAATTTCCTTGTGGGGCTCCTATTAGAATATAATCACATCTTGCTTCCTGCTTCACATAATATTTCCTATGTTTTGTGCTTCTTTTTTTGTTTCAATAATTATGTTCACGACATTGGGGAACTTGTTTTTCATAAATCTCCTATGAGCATACTTCTCTGTGTTTTTTTGATGTGTCACACTTTATATTGAAACTTCACACTACATAGTACTAAATATACCAAGCAAATCATATGTAATGTGAAAATAAGTAGCAATATACACATTCTTTGCTGCGTGTTTAATTCTGCCTTTTGAGTTTCCATTGTAAGGTCCATATACTTCGTTCATGCTCTCTATTATAGTTCCAAGGTTTATCACATTCATTTCATTTTCATTATTCTATATAAACTGGATAATTTTTCTTCAAATCATTTTCCATGTTTCTCATGCCTGTTTCACATTTTGGAACCAAGTCCTTTTCATACCACAATCTATGTCATTGCCCTTTAGGTGCTTTGGTTGAACTAGCCTGTGCTCTCATTCTGTTTATCATTCGGAAGTCCTCATAAAGAATCACGATGCAGGAGTTAAGAGGAGCCTCTTAACTTCTTACAGACCACATGTGGCTGTGGTGGCTGATGTTTTGCCTATTATTTTATTTTTCTTTTCTTTTCCTCTTGTGCGCCTATCTATAATTTTTACCCTTTTTTCAATGACTTGACGTACTGAAGGAAATAAATATTTTGTTGTGATGTGTGTTTTTCTCCCAATTGTGCACTCCCTAGAAAGGCTTTGTCCATAACCTTGTGGGCTAAAACAAGAAATCACATGCGTGTTGAATTTTTATTTTTTTCATTTTTATATTATCTTTTCTCTTTATTTGGGTACTTTATTATTGTCATGTCCACTGTAAAAAATAAGACAAAATGGTTTTTATTTTTTTTAAATTTGATAAGCAATAAAAAGGAAATTTTGTTAGAAGAAAAGGAAGGTACAGCATGAGAACAAATGTCCTTCAAGAAAACAAGAAGAGAGGCAAACCATAATGTCGCCATCAGGCTTTTAATAATTCACTCTCATTGGCAGAGTTGATTAATTGTTTGTTGTCTTTCATATATCTTAAATGTGATATTGGCCCCGCCTGAATAGTTTCATATATTTTGTATTATGTTGTTTTCACCTCAGAATCATGTTCACTATGGTTGCCTAATAAGATTGCTATGACATTTTGGAATTTGAATCACTCCCGGTATATCTACTAACTAAATCACCTAATTTGCTCTTTACTTGCTGACAGTGCAGTCATAAACTACTAAAAATATGCCATAATTTTTTTGGCAGTTCATAGTAATACCACATCTTTCATATATTTTCTAGTACATGATAATCTAGTTGAATTTATAGACAAGTGTTTTTATTCATTATTATTTTTATTTATTTAAAAAAACATTGATCAATGAATTTATTTTCTTGGCTTTCCTTATATTGGAGTAAGTTTTGGTTATTAGGAGTTTAATTTGTTAATTAATGTTGCTTGGTATTTAATGAGGAAAGTACAGATAAATCTTACTCTATTTTCTTTTTCTTTTTCTTTTTCTTTTTCTTTTTCTAAGACCAATAAGTCATAAAAAAATTGCCAAGACAATAACATCTTATTCGGTATAGTTCCAGATTCCACAAGGATTCATTTTATACCTATTTTGCCAGTCATGTAATCACAAACAATAATGTTGTCATTTACACTCAATTTATACGACTCCATGGACTTTTCATACTTTCCCTATCCATAAGTTCAACCAGGAAAGAAAGAAACAAAAAAAAAAAAAAAGAAAGAACGGTAATATTAGTGGGTAATGATCATATGTAATTAGCACATGCTGTGCATTTGAGGAAGAGAAAATGAAAATAATCAGAAGGGGTCAATGTGAGTTTCCTCTCAATAGACACTAGAAGTGGTTGATTTATGTTCATTGAGCAAGCCGAGTGTAAGTTAGCAAAACCATTATGCTCCCTGAAAGACGATGTTTTCCATCTCTTTGTTGCTAAATTTGACACGCTTAAATCTGAAGTATAAGCTAGCAGAAGTTTAAGTTATTAAAAAGCGATGTAACTTAAAATATTTATTTCGTAAACATCAAGTTTAATATAGATCGATGCAGCTGATACATCAATTTCAATTGCGTTATACAAAATAAAATGATATTGTTTCTTAGGAGAATAATTTTCCTGCATTTGAGAACCATGCAGAAACAAAACCAAATCACTACACAGATATGCAAGAGTCAAAGCCGTAATTATTAAAATTTCATTCACTACACATATTACATCATTAAAAGCACGGCAATATCATGCAAAGTTACAAAATTGAAGGTGTTGCAGACCGGCTTGATGATAATGTAATAATATAACAATCTTTACAAGGGGGTATAACCAATGAGATCAAGTTCAAAATCATTACTCTCTTACCAGGATATAGAGAGTATCCTTGCTGTAAAGAAAGAAGAGAAGGATATTTGATTAGAGCAAGAAGCTACTCAAATCATATGTTTTGGAGGTGCACCCTAACATGCTTGAAGTCAAAAATATTAGGGCGATTCGATACAAACCATTTCATTTAATAATGAACATCAACGACCTCCAAAGACATGTACTTGGCACTGATTTCATTTTGCTCCAGCCCGCAAGAAGGAACCACTCAAGTCGGTCAAAAAGGAGGTCAAATTTAACTTTCAAATGAACCAAAATAATCTAGATAAGAAAGAAAAGAACCAACAAGCAATAAGAGAGATACATTCAAAAAATTGCAACTTTCAATTGTGTAAAGTTTCCAAAGAATGAAAGCTACGGTATATAAAGGGAGAAATGCTTTTCAAGGAATCTTGCTTTCTTAATTGAATGGTAATGCCACATTTGGGCATTTATTATACAACAATGCAATTGTTTTCTTGCCTTCTATTTTCCCATTTCCAACCCTGTGGAATTATTGTTTTTGAGTGTCACTGTTGATTAAGCCACCATGCCGCTGCACGGCAATAACTGGCTCATTGCATCTGGAGCACCTGAATGATGGAGCCGCAGAACACCGTGTTCGAAGGCAGTAATAACAATAGCTGCCAGAAAAGAAACCACAAGTTTTTCAGGGAACCAAGCTGACTTGAAAACGTTATTCTAAAACATATGTCAATATATATCCTTCACCACAAACCATAATGGCAAAAGGAGATGGAGGTGCATCATAAGTGAACATTGACAGTACCACACACTATTCTGGTGAAATACGAGAAAAGATGAAATCATATATTATTTTCCACCACTTTGATAAAGTGTCTTCAAACCTGTACTGAATCATATTGTTGAAACTGGTCCAGGTTGCAAATAAGTAAACCAGTTCTAAATTAACCCGGTTGCCCTTGCAATTGTTCCAAAAAGAGGCATTACAATTTCATAGAAAAGAAGTTGATTTGAGTTTGAGAAGGACGACTGTAAATAATGCCAAAGATTAGGTTTGTCTCCACTCTCCGGTCTTACCCCTCCCAGCACTTTTTTTATAATTTCACAGAAAAATATTTAAATATTATAAAGTTGCAACAGGCTCTAAACAAAGTCATTATGAAGCATATTCTGGTAAAATCCTTGAAATGTTCTACCATATATTTGTATTAATGGAATGCATAATTAAACAGGATATGCATTAGAAGTGCCGACCCCATGAAGCAGTCCTGTGATTGGTTTGACCTATACTGTGGGATTAAAATCATTTCAATCCATGCCATTTGGGCTTTCAATTAAAAGTGATTAGCCAGTATGAAGTAATAATGATCAATGGAAGATAAAAAAAATATACAAAATGAACCTGTGCTGACAGGAATGAGCTAGCAATGGAATGGTTGGACTCGCTAGGCAGATGGGGCATGTGGTATCATCCCCCTCTGAACTTGAAGATTTATCCTTCGAGAATGGATGAAGAAATTTTTTAATGGACGATGAATTGATAAGAGGAAGAAGCAACAACAACATTTCCTGCATGTCAAAGTAAGTTCTAAGAATATATACTCATCATGAACAATGGATAATATTCAACACCTTTACAGAGCTATGCACTTCTGCAAGTACACACAAATATTTGTCAAAGAAACAATGATCAACAATATAATTGAATATCTATAACCAATGGAAATCTTAATATTAATTGTTTCTTTGCGTAATACAACACAAAATACTTTAAAATTGAGAGGGGAAAAAACTTTTGTGGTGTCAATAAAAGAAAATTTTGCTCAGTTTGATTTATCAAAATTTGTTTTCGTTCTTCGTATTTTTTGTCTTTACTTTTTTTCATATTTTAGTCTCTCTTCTTCTTTTTTTCCTTTTTAGATGCACCTAATCTAGATGCATCTAAAAAGTTTATATAAAAATAAAAAATAAATACTAAAATATGAAGGAAAAAAACTCACTAAAGACAAAAGAAAACCAAAAAAAATTATAAAAGGGCAGCACATTTCAGTGTCTTTTGTCTTTAGTGATTTTTTATACATTTTCTTCATATGTACTTCACTTTTTAGGTGCATCTAAAAAGTTAAAAAGAAAAAATTGACTAAAATATGAAAAGCGTTCAGACAAAACAACTCGAAAAACAATAAATCTGAAAACAGATTTTGAAACCGAACCAAAAAAACACAATTTTAGGTCCTGAAGCATAAACTGGACATGAGACATCTAAAGTTGTGCTTGGAAAAACATTCCTTTCAAAAAGGCATCATGCAATCAATAGACTATAAATTTCAGTCAATTGGCCAACAACTTCTCAACAGTGTTCATAAACTACAATATAAGAGGACCTATAAAACTGAAATTCAAACCCATGAGATTTTCTTAATATTTAGTTGCTGAAGTCAATAGAGTTGCACAAAAACAAAAAAATATAACAAAATTACTGAGAATTCATTCCACACTAACTGGCGATTCATGTACTCAAAGCTAACAGCTCGATTCATATTAGGACTTCCATAGACAAGTCTTGCTTTTAGTGCTCTCTCAATAAGATTTTGATACCTGCATCAATATAACATGCGCAAAGCCACAAACCAAAAAATATTAAAGCTATCATGTAATCAAAGGATAACCTCACTCCTAATCACTTAAAAAGTTACTAAAAGAAGATAATTTTGAAAGATTTATCTTATAGAAGCGACTGTTTGTTGTTCCATGGCATGACTTACAGGTTTAATGTTGGTCAATGATACTTTATAATCCTTTTGTTCTTTAGATAGAACACAAAGATGATACATTGCCAATATGCCCTGTACCACCCAGCCATCCACAACGCTCAATAACATGACAGAATTTCGCATTATTATATCATGTTTCTCTTGCATTCATTCAGTCTTGTAGAATGTGCTTACCCGCTCTCACACACACACAACTTTACACAATATAGAATGTGAGTTCTCCATCTAACATATTTCTATCGCCTCATTCGTAATGCCATAGTTAAGTATTTACTGACAGGCTGTGTTTGAAAGACCATGAAAGAATTGTGCTAAAAAAACATACCTTCCTGTGTATAGAAATATAAGCAGGTTGCCAAACGAGGCAGCTTTAAAAATTCCTTCTATACGTTGTATTAGTATCCAAGCTCGGCGTGGCAGTGACCTCTGGAAAGTATGAAAGATGAATCAAATCCTTTTTGTTGTTTCACCATATACATACATAAAGTGTGTCTACATATAATTGCTTTCCGGGGGAGAGATAGATTTGATTATAATTGCACGAAATTAAAATGAAAAACCTGCTCAGAATCACCCCATCTACGGAAAGCAGAAGATGATTGTAAACGGGCCCAGATATATTGACCACCAACAGTGGCAATACAGTACCAAAGTTTCTGAGCAACAGTGAGTCCAGGTCCCTCCAAGCCCGTTCTGACTGGAGCATGTCACACAAAAATATACAACATACAACTTAGGATACAAGTAGACAAGTCTGGGTTGATATGAGGTTCAATGGAAAAAAATTCAACTGTAGCAGGCTGCCAAAAGTTGTTGGCGTTGAGATACAAAAATTATAGTTTCATGGAACCTTACCATTGAAGTGAAAACTAATTTGATGAAATGTAAAACAAGGATGAATGATAAGAACCAAAGTGATTGCAAGCCCTCATAAATCATGAAAATTCAATTTATGCCAAAAAATGCAAAATAAGATTTTGGAAAACAGAGGGATGGTTCACTTTTTAAGTGTGTGTGCCATATAAAACCAAGGCACAGAATTACCCATCGACCAACACTGTAAGCAAGACAAGGCAAGAGGTTCTTACCTTTAACTCTTGGTTCGATCGCTCGTACCTCAAATTCATGAGAGCATTTCCCGGAGTAGGCTTATCAACCCAAATGGAGAATCTCCAAATAAGAAACTCAAGGAAAGCATCAAGTTCAGGTTCATAATGAAATAAAAATCCTGGCTAATCCCAAAGAAATGGAAGAAGAAATTAAATCCAAAATTATCTATACTATTAATCTCTTCAAACAAATAAGCCAGAAGACGCATATATACTGTCATTAAAGAAAAAACCTTAACCAACTGTTCTTTCAACATGGCTGACATTTCAATGTCAAGTCGCTGTGCGTCAACTTGATTAACTCTAGATATTGAAATAGGGATGATTGACTGTGGACAAAAGCACCATACACGTTTAAGCACGAGAGCAAACAAAAATGCTAAAATCAAGCAAATTCTTCTAACTATGGCAGCACCCAAAAGTCTCTGAAACTAGCTTCATAAGTTCAGTTGGTGAATGCTATTATTACCAGAGCAAATGACTCATATTAGAGTATATGCCACTGCATTAGCCCTCTAAGCTCCACGGCCCATTTCAAATATACAAAGGCTATAATTTTAGGGAATTAGCACCCCAAAAAAATAACTGTTGTGCATTCAAAATATGGAAATCCTCATGTATTCATATGAATAGTCTTCAAAAAAAAAATAGATTCTACGATTTCCTTTTATGATTTCAATTACTTAAAACAAAGATCTTTCTTCTTTTTTCTTTTTTTTTTTTTTGGTGAAAGCTTTGGGAAAATTTAACATATGTCTCTTCAACTTTCATTCAGCTTAAAGAATAAGCATCAATTCACAGCTTATACTAGATTCAGTTATTCCCGGGAAAATTTCCCGCACATTTATATACGAAATAAAAAATAAAAAATAAAATAAACCCTAAGTCACGAAATTAAGAAGCAATTTTTCGTGAAAGTTCGTATTGGAGGAACAAAGAAGAAGACAATTCGAAAGCCTAGAAGGCTGGGACGAGAGAGAGAGAGAGAGATCTGGGGAGACAGAGTAAGAGATTGCCATTGGGGGAGCAGCCTTTGGTGTGCATTCACCCAAGCGTCTTCGGGCGGTGCTCGAATGGCACTGCTTGATGAAGTTGAATACGAAGATGAAGACGGAGCTAGGGTTCTCTCTGCATTCAACAATAATTCATGGAAAATGAGTAAGGAGCACTCATTAGCATCACTAATTATTATGTGGCAGTGGTCCATCAATATGTATATATATATATTTTAAGATGTCACATTATTAGTGGTTGTTTCGGAACATTATTTTTAGTACTCTTTATCATTGTTGATGATTCATCACGAATGGACACCATTAATGAGATGAAAATTTAAAAACAAAAAAAAATACACAAGAGCAAAATATCCTATCATGTGGGATCCACATCACTTTAAAACTATTAGTGCTCATCTTTTTAGTGGTCTCACTCATTTTTAAATACAAATTGGCCATATAATTTCAGAAATTACATTTCAGTCTTTGAAATTTCTAGAAGGTGGTTTGGAAGGTTGGATATTAGCACACTTTTTGATTTTTTTATTTTTTTAGTCACATTATCTTTTTAATTTTTTAACATATCTTTTTGTAAAAAGTTAAAAAATACAATTAGGAGTTGTTTGAAAAGTGCTAGATTAGTATACTTTTTTACTTTTATGAAAAAAATGTGAAATGTATGGTAGAGTTGAAATCATATGGTAGATAAGGACCTTGCTACATCCCCCTAAAAACACTCCCCCTAATCCCCCTAATTTCCATATCAAGTAAAAAAAAAAAAAAAAAAAAAAAAAAAAAAAAAAAAGGAAACAGTTTCCCAAATTGGAAATTAGGGGGATTAGGGGGAGTGTTTTTAGGGTTCCAAATCATTTTCCGATAGATAAATGATGTGAATCAAATAAAAACTAATGTGGCTCAAATAAGAGGTAATATAACCCAAATAAAATAATTGTGTCCTAAATAAAATAATATGTTAAAATAACATGTTCAGCACATGCCAAACAAACCCTTAATTAGCATTTTCCAAACAACTTCTAATTTCATAATAAATGACTATTTTTATTAATAAATTATCAAGATGTCAAAATTTTATTTCAACTAATGATCCGGATAATTTTATAATTATATAGGAGAGTAATTAAGAATTTTATTTTTTCAATTCATTCTATTAAATAATATTTTGGACAAATTACATATACCTCCCTCGAGGTTTAGCTAAATTACAGATACTCCCTGAGGTTTCGGAAATTACAGATACCCCCTGAGATTTATATTTTCATAACAATTTGCCCCATAATTTGTTATGCAAATAGTACCTTCAGGAGGTATCTGTAATTTCTCAAACCTTAGGGGGGTATCTGTAATTTTGCTAAACCTCGAGGGGGTATATGTAATTTGCCCTAAATTTTTTTGACAAATGGGTATTTATAATTTTTTTAAATTACATAAAGTAATTTGTATTTTAAGTAAATCTCAATAAATATATTTATAATTTACTATATTATATATATATATAACCATCTCCAATGTTGTACCTTTTATTTCATCAAAGATGAACCGTTTGCTGCTCTAACATTTTTACCAAATAAGTATCAAATCTAGGATATTTTAAATCTTTCATCAAATTGATAATGGCTTGTGGCTTTCATCAATTCATTGTTCATAGCTATTGGAGTTGTAGACACTAGACGTCCGACCGATTGTCCTCTTGAATGACCACCTGCTTCAAAAAATTTGTGAAAAAATTACACTGCCTCCGTTCGACCGATGGTTTGATAAAATTACAAAATACTCCTTTAAAACGCACGATATCAAAATAAACTTTTACTCAAATTTAATGAAAAAAATGTTAAATATTAAAAATGCTCTAAGGTAAAGATTCATTCCTCATATATAAATTTATTATTGATTTGTGATACAAATATAACATGTACTAGATTTTATTCCTCCTCAATGGAGCTTCCATTTATATCACAAAAGTAAAATACAAATTTTTTCACTCATTTTCTAATTACATTTCTTCTTCTACATGCAAAAAAAAATTCTCTCCTTATATTTATCTTTCTCACAATTCCTCTTACTCTCATCTCTAACTTCTCACTACACATCTAATTTTTCAACCCTAATTCTGCCTTACTCCCAAATTTGTCATCAATCTTGCTACTTCTAAGTTCTAACCACCAGCCCCTACTCTCTTACTAACTGGTGATTCTTCTCCTTAATCCTTCATCTACTGCAACTTCATAGCCCGTTCCCAAACCCAAAACCTATTAAGTCTCTTGCTACTTCAATTAACTCATTTCAACCCTCACACCACCACAAATAGCCCCACCCTCAACTTGCTTTCATCACAACCTCTCTTAATCTTCTCCTAACTTTATAAATCCCTTTTTCACGCGTCATTCATCCATAAGAGATAAAGAGATTTAAGGGTTTTAAAAAATAAAGAAGTAAGAGAAGAATAATGAGGCTGGTCGCAAAAATGAAGGGAAACCTAATAATGGGGTGGTATATGAGGGGGCTAGGGGTAACAAGGAGTTGTTGGTGAGTAGTGATAGTGAAAGGTGGGTTGTAAGGAAAATTGTAAAAAAAACAAATAAATAAATAAGGGATTTATTTTGGTTTTTAAGGTTTTGATTTATTTTGGTAATTTTATATAGGGATCAAATTGTAACCAAAAATAAATAAATAAATAAAAATAATCAAGTTAGGTGGGGGTATATTCATTTGAGAGAGATGGACAAAAGGAATGAAAACTTAACCTCTAACATATCTCGAGAGCTTCCTTATATTATTTGCTCATCATTTCCTTATCCATTCCAAGTTGTCTTGTTGGTCCACAGTTTATGGCGTAATTAACATCGTTCATAGTGATTTTGCATACTCTAGCGTGAGGGGTTTTGCTACATTTAATGCTACAATGGCCTCATTAAATGGTTGATGTGTGGGTGCAATAACTTTACAGGATCTTTATCTGCTTATGTGGCTACGTCCCTGCTTGACAAGTGTTTGCATGCCATTGATCCTGGCCCAGCATTGATCTCTTAAAGTTGTTGGGCTTTAACCGTGACTAGTTGAGGGCCTAGGACGGGGGTAGGTTAAGTTTACTTGGGCCGTGAGTTGTGGGCTGAGCCCTATTGGGTGCATGAGCCGTGAGTTGTGGGCTGAGCCCTATTGGGTGCATGAGCCGTGGGTTGGGCTCTCTTGGGTGCCCATCGGTATCAATTAACATTTTGAAAACTAGAGGGATCAAATTGAAATTCAAAAAAACTATAGGGGCCACCGGTGTAATGAATTACATCAATGGTCCCTATAGTTTATTTTGAATTTCATTTTAGTCCCTCTAGATTTGTTTTTCATTCCAATTTCTAATGACAAGTGATAGAAAGACCAAATTGTAGGAAAATTGAAAGTGTATGAATCAAATTGTTCAAATTCAAACTACAGTAACTAAAATGATACTTCATTTAAACTAGAGAGACCAATGACATAATTTACCTTTTTTTTTGTATTTGTAAATAAAAACTAATCATCTCAAGTTTAGTTGAATTTGCCTTCCCTCTATATTTTCAAAAATTATAGTCCCCATCTCCTTTTCTCTATTTCCTTCGTCCAGATTTTAGTTACAATCTTGTAATTGTGGTAAGGAAATGCAACAATTTTTGCTCAAAATGTTTACAAAGAGTTTACAAAAAACTAAAAAAATAAATATATATATATACACAGTGGAAAGTCATTGATGAGAAACCAAGTATAAAATATACAAGAATATGATTTCCAAATGACATTTTTTTTATGAGCATATTGAAATAAGCACTGGCATTTCAAATGAACATTTTGAAACGCCCATTGTTGATTACACTTTTTACCTATTGTGTGAATAAAGTTGATGGCAGTTTACTGCTATGGTTTAGATCCAAAACATGGTTAATCTTCGTTTGGAAAGTGGGTTGGCGTTTTGACTTTTTGTCTTTTTTTTTACTATTTTAGCCTGGGGCTAAAAAGTCAGGTTGGAGAAGGGCTTTTGATTTTTTTCAATTTTTTTGTGAGAGAAAGAATGTAATGATTATGGGTTGAATTTGATATTTTGTCTTATTGGACTAAAAAATTATTTTGTTTTTTGTGACTATTTTAGCAACAAAAAAAAAAACCCGAAAAATCACTTCCCAAACATAGGTTTGTATTTTAGAAATATACACATAAACCTATTGTAGACTAGAATATATGTAAAGTCCAACTTGATTAACAATTTTTGTATTTGGAAACTTCGTCACTTTTTGAATTAAAAAAAAATTAGAAGCCATAAAATTAAAGATTGTTTTGAGAATTAACTATTTTAATTGATTTTTATTTTTTATTTTTTATAAAAAAGACATTAAAAAAAAAACCTTTTGATAGCGATTTTTAAATTTTTTAAAACTATTTTACCATATTTCCAAATATACCATGCTTTTGTTTGGTAATTTGGGTTGGGTTGGGTTGGGTTTGATTTGGAGCTATTTTAGCCATAAAAAAGACAAAATATGTTTTTTAACCTAATAAGACAAAACACCATATTCAACACATAATCATTACATTTTTTCTCTTACAAAAGTCAAAAAAATTCATCCCAAACGAACCAATAATTATTACATTTTTCTCTTATAAAAGTCAAAAAAGTCAAAAAAACTCATTCCAAATGAAATTTTTTAACCCCATAATAAAATAACTAAAAAA
This sequence comes from Camellia granthamiana, assembly GCA_036172215.1. Classification (NCBI taxonomy): domain Eukaryota; kingdom Viridiplantae; phylum Streptophyta; class Magnoliopsida; order Ericales; family Theaceae; genus Camellia; species Camellia granthamiana. The sequence goes on along the minus strand of CM069903.1, from coordinate 52,813,959 downwards.
CTAAAGAGCCAACACACTTCCCAAACGAAACCCAAATCAACTAAAAAACATCACATATTACCTAACTTTTCTACGCACAAAAAAATAAATAAAAAAGAAAAAATCAACAACTTTTCAAATTAATTAATTATTATTATTTTTTCTTTTATTTCTATATTGATTCAGCAGTGAGAGTTGTTTGGACCAACTGACGTGTGATAAAAGGCAAGTCATCCATACCATGGCTAGAAAATTTACGAGAAATTATTTTCTCATGGTCTAGCCCCAATAGTCAAATTCTGAACAATTATGTGGAAAGTACGCCCATCAACTATTCGGAACAACCGTCAAGGTTCAATTAATTTTTTTAAACACGATGGGTGTGTTTGATGGGTTTGGGATGGCTGTTCCTATGCAGTGAAATGGGTCAATTCATGGTTAATTTCGATAATTCGAATTATTTATATTTTATAATACATTAATTATAATATATTTGTAAAAAATCAAGTTAATCGAATATCGTTTATTCATTCATTCACTCACATTTATATTTAAAAAAATAAATAATAATTATAATTTAAAATATTAAAATAAATACAAATGTGAGTGAATGAATGAGTAAACGATATTCAATTAACTTGATTTTTTGTAAGTATATTCTAATTAATGTATTCTAAAATATAAATGGTTTATATTATTGAAATGGGCTCATTTCACAGCACAACAGCCAGCACCGCAGCCATCCCAAACTCGTGTTTGGTTTGTGTTTTGAAACATGTTTTTGGAAGAAAATTTCCAAACAAATTTCTCAAAAAAATTTCAAAATCACTTATCTCTCTATTACACATCAATCAATCATTTTTTCTATCTGCTCTCTCATTCTCAATCACTTTTCTCTTACACACATCTATTTAATTATAATAAAATATCAAATCATCCTAAGCTCCAAAACTATTTTCAAAATATACAATCATACAAAAAAATAAAAATAAAAATAAACTCTCTCCCCAATTTTTTTCAAAAAAAAATCTATCTCAAAATATAAACCAAACATACCCGATATTTTGGTCATTCATATACCTCCAAATGTTTGGTGTACAATTAATTTTTGGTGGCGTTCCTTTTTTAATTATTTGTATAAGGAACTTAAACTCTGTTTATTTTTTGCCATATGTAAGTTGTTATTCAATAGTCATTTTTTACATGTTTTTTCAAAAAATAAAAAAATAAAATAAAATAAAATGTCAAATTTTAACTATTTTTCCAAAACAAACTAATGCTGGTTTGGGATTCATCCTTTTTAGTAATTTTTGTGTGACTTTTTTAAAGTAAAAAATTAAAAACTTTAGACTTTTAAAAATTCATTAGTTAAAACTTTAGATTTTTAGAAATTCATCAGTTTATTAGTTAAAAGTTCATTTTGCAAGAAAAATCTTAAATCATTTGTCAAATTTATTTATCACACAAAAAACTCAATTTAACCATTATAAAGTTTAAAAAGACATAAACATGCCAAGCAAAGCATTAGTTATTTTTTTGTAAATTTATTTTAGTCAAGAAACTATATTTTAAACTAATTTTCAAAGAAAGTCTGACTAAGATCTACACACTTATTTGTACATAATTGAACCTTTAATATATAATGCCACAATAGATGGAAAATGTAGTGTAAAAAAGTGTTTTAATTAACTTTTCTAAAAGATTCAGAAGTGTACGAGTTAACGTAACATTGAAGTTGCATAATTAACAATGACTCACTTTTGTTGAAGTCGTGTCCCTTGGCAACAAGTTATTTCATTGTTAAAGCTTACTTATGGCTCTGTTTGGTTTAACTCTAAAAATATGATTTTATCGTTATGTTTTAATGTTTTGATTGGTTTAAGTTTTTTAAAATTAATTTTAATATTACATTTCAAAACTCATTTGAGAACATGTTTGACAGATAAGAGAGTTTTTGAATTTTGAATTTTGAAAAGAACAGATTAGATCTACCCAGTTGTCTACCTAGACATCCTCTGAGAAGTCCGGCGGGTCATCCGGTTTGTTGACCGGAACAGTTTTTTTTTTTCTTATTATTTACAATTGGCATCTGTTATTTGAAAAAATATATATATTTATTTTTGATATTTTTTAAATATAGAAATTATTTTTTGTAGACCAAAATGACAAATTATTTGGCCATTTATCTAAAATTAACAAATTTTTTTAAAAATATAACTTAATTTGTCACAGTAATTTTTAAAAATTTTAAATATATTTTTAAACAAAACAATTTAAAAAATTTATAACTAAATATACAATTAAAAGTAATTTTAAAACACTAGCCGAACATTTTTTTAACAAAAAATAATATTTATACTTTAAATAAAAAAATTGGAAGTTTTTAATTTTTTAAATTGAATTTTAGAAAAGAATTTGATTATGAGTTTTGAATAAAATTTTCAATAGAGTTTTAAATTGTATGTTTGGTTAAAAGTTATATGTTTTTTGAATTAAATTTTGAAAATTCTTTTCAAAACTCATAATCAAACAATTTTTCTCATTTCAAGAATTCAAAATTCAATTTAAAACTCTTTTTAAAATTCACAACCAAATAATTTTTTTTTTTTTCAAATTATAATTTAAAAAGGATTTTTTATTGATAAATCTCATTTAGAGGTGTTTTAACCCAATAAGTCCACCAAGGAAAATTATAACCTAATTAGTCCCATGTATTTATACTTTTATTCCATGAGGTCTTTTTTTCCTAATTTATATTATTTGTTGGACTATTATACCCTTATGTCTATTTGTTGATATATATTATATACAAAATAATATACATGTGTTCCCTCTGTTTTTGTTGTGATAGGATTTTGTTCCTATAAGAGAGAAGACGACGGCACATAGTTCGCGGTAGTGTTTCATTGTGATATGGTTTCATTCCTGTAGAAGAGAAGATGACGATTCAGAGTTTATGCTCTGTTTTTTTTTTTTTTTTTTTTTTTTTTTTTTTTTGTGTGTGTGCCATAGTTATGATTTCAGCCAGAAATCAAAGGAAGAGAAAAGGATTTGAATCAAAGAAACAGGGGTAATGGCTTACAAACTTGTTCAGTAGATTGACTAAAACCCACATTCAACTGGATTGAATCAAAGGGAAAGATGAGATGGTTATGAATACTTGTTCTTCGCAGGTGGGTTTAATTTGATTTGGATTGGTGGAATGGTGAAATTACACGGGTTGTTAATGATAGTGATATGATGAAGCTGAAGTGTGGGTGATAATTTTTTGTTTTCAGAGAGATTAAGTTTTTTTTTTTTGGATTTATAGTTCTATTGCTGCCATTATTTTTGGTTTTTCTGTCAATCAATGTGAATGTTCACATTTCATATTGTTTGGAAGCTTAAGAAATAAGTGTTAGAATTGTGAAGAATGAAGTTTCTGATACAGTAATGTAGCTTTCTTTATAAAGAGATGAGGAGCGTTTGGTTTGATTTAGATTACTGTAATGGTGGAATTGTAAGAGGTGTTAATAATAGTGATAATGATAAAGATGGAGACGAAAATTATAAAGATACAGAGGAGGATTTGTGTGATGGTTTTTTTTATTTTTTGAGAGATTGAGATTTTTGAATTTAGAGAAGACGAATACTGTGCTCTGTTTGATTATATTGTCTTAAGGTTAGTATGTAATGGATGCATGTCATTTGTGATTGGATTTATATGAAGTGTTGTATGCTCTGTTTTTTGCTTCCAATTTTATTTTCTAGAATTGATGGACATGCAAGTTTTTTTTTGTTGTATGGGGTTATGGATTTTGGTTGGTTATGTGGTTGAGTTATGGCTCTGTTTTTTTGAATGTGGTGAATATTCACATCACATTAAAAATGTGAATGTATATGAATGATTGTATGATCTATTTCTTGCTTTCAATATCATTATCTAAATTAAATTTTGGTTGATTATATGAGGATATGGGTTTTTCCTGGTCATGTATATTGTGAGGCATGCATATGTGTGATGTGAATATTTACATTCTTGTTACCATTGACAGTATCAAAGTAGTTAACATGAATATTTATATCACTGTAACCATTCACATTACTAATACATTACCAAATCATTTATGTGAATATTCAGATTTGTATTATGAATTGCCATTGTGAGTGTTTTTTGCTAGCAAAATGGGATGTTGTTGTGTATATTATGCATGGGCGCAGTGTGAATATTGACATGTCTGTTACCATTTACAACATAAAAACATATGATGTGAATATTCACATCATCTGCAATATGCTATTTGATGTGAATATTCACATTCTTGTTACCACTGACAACATCAAAGTAGTTAAACATGAATATTTATATCATTGTAACGATTCACATTACCAAATCATTTGATGTGAATATTCAAATTTGTATTACAAATTGTCATTGTGAGCGTTTTTTAATAGCAAAACGGGATGTTGTTATGTATATTATTGTAATAACCCTCACCACTGATTACTACTAAACTGAGACTGATTATGATTGATAACTGAAGTAATCAAAATACTGAACTGACTGATCGAAAATGTTAGTTGAATTGCATTTCTATCTGTGACTGCCAAATTATCTGTTCATGCCTTTGTGTTTAAACTGCAAATTGGAGGCCTTATCGGCGGCCGAATCTGAAATTGATTGATGTTCTGTGATCAGTAGAATTAATGTGAATTTATGGTGTAATTATCTAAAAATTGATTTGGTATGATTAAATTAGAGTAAAATAAGTTAAATTGCAATAGTTGGCTTAATTATAACCTTGCCATCCCTAGTGGACCACTTAGGCAACACACCTAGAGGCTTGTATACATGTAAACAAAACATTTCTTCAGCCAATTCTTGTTCTAACCGACCATAGAGAGAGAGAGTGTGTGAGAATTGAGCTCAACTTGTAGAATTGGCTTGAATCTTGGAAGAGTTGAAGATTGATAACATCATTGACTCATAATTGGAGACCTAAGGTAGATCATTGACCTTCTTCATTGTGTAATTGAGTTTATTCTTGCATGATTATTGGGTCTTTAGTGATCTAAGGCTTGAATTGGTTCAATAGTGTTGAATTAGAGCTTAATTGTTGCATGCATGTATATATATTGAAGTTTTGAGGTTGTAGTTCATGATTCCTCACATGCATGTCCATGTTTTGAGAGTAGACCATGATTTCATCTTGTTTTGAAAAGAATTGGCCCATTTGAGCTAACATTAAAGCTTTGAATTGAGTTTAATTCATGCATGTTTGCATGTTCATCTTGTTCATGAAATTGGGTTGAAATTGGATTTAATTAACTCACCCTTGGGCTTTGATTTCTCAAATTGAGCTTTGAAACTTGTTGTATATTGAGTTTAGATGTGTTTTCTAGGAATTGGGCCCAAGAGGTCGAGTTTTGAGCTAAGGAATGCTTGGTTTGAGCTTGGGAGGCAAATCTGGAAATTCCAGAATTTGGCTTCTTCGCTCGAGCGAAGGATTCCACGCTCGAGCGACCATCGTTTATTCTGAGCTTCGCTCGAGCGAAGGAATAGTGACTCGAGCGTAAATTGCAAGCTCTCAGATTCTTGGTGCACGCAAACGTACGCTCGAGCGAGAGAACCTACGCTCGAGCGAGGACTGTGTCTTACGCTCGAGCGGGCGTTGAACGAGCATCGAGCGGAAATTTCCAACATCCAGCACTTTTTGCATTTTTGCAGACCGCTCGAGCGAGGAAGTCCACGCTCGAGCGACCCCACTGTTTTGACAAGCTCGCTCGAGCGAAGAAAGCCACGTTCGAGCGAGACCCCTGCTTTCTGAAAATTCTGAAAAATGCTTTTAAAGTGCATCTTTGCATCCTCATCCCATCCTAGGCATTCTTAAGCCTAGTTTTAGACATCTTAATGAGAATATAGAAGTAGAACCACACCGAGGCAAATTAGGGATTAAGTTATCATCTTTCCCAACTGTGTAGCTTAGTGTGTGTTCAATCTGTAAACTGTGTAGGGTTGGCTTTCCGAGGAGACGCTCTAGCTTATCGTAGCCCAGAACTCTGTGAGTAACAATTGTGTAAAGATATGTTCAATTGTGAATATTTCTGACTGTTTAACTGAACTGCTTTCTGAACTGAAACTGTTAATTGAATGAATGTATGTCCTATATTCTGAACTGTATTGTGGCATCCTTAGCAACTACTGTTACTGACTGTTACTGTTACAGAGATCTCTGTCGGTTCCCCTGTTGGAACCACTACTGTTTACTGATTGATGGCCATCATTTACTGTTCGGTCTTTTAAGACCTGTTGTTTACTGTACTGCTATGCTAATGGATGTACCACATATGACTGAATGACTGATATACTGAATCAATGAATTGTTTTCATTACCGTAAGGACATTCATTCTAAACCTCTTTACGCATTATGTTATTCACTGGGCTTTAGCTCACTGCTCATATATATATGTAGGTGTACAGGCACCAGACCGCAGCTAGAAGCGTCGGGGTAAACTCCAGTTTTGTCAAGCCAACCTATGTGCCTCACTGCGAGGTTCCGAGCCTGTCAAGCTTTGGCTAGGGGTGTTTTAATTCCCCGTCTGTCTCTGTATCTGTTTTGTAATAACTGTAGACTGTACCGTACTGTTTAATAGGGATTAGGTCCCTGCTCTGAATGATTGTATATAATGTACATACTGTTTTGTCACTGACTGTATATATGTATGAAAAGTCTTTTTGCATACAGACTGTCACAGCTCATTGGACATTGTTTATTTATTGTTTTGGCTTTCGCCAGCCCCTGTGCTCTGTTTTACTGTCTTACTGTTAAGCAGGCCTTCGGTAATCTTGGATTACTGGCCGGTTACGGTGCTAAACCCATAGGGGCGGGTTTGGGTCGTGACAATTATGATGTATGCATGGGCGCGGTGTGAATGTTGACATACCTGTTACCATTTACAACATAAAAGCATATGATGTGAATATTCATATCATCTGTAACTATTAATATCATCAAATTATTTGCCGCGAATATTCACTTATGTGTTAAGAAATATGAAATCCACACCAGTTACATTGTGTTACAATAATATTTTTAGTAATATTCACATCCATGTGAATGATCAACACGAAATAGGCCTCAAAATGCATATACATATATTGAATGAAAATTTGGAGTACAAGCATTGATACAGAATTGATTTACACTTAAGCTAGTCTGCTCCAATATGTGAAAACTATTGATACTAAATTGTCTTCAATGTGGATAACAATTATAGATAACAATTACAGGTGGACACCCGCCACCTATAGGTTTTCATATTGCACTGTCTTTGTGTGATTCAGAAAAATATGTACAATGAGTCTCTTATTTGACACCATTCAAAGCGATTAAAGCTGTCAACAAGTTCCTCCTGGTATACATGCGCCCTGATTATGTAACACACTGCGGGCCCGCAATCTACCCTGAAAATACAAAGTTGTTATTGTTAAAATTTGAAATTTAGGTGTGTATAATGGTTGTGGAAGATGTGTACAAATTGATGTAAGGCTTACCATTGGTTTGTAGTCATTATCAATATCTAACAATCTGATGTAAATATTGACATTGTGTACAATAAAATTCAGATTGAACCAAAAAAGGATTGACAACCATTCAAGATTAGGGGCTTTTCATCAACAAGCAACAATACTAACAACTTTGTTAATATCTACATCATATTCCATTGATAACAGGAGGTGAATATTGACATTGATATTAGAATGTGAATATTGGCATTATGTTCAGAATGTAATTATTTCATCACCATCAACAACCAACAACATTAACAAATCTGACATTGACACAAGGGAGGAGATAGGGAGTGTAGTACAAAAGAGTGTATTACACATGACAATTTAAGACAAACAAGTCATTACCTATAGCAGTCTGATGTAAATATTGACATTATGTATAATGAGATACACATTGAACCAAAAGAGAGTTGACAACCATCCAAGATTAGGAGCTCTAATTGCTTTATAACCATTAACACACAATAATACCAACAACTCTGTAATATTTACATCATATTCCATTGATGTTAGAAGTTGAATATCTACATTATATTAATAATGTGAATATTGACATTGAAGTAGATATTTACATCAATGTCAATATTTACACCATATTCACATCATATTTGACCACCTTTTAAATATTATACAGATTATGTATAATGAAATACACATTGAACCAAAAAAAAGTTGATAACCATTCAAGATTAGGGGCTCTAATTGATTTATAACCATCAACACGCAACAATACCAACAATTTTGTAAATATTTACATCATATTCCATTAATGTTAGAAATTGAATATCTACATTATATTCATAATGTGAATATTGACATTGAAGTAAATATTTAAATATTGTATAGATTATGCATAATGGAATAGACATTGAACCAAAAGAGAATTGACAATCATCCGAGATTAGGAGCTCTAATTGGTTTATAACCATCAATACGCAACAATACCAACAACTCTGTAAATATTTACATCATATTCCATTGATGTAAGAAGTTGAATATCTACATTATATTCATAATGTGAATATTGACATTGAAGTAAATATTTACATCAATGTCAATATTTACACCATATTCACATCATATTTGATCACCCTTTAAGTATTGTATAGATTATGTATAATGGAATAGACATTGAACCAAAAGAAAGTTGACAATCATCCAAGATTAGGAGCTCTAATTGGTTTATAACCATCAACACACAACAATACCAACAGCTCTGTCATATTCTATTGATGTTAGAAGTTGAATATCTACATTATATTCATAATGTGAATATTGACATTGAAATTAGAGATGTGAATATTCACATTACTGCTAGGGTACAAATAGGAGTGAGACAACACCAATATATGTTGATTTTTCATATTGACACAAACAAAATTTCACAACATAAAGGAAACAACACATGTGAAATAGCTAGCCTTAGAATGTGAATGTTCACATTGATTGTTACTCAATAACAGATAATCAACAAACAACACAAACATTTATTGTTACTCACATTACTGCTAGGGTACAAATAGGAGTGAGACAACACCAATATATGTTGATTTTTCATATTGACACGAACAAAATTTCACAACATAAATGAAACAACACATGTGAAATGGCTAGCCTCAGAATGTGAATGTTCACATTGATTGTTACTCAATAACAAGAGAAACAATAAGATGTTATTATTTACAACATGCCTACAAGAATTCACATTGAACTAAAACAATGTTGACAACCATCCAAAATTAAGGTTGTAATTATTTGATCACCATGAATAACCAACAACACCAACAAGTCCGACATTGACATAAGGAGGGAGATACAACATACACCATAATGTAAATTCATAAAATGGCTACCCTCAGAATGTGAATGTTCACATTGGTTGTTACTCAATAATAAGAGAAACAATAAGATGTTATTATTTATAACATACCTACAAAAATTCACATTGAACTAAAATAGGGTTGGCAACCATAAAAAATTAGGCATCAACACCAACAAAAACAATGTAAGTTTATCCAGTAATGAACAGTAATGTGAATGTTCACATCATCTATGTTTGCAAAATCAATTCCGAAAACAACAACAGTTATAGGGCAATGTAAATGTTTATATGGGTGATCACATTATGTTATAATTTGTTGAAAAACAAAGGATGGAACCAACAACACCAAACAACACCAACAAATCTGACATTGATGTCACAATGTGAATGTTTACATCATATTCCATCACATTGTTGAATGAAGATTGAGGGTTCTATGGACATCAACAATCAACAATATCAACAGTGACAGTAATGTGAACATTCACATCATTATACACTGATGTGAATGTTCACATCAGTGTCTACTAATGTAAGTTTATCCAGTAATGAACAGTAATGTGAATGTTCACGTCATCTATATTTGCAAAATCAATTCCGAAAACAACAACAGTTAGAGGGTAATGTAAATGTTTACATAGGTGATCACATTATGTTATAATTGGCTGAAAAACAAATTGTGGAACCAACAGCACCAAACAACACCCAACAACACCAACAAGTCTGACATTGATGTCACAATATGAATGTTTACATCATATTCCATTACATTGTTGAGTGAAGATTGGGGATTCCATGAACATCAACAATCAACAATATCAACAGTGATAGTAATGTGAACATTCACATTCACATCATTATACCCTGATGTAAATGTTCACATCAGTATCTACTAATGTAAGTTTATCTAGTAATGAACAGTAATGTGAATGTTTACATCATCTATGTTTGCAATAACAGATATAATATGAAGTTCACACATTGAATGAATAAGATCATATACTATGAAACTTACTACTGTAGAAGTTCATATTGATGAAATGGGTATAGGAGATTCACATGATTAAAACATACAACAACAACAACAACATCTGAAATAATTGGCTTGGCCCAACATTTTTCATTCCCATGTAAATGTTCACAGCTTTTGACAACACAGCGTAATTGCCACTGCATTATTTTTGGGTGAACAAAACCATATACTTGGAGATTGGGATTGAGGGGTTCACATTAACAATTAGGGCATGAACAATAAAAATATGAAATTCCACATATTGTATGAATAGAAACAGGGGATATTGGAAGTTCACAATGGTGTAATTTGAATAAGAGATTTAGGGTTTACATACAAGATTGATGAGATTACTTACTCTTTTTCCATATTGACGGTTTGGTTGTCACAAATGGTCATCGGTGATGATTTTGACGAAGATGGAACTTCAGGATGTTCACTAATGGTGATTTCCACGTTTCCGTAGACAGATGGTGGAGGTATGACGAAACCGACGATGAAATGTTGCGACGATGGAACAATAAAATACGTATGGGTGTGAGACGATATGGAATACGATTTTGGGTTTTCGAAAGGGTGGAGATATTGTGTGTGATTTTTTGCAAAAAAATAGAGGGGAAGAGGGACAGTTATTTGATTCAAAAATAGAGGAGAAGAGGAGAAGGGTGTTTTGGTCTTCTAATATAAAATAGGACCTGATGGAATAGTAGAAAACACTATGGGGTTTATGGAATAGGATTCTTAGAGAATGGACTTATTAAAAAAGCTCCCATTTAAAAACGAACAAACTCAAAATATAACTTTATTTTTAAATTATAATTCTAAAACTAAACCATACACTACCCATATTTCTCATACTTAAAATCATCGTCGCCTTCTCCTCCTCTACTAATATGTTCAATGAGTTATGCCAGTACAATTGATGAGGTAGGTGTCAGGGAGACCGGAACAAGGTGGAGGAAGGACGACAACAACGAAGAAGAACAGGGGATGGTTAGTCGAAAAGAGAACCAATTTATCGAGCGTGCCAGCAAGGATCAATCAGTCCTTACAGAAATTATAATTGCCAACCAATTTATCAGACGATTGTGTTTTTTAGTTCTTTCAGCCTCAATGAAGAGGACTTTTACTGGTGGCTTGACTTAGGAGAAATTAAGAAAGATAACAAGCAATATGAAGAACAAGCGCAGTATTTCATTAAAAATGAACACTTACAATAGTCCAAACTCAGCCTCGAAGAGGTTTACAGCAACAGTCTACTTGAATCTACTTGAAACTACTCCTAGGAATCGAAGTGCAGTGCAGATATTTAAAGGACAAGTATTTAAAGTGCAGGTATTTAAAGTGCAGGTATTTAAAGTGCAGGAAATGTAAAACTGGGAAAGAAAATATAAAGTAAATGACTGGTTTGTATGATCTGAGTCTGGGGTTTTTTCTGGGGACTTCCTTGCTATTTATACTTGCCAAGGATGACCTTCGAACTGCACTCCAAACCGTCGAACTGCTCCTCCATGATTGCTGATCATGCTGCCTTAGAAGTAGTTCCACTACGCCATCACTTGCAGTTAAACTTCCCTCTTATATTTGAATTTGAATATGAGTAACCGTTGAGGCCACGTCATCTTTCGTTTCTTTATTGATCTGGTGCTACTCGGATCATGTGAGAACCAATTGTCATCGCCACGTGTACGATCAGGATTGAAGATATGAATCATCTTCCCATAATACCCTTATTCTGCCACGTGTCGAATTGTTATTGGCTTTTACAAAATATGTAGCCAACATTACCCCCCGCACTAATATACCCAATACTTGGTGATATTAGTGGATTAAAAACTTTTCCCGCGTTTTTGGAATGTGCACGGAATCTACCTTCGGGAAACATAACCGTCACCCATTTGGTGATCATTAGCATTAACTCCCAAATTATTGAATATTTCAATATCTTTAGCATCCGAACGGATTATGGCTCAATCAACTTCTCATTCTACTGATCAAGCATACGAAGAGCCATTGAGTAATGCTGTTTCCCCTCGAAAGAATCTTCACGCATTCATTAGCCATCTTTATCCGCCCTTCCATATTCAGGTTGTGGAGGCTTTTGCGAATTATCAAGCTTTGGACTATGCGCATATTGCCATTAACCCTTCGATTCACAACTCCGTAAATACAAGAAGTTCTTCCTCTAGCATCCCTTTGTACTTTGAACAAACTACCCTCAAATCTTTGCTTCGATAAGTTACAAATATGGATTCGGGAAGTTCTTCTTTGCACACCTCTGCATGGGATGAAGCTATAATTTCTTCATCGTCTGGGACTTCTGGTTGGACAAACTGGTCGTCCTCTGAGGCTTATGATGTAAGGGAGCGCATCAACCATCATTTTGTTGAGTTTACTGATCCCTTGGAGTTTCCTTCCTTCGCTCGAAGTTCAGTAGTCTACCCTTACGTGCCCATTGATTTTCGACGTAGTTTAGAAGAAAATCTGCTCGTGGCCTGGTATACCTCATCCATGCCCACAAAGATAATGCATCCTACCCGGCGCCCGGAAGAAGCACAAGGATACAGTCCTTCATTCTTAGCCAAGAAGGCGAAGATTTGTTCTTCTGATTGGCTTGATTACATTAATGCCTTTGTTCCTTCCACTCCCACGCCATCTCTTACAATAGAGACATCCACACCTTCTTCTTCATCTTCTGAATTTGAAGCCTCTACTCCTTCTTCTCCTCCCGCTCTTACCTGGATAGAGAAACTAAGGCTTGCTCTTCCAATGGACAGAGTCTTTTCACCTTACAACCCTCCATTATTCCCTTCTCCAACTGAGCGGAAACAAGCTCAACTTCTGCTAGCGGCTTTCTCTCACTTGCCTTTCAATGTTCTTGAGGATGATACCCCTCTCAAGAACTTTCAATGGGCTTGTGATATTTTGACCAGGGGCCATATCCTTAACCCCATCGCCCAAGCAGAACTTTACCTATTTCTGGACCAACTTCCAGTGCTTCTCCACTGGCATCGAAATTCTCTGGTTGCTACGCACTCTTTGGACCAACTCTCATCCCTACGAATTCATGCTCAATACGAAGCAGAGAACTTCCTCGAAGAGTTCGATGACTTCAAAAATAAAGAATCTGCGTATTGGGACGATTTGGTTATAGATGAGTTGGAACAAACACTGAGGGAGGAAGCTTTCGAAATAAAGGCTGAAGAGCTCTATTATGAAGTAAGAGCACATCAGCTTATGCAGCCAACATTAGAGGAGATAGAGGAAATAATAAAGAAAGAACAAAAATTTATTGATCATTGTTGGATGAAATTCCATGACCTTGTTATTTATTCTATTCCTTATTTTTATGAACTAGAATTCGTACCCAGATAGGGTCACTTGATGTAACTGTTTTGGCTTTAGTACAAACAAAGTCTTTTTACATTTGTCATTGTTTGATTTTGTTCCTTTTTGTCTTTAAAAGCCAACCCATAGCTTCGAATTAAACAATCTCATCCTTCGAATCTGGATTTAATTGTCTAATGAAACGCTAAAAGAGCCAACCTGTCAGTTTATGGGGTGTTGTTGACAATTCTGGCTGTTATTGCCTGGAATCAATGCTCTGAACTTATTAACATTACCCTTTAGAACTAACTATAGCCAATATATGATCATGGTTAATGTAACCAATCAATTTCAAATTAACTAGTTTGCCTCGAAGAGTAATCCACATTGTTCTGGTTCAAAAGCAATTCCTCTTTTTATATGTAATAAAACCAAATATTGGTTTCAATGCGTCGAACAGTGCTCCTCATCCCTCAAAGGATCCGAAGACTTGCTTTGAAGGTCATTACTTTGATAAACGGGCCCTAAAACCCCTTGAAGTAGACCAATACTCGAATAGTCCAGTGCATTCGAACATGAGTACGCTTCGAAGCTGGCTTCCGTACTTTGAAGCCATAGTTGTTTGAATATTCGGCTTCGAAGCCAAATGTCTTGCTTCGAGGCTGGCATCGGCGTCCGGAATGTGCTCTTCCCTCCAAAAATTATCAATATTGGAAAGAACTCCTCGTATTCGTACTTTTAGTACATAACGATTTACGCAATATATCTTTCAGACACGGAACCTTTTAAAAGCCCCTTTGCTTTGTACTCTGAAATCACTTGCTCTTTTGACACACAAACCCTACCGATCTCCTATTAAATCCCTCTTCCTTATTACTTGCTATCAATGGATCCTTCCTCACTAAAAGTGTTTACTGACGATCGTATCAGTCCTACCTTGGCTTTGAAGCGATGTATCGATGAAGAAATCACTAAACTGTCATCTGGTGAGTCAAGCCACATAGATGGACGTCTTTTCGTGCCTCGTCATAGCGACAAACAGGAATACGTTCTTGGCCCTATCTTTTGGGAAGCTCCTGCTCAACTCGCAGCCCTATATCCTCGCTTGGAGGACCATTTTCTTCTTTACGAAGTAGGACTTGATTGGGGAAACTGGAGGGTGAATCGTCCTCACCGTTGCTGGCCGACAATGAGGACTGAATGGGAAGAATGGTATGACAGAGTTGTACCTGCAAGAGAAGATGACCTGCAAGAGCTCTGTATCCTCGATGCCCTTCGTCTTTCCAGGTTCATCATTCCTGAGGACCCTTTCTTGATACCTGCTGCCTTATGTTTCTGGAATATGGCTTTTAATTTCTTTCAATTTCGGTGCGGCATGATGGCCCCCACCGTTCTTGATATTTGCCATCTCTTAGGGCTTTCTCCACATGGTTCTCCATTTACTCCCAACTATCCAGACCTTCCTGTTAAGTTTTCCCTTCCGTCCTTAAGCTCCTCTTATAGTGATTTTGTAAAATCTGAAAATAAAAGGGAAGGTCCTGTGAGGGACAGAGAGCTATTTTCCTTCATTTTATATTGGTTATGCAAATTCCTCTTTTGCACCTCATCTCAGAGGATTATGCCTGAGTTTGTCCCTCTCGCGAAGGCACTTGTTTTGAAAAAACATATAGCTCTTGCTCCTTATCTTTTAGGTCATGTCTACAGAGTCTGTTCCCAATTTTGTGAAAAACCTCTTGATGCCAACCAAGGAGGTCCCTTCTGGGTACTTCAACTTTGGCTCTTCGCCTATTTCACTGACCTACACCCCAAATGTCTAAAATTCCTTGTTCAGGACCCTAGTACTTATGGGGAAAAGTATGCTAGGATTGCCCTTTACCCCGCTTCATTCGCTTACTACTTTACCTTTTTTTATCAACTCCCCATTTCTCCATCTGCCTCTTTCTTTTGTCCTTTTGAAGCCAATAAAGGACCAACCTGGCTGCAAGCTTTCCTGGCTGATAAAGAATGCTCCACTTCTCCTCACAAAGACATGTGGGCCTCTATACTACTACCAAGGGAATTGTTCATTGGTAGTCTAAACCCTCGAGCTTACAAATGCATATCTGAGGTGTACTGCCCTTCTCAATTTGCCAGACAATTTGGACTCACTCAAGGGATACCAGTTCCTCTTTGCAGTCTCTCGAATGTCCATCTTACTGTCAGAGATTCGAAAATATCCAAATCGAGACTAGAGACGGCCATTCTCAAATTACTGAAAGAGTTGAATGAGTTCCAATTTGTCCCTTTTCTTCCGTATGGTTCAGTCTTGAAAAGATTCCAGAACTGGTGGACAGTCAATATGGAAGTGCGCTTATCTAAACATCCCCATGACTTGCTGGTAGGATTGGGAGTGCCTTCGAAGGCTAAGTCAGCGACATCTCATGAGGCTGCCACAACTAAACCTACAGCTTCATCCCCTCCAGCTAGAATTACTAGAGCTACTTCGAAGAAGGGTAAACATTTTCAGACTTCTCCTTTTCCTTTCTTTTGAATCTTTTGTTCCTTCCCTTTACACTTTTGTTCTTTTGTGCAGGGCCTCCACATGAAGAATCTCCCAAGAGAGCTGAAACTTTAGCTGTTCTCAAAAAGAGACAACAAGAACAAAAACACAAAAGGAATCTAGTCCTTCCTCCTGAGGAATCCGAAGAAGAGGTTGAGCAAGAGCCCTTGCAGAGAACAAAGAGACAAAAGATAGTTGCCTCCCTTCCTGATACAACTAAGCATTCTTCTTTCGGAACACCCACTACAGTAACGGGGGAAGCACTTACCTCTGAAAAATCTGAAACTCAAATTGAAGAGAGGGAGATTGATAAAGAACCAGTAGTATCACTGCCAAGGAGGCAGAGAAAGAAGATGACTGTTTCTGCTGCTGACTTGGTGGAAGATCCGATTCATAAAGCCGCTGCCAAGGCAGTGGAACAAGAACATTCCAAAGCAATAATCGTTTTTGAGAGGGCTGAGAAGAAACGGCAGCAACAGTTTCTGAGAGATGAAGCTGCTGCTGCTGATGTGTTACAAAGAGAAATTGTTCGAAGACAACAAATTGCCGAACGTTATTCTCTTCGAAGTTCTCCCATCAATATCAACATTTCTGAAACAAGTAATTTCTTTCATTCTTCTGTTGCTTTTCTTTTGTTAACTTTGACGCTGGATTATGACATTGCTTTTCGTCTCTTCTTCTTGCAGCAACACCCACTGCATTCATCTTTCCATTGAGGCCTCCCTCAATTTCAATTGAGGTCGATCAAATGCAGAATGTGAGGGTCGTTCAAATCGCACTCCCACTTTCAAGGCCTACATTTGAGGTGCCTTCTTTGAGCCCCATCATTCCTCCATCTCTTTTCCTTGGTCTAGAACCATATCTTCCTTTTTTGGCTTTTAACCCGCCTCAGTATGCTTCTTCGAGCCTTGCTCTTCCTTCTTCCAAGGATATTCCAGTTGATTCTCCCACAGAGGGTACTGGTAGTTCTCCAGTTCATAATTTATCACCTATGTCCACTTCCAGCCCCTCTTCACTAGATTCATTGGTGGCTAAAACCATAGAGGCTGCCAAAGATGCTCCATCCATTTCTCCCATCCCCATGCAGCCCTTTGTGTCTTCCACCACAATACTTTCTATGCCCTTCATGTCTAGGGATGAGGTAGACATCTTCGAAGGAAGACTCGCTAGTCTTTTCAATGTACCTTCTACCTCTCCAACATTTAGTGCTGAAGCTGAGCCATTAGTCTTGGCTAACTCCTTGCTGGAGATTTTCGAGAGTCCTTCTCCCAGCAGCAAGCCTCCTGCACCTTCAATAGATCTAGACACATGTTTGGAACTGCTAACTTCCTTTTCGAGGATTCCCTTCGAGGCTCTTCAAAGGCCTATCATTAGAAATGGGTTTCTTCAGTGTTGCAACATTGCTGAACAGTCCAGTATGAATGTCTCAAATCATCTATCTCAGGCTGCAGCTACTATTGATTTTTATCTCAACATCTGTCATGCTGCTAAGACTGCGGATGAGAAGCTGGTTAGAGACCAGAGTTTTGTTTCTCAAGTGCATACTAAAGTAGCAGATCTCAAGGAACAACACTCTTCTGTCTCCCAGTTTCGAATCCAACTGCTGGAGAAAAAAGCTCAACTTGAAGAGGAGTTGGCTGCAGTAAACCAAGCCTTGGTTCGAACTGATACCAAATTGCAACTTACCAACCAAGAGCTAGCTGACCGAAAAGAAGACATGGCTGCAGCTATTCAACTGTTTCCAGCACTTAGCCATAGGAAGTCCACTGTACAAAAACAATTAAGACATTGTAATGATTTTTGGGCCAATCTGTGGCACAATGTATTTAATTCTTTATAAAAGAACAAATTTTGTCTATCATTTAAGTAGTCTTATGTTTTCGTAGTTGATGCTTTATGTTATTCCTTGTGTTTCCCAAATGGTTGGAAAATAAGGTTTTAAATATCTGCCATTAATCTTTTTGGGATGTACATAACCATTCAAATTTCTTAAATGATATGCCCCAAAAGGCAGAACTCTATGAATTTGATATGGTCCTTCCCAATTAGGTGACCATTTGCCAAACTTATGGCTTTTAATCCCTATTGGGAGTATTGTTTTCCATACCAAATCACCTTCATCAAAGCCAATGTGTTTGACCCTTTTGTTATAATTCTTGGCTGCTTTCTTCTTCTGGAAAAGAATGCTATTTAATGCCAAAATTCTGGCTTCATCTATGCCTTCTAATTCCAAGCACATGCTTTGATGGTATTGCTCAGGATTTAACTGATCTTGGCATCTTACCCTTAAAGATTTAACATTGATTTCCACAGGTAAAACTGCATCATGCCCATATACCAAGGCATAAGGAGTAACCCCTGTGCTTGACCTAGGAGAGGTTCTGTAAGCCCATAACACATCCAACAACAGGTTATGCCAATCCCTAGGATTATCTTCCACAACCTTTTGTATTCCCTTTTTTAAGGACTTATTGGATGATTCGGCCTGACCATTAGCTTGTGCATAATAGGGTGTGGAATTAACAAGGCTAATTCCAAACTCTGCCACAAAAGACTTCACCATTTTCCCATCGAACACAGTCCCATTATCAACTGTTATGGTTTGTGGAATGCCAAATCTATGGATCAGATCTTTAATGAACCCAATAACCTCTGTTTGGTCTACAGCCTTGTATGGCTTAGCTTCGACCCACTTAGTGAAGTAATCGGTAGCCACTAAAATGAAACAATGATGTTTCGAAGAAGGTGGGTGTATTTTTCCCATCATATCCATGGCCCATCCTCTGAATGGCCAGGGCTTTACTACTGCATGTAGGTCAGTTATGGGTACATGCCTTATTGTGCCATGCTTTTGGCATGCCTGGCAGCCCTTTGCATATTCTATGCAGTCTTTAAGGATAGTTGGCCAGTAGTAAGAATGCCTTCGAAGCAACCATCTCATCTTTACGCCGGGTTGATGAGCACCACAAATGCCTTCATGAACCTCAGCCATAGCTGTTAATGCTTCTCTTGGGCCTAAACATTCCAGCAATAGGCCATCTCCCCCCCTTTTATAAAGAGCATTACCATACATGATGTATTGCATAGACTGTAATTTAACTTTTCTGCTGGCCTTCGAAGATGGACCAGCCAAATACTGCATTATTGGATGCCTCCAATCTTGTTCTTGCAAGTCATTATGATTGACTTCTAAGACTACATTCCTTTTATTCAAAGGTGGTATCAATTTTTGATATGTTGTTTGGCCTATGCTCCTTTGGGTATTATCCCTTCTCTTGAAGTTCGAAGCTTTCTGAGCCACATCATTAGCTCTATTGTTCAAGAATCTTGGAACATGGGTTACATTTGCTACTTGAAATTGAGAAAGCAGATGTAATGCAACAACATAATATGGTAGAATACTTATGCTTTGACACTTGAAAATCCCATTTACTTGGTTAACCACCAACTGAGAGTCTCCAAATATATCAACTGCATGTACTTGTAATCCAATAAGGATCTCTAGCCCCACTATTAAGGCTTCGTACTCAGCCTGGTTATTGGAACAAGTAACTTCGTCCACTCTGAAACCATGTGTGGTTTCTACTCCTTGTGGAGATTTAATCACAATACCAATTCCAACTAAACCATTGGCTTTCGATCCATCGAACCACATCTGCCATGGCTCAACACTGGTCATGCCAAGTTCCATTACTTCTTGGTTCTCTGTTTGAGATGGATGGTCTGCTAGAAAATTGGCTAAGACTTGCCCTTTTACTGCCTTTTGAGGGACATATTCTAAATGAAATTCTGATAAGGCTAGTATCCACTTGCCAATTCTTCCCCTCAACATAGGTCTTGACAACATATACTTAACCAAATCTGTGGTTGCAATCACCAAGACAGTTGTAGGTAAAAGATAATATCTTAATTTCATTGCAGCAAAATACAAAGCAAGGCACAGCTTTTCGACAGCTGAGTATTTACATTCACAAGAATTTAAAAACCTACTAAGGTAATAAACAGCTTGTTCCCTGCCTTCTTCATTGTCCTGGGCCAAGAAAGCTCCCAATGAATCTTCTGCTGCAGCTATATACAACTTCAAGGGCTTGTTTCCCTTTGGTGGCATCAGTACTGGAGGATTGGCCAAGTAGGCTTTAATACCTTCGAAAGCAGTTTGATGCTCTGTTGTCCAAACAAATTCTTCTTCATCCTTCAGCCTTAACAAGGAAGAAAATGCTTTAGTTTTCCCAGCAGTGTTAGAAATAAACCTTCTAAGAAAGTTAACCTGCCCAAGGAACCTTTGTAATTCTTTCTTACTTGATGGAGGCTTAGCTTCGATGATGGCTTTGGCTTTGTTCTGATCAATCTGTATTCCTTTCTTGTGCACCACATAACCCAAGAAGTTTCCAGATGATACACCAAAGGCACATTTGAGAGGATTGAGTTTTAGCTTGAACTTCCTCATTCTTTCAAAAGCTGTTTCCAACTGAAACAGATGTTCTTTCATGGACTGGGATTTCACTATAATGTCGTCAATATAACACTCTAGATACCCTCCAATGAGATCATGAAAGATGGTGTTCATAGCCCTTTGATATGTTGCCCCAGCATTCTTCAGGCCAAATGGCATCTTAATCCATTCGAAGGTGCCAATATTTCCAGGACATCTGAATGCTGTCTTGTGGATATCCTCCTCCGCAATGCAGATTTGGTTATAACCAGAATGCCCATCCATCATTGACAAAACTTGGTGCCCTGCTGAACTGTCTACCAGTAGGTCCACTATAGGCATAGGGTACTCATCTTTGGGAGTCGCTAGGTTTAAGTTTCTGAAATCGATGCATACCCTCATTTTACCATTCTTCTTAACTACAGGTACAATATTAGATAGCCATTCAACATACCTGGCTGTCCTAATAAAGCCTGCTTTAAGTAGTCTAAGGATCTCTTCTTTGACCTTCTGAATTACTTCTGGACTCATCCTTCTCGGCTTCTGCTTGTATGGCTTGAAATTTGGCTTCATAGGGAGTCTATGTTCCACTAATGACCTATCCAATCCTGGTAGTTCATTATAAGACCACGCAAAGCAATCTTTGTATTTCTTTAGAACAACCAATAACTGGTCTCTGTCCAGAACGTTCAAACAAGCACTTATGTAGGTTGGCTGTTGTACAGAACCTTCCCCTAAATTCACTTCTTCTAAGGGGTATTGTGTCTGAGAACTTACTAGAGCTTCCCCTTTGATTCCTTCTACCTTCGAAGCATATTTCTTGCTTTGCTCCACTCGCAAGTTCTCTGGTTCCACATCCTTACCTTCTTCCTCATAAACAAAATCTGTCCATAAGGCATCCTCCTCTTGTATCTCCTGGACCTTTGTCTCAATGTCCAATGCGCAATATTTCCCAAGGGTCAAAACTCTGACCTGTAACTGCTCTTGTTTACAGCCAATCATCATGGCTTCTCTTTCTTGCTCCTGTACTTTCTGGACTATTGCTTCTACGTCCAATGGTGAGAATTTAACCAGAGCCAAAGACTTGGCTTCTTGCTCTTCATCTCTTTGCCTATAACCAGGCATCATTGTCATCTTTCACGACAGCCTCTTCATCAGCACTCTCTTGGACTAAGTGCTTTAGGTGTGTCACTTCCTCATCAGCCGTCACTTCGGCTGAGCCATCAGCTTTCCTCAGTATACTGAGTGGTGTTACTCCCTCAATATACAACTTGGCCTCTGCAAAGTCTGCACAGGCTATGAAGGGTTGAGGATCTGCATCAATTTCCTCTGTCTCTCCATTACCCAAGGCCATCATGATCTTCTGATGCAAAGAGGAAGGCACACATTTGTTGGTGTGGATCCAATCTCTCCCAAGTAAGGCATTATATTTGGCATTGCTGTCGATGACGAAGAATGCTGTCATACAATCCCTGGTTCCCACACTCAAATTAATAGGCAGAATCCCTTGAGCCATCTGTTTATCTCCAGCAAAACCAGCAATAGTCGTGCTGGTTGGGATCAACCTGGGATTCTTTTTCCCTAGTTTCTTCAAAGAAGATTTCGGTAATAAGTTCACTGCTGCCCCATTGTCTACCAGGACTCGGTTTAGCTGTATCCCATCAAAGAAAGCCTTGATATACAAAGGCTTGACATGCTGGGTCATGGAATTTGAGGGATATTCAAAAGGGTATGAGAGGTTGATGCTCACTTCTTCCTCGCTCTCATACTCAGTTTCCATTGGAGTAACCATTTCAGGAGCATCCTGTACCATACTCACTTGTGACTCTTCACTAGATACAGGAATTAGATCCATGTCTTGGTCACCATGACCCTCATTTTCAGCCTGGAATTCATGAGGTAGTATGTGTACCATATTGACTGATACAGGGGGAAATGAGCCAAACTGAATGGCTGACTGTACCTTCTTCCCCTCTTGGCTACCTTGCTCAGTGTCCTCAGCAGCATCCTCCATGCTGCACTCTGGTATTTCATTGATAACTGATCCCTTTGAAGGATCCTTTTCAACTGGTTCTTCAGTCAGAAATGTATGTTCAGCCATGAAGGCTTCGAACATTTCTTCTTCTGCCATTTCCTTCTTTTGGCTCATGTCAATCTCGTCTCCCACTTCACTATCACTTTCCATCAGAGCCTTCTCCAATCCTGCCAAACTAGACTTCTCCCTGGCCTTTAGTTCAGAATGAACTTGGGCCAATTGTTCTCTGCTACAAACCACTTTGCTTTGCAGAGTCGGCTTTGGAGTATGATCTGACTTCGAAGTTTTCTTTCCTTCTGTCTTGACCTGTGAAGAACTCTCTCCACTTTCTTTCAGATCTTGCTGGTACTGGGTATACCTACGTTGAATTTTCCTTCTTTGTGATCTGGAAATGACTGGGACCATGTCTGGTTCCTTTGTCTTTGGATGTTTAAGTAATACCCAATTGTTTGGGGCCACCAAAGGAGGCTTGACCATCCTGCCTTGGTTTCCAACATCCCTTTGAGTAGGCGCCTCCCTAGGTTTGTTCTGCATTACAAACCAATCTGGGACCCCTGGTACCCACGAGCTTACTGATCCGGATGTCGAACTGTTTCCTTCTACCTTCGAAACCATCTTCGAAGCTGGCTGTGAAGGTAAATGCTTGGCTCTGACTTCATGTTTTGAACCTGATTCAGTCCTTCGATGAAAAGAGCCATTTTCTGTCCTTCGCAGGGTTGGTCTAAAAGGCCAATCTCTGGCTTTACTCCCATAACCTGGACCCCTCTCCAATCTTCTTTCAGAATGGCTGCTTTCTACTCTGTAGTAGTTAGGTGGCCTAGACTCATACACAGGCCTCTTGCCTTTAACATGTATTCTGTCCACTACAGGTTCCACCACTAATGGGCGTTGCCTGTCACCAGCCGGATACGGCCTTTTGTTGTGAGCATTGGTTGATTTAGGACGTCTCTGAACATCCTTATAGTATTGCTTCCCATCAATTGGAAGCCCCTTTAACCATTTGTAACTTAATCTGCATCTAGGACACATCCTCTGCACTACAGCTGCTTCGAGAGAATCATCGTCCAGTGCTTCTTCATCAGAGTGTTCCCTCTGACGTGAAAAACCTTGTCCAATAGTTGGTGGGTTTCCAATCTCCTTCTTGGCAGTTGTCTGGTTGGCAATATGCATTTGCACGTTGACCTCTTCCAATTCCTGCAGAGATAGATTCTGAAAGTTTGGTACAACCACATTAGCCGCGCTTTCTCCAACTTCTGGAAATGGGTTGCTGTCAATTCCCATGGCTTTTTCTGTTTTGGCTGGGAATTTCAAACTTCCTTTTCGAATTTGCTCTTGGATCCTGTCTCGAAAAACAATACAGGTTTTAGTTGAGTGAGACCAAGAATTATGCCATTTACAGTACACTTTTCCTTTAAGTTCTTCTGGAGATGGCAGTTTAACTCCCTTTGGTAACTTAAGGAAATTGGCTGCAAGCAAATGATCAAAAATGTCATCTGCTTTTGTTAAGTCAAAAGAATACTTTCGGTGAAAGTCTTTCTTTTTAAACTGTTGGTCGATGGTTGTATCCTTATGAATTAATGCTTCACAGATTACAGGTTCTTTGCCCACAATCTCTGCTGCATCAATCTCATAATTGGGATCTCTATAATACGTCTTATACGAAGCATTATTTCGATCTTGTTCCTCCTCTAGTAATGCTTCATATCGAGACACCTTATAGGTTAATTCGACCAAATCCCTAAATTCAGTTGAGTCAAATTTCTTTCGAAGCCTGAACTCTAAACCGTTTTGAGCCAATCTTACAAATTCTGACTCTGGAAGGATGACCCTACATTTATTTCGAGCCCTTTTAAATCTGGCAATAAACTGAGTGGCCTTTTCTTCAGGCCTTTGACTCAATCTTGCCAAGTCTGCCATGGACACCTCTGGCTCCGATTGGAAGAATTGGGCATGAAATGCCTCTTCCATTTGTTGCCAATTTTGAATGGAGCCAGGTGTAAGGTTGATATACCATACAAAGGCTCCCCCAGTCAGGGAATTTGGAAATAATCTCAGTTTCATGTAATCATGATTAGTGAATTCACCACATTGAGCAGCGAATCTGGCAATGTGCTCTACTGTTGATTGATTTCCAGTTCCATAGAACAAGGTAAAATCTGGTATTCTGAATCCTCTTGGATATTCATGTACCCTATCTACCCATTCTGGGTATGGTTTTCTGTATACCGGAGTCTGGACCCCCCGAGCCATCGGTCCACACATCTCCCTAACAATATCAACAATTTGGTCCCTAGGGACCATATTCTGTGCCTGCTGAACCAGTACTGGAGGAACAAACACAGGGTTTGGTGGACAAACTTGTGCTTGTGGCCCTCTTGGTCCATAAGGTGGTACATTTGGGACTGGTTGCCCCTGTGGTACAGGTTGCTGTTGGGGATATGGGTAACCCCTTTGAGCCTGTCCTGCGAAGGGACCTGCGAAAGGTGCTGGAACAGGTGTTGTGTCCCTTCCATTTACAGGAAAACTCTCCAACCCCCCGGGTATAAATTCAAACAAAGGATTATTATATCCCCTAGTGCCAGGTATGGCTTCGAACATGGGATTTGTAACCACTCTCATGCCAATTTCTTGTACTTGCCCAGATCCACCAACATGTGTGGCTTCATTGTTGGGTACTGAGGCATTTTGGCCTACTACAGGCCTTGAAATGGGTTCATACCAAGACTGAGGCGATGGTCTTTCATAATTCTGAGTACTAGTCTGACCATTAGATTGTCCATTAATTTGCATAGGCTGTTTTTCTCTAGCCAATCTTTGCTGAGGGACATTTAAAACTTCCTCTGTGTGTCTTGTATTTGTTGGTTGGTGGTTACTCATTCGATCCAAAAAGGATGTTGCCCACCTTTCCATGGTGTTCATTAATTGTTGTCCCATAGCATCTACTAAGCCATCCCACGGATTTGTTGGCTGAGTAGATGGAACGGTGGATGTTCCAATTCCTTGGTTTCGTCCAATATTATGAACATATGGTTCTTGTCCAGAAGTACTGGTCTGTTCGACCATAGGTTCTGATAACATAGGAGCCTCCACAGGATGTGTTATCACATTATCCTCTGGATTAGGTATTTCTACCTCTCCTTCTACGCCTTCTTCCAGACGTTCATTTTCTCCTTGTCGTCTTCTTCTAGCCATTTTAAATTATGTCCCACTGGGCGTGCCAAAAATATATGTTGGCTTTTTGGCTTTTCGAAGGATAGTTTTGTAAATGCGAGCGTGCCAGCAAGGATCAATCAGTCCTTACAGAAATTATAATTGCCAACCAATTTATCAGACGATTGTGTTTTTTAGTTCTTTCAGCCTCAATGAAGAGGACTTTTACTGGTGGCTTGACTTAGGAGAAATTAAGAAAGATAACAAGCAATATGAAGAACAATCGCAGTATTTCATTAAAAATGAACACTTACAATAGTCCAAACTCAGCCTCGAAGAGGTTTACAGCAACAGTCTACTTGAATCTACTTGAAACTACTCCTAGGAATCGAAGTGCAGTGCAGATATTTAAAGGACAAGTATTTAAAGTGCAGGTATTTAAAGTGCAGGTATTTAAAGTGCAGGAAATGTAAAACTGGGAAAGAAAATATAAAGTAAATGACTGGTTTGTATGATCTGAGTCTGGGGTTTTTTCTGGGGACTTCCTTGCTATTTATACTTGCCAAGGATGACCTTCGAACTGCACTCCAAACCGTCGAACTGCTCCTCCATGATTGCTGATCATGCTGCCTTAGAAGTAGTTCCACTACGCCATCACTTGCAGTTAAACTTCCCTCTTATATTTGAATTTGAATATGAGTAACCGTTGAGGCCACGTCATCTTTCGTTTCTTTATTGATCTGGTGCTACTCGGATCATGTGAGAACCAATTGTCATCGCCACGTGTACGATCAGGATTGAAGATATGAATCATCTTCCCATAATACCCTTATTCTGCCACGTGTCGAATTGTTATTGGCTTTTACAAAATATGTAGCCAACAGATATGTAATATTTGATATAAAAAAATTACAATTTATAACTAAACACAAAACTTAAAATTCTATTCAAAATTCATAATTTTTTTATTTAAAATATAAAAAATCACAGGTGTCAATTGTAAAAAAAAAAAATTGTATTGTTTCGGTCAACTTACCAAATGTTTGGGAGGACGACCGGTTAGTTCAAATTTTTCCGCTTTGGACAGAGTTTTCAAAAGTGAGTGTGGAATTAATTTTTGAAAATTCTAAACAAATAACACACTCAAAACATAGAATAGAAATATATTTGGAGAATATAACCAAACATAGCAGTAAATTTGCCATATTACAAATATTTTCACCCATTAAAACTTTTTTTTATATTTTTATAAAAAAAGAAGCTATTTTATGAGTTTTCACACTATGGCCTATTTTGTCAATTAGAAAAAAAGTCAATTTATTGGTTTATTCAGTTCATATCACTTTTCTATCATTTTGCATACTTTTTCAAAAAAAAAAACACTAAATAATTAGGGTACCATTTGATTTAGTTTTTAAATTAAAATTTATATTAAAAAATCAAAAAAACATGTTTGAATTATCAATTTTCAAATTTCTTTTCAAAACTGTTTGGTTTCAGTTTTTAGAATTCACTTTTTAAAAATTTTTATTTTTTTTTCCTATTTTTTTGTTTTCACTAATTTTTTTTAATATTTTAAGTAATTTTTTAATTTTTAGACATACCTCTAACATAAATACACTTAAAAAATTTAATATTTGTGAAAAAAATATTTAAAAAATTCACTAAATACCAAAAATATAAAAAATATACATTTTTCATATTTTCTCGTATTTTAATTTTTTTAAAATATTTTATTATTTAGATACATCTATGTAAGGTGCATCTAAAAAAGTAAAAAAAAGTTGCTTCAAATTATTAAACTATTCACTAAAAATTAAAAAAACATGAAAAAAAAAAAAATCAATTTCCAGAAAACTGAAACCAAACATACTTTGATTTTTTTTCTTTTCTCTCACATTCTACACATCAATCAAATTTTCTCACACCTATCTATTCAACTACAAAAAAAAAATAATACAAATCATCTCAAAATTATTTTCAAAACTCATAATCAAATAAATTTTTAATTTTTAAAACTTTTTTCAATAACTTATCTATTAAAATATAACTCAAACATCAAAAATAAATAAATTTAAGGCTCTGTTTGGTAGAGCGTTTGAAGTTTAATTATACTCTTTAGTTTGAATGTGTTGTTTGGTTACAGTTTTAGAAAATTAATTCTACACCCACTTTTCAAAACACCCACTTTTTAATATCATATGTCACATCACTCAATTCAAACTCTTTTCAAAACTCATAACCAAACAAATTTTTTATAAGAGTGCTGCTATTAGTACCTACCAAAATTCTTTGGACCCCCCATTTCTTTGGACCCCAACCCTAAACCCTAAATTTTAATAATATTTTGTTGGACACCCCACTTATTACCAAATCTATCCATATTCATAATATTTTTCACAATGAAATGCATACCCACTTAATTTTTCATCCCTCTCATTCCCTGATTCAGTCAATCTTCAGAGTTTGGAGCTTTGGTCCAGTATAGAATTATTGGACCCCAACCCTCCATCACTCTCGTCGCCGTCTCGGCCGTCAACGGAGCATTCCGACGACTCTCATCTTCTCTGAACGCTCTCCGTATCGCCAAATCAGTAACCTCTCTAATCCTCTCATCATCATCTTTTTCATTGCTTTTTGTATCTTCATCATCGCTGAGATCGATCGAATATACTCAAATTTCTACGGGATTTGCATAACCGTTTGCAAGATGAGGAAAAACAGAATCATTATCTGAATCGCCATCAGAATTCTGAATGTAGCCCAAAACAATTTGCTCATCACTATGTAGCCGAAAAAATGTATTTTGTTCAGAACTGTTTTGTCGAACAATAATGATTCTGTCAGCACTATATGTCCGAACAAAATTTGTTCATCACTGTGTAACTTGAATCCATTTGATGGGTCGTTGAATACACCAAAATTAAATACTAAACTATACCAAATTCAATTAGAATAATAACAAGTCCAGGTATCGATCCACAGGGACAATTGTGAAATTAAACTATTTAATTGTTAAATTCCTAAATTAATTTTGATAAAAAAATTGATTGTTCATAACCTAATTAAATAACAAATAAATTAAATTAAGGAATTAAATTATCAATAATAATTGAAATTGGGTTTACTAATTGGGGAAAAATCATAGGGTAGAGAATTCACCACTAACCACATAATTAGGGTTTCTAATTGAAATCAATCATGCTATGGTTTGAACGGATTAATGTTTCGCAACTATAAGCTCGAAGCATTTGACAATAAGATCATCATATTCAATGTACGAGCACGAACCATCTTGTAGACGTCCCCGAACGCATCCCGGGGAGAGGAGTGCGAATCCCCCCCCCCCCCCGTTCTAGTTCGATATTGGGTCACTACAGTTCGAAGGACTCAAATGTTACGGTTCTAAATCTCGAACCAAAGAGTCCAAATCCGGCAAATCGTTTTGAAAACAGATTTTTTGAAAGAAGTGCCAAACATGGACTGCTTTGCCAGATACAGAGTCGCCACCTAAATATTTTTAAAATGGGGGAATTTAGGAAACCCTGACTCGGTGCCGAAGGCCACGTGTCTGTCATCACCAAAGTGACTTGGCTCGGGAGCTTGGGTACGATCGGGGAAGGTCAGCTATGAGCACCCTCTTTCGCCCGGTCTGGAGACCGGCCTCTACTAACCGTGATATCTGTTTTTTGAAAACATTACATGTTCTTATTCCAATTATTAGCCTAGAATTACTATGTTATGCGCACAGCAAACAAGTATAGACCAAATCGCCTAAGTTGGAACAAAACACTACATGTTTGTTTTGAAAACGGTTTGCTACTCGCAAGTAGGCTAAAATGCAGGTTTTGCCACCCTCAAGTGGGCTTTAGAAAAGATGGTTTTGCCACTAACTAGTGGGCTTAAAAAACTCACAGCTTTTAATGCATTGTCCCAATTTAGGTAATCTGACCTCCATCCACAGGCATTCAAGCAGTTATATCACATAAGCAGCTAGCCTCATGGTAATCATGCTATTATGGCAACATTCACACTCATACGATATGCTAAAGCATAAAAGCTCACCTAGTACTCCAAGCCAAAACAGAAGCTCGTTAGAAATCCATGTATGGACCTAAGCATACTGAAATGTCTAATGCAACACATGCAAAGATGTAATCTAGGCAGGCCCGGCTATCCTAGAATGGCGTGTGAGATGCAATCAAGTAACACGTATTCAATTTGGAATTGAAAATACAATGCGGTTTGTATGATGTACCGAGCCCGGTGCATGTAAACAAATGCATGGATGCACGCATGCATAGCATAAGGTATGCTAAAATAAACGTGCCCTAATACTAACCATCAAAGCAAGTAAATAAAAGGGAAGAAAGAAATGGAGGTTGGAAGACATGCACACACCCACACACACTTATTACAATTATGTCCTCACACGGAGGGACCAAAAGAATATACAGTCCAAAATAATACAGTCCAAATACAGAATAAATTAATTATTACAGAAATTTCTAATTACTAAAATTAAATCAAGTAAATAAAAGAAAGGGGGCCTCAGCCCTGCCTCGGGATACGCGAATGATGCATGCTCGTTGCGACTTGCCCGGAAAAGCCTACACCGTGCCACTGCCACCTCTGTTTTTACTGCCCCGTCTCTCCAAAAAAAATACCAAAGTCCCAGGAAACCTTCCTTGTGTTCTGCTGAGTGCCACCAGCTGGAGGAAACTACCGCCGGCTACTTGCGGTGGCCACCGGCTGCAAAATAGTCTATCGGCCAGCAATACAGTGCCGGTCGGCCCTCTTTCCTGCCGGTCGGCACAAAATTCCTGCAGAAGACAGTTTGACAGCAACAGCAGGCAACAGTGCATGGTATTGGATTTTTGAGCATATTTATGCATGGCCAATGCTTCCTATCATGAATGGGACTCAAGGAAACATGGCTCTTGGTTCTAGGGCTATCAATTGTGCACCTTGGTGCATGATAGCCTAAGATACCAAGGTTGCATTTCAATGTAAAAAATGCATGCAACACAACAATGATAACTAAGTCCCTATCATGCCAAAGTCAAGGGCCTTAGTGACATGGGAATTGAGGTGCGTTTTGTCACTTGGAGTACAAACACCCCTCATTTCCCACACTTGGTTTGACACCCCAAACCAAGTAATGAAATGCAATCCATGCAAACATGCATCAACAATGCAACATAACACAAAAGTGTAAGGCATGCCAAATGCTATGTAACACATCATGGGAAGTATACAATACTAAGCATGCACAATGCAAAGTGTGATACAAACATGAACACCTAAGGCAATAGGATTGTCTTATGTCAAGACCATGTTGACTAAGCATGCAACACACATATACTAAACATGCAATGGTAGACTAAGCTACAATGGGACAGCCCTCAAACCTCCCTAAAACAGTGGCAAAACATGCCCAAAATGATGACCAAAACTCATGCAAGCATGCAAGGCAATAGGCCCAAAACCAAGGGCACCAAAGAGAGTACCTTAATACCATTATCAAGGCCACTCATGGCATGCATCTAACAACCAAAACAGACTTCTATCATGCAAAATGACACCCAAAACCCACATATGGCAGCCCCAAAATGTATTGATCATGCAAGCATACACAATGCCAATTCCTAGACATAAAAAGGGACACCCTTGAAGCATGAAAACGGTCACATATGTAAACATACACACATGATTTATGGACTGAAATAAGGTCACAAATGATGCCAAATCATGAGGATGATCAATGTTGAACATGCTAGGAACCAAAATGCATGAGGCTTACAAGCCTAGAATACAAAACAACCATGTCAAGCACACTATACATGGCAAAATCAGTGGCTCACAGCCCTAAAACATGGCAAATCAAGACCAACATCTTCAAGATGCTAAGCTAAAAACATGGAGATACATGAGGCTAAACACATGGCATGTCTCTAAGCAAAATGGAACATTACAAAGCAAGTATGGGAAGCATGTTAAGGGCCACGAAACCAACCTTAGACAGAGGTATAACATGACTTAAAACACCCCAAAAAGTTCTGAAATGAAGCCAAATGCAAGCATGCACACATGCTACCTCATGAGCCAAGAATGAAAGCCAAAGATGGACAAAGGGGAGAGGGGTGTCCCTCCCCTACATGAGACTTCAAAACACCTCCCTCACCACTGAAAACCCACTGGTTTTCAGTGGTGAGAAGACCAAAAACACTGAAGTTAGACAATGCTCCAAAAAAAGGCACAAAAGGACCAAAACAAGGCCTAAAAGAGTGAGGCTTCACTCAAATACGAAAGTGACCTTAATGAATGTTCTTGAGCAAGTAAAAACAAGGTTTTTTTATGTTAAACACAAAGCTCAAAACACAAGAAAAGAGGGGTAAAAACTAGTTGCAAGAATGGGGAAACTAAAGCAAAAAGTTTACCCTTGAAGATCCAATGAAGAACAGGTGGAGCAGCCCTCCTCTAGTGATCAAAACCAGTCCAAGATCACACAAAACAAACCTCCAAGCCTCCCAATCTCGGATTAAGGTGTAGTAGTGTGTGTAATGGTGCAAAAGTAAGGTGAAATCACACTTTTTGGTCCAAAAGCACACACACAAGAGGAGAGAGAGGGAGATATAGATATATATGGATGTATATCAGAGAAATATATGTATAAGCTCTGGTTTTGCCCTTAAATGTCTAACCCTTGAGCAATGGAGAGGGGTGGTCTTTATATAGGCCAAGACCAAGCCAAGACTTAATGGCTAAGCAAAGGAAAAGGTTCAAAAGGGGTCAAGGGGGTGCAAGGCTTCTTGGAGAAGCCAAAACAGCTGGCCAAGCTTCTCCAAGAAGCTTGGCCAAAAGGGTTCAAGCTTCTAGAAGCTTTAGGGGGGTCAAAGGTGCATATGGGCCAATCCTATTCACGGGGAGGAGAGATGGTGTAATCCAGATGGCACAGCTGGCATGCACCATCCTCAGGGGGGTTCAGAAGGGTCACCGGCCAGCCAAAAACGTCACCGGCACAAAAAAGTGCCGGTCGGCAACATATAGTGCCGACCGGCCAAAGTTTTTTAGAAAACAGTGCCGACGGACAAAAGGGAATGCCGGTGGAGTGTGGGGGCAGCCGGTGGGATTCAGGGATGGCTAACAAGCCTCCCCCTACCCTCAAATGCAAAAACACAAGTGTTTGGTGCCAAAACCGAACACGAAGCAGCCGAGTCAAGAGGTCCTGAGACGAGGCGCGCTGCCGAGGCCTCCGGGAACTCGAGACGAACACAATCATGGATAATCACCAAGTGTTCAAATGGTGACGTCCAAGTCTTGAGGATGGTCAAAAATGGGGTGTCTACACATCTCAAGTAATACGAATCGTTCACTCTAAACTAAGTTAGTGATACGACTCGTTCCTCGTAGTATGGTTCGTCTTATACCTTGAATGTGAAGGAATAGAAAACACATGTATGGATAACATTCAACAATCACAGAAAGTTAAATATTCGAAGAGATAATGAAAAATATATAAAAGAAACTTCTAAATCACCATACAAATGTTCAAAACTTTACATAATTAAAAATAAAAAAGAAAACAAAATAATTACATGGCTGGGGTTTCATCAAAACCCTAGAAAAGAAGACTAGTCACTCATGGAGGAATGGAAGAAGGTAGATGGAGAAGAAACTATCATGGGAGATATCCTTGAAGCTTTTGTTTCCCTCTCTTTCCCAAACCCTAACCTCTCTCTTTAGGTCAAAACAATTTCAGAACCCTAGAAAAGCCTTTTTCTTTTCTTTTTATACTTCTACTCACTTTCAAACAGGTTTAAAACGTCGGTTTAACTTTCCCATAAAAAGTCAGCGCACGTGCGGGAAAGTCAACTTTGTCCAAATTCTGTCTTTTTGCCCATTTTATGCTCCGACGATGTACAACCTAATTGACATTCAACACACATAAAGTATACAGTTTGACCAGCAAGTGAAGTTAAGAGATTCTAATTAATGGCCTCAATGATGTACATTTCGGCCTTAATCACATCCCCCAACTTACTACTTGCTAGTCCTCAAGCAAGTAAAATAAAATAAAATAAAACAAAATCTATCTATTTCCTCTTTCGTGGGAAAACGGTTGCATTTAGCATATGCAACAAGCCTTTAAACCACAAGGTTACCCCAAGTGGACGAGTAAAGTCTCGTGAGGGTTTCTAGAAATGATACCCACAAACATTAACATATTCATATATACTCAACAACAAATGACCACACGACTCCACCTAACAATCAACTTATGTGCCACTACAGTGTGATATTGAGACATCATGAGTCATTAAAGACACAGTGGACAAGCATGAAGGAACCTATTGAGTCGAAACCACAATTCAGTTAATACAAAAATAAAGTTTGCTATACTTGTGCATGCTAGTAGACAAGTCATGAGTACCCTCGGTGTAAAGTGCAATCTCCATATTAGTTAACTATCTACTATAATAGCCCAGTGTAACTCATAATAACACCCAACATATACAGAAAAACTAACCTGTTGCAGCCAAGATTCTCAAAAGTTTTTTTTTTTTTTAATGACTGTGCAATGTCCTGATCCATTAAGCTTTCTAATCAACCCATATAGCAAGTTTTGGGCTAATGACTCCCAAATCAGACGGTTTTAGGGCACCAAGTGTAAAGACACCCCTACGAGCTTAATAACTCGAGTTGAAAAGGTTACGAATCCGAACAAGTCATTCTTCTTATTTTTCCTTAACTGTGCAATGTCCAAGTCCCTTAAGCTTTCTAATTAGCCCATGTAGCAAGTTTTTGGCCAATGACTCTCAAACCAGACGGTTTTAGGGCATTAGGTGTAGAGACACTCCTACGGGCTTAATAATTCGAGTTAAAAAGGTTACGAACCCACACTAGTCAAGTGTTTTTTTTTTTTTTTTAAGAATCTTGGCTCCTCATTTATTCTTTTCTGCAACTCTAGCTATTATCAATGATGTACACTAGGGATTATAATAAAAAGATCACCGCTATGATAGTGTGTTCATGTGAATTAAGGCATACTCATGACAAGTGTACTAGCACCACAGACAACTCTCCTTGTGCAAACATCGCATGCAAGTATTTACCCAATAAACCCTTTTCATACAAGTCTACTATGATCTCCAATTAACATATGCAAATATCATCACCCTACTAGCAAAAAGTCACATCAAGTGAAGTAATGCAATTAAGTAAAACAGGTATAAGCATGAATTATAAGCCAAATAGAAATGCACAAAAGAAAATATACACCCTCATCCCCCAACTTGAATATGACATTGTCCTTAATGGAAAAGTAAAGAGAAATGAGAGAATATTACCAGAATTGTAGGTGCACATCCAGGTAGGCAGAGAGTAACATATACACACTTCACACTATTTTTTTTTTCTTTTTTTTTTGGCGGTATATAAAACGAAATTAATTAAATAAATGAATAAAAATAACATTAAATTAGCCAAACTATAAAATAAACTAAACTAAACTAAACTATAAAATAACTAAACTGCAAAAGCGACTAAAGTATAGAATAAAATAACATAAACTAAACATATATATATATATATTTATTTATTTATTTTTTTATAGAAGAGAAGAAAATTAAATTAAATAAAATAAAAACTAAACTACTTAATAATTAAATGAACAATTACATCATAGAATATAAAAAAAATAAAAACAACAGCACTAACTAAACAAACAAAATTAAAAATAAAACAAACCACAAACTAATTAAACTAACCAGAATCACCAACGAACAATTTAAACTAAACAAATAGAGGAAATACAAATAAACGAAATTATTATTATTATTATTATAAACTTTATTTCTGAGTTTTTTTTGTTTTTTGCTTTGTTTTGTTTTTTTGTTTTTTTTTTGTTTTTTTGGTACGAAAATAGAAAATAGGAAATAAAAATAATAAATAAATAAATAAAATACGATTTTTTTAATTATTATTATTATTTTTTTTAAATTATATATATATAAAAAATATTATAAATAAAATAATTGTATATTTATTTATTTATTTTTAAAATTTATTTATGTATTTATTTAAAATTTATTTACTTAAATAAATTAAAAGAAAAATAATAATAAAAATAAAGCAAAACCAAACAAATTAAACGGTGTGAGGGCGCTATTCATCAAACTTCCCGCACGTGCAGGGCCCAGGCCGCACGTGCGGCGATTTCACTCATCGCGCAAATTTTTTTCCTCTTTTTTTTTTTTTTGGTTTAATCGTCGTCCCGCACGTGCGGGGCCCAAGCCGCACGTGCGGCTTGGTTGATGCACCAACGCCCGCACCTGCTTTTAAAGCAGGGGGCAACTTTGATTTTGTGATTTTTTTTAACAAGTACAACAAATTTTTATTATTATTATTATTATTATTATTATTATTATTATTTTAAAAAAATGAACAAGTATAACACCCTTTTTTTTTTTCTTTTTTCTTTTTTTAAATGTGGTTGAATACTTGATTTCCCAAATACCACAAAGCAGAAATCAAGGTCTTACCCACGCTAGGGAGGGTCCCTTCCACCCACACGCATGCAATGACCTTTTTCTGCCACATTGCAACAGCATAATTTAACAAAAACAAGAAGCACTCGCAAGCGTACATGCTTCAAGAAAATAGAAAACTAACTCCCAACACCTAACAAAAGACACCAGAGTTATGGCATAAAGTTGCCACTTTAGAATCCCCCAAGTAATAAAACTCAGCATAGTTTATAGCCTTCGGGCTAGTACAACCCAAATATACTTAACCATTTCTACCTCCAATTGACATCCGAAATAAATATAGCAAATAAGAAAATAACGGAATGCCTACTAAAGGTATAATCTTCAGGCGAAAACCGCGGGTACTACTTTTCTCCCTAACTGTGTTTGTAACTTTCCCTATTCTCCAACAGGGTGACAGACTAGGTTGATTCGGTATCCAGAATCGAGGCATATAAAGCTACCTCAACCTATGGGGCTGCCATACAGAGTTCAAGCTGAGGTAGTTTTGAAGCAATCTCCACACCCCTGGATATTTAAACCAGACTCTAGTCTCGGAAATCCCAAACCTTTGTGTTCTGGGCTTTGCCATTCGAACTCTAGTTTCCACCATCTCAGTTGGTTTCCTTGGAACTCACTACAAACACGGTTAGGTGGCTATACCAGATCGTCAGATGCCGTTCGGGCACGGCTAACACCAAAGGAATTACACCTTTAGAGAATTTAAAGTCTTCTAGACGCAAATAAAGCATAACGAGAATAAAGAAAAACAGAATAGCATAGAAGGGAAAGAAAAGAGAATAAGGAATCAATCTATCAATCATAATAAAATGGGTCCATCAAACCCCTGGGTAAAGGAAAATGATCCTTTCTAGTCGAGGAATTTAGTCTCCTATAATCAATGCACACTCGCCACCCAGTAGTGGTTCGTGTGGGAACTAACTCTCCTCCCTCATTCTCAACAACGGTGATGCTCGATTTCTTGGGCACCACTTGTGTGGGACTCACCCACTTGCTATCTGAGATGGGGTATATAATACCCGCATCCAACAATTTTAATACCTCATTTTTCACCACCTCTTTCATGTTATGATTCAGTCTCCATTGCATTTCGCGAGAAGGTTTGGTGTCCTCCTCTAGGTGTATATAATGCATGCACACGGAGGGATCTATCCCTTTCAAATCAGCCACTGACCACCGTATAGCACTCTAATGTGCCACGAGAACACTCATTAACTGACTCTCCTGCTCTACAGTCAAGTCAGATGCAATGATGACCGGTAAAGTATCTTGGGGCCCTAAAAATGCATACTTGAGTGTGGCCGAGAGTGGCTTCAACTCAAGTGTAGGTGGTGTGACCAAAGATGGTATGGCAGGCTCTCTCGAGAGAGGAAGAAGTGACTCAAACCGGGCTTTCCATGGAGGAAAATCCGGTGTAGAAGAAGAATTAAGCAAGACATTCACCTCTTCAACTAACCCATCAATATCAAAATTTTCAAACACAAAATGAGCTAGACAAGCCTCTAAAGGGTCCTCTACAAGAATGGAGGGCAAAGCTTCCTCCACAATCTTATCCACAACATCCACTAATAAGCACTCCTCTCTCTCATAAGGTTGTTGGGATGCTTGGAAAACATTAAGTTTCACTTGCATGTTGCCAAATGAAACTTCCATAACCCCGATTCGACAATTGATGCATGCATTGGCCGTAGCCAAGAAAGGTCGACCTAAGATCACCGGGATTTGTTTCTTAGAACTGGCTACCAGTTCCATATCTAACACCAAAAAGTCAACAGGGAAGTAGAACCTATCAACCTTAACTATCACATCCTCAATCATGCCACGTGGCACTCTGAGGGACCGGTCAGCCAATTGAAGAGTGACAGTAGTGGGCTTCAACTCGCCAAGCCCAAATTCCTCGTACACAGAGTACGGTAATAAATTGACACTAGCCCCTAAATCTAATAAGGCCCTATCAATGAAATGGTCCCCTATAATACATGCAATGGTTGGGGCACCCGGGTCCTTAAGCTTAGGAGGTGTGTCATTCAATAAGATGGAGCTTACTTACTCTGTGAGTAGGACCTTTTGGGACACATGTGTCCTAGATTTACGTTTTTACGTACAAAGGTCCTTCAGAAATTTGGCATATGATGGTACTTTCTTAATCGCCTCCAACAAGGGGAGGTTGATTTTTACCTGTTTAAAGACATCCATCATTGCCTCCATAGATGCCGCATTCTTATTAAAAGGGGGCAGTGTATCAAGGCATTGGGGAAAGGGTGCCTTAGGTACATATGGAGTGCTAGGGACTAAGTCATCCCTCTTAAGTGTTTCCCCCTCACCCTTGCTCTCATTAGGTGTACCCCGTGGTCACCCTTCTTAACTCTAGTTGCATCAGACGCAACTGACTGAGGCTCTAACTCCCTACCACTTCTCAAAACAACCACCGCCTGTACTTGCTCATGTTGCTTACCATTCCCACCTGAACTCTCTGCCCCGTATTGTCCCTTAGGGTTGGCCACAGTTTGACTTGGTAATTTTCCCTCTTCTCTCCGATTCATGTTGTTAGCTATTTGACCCAATTGGGTCTCTATCTTGGCAATAGAGTAAGTGTGGGAGTGAACTATCGATGCTAACTCCTTAAGTTCTGAGAAAACTTCCAACACTTGAGTCTCAAAGGCAAAGTTGCCCTGAGGAACAGGCGGGGGTTGTGGTTGTCGGTACGGTTGTGGGGGTCGATAAGGTTGCGGTGGTCGGTAGAATGATTGATTGGCAAAATTATTGAAATTCTGCCTTGGTGGTGGAGGATTATAAGAAGTGCCTTGTGAAGGGGGTCTCCATGAGAAATTAGGGTGATTTCTCCATCCCGGATTATATGTGTTGGAGTATGGGTCATTACCCGGGTTGGAGAATCCTTGAGTTACATTCACATGCTCTTGGGCTAACTCCGGAAATTGTGATGCCGAAGGGCACTCACTCAAGTCATGAGCAGGGCTCGCACATATAACACATGCCTCGCGGAATTGAGGCTGATCTTGCTAGGCAGGGGCATGTCCCGTAGCTAATTAGTGGTCTATCTTACGGGATAGTGCCTCTACTTGTTGGGCTAACTTTAAGTTTTGCCCGATCTCATAAATGCCCCCTCTTTTCGGGGCTCCAACTACTGGTTGCCGAACTTGCCGAGCTGCGGAGGCATGGTGAAGGGAATTATCACTTAGGTTCTCAAACAATTGCCATGCCTCGGTATCATTTTTAGACATAAATGTCCCACCACAGGACGAATTCATCATTTAGCGTGCGGCTCAGTTAAGCCATAATAGAATGTTTGAACAAGTTGCCAATCAGGCACTTGGTGGTGGGGATACTGTTGGAGAAGGTCTCGAAGTCTTTCCCATGTCTCATGGAATTACTCGTCATCCATTTGAGCAAAGTTTGTGATGGCTCGCCTAAGTTGGTTGTGTAGATGTCCTCGAACGCCCTGGGAGGGTTAAGTCTCGTTCTGTTCATTTGGGCTCACTACAGTTCAAGGACTCAATTTGTTGTCACGGTTCTAAATCTTGAACCAAAGAGTCCAGATCCGGCAAATCGTTTTGAGAAAACAGATTTTTAGAAAGAAGTGCCAAACATGGACTGCTTTGCCAGATACAGAGTCGCCACCTAAATATTTTTTATGGGGAAATTTAGGAAACCCTGACTCGGTGCCAAAGGCCACGTGTTCGTCATCACCAAAGTTGCCTCGGCTCGGGAACTTGGGTACGATTGGGGAAGGTCACTTCGTGAGCACCCCCGCTCGCCCGGTCAAAGACCGGCCTCTACTAACCGTGATATCTAGTTTCGAAAACATTGTGTGTTCTTATTCCGGTTATTAGCCTAGATTACTATGTGATGCACACAGCATACAAGTATAGACTGGATCGCCTGAATTGGAACAACACATTTCATGTTTGTTTTTGAAAGATGGTTTGCTACCCACAGGTAGGCTTAAAATGCAGATTTTGCCACCCTCAGGTGGGCTTAGAAAACATGGTTTTGCCACTATCTAGTGGGCTTAAAACTCACAGTCAATGATTTGTTCCAATCCAAATAACCCAACCTTCACCCACAGGCATTCAAGCAGTTATATCACATAAACAAATAGCCTCATGGTAAGCATGCTATCATGGCAGTCACTCACACACATGCAAGGATGCTAAAGCATAAAAACTCACCGAGTACTCCAAGCCAAAACAGAAGCTCATTAGAAATCCATGCATGATCCTAGATACACAGAATTGCCTAATGCAACACATGCAAGGATGCAAACTATAGCAGGCTCGGCTATTCTAAACATGGCATATGAGATGCAACGGTTAACAAGTATTCAATTTGGAATTGAAATACAGATGCAGTTAGTATGATGCGCCGAACCCGGTGCATGCAAAACAAATGAATGAATGCAAACATGCTATCATACTGTATACTAATTGAAACATGCCCTAATCTAACCATCATAAGCAGGTAAATAAAAGGGAAGGAAGACGTGGGGTTAGAAGACATACATCACACTCACGCACACTTATTACAATTATGCCCTCGCGCAGAGGGTCCAAATAAATATACAGTCCCGAATAAAAGAATAGTACAGTCCAAATAAATATTACAGTCCAAATAATGTACAAATTCCTAATTAATTTACAAATTAACTAAGAAAAATAATAAACTGGCATGCAAGCCAGGGACTGCCTTGATTCCGCTGAATGATATATGTTTGGGTTGCCTTGCGCGGAAATCCACTAGGATGCCCCAATTAGCCTCTGTTTGCACCTGTTCTTGAAATGCGTGCCAAACTTCGAAAAGTTGCTGATTCTTCATTTTGCTGTAACAGAGAGCAGGAAAGGGGCATAGCAATGTATTTTCACAAATGTATGCATGTCTCGATCCTTGTGCCACCAATCACGCATATCGATGCATGATGGCCGAGGAGCCAAATTGCACAATTCAATATAGAATGAATGCACGTGAAAACACAACAAGACCTAACTCCCTTATGGATGATCCGGAGTGTCGGTGACTGGGGAATTGAGACACGTTCCGTCACTCGGAGTACGGAACGTACCTCGTTTCCCGTGCCCGGGCTAACTCCTATCCCGAACACAATGCAATATGCATGTCATGCATGAAATGCAACTAAGATACAACCTAACATGCAAAATGCTACGAAATGGCATACACGATGCACGGGATGAGATGGCATACGCAATGCGCTAATATACAACCTAGCATACACAATGCTATGAAATGAAATGGCATACACAATGCAATATGGACTTACACCAACACAAGTGGACCTCAGCCGCACTCACATAGGAGGCCATAAGATGAAAAATGAGACAACTCGAAGTGCGTGCACGCGTGCACGCAAACCGATGACCGAACCTACGGCACGGAAATGCCACTCTAATAAGACATGGCAAGACATGGAACATGATATGCAAGCATGCAAATTTCAGCAGCTAAATGAGAGGCAAAACAGCCCCGAAACATAGCGAAATGAAACCCGATGCATGGAACGAGTCCCGAAACATGAGTTTTGATGCATGAGATGGCCTATAGCTATGCAATGCATGCATAATTTGATCATGAAGTGTTAAGACAGATTCAAGACAGTCCCAAAAAAAGCATGTTTACAGTTCAAAGTATGGCCAAACAGTGAGCACAAATGGGCCTAAGATAGCATGCAAAAATGGCCAAAAAGAGAGAGGTAATGAAGCAACTCACAAATGCTGACCCCAAACAGAGAAAGGGCCTTCTACAACATTGAAGAGGGACCAAAAATATGACCTTTCATAGTTTATGAAAGACCCCAAAAACAGATACAAGTATGGAAAACAACTCATGCAAGAAATGGAACAACAAAGGGGCAAAGAAGTAACTGATATATTCTGGCTCCAAACAGGTTAGGGCTCTTCAACAATGTTGAAGAGGGGCCCAAAATATGGCTTTTTACAGTATATGATCAAGCCCAAAACAGTGTAGAAATATGCTCAAAATGCCATGCAAAATTAAGGCCACAAAAGGGCTATAACATGAAGTATACCAAGGATGTCTCAAACAGCCCTAGAACCTTAATGAAACATGAATAGGGGGTCAAAATAAGCCTCTTTTCAGTTTGGACCAAGGTCCAAAAATAGAAGCTCAATAGGCTAATAAATCATGCAAAAAAGGGGACCTAAGAGGGGTACAATGACAAGTGATATATGGAGGTCCCAAACAGTGTTGAGCCCTTCTTCAATGTTGAAAAAGGGCTCAAAATAATCCTATTTTCAGTTTACCTCATGCTCCAAAACAGATTACATATGGGCCAAAAATACTATGCAAGATTATGGCATACAAAGGGGTAATGAAGAAAGTGGTGGCTGGAGGTCTCAAACAGGGTAAGACCCTTCAACAAACATGAAAAATGGCTCAAAATAAGCCTAGTTTCAGTTATGGACGGAGCTCAAAACAGCAAGCCAAAAGGCCTAAGAAATGGTACAAAAATGAGCTAGAAAAGAGGGAAATGGCACTCA
The DNA here is from genome assembly GCA_036172215.1 of Camellia granthamiana. NCBI lineage: Eukaryota > Viridiplantae > Streptophyta > Magnoliopsida > Ericales > Theaceae > Camellia > Camellia granthamiana. Next base: position 52,771,030 of record CM069903.1, on the reverse strand, counting down.
CCCTTGAAGACCAATCTTTGGTTGCTTCTTGGACCAAGAAATGTTGCCTCTCAAGCTCTGGAAAGCTGCTCCAAATGGCTGGAATGGAGGTGGTGGTGTGGTGCTAGGTGATGGTGAAGAAAGGGTGTAGGAACTTGGATGTTTGGAGCTTGGAAGTGGGAGATGAATGGAGGTATGTATGCAAGGCTTCAAGACCAAATTTGTCAACCCCAAACCAGACCTGAGATGCTGGTTTTTATAGGCAAAAAGAGATGAAAAAAGAGGGGGAAAAAAGGGGGGGAAAACAAGCCAAGTTTCCCCCCAAAAGTTGGCAAACCCGGATACACAATCTAGGAGGGAAATGAGGGCATTTTTGGAAGGAACCAGGTGTGAGGAACATGGCCATCCAGTTTTCTTGGGCTTAGGTGGCCGGCCGGCTACTTTTTTTGGCTTTTCTGGCCGGCCAGCTACTTTTTTCTGGCTTTTCTGGCCGGCCAACTACTTTCAGGACAAAAAACATGGGCTGCCGGAAAGAAAATTAGCCGGTGGGTGTTTGGGAAGTCCAAATGTGGCCGTTCAAGTGTCCAAATTGAAGCCCCGGAAGTTATCTTTCCAATGGCGCAAACCTTGCATCAAAATTCCTCCTGTGGAAAAAGTTATGCCCGTTTCCGTGAAGCCGCGCAGATTTCCGTCCAACCGGAGTGATGCCCTACTTCAATCAACCATATCTCCCCCGTCCGGAATTGAATTTAGGAGATTCTTAAGTGCAAAATGAAGCCCCGGGAGTAAGCTTTGCAACTGTGGTGGCCTCATAGCTTGATTCCAAGTATCCAAACGAATAGGCCCGATTCGGCGAGGGCTGCTCGACTCTCTCTTAACGGTTCATTCCCATTTTCTCCCCCGACTGGATTTCTTCTCTCTTCTCATCTTTTCTTCAACTTCAAACCCCTAAGTAAGGTGTTTTGAAAGATTTTTCAAAGATTTCATCTCTCTTTCATTCATTTCCACTTTGTCCTTGCTCGGTTTACCGAAAAACGCAACATTTAGCAAAATGCGAGCGTCGGAACATCGTAGGAACTTTATTTCAAAAAAAAACATTTTGAAAGAGAGGGTTTTAAGTCTAAAATCTTTTGATCGAGATCGTTCTGGTCCAGAACAGGGGTATGAAGTTGAGATTTGACTCTCTCTTTGCCGAAGAAATTGAACCTTTGCCCTGCACACCTTTCTCCACCATGCAAATCATCAGTCGCGTCGAAGTCTTATGGACAGTCAAAAATGAGGTGTCTACAGGTTGGTTTTACCTATGGGAAAGTACTTCTCCAAGAACCGTTGCTGTAATTGGTCCCAAGTTGTGATTGAATTAGCAAGTAAAGAATTTAGCCAATGTTTGGCTTTATCCTTTAACGAGAATGGAAACAATCGCAACATTAAGGCCTCATTTGTGAAATTCTGGATCCTCACTGTCGAGCAAATTTCCAGAAATTCATTCAAATGCTTATAAGGGTCGTCATGAGTTAGTCCATGGAATGATGGGAGCATTTGTATGGTGCTGGACTTAATCTCATAATGAGTAGCAATGGTGTTAGGTAATTGGATGCATGATGGTGATGTATATGCAATGGGTGTGAAATAATCCTTAAGGATCCGGTTAGGCACATTCGGGACATTGGGATCTGCCATCTCTAATGGCTCAATGTATGAATATGAATATTTAAGGCTAGGAACACGGGCAGAAACCCTAAGTCTCTTAAGGGTCCTTTCTAGTTCAAGGTCCAAACTCCACAATTCAGGGCGACAAGAACGACGCCCGTGCATACACTACCCAGACACACACAATAAGTTCGACTCAGTGCACTAAGTTACGAAAGCAGAATGCTAAAAGAGAAATACTCACAGCGATTCAACGAAAACGCTTTACTCGTCTTGCGGATGCTTGACGTGTAGACGTTGTCTCCAATCTCTATTTGAGCTTTGACTTTCGATTTAACACTTTGGTGCTTTGCTTGTGAGTGTTTGTTTCTGTTTACTCACTTTAGTGCTGCAATTTTTTATTTTTTTTTTCTTTTCAAAAGCTCGACTGCGCTCCGCTTGCACTTCAATAATAGCTCCAATTTCAAACGCTCTGCACACTTAGCAACACAAAAGCATAAAATCCTAAACTAAAAATTAAAATAAGAATGTAACTTTAAATTAACTAATTTCGCCAGAAGTCCCCGGCAACGGCGCCAAAATTTGATGGGTCATTGAACACACCAAAATTAAATACTAAACTATACCAAATTCAATTAGAATAATGACAAGTCCATGTATCGATCCACAGGGACAACTGTGAAATTAAACTAATTTAATTGTTAAATTCCTAAATTAATTTTGATAAAAAGATTAATTGTTCATAACCTAATTAAATAACAAATAAATTAAACTAAGGAATTAAATTATCAATAATAATTGAAATTGGGTTTACTGAATTGGGAAAAAATCCTAGGGTAGAGAATTCACCACTAACCACATAATTAGGGTTTTCAATTGAAATCAATTATGCTATGGTTTGATCGGATTAATGTTTCGCAACTACAAGCTCGAAACATTTAATAATAAGATCATCATATTCAATGTATAAGTACGAACCATCTCAAGTAATACGAATCGTTCACTCTAAACTAAGGTAGTGATACAACTCGTTCCTCGTAGTATGGTTCGTCTCATACCTTGAATGTGAAGGAATAGAAAACACATGTATGAATAACATTCAACAATCACAGAAAGTCAAATATTTGAAGAGATAATGAAAAATATATAAAAGAAACTTCTAAATCACCATACAAATGTTCAAAACTTTACATAATTAAAAATAAAAAAGAAAACAAAATAATTACATGGCTAGGGTTTAATCAAAACCCTAGAAAAGAAGACTAGCCACTCATGGAGGAGTGGAATGAGGTAGATGGAGAAGAAACCACCGTGGGAGACATACTTGAAGCTTTTGTTTCCTTCTCTTTCCCAAACCCTAGCCTCTCTCTTTAGGTCAAAACAATTTCAGAACGCTAGAAAAGCCTTTTCCTTTTCTTTTTATACTTCTACTCACTTCCAAACAGGTTTAAAACGTCGGTTTGACTTTCCTAGAAAAAGTCAACGCACGTGCGGGAAAAGTCAACGCACATGTAGAAAAGTCAACTCTGTCCAAATTCTGTCTTTTTGCCCATTTTATGCTCCGACGATGTATAACCTAATTGACATTCAATACACATAAAGTATACAGTTTGACCAGCAAGTGAAGTTAAGAGATTCTAATTAACGGCCTCAATGATATACATTTCGACCTTAATCACCATTCCAATTCATAACTTAAAATAATATGAATTAAATCCATTTAAAGCCTCCGTTTGGGAAGTGGGTTGGTTTTTTGACTTTTTTGACTATTTTAACCTGGGGCTAAAAAGCTTGGTTTGGGAAGGGTTTTTTGATTTTTTTAACTTTTTGGCAAGGTGTCTTCATGGCGAATGACCAGACTGCCATTGAAGCGATTTTTTATATTTTTACTCCTTGCCATACATCCTCTACGTCAGCGTCATTGGTGTGGATTTTTATTTATTTAATTTTTTTTTTTGGATTAGGCGTATTTTTATGGTTTTTTTTTTAAAAATTTATGTTTATGTCATTTTTTTTTGTATACATTAATTTGTTCTTTTTCTTTAATTTCCCGTTTTTGGCTTATTTATTTTTATTGGTATACAATAATTTCTTTTTATTTTTTAAAAATGAGTTTTCATGTGTTTTATTTATTTGTAAATTACGTGGCAAATGGTAATTTCTGTTTTTAAAATTTTTTTTTTTTATGAGGCGTATTTTTCTGGTTTTTTTTTTTAATTTACGTTTTTGTCATTTTTATTTTTATTTGTATACATTAATTTGTTTTTATTTTTCAAAAATGGTTTTCCATGTGTTTTATTTATTTTTAAATTACGTAGCAAATGCTAATTTCTGTTTTTAATTTGTTTTTTTGGATGAGGCGTATTTTTGATGTTCTTTTTTTTTTTTTTTTAATTTACGTTTTTCTCATTTTTATTTGTATACATTAATTTGTTTTTCTTTTTAAAAATGGTTTTTCATGTGTTTTATTTATTTTAAAATTACGTGGCAACTACTAATTTCTGATTTAAAATTTATTTATTTATTTATTTTGGTTGGATGAGGCATATTTTTGATGTTCTTTTTTTTGTTAATTTACGTTTTTTTCATTTTTATTTTTATATATTAATTTGTTTTTATTTTTTAAAAATGGTTTTTTATGTGTTTTATTTATTTTAAAATTACGTTTCAACTGCTAATTTATGTTTTTAAATTTATTTATTTATTTATTTTGGTTGGATGAGGCGTATTTTTGTGGCTCTTTTTTTTTTCATTTACGTTTTTGTCATTTTTTTTCAATTGTTTTCAATTTTTTTTTTTTTTTTTTGGGTTTGGAAAAAGCTTTTTTATGTTTTGTTTTTTTTAACATGATGTTGAAAATGTAAATTTGGGTGTTATGTTGTTGTCTTCTTTTTTTCATATATATATATATATTAATTTGTTTTTTTTTTATTTTGGAAAAGGCTTTTTCATTTTTTTTTAAATGACGTGGAAACTGCTAATTTCGGTTTCATTTTATTGACTTTTTATTTTGTTTAATTTTTTTTTTGAAAAGGTTTTTTCTTATTTTTTAATTTTAAATGACGTTGACAATGCTTATTTCAGTTTCATTTTAATGTGTTTTTTGTTATTGTTGTTGTTGTTGTTTTTTATTTGTTGGAAAAGACTTTATTATGTTGTTTTTTTTTTAATTTCAAATGACCTGAAAAATGATAATTTCGGTTTTTTTTTTTAATTTGTTTTTTGTTTTTGGAAAAGGATTTTTTATGTTGTTTTTAAATGACGTGGAAAATGCTAATTTTTGGATGAGGCGTATTTTTGTGGTTCTTTTTTTTTTCATTTACGTTTTTGTCATTTTTTTTATTTGTATACATTAATTTGTTTTTATTTTTCAAAATTGGGTTTTCATGTGTTTTATTTTTTTAAAAATTACATGGCAAATGCTATTTTCTTTTTTCTTTTTCTTTTTCTTTTTCTTTTTTTGTGGATGAGGTGTATTTTTGTGGTTCTTTTTTTTTTTTTAATTTACGTTTTTGTCATTTTTATTTGTATACATTAATTTGTTTTTATTTGTGGTTTTTCATGTGAGGGTAGTTTGGTAAATTTACCTTGAAGTGGGTTGTTGCCAATCAATTGCAGTGGCTTTTGTCTCAATTTGGCTACTTTAGCCTCTTTTGTCCCGTAGTGGCTAAAATAGACTCAACTTGCATTGCCAAACGGACCCAAAATACATAACTTAAATCAATTCCAATTCACTCTTTTCCATTCTAAATAAGTTTAACAATGAAAATTACATAATTGACTATCTGCATTAATGTTCGGAACATATGTATTGAACGAAAGGATTATGTTCAGTATTGTATTACCGAACATAATTCTAACAGTCAGTAAATCAATACCGAACAGCTCGAACGAAACAAGAACGACCGAAAACGATCGAGAATGTTAATACAAGACATATAAACTTATTAATGGAACGCTGGTTTCACTAGAATTGTTGTCCTCGTCTTCTATTGCCGTACACAGTGAAATAAGTGATGAAGTATACGTTATACTTAAAGCAAAACTTTCAAGTTCAATATCGTTGATAATAGTGATGAAGATGACACATTCAGGATTTAAGATGATTATGAAAAATAATAGATTTAGGGTTTATATTAGTTGGTTATGAAAAGTAATAGGTTTAGGGTTTACAAACATGGAATACGTATAGTTGGAGTTGGAGTTGGAGTTGGAGGTGGGAGTGGGGATGGGTGTCCAATATTATAGAGTATTAGTTCTTATTGATAGATGTGTGTTCTATTTAATAATATTTTTTAATGTAATTTTACTTTAGGGTATAATTGTAATAAAAAAAAATTATAAAACGGGGGTCCAAAGAACTTTGACAGGTGCTAATAGCAGTACCCTTTTCATAATTAAATCATAATTTTAAAACTCACAAACTTAAAATATAATTTTATTTTCAAATCATAATTCTAAAATTCTACCGAATAAAACTAAAAAATTAAACCAAACGAACCTAATTTTTTTTTTTCACTTCCCAAAATGGGGGTATATGTCAATTTCATGAAGTCCCAGTTTAAGATACAGTTTGACAAATTGGTCCCCCATCATCATCATCAGTGGAAGAGGCATGGACCATCAAAATTGTTGTAAAAAGAACAGCACCAAAGTTACCAGAGGAAAAGAAATAAAAGGCCCAATAGACCAAAAAGCTTGCAAATAAAATAAAATTATAACAAATTATTACAAAATCTATCTCTCCCTCCGTATCTCTCTCTCTCATGTATGTATAAATAGTAATAAATAAATAAAAGTATATTTAAATATCCCAAGCTCCGTACTCTGACAACGACCACTGAAGGATGGTGGCACATGCCTGCTGTCATATCAGTCCAAAATGGACGGTCAGGATTCCCAGGTACGAATCTCCGGACGCCCCCGATTGTAATTTCCCCAAACATTGCCTCTGATGATGATACTGATAGAGAGAGAAAGAGAAAGATTGAATTGAGCCCATTCATCCCTCTCTCATCTTCTCTCTCTCTACTGCTACCAGGTCTGAGCTCGGTCTTTCTTTATAAAACACTTTCTCTCTCATCACTTTCGACAGCGATTGGCCACGAAAAGATCCACTGTGCGTGGGGCGACTTGGATTTGGTTCCAGGTTGCAGAGAAAAATGAAGAGCTCATTCATGGCGGTCTCGAATAACGCGACCTCTCAGTTTAGGGTTTCGATTTTGTGAACTAAAAGTTAAGTGTCTAACTTTGTTGTTTGTTGATGAGCAGTTGCAATTGGGAGTCTACTGTGGCTTTGTGATTTGTGAAATTTTAGGGCTTGGTTTGTTGGTGTATTTTGAGTACGGTGTGAATTTCTGGGCTTAGAGAGAGAGAGAGGGGAGGGGGGGGGGGGAAGAAATTATGGAGCGTGGAGCCATGATTGAGGAGAGGAGGAGTTTGTTGAAGACTAAAAAGGTGCATTGGGACAGCAGTTTAGGGCTCAAGATTATGACAGCTATTGCAGAAGGTTTTTTAATAAGCTGATTTTTTTTTTTTGGGTATAGTTTTAAGGGTTTAAGCTATTATTTATACCGAACTTTTAAGAAACATGAAGCTTTCAACATCAGGACTGAGTCAGCAGGCTCATGAAGGTATCTTTTTCTCTTCTCCCATTCGTTACCCTCTCTGTTTTTTAGACTTTTTAACTTGCTCATGTATGTGTCTTTTTCAGTTTTTTTTTTCCTTCGTTTTTTTGGGTTGTTGATAGTTTTGTTTGGCATGTCTTGAAATATTTCCTTTTTCTTACTGCATTTTTAATCAATATTAAGAAGTAAAATAGTCATTTGGGGTAATTTTTATTGGCTTGTGAAAGGCGAGAATAAGTGTTTGAATTCGGAGCTATGGCATGCATGCGCTGGCCCTCTCGTGTCCCTGCCAACGGTCGGGAGTCGTGTGGTTTACTTCCCTCAGGGTCATAGTGAGCAGGTCTTTTGTTCAGTCACTCTTTATTTCTTTTGATATAATTCAATATATGCTTTTGTTACGAGAAAAACATACTTAAAGCACTCGTAATAACGCCAATTATAATTGCAACTCAGGTTGCGGCGACAACTAACAAAGAAGTTGATGCCCACATACCCAATTACCCAAGCTTGCCGCCACAGTTAATCTGTCAACTCCACAATGTTACAATGCACGTGGGTTCTATTCTTTATGCACTTACTCTTTTTGGTTCTCTAGATATCTCTAGTTGTGTGTATCACGTAGGCGTTTAAGAGATAATATCTTATTTATGGAATTTCAGGCAGACGTTGAAACAGATGAAGTATATGCTCAAATGACCTTGCAGCCATTGACGCCGGTAGTCTTAAGTTATATTTTAAAACTGCATTTAACAAATTATATGATGCCTTTTCAATTTCGTGTCAATCTAGTGGCAAAAGTAATCTTTTGTGGTACTAACGTAGCAAGAGCAGAAGGATACTTATATACCCGTTGAATTGGGGATTCCAAGCAAGCAGCCAACCAATTATTTCTGCAAGACATTAACGGCGAGTGATACTAGTACTCACGGCGGGTTCTCTGTTCCCCGTCGTGCTGCAGAGAAAGTTTTCCCTCCACTGGTAATCTCCTTCCCATGCTTTTCGTTTTCTGATTTCAATCTTAAGCTAATGTGTATTTTTCTTGGGTTCATCAGGATTTCTCTCAGCAGCCACCTTGTCAAGAGCTTATTGCAAGGGATCTCCATGACGTTGAGTGGAAGTTTAGGCATATCTTCCGAGGTAGGTCATAATTGTTTATATTTTCCAGATTTGAAAGTAATTTACCTTTTTAATCTCTCAGCAATCTTCTGATTCAATAGTGTCGCCTTTGGATTATATGGAAGGAAATACTTAATTGAGTGTGGTGTGCTGTCATAAATGTTTGTACTATTGCTCAGGGTTCAACGACTATGTCTAATATGGCACCCTAACCAATTGTTTTTCTTTTAAATACATAATTCTCTTGGCACTGGGTCAAAATGAGTATGAAATACAGTGGGTATCTTCACCTATTTAAAAAAAGGTAATATAGGGGTATCTTATTTAACTCATTTAACTCTATTGACTTATAGTTGTAGCGAGGTGAAATTGTAGCATTTGAAGATTGCTAGACCAGGTTTTCATGGTCTGCATTGTAAATACCTAATATGGACGATGAAATCCTGCAAGGGTGTTTGTCTCTGACAGGACACTTGTGGATAAAATTTTCAGTGCTTGACAATTTTACCCTAGATATCTATTTAGCTTAGGCACTCATTGGCCAACAGGCATAACTCTTATGTAAAGTTGTCTTTGTTTAAATTGATGCACCTCTTCATAATAAGGATTGTGTAATTTAAAACCAAACACCAAACATCTAAAAAGCAGAAACTTGTCACTAATGGATCTTCCGGAGAAAGAGCGGAAAGGCAAGTGTGGATTGGCTAAGGAGGCTCGTAAGGATGGTTAAACTAGAAAATAGTTACTCTAACCTAGGGCCGAGGAAGGTGATTCGCAAGGGTTTCCTAACCCCA